>JAOXNO010000013.1:99288299-99370513 GCA_028565335.1 Limnodromus scolopaceus | reverse complement strand
CAACACTCCTGCTTAACTTGGTGTCATCTGTGAACTTGCTGATGATACACCCTATGTCCTTATCGAGATCATCAATAAAGACGTTAAACGGAAATGGTCCTAACACTGAGTCCTGAGGCACACCACTTGTGACCGGCCGCCAGCTGGATTTAAAGCCATTGAGCACCATTGAGCACAATTGAGTCAATTGTTCTGTAACAAGCAATAATATAAACTATTTTGAGAATGATGACGATGGTGGTGTAAAAACACAGCTTAATCTAAAAAAGTTGGTCTTTTAGTATTATTTTTGAATGCATATCTAAGCTTGTTAAAGGTTCCTCCCAAGTGCTTCTGAAAAAACAGACATTCTGTCAGAGAAATGTAGTTTCTCTGTAAATAATATTTAACACTGCAACATCATAATCACCTTTACTGGTGAGATCACTGACATATCAAGGTAAGTATTTCCTGTAAAGGTAGAAAACAAGTATTTGTACCTGTACTGCAGTACGATATCCTAGTAAACCTCCTCTAGAAGTCTGTGTTCAACTTGTGGAACAGAAACAAGGAAGGTGGGATTGTACTGGTGGCAAGGGGAACGAAGACTCTATGGTATTAAAATGGAATACAAGAATTTGGCTTGTGGAGACAAGCAGGCCGACATCTTAAAAAAAGAGATAACTGCATCTCTAAGCTCATGATGCCGTGGCATATCATCCTGGTGAGAAAAAAGGTTTCAAAGCTTACAAGTAATGTTGGTATAAGGTGGCAAACACATACGCTGGTTGTGAATAATTTTAGGTAGGAAATCAGAATAACATTCCTAATAATTTGGATCCTGGAACAGTCTTCTGTATCAATGGCTGAAACAGAAAATACCCAAACAAGATTAACTCTGAAAGCATTTTAAAATCCATTAATAGAGCAATATGAATTTAAATATTTATGACATGAGTTGGAGACTTGCTGTTTGCAGTCCCAATGTGCAAGACAACACTTGGAGAGCCCCTTCCCTCCAATGTTCATACACAGTCAATACAAATGCAAGTCTAATGTCCCTAGTTTGCAGCTCTTACCAAACTAGGCAATTGGTTTTTTTTTTCTTTCTTCCAATGTTAGTGTATTTAAAACTATATCTTATTTTCTATTGCTCTTATTTTCACAGCAAAGCTCAACAGAGTAGGAATACAGGTGTTCAACTTCTTTCTGTCAGTAATACAATACTCCCAGCATGCAGGGATTTCTAAAATAGGAAGTTCTGTAGTTGCCTTTTGGGTATTGTAGAAAGAAAAATGTAAGTATGTGATAGCAAGAGGTGATATGGGACCTGAGGATCCTGTGAGATCTTTTAGATATTCATTTGCTCCACACAGGGAATTATTTTTCACTTGAAATTTAAAATAAGCATATTATCCAATTATATTCTCATATTTATGGTACTGAAATATTATGGGCCTAATCCTCCAGTTCATGTAAGTTAATGAAATCTATAGAACACCACAACGCAACTCTATTATGATGGACTACATCAGCGGACAAGGGAAGAGCAACAGATATCATCTATCTGGATTTCTGTAAGGCCTTTGACACAGTCCCCTACAACATCCTTCTCTCTAAATTGGAGAGATATGGACAGACTGTTAAGTGGATGAAGAATTAGTTGGATGGTTGCATCCAGAAGGTAGTGGTCAACAGCTCAATATCCAGATGGAGATCAGTGATAAGTGGTGTCCCTCAGAGGTCTGCACTGGAACCAGCACTGTTTAATATTTTCATCAATGACATAGACAGTGAAACTGTGTGCAAGTTTGTAGATGACACCAAACTGAATGTTGCAGTTGACACTCCTGAGGGGCAGGATGCTATCCAGAGGAACCTGGACAAGCTCAAGAAGTGGGCCCATGCAAACCTCATGAGGTTCAACAAGACCAAGTGCAAGGTCCTGCACTTGGGTCAGGGCAACCCCTGGTATCAATGCAGGCTGGAGGATGAAGGGATTGAGAGCACCCCTGCCGAGAAGGACTTGGGGGTATTGGTGGATGAAAAGCTGGACACGAACCGACAATGTGTGCTCACGGGCCACAAAGCCAACTGTATCCTGGGCTGCATCAAAAGAAACATGGCCAGCAGGTCGAGGGAGATGATGTTGCCCCTCTAACACGGGCCAGGTGAGACCTCACCTGGAGTACTGCATCCAGCTCTGGAGCCCTCAGCACAGGAAAAACATGGACCTGTTGGAGCAGGTCCAGAGGAAGGCCACAAAAATCATCAGAGGGATGGAACACCCATCCTTTGAGGAAAGGCTGAGAGTTGGGATTATTCAGCCCAGAGAAGAGAAGGCTCCTGCAAGATCTTATTGAGGCCTTTCACTAAAGGTCATATTTGACAGGCCTTCAAGCAACCTCATCTAGTTGAAGATGTCCCTGCTTATTGCAGGGAAGTTGGACTAGATGACTTTTGAAAGTCTTTTCCAATGCAAACTATTCTATGATTCAAGTTGTTATCACTGTTGATGTTAGCTCAGAAGCAGTCAGACCAAGTTCAGACGAGAACAGGAAAATAAATAAACAAATAAATAAATGCAAGTGAGCAACTTCCCACAAGTATTCAGGTGTCCCAGGTGACTGGGAAATACCCCTTCCTTAAATATACACAAAGGAGGACATGGGTATTAGATGGCAAAATGATCTGACAATATATTACCTAATTTCTTTAAAACTGTGATTGCATTTAATAAATTCACAATAAATTTTTTGTCAGTTCTTAAATACAGAAATTCCCCAGTCAATAAGAATTTGGGTAGTTGGTTTTTTTCCTTAAGATAGATGATGCCATTATTCTATGACTCTGACAATCTACAGATACTTGTACAACTGCAACGGAGATGTAAAAGTACCATTATTCTGATTAGACTGTTTTACACTCCACATTTGGGGACATTAAGAGTATAATTTTTATTTTTTTTTCCCATTATCAGACAGTTGAACAGAAAACATTACTGACTGACCTTTATATTAATGAAGCTAAATAAAAACACAGATGGCTTCTACTAAGTGAAGGAACTGAATGTAATGATGTGCTATCTTAAGCCACTGTCCTGCAAAATCAGGGACCAGGATAAAGAGAAATCTGATTATTCTACCTGAGTAAGAAAACTCAAATAAACATATCCTCTCTCTGTCTGAATCTTTATCTACACAAAAAAACTCACTCATTTAAAAGAATGTTTTTTTCAAGACTATGTCCCCTTGTAGTAATACTTTAAATTTTTTACACAAAACAGTGATTCAACACCACGAGACATAACTTTTCAGGAAAGGACCCAGAGATGTGAAATGAAATTTCAGCTGTAGGCCTTTCAGTGTGGCCCAAAGAACGACAAAACAAGAGGAAGAAAGAATTATCATGTGACTTGTCTCATGTGTCTTTCCCTAGCCAATCATATTTGCATTCAATATGAACCAGAGCAACCTGAAAATATTGTCATCTGATATGTTATTTCTTTTATACATGGCATTTGCAAAAAAAACCAACAAATTGTTGTTTTGTGAATGATAGTTCCATTTATAAATTATCACAGTTAATATGCATTTAACAATAAAAAATAAAATTAAAGTAGTACATAAAGAGTAAATATGTTTTGTTTTGCTTATTAACTCTCATGTATAAAAAATCGTTGAAAATCTACTTTACTTCCTAATTGCACTTTGTTTACTCCTAGTTAGTTATAATAATATAAAAGAAAAAGACAACTTCTTCCCTTAATGCAGTTTTGATATTTAAAATATTAATATATATCTGTATACCATATATACAGCTTCATTCAACCACAACTTGCTTAACCCTATAAACTATAAAATCACAAAAATGAAAGCCTAAATTATGCTTTCAATAAGGAACCTTTTTTTTTGCAAAATTTTCAGTAAATTTACCACTTACTGGGTGTGTTTGTGTTGGTTTTGTGTGCAGTTCTAGGTTCGTCATTAAAGTTGTTTCAGTTTAAAGTTTTTGCTCACCTTTTAGAGTGCTGAAAAGTGCTCTGAAAAAAAAATCTATTTAAAGGGAACTGAATTTATGGCAAGAGAATTATGTTTGTTTCAAGATGCCTGAAACCCCAGCCTGCTGAGAAACTACTGAAACTCCACTGGACATTTACATCGATGGATGGAGTTCCAACAATTTTAATACCAGGGAGTCAAAGAAATTATTAAACAGAAAAGTTCTAGTAATTGCAAAATATTAGTCTATTCCTCATGATTGTTCTGTATAATGCCTTTTTTTGGACTTAGTCCAAACTAGTTTTAAAATGCCTCAGGTGACAGGGCTCTTTCCATTTTCACAGACTAATAGATCTTTCTTGGAACATTCTTCCTGATACCCTAATTGATCTTTTTTTTCAACTTCATCCAGTTAGCTGTTTTTGTACACCCTGGAGATATAGCAAATAATTCCTTTCCCTGCTTTTCCAGGTACCATTCAAATAATAACAAATGGTTGCAGTTTCACAGTTTCAATTTAGTCAAATTTACTTATCTTTTTTGTTTTTTTTTAATCTTGCCACACACCCACACATTCAACATCACGTTTCTTGTCTTTATCAGCAAACCAGAGCCTCCATCGAGACATTGAATGC
The DNA here is from genome assembly GCA_028565335.1 of Limnodromus scolopaceus. Taxonomy (NCBI): domain Eukaryota; kingdom Metazoa; phylum Chordata; class Aves; order Charadriiformes; family Scolopacidae; genus Limnodromus; species Limnodromus scolopaceus. The sequence goes on along the minus strand of JAOXNO010000013.1, from coordinate 99,365,898 downwards.
AGAAGTGGCAGCTGAGGAACATTTTAGGGGTGGGTGGGGACCACAGAGTTGGGGAACATCAGAGATTGCTGCTACTAAATAAATAGTTCTGTTGCACTTGTCCCTGGATGAAGAAAGCCTGCTATGCAGTTAGGCAGAGTGTGCTGCTTGGTAACAACAGACAAGGAGAAGGCTGAGGTTCTCAACAACATTTTGCCTCGTTCTTCACTGCCAACCTCTGTCCTCACACCTCCTGAGTTGAAGGACCACAACACAGGGACCTGGGGGACAAAGTCCCTCCTACTGTAAGTGATGACAAGGTTCATGACCACCTGAGGAGCCTGAACATACACAAGTCCATGGGACCTGATGAGATGCATCCCAGAGTCCTGAGGGAATTGGCTGATGTAGTTGTCAAGCCACTCTCCATATATTTGAAAACTGATGGCAGTCAGTCCCCAGTGACTGGAAGAAGGGAAACATTACACCCACTTTTAAAAAGGGTAGAAAAGAGGACCCCAAGAAGTACTGACCTACCAGCCTCACCTCTGTGCCTGGGAAGATCATGGAACAGATCCTCCTAGAAGCTATGCTAAGGCACATGGAAGACAGAGAGGTGATTCAAGACAGCCAGCATGGCTTTACAAAGGACAAGTCCTGCCTGACCAACCTAGTGGCTATCTACAATGGAGTGACTACATCAGTGGGCAAGGGAAGACCAATGGATATCATCTATCTGGACTTCTGTAAGGCTTTTGACACAGTCCCCCACAACATCCTTCTATCTAAATTGGAGAGATACAGATTTGATGGGCAGACTGTTCAGTGGAAAAGGAACTGTCTGGATGGTCGCATCCTGAGGGTAGTGGTCAATGGCTCGATGTCCAGATGGAGAGGGGTGACAAGTATTGTCCCTCAGGGATCCATACTGGGACCATTGCTGTTTAGTATCTTCATTAATGATATAGACAGTGGGATCAAGTGCACACCCAACAAGTTTGCAGATGACACCAAGCTGAGTGGTGCAGTCAACATTCCAGAGGAATGGGATATCATCCAGAGGAACATGGACAAGCTAGAGAGGTGGGCCCGTGCAAACCTCATGAGGTTCAACAAGACCAAGTGCAAAGTCCTGCACTTGGGTCGGGACAATCTTTGTTATCAATACAGGCTGGGGAATGATATGATAGAACAGCCCTGCAGAAAAGGACTTGGGGGTACTGGTGGATGAAAAGTTGGATATGAGCCAATAATGCGCACTCGCAGCCTAGAAGGCCAATTACATCCTGGGTTGCATCAAAAGAAGCGTGGCCAGCAGTTGAGAGAGGTGATTTTCCCCCTCTACTCTGCTCTCATGAGACCCCAGCTGCAGTACTGTGTCCAGCTCTAGAGCCCTCAGCACAAGAAGGACATGGACCTGTTGGAACGGGTCCAGAGGAGGGCCACAAGGAAGATCAGAAGGCTGGAGCACCTCTCCTATGAAGACAGGTTGCGAGAGTTGGGGTTGTTCAGCCTGGAGAAGAGAAGGCTCCAGGGAGACCTTATAGGGGCCTTCCAGTACCTGAAGGGGGACTATAAGAAAGCTGGGGAGGTACTGTTTGCAAGGGCATATAGCAATAGGACAAGGGGCAGTAGTTTTAAACTAGAGCAGGGTAGGTTTAGATTAGACATTAGGAAGAAGTTCTTTACAATGAGGGTGGTGAGACACTGGAACAGGTTCTGCAGAGAGATGGTGGAGGCCCCATCCCTGGAGACATTCAAGGTCAGGCTTAATGACGCTCTGAGCAATCTGATCTGGTTAAAGATGTGCCTGCTTACTGCAGGAGGGTTGGAGTAGACGACCATTAAAGGTCCCTTCCAACTCAACACGTTCTATGATTCTATGTCCCGTCAGATGCAACAAACTTCATCTATCCTGAGTGTTCAGCTGCTCTAGATACCAATAGTTTCCAAATGAGTCTTCGCTTTGGTTACTTTCTTGACGTTCTTTAAAGACAGTATATCTGAAAATTTTCTTCTGATCTCTCCTTTTTTTCATAGTTTAACTTCATAAGTTGTCACTGCCCAAGATGGATCTAGGTGGTTTAGGTGATAACTCCTGCAGACAATTCCTCTCTATGCTATTCTTTTATACACTTTTGAAAGCCATCACTCTTTTTGATGAGTTGACAGTCACCCCTCCCACTGCACACATTTGGACAACAGATCCCAAAATGTCAAGCCTATCCATGTCTATATAATAAAGGACTGGTCAAGCAATCATCCAGAGTAAGAACTGCATGTTGTTACTGGTGATCAAGGATGCAGCAGTGCTGTTTTGCACTTGTCAGACTAATCAAATTCTCATTTTGTCCAATATTCCTAGAAACCCTCTATCATTTGCAGAACTTCCTATTGAAATCTATGAAAGAAAAAAAAAAGAAAGAAAAAAAAAAAAAGAAGAAAGATATAACCATTCTGTCTGAAGTCTGAAGTTTTTCACTTGAAAGTTTTTAGACAGAATAAGCTGCAGAGTGTTATGAAAATCTTTTCAACCATAATACATAACCCTTTGAAACAAGAAGGACATGAAATCTAAAGCAAAGACATTTTGGTGGAAGTGAGGAGGAACATGGCAAAAGCCCACAGAAACATGGTAAATGAGAGATACAAATTTAACTCATTTTTCAGAGACAAGTATGTGTGGATATATTAGCATCTCATCAATTGTCTTTGCATTTACAACATATAGATATATCTATCAGGTTGTTTGCTACAGAAATTCTGTGTTCTGTTGCACTTGAAACCTTCTAAATATGGTTATCCTCTGGAAGACAGTTTCTTTGAGTTAAAAGAAAATTGAACTATCCTGGGTAATTCTGTAATTATTTTCCCTACACTAGGGAAAGAAAACCGCATAGAGGAACTTTCAAGTTGTCCTGCTATTTTCTATGATGCTACTGGAATAATTCAACAAGCAGAATTTGGGGTCTGTTAATTTTAGAAGATATTCTAAAGACAACAGTTCCACCTAATGCAACAATTTAGCTGAAACAATAGTGACATAATTGACAAAATTACATAATAATTACAGTGCTTTAGAATGAGCTATATTAAGGTATGACTCATCACTCAATACATAAGAAGGTACAGAACCACGTCAAATCCAGCAGTGCAGTGCAGTATAGTGTAGATGCAGCCAAAAATGAAATTTAAAATCAGCGATCTTTCGTAAATAAGTGAGGGGAGGAGAGGAATTAATGAAAAGTATGACTATAATTTTTGTTTGACTTTAATGAATTAAATTTAAAAAGTGACAAGGAATAATTGTACAATTACAATTAAGATTTACATTTTTGTAGAAAAATATTTAATTCGTTATATTATCTGAACATCACACTTCCTCTGACAATACTTGTAATAGTTTGCTTTATTGAAAAGGGAGAACTATTCCACTCCTCAGCTGGGGAAATGATTGGTGAAGTGGAAAAGAAATGATGGAATTTCCTGAGATAATTACATTTTTTATTAGAATACTTTATCAATGATCATTTTGAAAGAAAACTGCACAGTGTAACAATCAAGCATAAAATACATAACTTCCCATAAAACATTTTGAATTATCTTCTCTAATAGAATTTGATTGAAAATAATTCTTTTAAAAACTACAGAGGCTGAATATATGCATGTTGGACAAAACTGTATTGAAAATGTCTTCCCTGAATAAGCTTTACTTGTTATGTAAAATACATATATACCATCTATCATTTTCCTATCTGTTAATACTTTCCTTGATAATAAACATAGTTCTAGTTAAGGATATTATTCAATAGCACAATTATACATCATTAGCAAAGTTACTGTGCTAAGCTTTTTCTATGAAAATATGTGATAGTTTGTACTCACCAGGTGTAAAATTATATCGAGCAGAAAACCCAATAGATTCCAGCTCACCATCAGCAAAAAATTTAATCCATAGGAATCTGCCACTGGATTTTATCATAGGTGGATTTTGCTGTCCACAGAAACGTCCAATGATTGGGGAAAAGCCAAAAGGTCCATCTCGTACTTCAATATGGTCAAATTTACACTCCCAAGAAGGCTCTATGGAATATTTTTCATCAAAGTGCAGTTCAATGCATTGTCTAGGGGCAGCTAGAGATGAAAAGAAAAAGTATTTTATTATTTTCTAAACCAAGACCCTTCAAACCTCAAACAAAATTAAAGTAAACCAAATATATCAATTGTGTGTGCATCTTAATGTTTTGCTTAAAAAATTGTTTGAAAATTAGTACATCTATATTATTATAGATTTTATCACCATCAGCTTACTCATCTATTCTTCTCCTTTAAAAAAGTGCTCATGACATCAGTTCTTAGCAAAACCAAGAAAGATATCTATGATATAAGCAAAATACAATTTAGGACAATAGGTTCATACACAAAATCTTTCTAAGAAACATGCATCTGGAAAACCAGTGTTTTCTTATACTGGGGGGGAGAATGTTAATCAGAATACTTTTTTATCTGATGTTCACAAAGGTGAAGAAAAAGCTGATCAGAACTGCGCTATAGTAAGAAGGACAAATTCTGTTTCTGTACGTATTGCAGTTAATGACAGGCTGGAGTGTAATTGCTTATACTCAGACTTACTTATCTCATTTGAAACATAAGGACAAGTGTAGTGAATTCTAACTCAAACAAGATAAGGACGAAGTAAAATTAATGTCTAACTAAAAAGCAAACCATATTCTACTGAAAACCTTGAAGAACTTTTATAGTGGTCACTTAATTAGACACAAAAACCATCTTAATTCACAGATATTAAGGCTAGTGGCAGTCAGGATGATGTCTAAAACAAATATTCCCTGACTTCTCCTGTATAAAGCAAAATAGTTACCATCTGAACTATAGTATTTTCTTAAAAGGAGAAAAAAATTATCATGTTTTTGTCTACAAATTTTAAGATCTGCAGCATCCCTGGGGTGCACTGTTCCTCTGCTTAAACCTGTCCGTAGCAAAAAATGTATGCTTTCAGTGTATAGATTGTGGTGCAGTATAGCCTTTTGCTGACAAAGCCTTCTGCTAAGACAAGGGTTTGTTGTGTCACTGCATGTTGTGCCTCTCATGGGATCGTGCCCTACAGTTTACACATATTAGAAGAGGCTGAAATTGTTATAAGCCTTGCCTGAGTTACCACTCTTTTCACATTAAAACAATGCATAAGCTTAACATGGAAACTGCTGCCACTCCAGCAGTCAGTATCCTTCCATTTCTTTCCTCAGGAATAATAGGAACACTATCATTGTGACCAGAACAAAAATCTTGTATGGATTTCGAAATGTTTTAAATTGGAGATTTTGGGATGAGCTCATTACTTACTTAAGAAGGGAGACTTTTTAAGATTAACTAAATAAGAAGACATAAGGTAAATCTTAACATCCTTACATATAAGCACACAGTTACATCCCATTTACAGCTATTTAATGTAAAATACCACTTCATTTTATGAGAACCATTGAAGAAGTAACTTAATAATACAGGTTATTTGAGAAGAAAGATTATTTTAATAGCTTTACGTTCAATGTTAATATAATTGGGTGATTCATGTTTATTGAAATGTTTATTTTAGTGTAGGAAGCAAACCTTACCTACTGTTCTCAGTTTGAAGAAATTCACATATAGGCAATTACTTACTATTGGGTCATTGTTATTTATACCAATTTATAGGAAAACTGATCTTCGTGCCCATACAAATTCAATAGTAAAATCAAAACCTAAGACTTTACATACAATTGCACCAAATTTACAGCCCATGGAAATAAAACTACTTTGAAAATGTGAAAAAAACTTGCAAAATTAAAATCCAATAGCAAAACTTGTAAAGAAGATCTTATTAATGCTACTCATGGCGAGGTTTGAAGACCACAGTAGATCCTTTAGATTATAGGGAAAGACTGAATGACTGGAAGATATCATCGATTATTTTTTTTCAGATTTTTCTACCTTTGATTTCACATATTTATAACAAATATTGATTTAAACTTAACTAAGCAATACTAAGGCAGAGGTAAGCAAACACCTTCTGATCTGAAATTGTACTTTGTATGCTCTTATTCCATTTCAGGAGATTTGTTGAGAGCTACTCATCATTCACCTAGGGACTGCAGAGTCAGGTATCAGAAACTCCATCCTGGCAATGCTTTAGGTCATCTTAAGAATCCTTATTAATCACTGAATGACAGAATTGTAGAGTTTGGAAGGGACCTTCAGAGATCACCTAGTCCAACCACCCCTGAAAAAGCAGGTTCACCTCGAGCAGGCTGGAAAGGAACACATCCAGGTGGGTTTTTAGCATCTCCAGAGAAGGAGACTCTACAACCTCTCTGGGCAGCCTGTGCCAGTGCTCTGGCACACTCAAAGTAAAGAATTTTTTTCCACATATTCAGACAGAACTTCCTGTGTTCCAGCTTGTGTCTATTGCCCCTTGTCCTGTCCCCAGAGACCACTGAGAAGTGCATGACCCCATCCTCTTGACACCTACCCTTTAGATATTTATAAGCATTGGATGAGATCCCCCCTCAGTCTTCTCTTGTCAAGGCTAAATAGACACAGGTCTCTCAGCATTTCCTCATAAGAGGGGTGCTCCATTCCCTTGATCATCTTTGTAGCCTCCACTGGACTCTCTCCAGTAGTTCCCTGTCCTTCTTGAACTGGGGGACCCAGAACTGGACACAGTACGGCCTCACCAGGGTAGAGTAGAGTGGAAGGATGACCTCCGTTGACCTGCTGGCCATACTCTTCTCTGCTTTTATTTATTTTTCAACAAAGCCAAGATGAGGCTTTTCCTAGTGAGGCTCAGTTCTTGTTAGGCAATCACATCAGCTCAAGAAGTATTCAGGGAAGAGTTTCTACTTTCCCCCAAAGATCCCATGTGTAGAGGCTGCTCTACTTTAAGAATGGAGCATTGACTATTCATTAGCATCGTTTCTCCACTGCTAAATAAAACAAGGAGGGGGAATGAGTTTAGGGGCTGGACCACTGACTCCTTAAATGTTAAAATCACTTCCTGTCATGAGTTCGGCCATGCCAGTCAGAACTTCCGAAACTTGGACCTAGGCATGATGAGGTTCACACCAGTCAAGGTCCATTCACAGCAAACAGTTTGCATCTATACTCTTGACTGGGAAGGTGAAAGGAGTTAATCTGTACATGGATGATTGTGCCTATCAGTCTCAAGGCCAGTGAACATTTCCTGATCTGTTTGAGGTATTATTATAGGTACTGCCTGTGTCCCAGCCTTCTGTGCAAGCTAGGATGAGGTCCTTTCTCCTAACTCTCTTGAGGAATGCAACAATGTTTCTGTAACTATGAGGACTGTGGTGATAACAAAAGATTGGGCAAAGGCAGGAAGGAGTGCTATACGTGCATTCATGCATCTTTTTATTGTGTGCTTCACTTGTATGATATTCAGAGTTAAAGGTTAAATGTTTTGTTTGCAATAATTAACCTAAGAAACAAAATTATTGAAATCTTCCTGGAAATGATCATAAGGGATGAAAACACAGAATTCAAACTCCCAACATTAATTCTCTTTTAGAGCAAAAATGTATTGGTTTGGACTTATACTTGGGCTTTAGAAAAGAGTTTCTTTGCCAAATGCAAACTATAACAAGGAGGCATTGTATGAATACACATCTTGTGCCACAGCTTTTGCAACAAAGTCTGTGCAAATGTGGCCTTAGTAAAACATACAGAAACACAGTGAGAATGAATCTAGAATAATGACTAATAACAATTCATGTATAGCTAGAGAAAAACAGAACAAAACAAACAAACAAAAAGCCCAAAATATGCAATCCTTCCAGACTGAATTGGAATCTGGCCATCTAATCAGAAAAGGAAGGATGGAATGGTGATTTCTGGTATCTTTATTCACAGGTAAAGCCCATTCACACTGTTAGAACCTTTTATGTGGCTGCAATAACCAGAAAATTTGTTTTTAAATCCAAATGAAATATATTGAGGAGGGCCCATAAAATTATTTTTCTTCAAATCTTAAAAATCTTCCATATTTAGCTTCCAATTATCTTTCTTCAAAAATGTTTAATACCATGGAAAGACTACTTACTGCTTGCATATCTTGTCATATTTTTCATCTAATTATCTTTCACAAGTGCTTTCTTGAGATTTTACAGTCAATGAAAAAAAAAAAAGCATTGGGTTCTAACTTGTGTTAGAAGAACAGTTGCAGCGAAAACACACAATTAAGGTTTTAATTCTGATCAGCCTCTAAGTCTGTGTAACTGACAGCTGAACTTAAGTGAAAAATCTGTTTCAATTTACCAGACTGCATGGAAATGAGACATTGAACTCAGCACCTACCCCCATCTATCTGAGCTGCTGCAGTACTGATAGTTTTCAATAATCCTTGGTCTTTCTGGTTGTCCAGCTAGTGTTGATAAGAAAGCTGGCTATAGCCTCCTTTCAAAAGAGGATTCTTTCCTTGTTTTGATGAAAACTTTTTGGACACAAAAATCACTGTGAAATACAAAAAGGCTTTGAGCAGAGATTTTTCATACAGTGATATGTGACCGCTTTCAAATACCTGTGAAATATCTGGAATTAAAGAGTTCAATGGTCTTTAGTGAAAACATGGAAGTCCTTCAAGGGAGCTAACTATAATGTAACACAAATATAATGTGGAAGATTTATTTCATATCTCCATAAAGCAATTCTAGTCCATAGCTATATTTAAAAATAAGCATTTAATTATTGAAAACTGAAGAATGGATAAAATCTTACAAGCATTTCACTTACAGGATTGCCAAACCAATTTTTAAGATATATTTTGTAAAGTATGACTATCCCACCCCCCAGATATTTTTAACACAAACAAAAGCCTTTGTTCCTACAAAATCTCTTGCGCAAATTTGTCTTTGGAGTACCCATGCCAAATTTTCTGCAGCCTGGCAAAGGCTAATGCTACCATTGCTGCAGTTGTTCCAGGCAGCTGTGAATTTTTCCACGTTAGTCATGAATATGAGAAACAAGGATCAAATCGGGCCTATCAGGCAATTTAATGTGTACACTCAGATATTTCTTACATTTTATATGTGCCCAATAAGACTGAAATTAAAAACAACAAATTCTCAATGGATTTTGACAGGAAGATGGGATTCACCAGAAGCTCTTCTATAGCATAATAATTTTTGTACTGAGTCCATGACTTCTGGATGACCTAAAGGATTTCTTTTAGAAAGGCATCCAATCTGGACTTTAAAATTCCTAGTTGTTCCAACAGTTAATTATCATTACTACTAAAATAGAAGAAAAGAAAAAAAAAGAAAAGAAAAAGAAACTTCTAGCTGTTTGATCTGCTTACACCTTTGACTGCTAGGATAGAAGCTTCTGCAGTCAGAAATCCTCTTCTCTTTTAGAAACTCACAGTCTATGATCATGGAAATTTTTGTCAGCTCCTTTACTTCACCAAAGTAATTTTGAAATGATAAAAGGCTTGCATACATTTAAGAGGAGCAACAATGTGGGGAGAAAAATTGTATCATGAAATTAAATTCAATATTATTACAATACTGCATGCTGAAGTCCTCACTCAAGTCCACTAAAGTCAGCAGGGTTTGTGTTTGAGGGAAGCCATCAGACTTTGCCCTAGATTGTCTTTGATTGCAAAAAATGAAGGAAAGAAAGCAAGCCAGCAGGAAGGAATCTGGTGATTCATACACATATTTAAACTCACATCACACAGATGTCAGCATGGTATATAGCCCTGGTATACGGAATTCTCTGAGACATACAAAGGGGAGATAGCAATGTAGGAATGTTATTACATATCATATTGGCAGTCCCTCAAGTTTGGTACTTGGTATTCAACAGCAGCAAGAAGCTATTGGAAGAATAATAATAATAAATATAGGAATAAGATGCATATAGAGATGTTTCTGGCTTACTCTATAATTGAACGTATGTTTATGTCCTGGATTAGCAAAGATTATCCACTCTGTAGGTTGTTAACCTACCTCAGAGATGTTGTTATTAGTAAAAGAATTAATTTTTTTTTTGCAATCCTTTAACTTCAATATTTTATGACAATGAGTTGTACAGAATATAAAAGATAATGGAAAGGTTTTCACTTGCTAGCCTTCTTTATCATTTTCTGCCATCTTAATATTTTGTAAAAAAAAATAAATATGAACAAATAATCATCTCTAATTAAAAAATAAATTTTTTTGTCCTTGAGTTTTTCTTATTTTATCTCTATTGGAAAATGACAGTTTTGAAAATATCTTTGCTCAGATACTGTATCTCTGTTTATTATTGTGACATTTTTCAGACATTACTCTTCCTGATCTTTTTAGAAGATAGAAATGGACAGGTGGATATCAGAGCTGAAAGCACGCAATATGCATGTTTCTCATCAAATTACGTACTAATAGAGCTGCTGTCATCATGGGTTTTAAAATACCCTGGTAAAAACCAAACAGTTGATTATGGCTGGACAGGAAGCAAAAAATATTGATGTCATAAGAAATTATGTGCAAATGTTTTTTGCCAGATTGATTTTTCCTATAAAATATAATAAGATGTTTTGAATTTGGATTATTCTTTCTGCTATATGTTGCTCCAAACTTCTCAACATGAAATTTCGTCATCATAGAAGCTGTTTGATTAAATCTCTCCTTCCTAAATTGTTCTTAGACATTTCCAATTTGAGCTATTCTAAATCAGGCTATTTCAATAGCATATCTTGCCACCTTTCAGCTTATTAACTATGTTTTATAAGTACTTATCTAATATAATAAAGACAAAGGTCTTTAAAATAAAGGTCTTTCAGGCACATTCTTACTAAGATGAGGAACACCTTATGGCCTGAGATATTGGACCAGGTTTACAAAAATGCTTATATTTTATTTCTTTTTCCATGGCCTTGCTCTTTAATAATAAAACATATCTCCATGTTTCAAATCCTTAAAGATAAAATAGGATTAATTCTTTTCAGTCTCACAGGTATGTTAGATTGATAACTTGATAATATATGCAAAAAGATTTGGATCTAGCAACCTAACACTAAGCAATATAACACTATAGTACATATTAAATCTATACATTTATCTGGGTATTTTCTCCATTTTATTTTTATTTTGAATTAATTACTAAACCATGAAAGAACTTAAATGTTTACCATATGCCTGCTTAAATTCTAGACTCAAGAGGGAAGACTAGACAAGCATAAATTTCCTTTAAAGGGCTTGTTTGACTCCATGATTTATAATAAAGTCTTTATTTCCATCTTCGGTCAGGCTACCTAGCACTAACAAGGAACTTAGGAAACTGTCATTTTGCTGTGATTTTTTTTTCCTAACCAATGCATACAACATTTACCATCCATCATTTAGCTGGAAGATATTTATGAAATATATTTCTTTTAGTAACTCAGCACTAGATTTGGAAAGACATGCTGGTTTCTAAAAGTGCCCAATGGGGTGTTCTAAAGTAGCTAATTCAATTTTCATTAGCTATATACCTTTGAAAATCTCTCTTGGAACTACCTACATCTGTAGTCAAATAAATATTTCTACAATCCCTGGTTCCACCACTTATAGTTAATAATTCTGTCCAACTAATCATGGACAGAACAAGCATCAATGTTGTACTCTGCATGTAGTCACAACTCATGAATGAATCTTCTTGGTTCCAATGACTTACCATTCTGTATCTGATTCATCTTTTCTGCAACTAAGCTCTGACAGCATCTAATCACTATTACTTTCCACAAATTCATTTTTAAAACAATCCTTTCAACATCCATTTTTCTAAGAGTGATGAAAAGAAACCATGTAACTTGCTTGTAATACACCTCTAGCCTTTCTTACAGAACATCCATGCCTGCAACTGCCTGCTCTTTAAAAACCGTGTCTTAGGGCTGTTTGGTGTTAATGTTTATTCTTTTCTGGTATTCTTTTGGTTTGGTTTTGTTTTCTTCATTTATTTTCATTTCTCATGAACACTTGGATGGAAAATAATTTTAACACTCACTATATGGATATTTTCTGTTTGGTTTTCTTTACTGTACTTTGCCTAGCTATGCTTGTCATCCCTGATTCAGTTATGATAAGTTTAAAATACCTATATGAAAGTCAAAAGTATTTTCATTTCCTGTGTTCACTTTTTAAACTAATTTTAAAATATTATTTCTTCTGTCATATTACAGGATTTTAGGTTCTATTCATTCTCTGAATATCCTGAAATACTGTGTTTATTACGAAGTGACTAATGCATACTTACCACCTGAACTAATTTATGAGTGATGTCAGGAAATGAATCAAATATTTTCCAGTATTTCTTAGTATGGTCTGCAAAATTTTTATTTTTTTTACCAAAAAAAACCAATGCAGAGATAGAGCTTTTCTAAATCTTGTGTTTTGAAAAGTTTTATCTTGATCATATAGGCTGTACCTCACATATAATAAAAGAAAACACTTATTTCACTTATTTTTAACACAGTTGATAATAGAATATAAAGTTTCTGCAGCTGGTCACCTTCTATAATGTAGACGCACTCTCTGTCAGGAGGATACTTGTTGGGGTAATTGGGTGAAGTGAAGATGCCTCCTTCTGCATATTTTGTCCAAGTTCCACACTGCACTGGTTTCTGTCCTTCGGAAGTATTTTGCTTTTCTGTAAAATGATCACATTAAGCATTATATAATTAGCTCAAAAATAATTATGCCCTTATGACAATTAGAACTCTTCCAGAGAACAAAACAGTCCCTTCTGTCCATGACCTCAGATTTTTTCTGTTGAGACCAATTATAATCATTTACCCGGGGAAAACAAGACTGTTCTTTAGGGGTGCGAATGTATAATTCTTACTCAATCGTTTCAAAGCAGAGAAGAGGCTTGGATGTCTAGGCGAAGACATATTTGTAATGCTTTTTAAATAATAAACTTGTAGACATAGCATGTGCTCAAGAAGTGGGAGACACGAGTTTCCCACTCGTGTATCTCAGAAGGCTTGAGCATGTACCCTATCAGCAAGCTACATGCCATAATAAAGGAATACATCAGAGTTCCAAAATGAAGAAAAAACCCACAGAATTATGGCAGAATATATGAACTATTTTGAATTTACAGCAGCTTGACTCCATATTCACCAAACAGAGATAGACAAGGGAATTCCTGGATTCAGGTTCATAGATTATTTTTATCTTGCTGTTTGCTGTTTAATAAATAAACAGCTCTGGGGCCAGGAATCACAACCCAGAACTTTCCTCGTCCTAGGTGAATCATCAGAGAGCAGAGTCAGAGCTTCTTGTTTGCTTTTTTCCTAGCCCTGAAACTCTTGCGCTCCTTTCTGCACATTGGCAGAGAGCCTGGAGACAAAGATTTGAGTCTGTTCAGGCTGAAGAAGATGAAGGATCATTTCCTGGGCATAATGCTTTAACAAGTAGGCTAAAATAAGATGGATTGTTCTGAGGGAAAAATGCCTAAGGTTGTATTAAAAGGAAGATTCTAGACCTCACACAGGCATCTGAAGAGGACTCCTGTGTTTTGATCCGAACGAGATATCTATATCCAAGGAGTGTCCCATCTAACTTAAGCCTCTGATGCATAGAGCTGAGTCATTAGAGGGTCGCTCCTATGATCAATGGAAGGAGACAGGAACCTTTGAAGGATTATCTTAACCACCTGCCTTATGCTCTGCAAGCATTTCTCTTTCTTCCTGGTCTGTATCCAAGCTGAGTATGACACAGTTCCTAATTCCCTGAAATGAATTCTGGTCTGCAGGGACTGAGCATTCAGACACACACTGTGCTTTGCACCTCTCCCTGCTTGGCTCTCACCACACTTAGCATCCAGGGCCTTTAAGAACCTCTTTCTATCCCCACCAATATCAGATTTGGAATTCTACTTCAACAAGCAAGAAGATCTTAAAAGTAGATAGCTCAATACCCAAATTGGACATCCCAATTTGAAAGTGGAAGCACTTTACAATCTTTAGTTAGAGTCAAGCTGAGTCTTTGGTTAGATCTAGCTGTGGATCAGGTCACTAACTTGTTTAAAAAAGTACCACTGGATTTTTGTGTCTGTACAGACACAATAATACTCAAAACAGATGAACAAAGGACAAACACTGGAAGTAGTTGAATTACTAAAAATCTCAAGAACTAAACTAGCAACTCAAATACATACTTTGGACTCTAACACATAATGGCTGAAAAAAATGTCTGAAGTTTACATACCTGTTCCTTTTTTGGTTGCCCCAGACAAATGTAGAATGATTAGACTTGCTACAACTGAAAGAGAAAAGTGCATTAGATATCGCAGTGTGATAGTGCCTGCAATCAAATCAATAGTAAACATCTGTCTTAGATTAATATGAGTTAAATAGAATTACTGTAAAAAAATGTTTCATGTTTACTTGCATCTTTAAATTGCATATTTTGTATAAACAAGTTTCTTTGTGATCTGTCCTTGGAAGTGTTTATCATTGTAAGTGGATCCAAATAAAGATATCTTTTGGCTTTAAAACAAAATCCCTAGGCACTGATGTTTCCCTATTTTTTTTTCTTTTTTTAATATTAGATAAAAAAATTTCACCAATTTTTCTTTATGTAATCATAGCTTGGGCCAGTAATAGAAAAGTAGCTGACTTTAAGAGAGGGAGGCAAAGGCTTGGTAAGTTTCAGTGCCACTGGTCTCACTTAAGTCTCTCGCTATGGCATAATAAAATTTGGAAATGAGTACTGGGACTGTGAAAGAAGTGAGGGGTTGGGTTCTTCATACCCATCAAAGCATTTGTAAACCCCTAGTGAGGTAAATTATCGTGGGTGCTTAACTGTCTCATTAATCTAGTTTGTTTGACTTGTCGAGAGGATGTTGCTTTGTGCTGCAGTGAATCTGCAGCCTGTTCTGCAAAGAGAAATCTCCTATCTCCAACCATGATAGGACAGCTGTGCCTCTGGGGAGAAAATTGTGGCCTTTCTTAGATGGAATTTAACCTGGAGCTAATTCCTGAGTTTCTGGGAGTTTCTGAATATAACATTTTAAGTAGAAAATGCTAAAAGGCAAACACTTAGGCCAGTTGCAATGAGGTCTCTTAGGAAGATCAAAATGACTAGCTGGCTACCTGATGAAGAAATTATGTACTGATTTTCTTGTCATCACCCATATCTTCTTTGGTTATTGGAGAAAGTGGGATAGCAAGAGCAAAAGAGAACAGATCCATCAGTTCCTGGAGTGCTCAGGGTTTTGACCCCAGCTAGTTTGGCATTAAGCCCAGACATAGTGCCCAGACTGCACTAAAGTTAAAGTGGAGATGAAGTTGTGTGTTTATTCTGAGTATTTTGGATTGATCAGCTACCATTTCTATTGTTGACTATGATGAGGAATTGATGGACCTGTGGTCCTTCACAAATATAACTGAATGGCATACTTTCCTCTTCTTATTCCCAAGGCAAAAGGCATCATGGTCTAGTAACTAGCTACTTAAATGATCCTTTCAGAAATGGTGCTTGCGTTATTTTCAGCTTCTATACTGCAAATTATATGCAATTTTTACCCCAAAGGAAGACAATCTCTCCATATTTCCAGTATTCTGATGTCACTGAGATCTCCATTTCTGTACCTTTGACCCTTCCCATGTGACAGAGGGTTTGAGGCATGGATGACGACTACCTTTTTAAACAAGGAGAGGCTGAAACACTGGGAAAATGAAGTTTTGGCAGCATATTCACTATTTCTTGGTCAGGCTCACAGCCCCTGTGTCTTTGAATCCCCCATCTAACAGAGACGAACATTGGCAGATCTGGTAGTTAAAAACTCTTCTGTGTCATGGGCATTAAGAACATTACATCTTCTGCTCAGATCTGAATGCTTCCCAACCATTCATGCCCCTACTCTCCTCAGGGATGGATTCTGGAAATACATGCTAGCTGAGACTCTGCCCTCCGGCTGTGTCAGAATCTGAAAGCAATGAAGGATTCACCCATTTACTAAGTTGCTCATTTACTTTAGCTGTGTTTCACGCAGTGAACATAGTGCCTGTAATCCTCACCAGTAAAAACCTAATTTCTCAATAGCGTAAGGTGGACCGGTGTTAGAATACAGAGCCAGCTGTTGTTTTCTTTCTGCCCATAAAATTATGGAAGCTAGAATAGAAGGCACAACAGCTAAACAAACCCCATGTGAGAAATGTTTTTTCTTAGTCAATTAATAACAATTCATATCTGATTCTTACAGGTTCATTTTAAGCGACTTTATTTATTAGCCCTCCCTCCTTTTTTATATGGAAAAAATTGAAGTTTAGAGAAGTTAAAGAGTTGGTCCAAGTCACAAGGATATTATTACCAAGATGACAGAAAAAATATAAGTCTTTTCAATTCCAGCTGTACCCGCCGGAAAGGATGCTTCCAACTTGCACAGCTATATGATTCCAAAGCAGGGGGCTATACTTGCATATCATGTCAGTATTGATTACTAATAAGGAGTCAAAATAATCTTCAAAAAATAAAATGTAATAGACAAGAGACTAAGAAACTAAGTTTTTTCTTAGGGTTAGACTCTAACCCTAGCATACCATATCTAACATTTGGACAGATGGAGGGAAATATGCCTCCCATATTTCCAAAAAAAAAAAAAGAAAGCCTCTTGGTTTAGTGGCGTTAACATCAGCATCACCAAAATCTACATATTGCCAGAAAGTAATTAAAATTATGGGCTTTATGGGAAAAGATAACACAATATTTTTTACTTCCACAGTCAAGGCACTCCATTTTATTCTATGACCCCTTGCATTTTTTTTTTGTTTCTCGAGCCACAGAAGAAGAACAATGCGTCTCATAGAGAGGGAGAAAAAAAAAAAAAAGACCCCAAAGACATCAGTAACACACTCCTCACTCACTCAAAGCTGTCACTTGGGGAAGCCTTGACCGTATGGCAACAATGTTGTGATTATCTGGGTTTGGGAATATTTTTAACGAAGTTTCCGTCAAATTTCTTGTTGCTTTCCTGCTGTCTTCCTCCTCCCCCTTTCACTCCTAATCATGGGTGCAATTATAATCATGCTTTCTAGTGCCACTCCGATTACGCATCTTTGCATCTTTTTGGATCTGTGCATTTTTCCATTACAAGCTGCACATTAAGAGATTTATTTCTTGGCCAAGCAGCTTTTTTGAGGCTGTGACTTGGCATGGATGTAGCTTAGCCTGGCGAAGAGTTGTTGGTCAAACAATACCTGGGCACAGTGCTACAGTGCTTCTATTTTACAGGTGCGGGTGCAGAGAGAGGTGCTGGAAGAAACTGTGGCCAGTCAAGCCCCGTCAGTAGAGTGGGCCCTCTGCAAAACTGAGGCAGAAGAGGGGGTCCCTTCCACGCAGCCTGAGCCCCCCCTGTAATTGTTACCTTTCGGTGCCTCCCTGATGCTCCTGGAAGATTTCTCCCCAGGGGGCCGCCCCCGCCCCGCAGCCCGCCGAGATCCGTGGCCGCCCCCGCCGCGGCGCTCGGCGCTACCCGGCTCCCCCTCTCCCTAATAGCACCGGTTCGAGCCCCGGCTGGGGCTGCACCGCACCGCCGCGGGCTGCAGGGGCCATTCTCCCCTTCTCTCCCCCGTCACGTCGAAAGGCACCAGACGCGTCGCGCCCAGGTGAAAACCTCCAGCCCACAGGAGCGTGCCCCTCCCCGCCCCACAGCGCTGACAGACACCGGCTCCCCTCCGCCGCAGCGCAGAGTGGTGAGAAGGGTATGTTGTGTGTGCGAGGGGTGAGTTTACCCCCACGCCGCGGAGGTCTGGGTGTCCCGTTACGTTAGTTGTGGAGGTAGCCCGCAGGAGCCCGTAGCCAGCGGCGGAGCTCAGCCTGGGGCGGCGGGAAGGGGGAGATACTCACTGTGAAAGAAGCTGCGCCCATGGGTCATGTCTGTTCCTTACACAAGGGGCTTCGGTCTCCACTAATTCCATTTAGATACAGGAGGACTTCCAGTGGCGGGGAGAGGATGGAAGTAGGAAAAGAAGAAAAAAAAAATCCCGAAGCCCACACACAGCAGAGCGGAGCAGCCCTTCCTCTCGCTGGCTCTCCCTCACCGCCTTCAAATAATCACTGCCGGCTCAATCCCATAACACCCGAGCTGCCATCAGCACCACCATAAGCGTTGCATCGCGGCGGCGGCGGCGGCGGCGGCGGCGGCCCGCGCATCCAGGTGCCGGCGGGCGGCGGCGGCGGGGCGAGCTGAGCCCCTAGTCACCAGTTTCGTACAAAACCAAAAGCAGATGGAAGCATTTCCTGCAGGACTCCGAGCCCAGCGACTTCCAGCCCTTCGGCTTCTTTTGATGCATTGAAGAAGGGATTAATGGGTCCGTCATCAGCTCCCTGTGCTTGCTCCTCTGAAGGGGTGGGGGCGGGCAGGAGGGAACCCAAAGAGGAGGGGTGGGGGGAAGAAAGATTTACCAGATAGGGGATTTAGTCATATTTGTGTGCAATGCGATCCTTATTAGAAAAGAAATCCTTTAAAATCGAACAAATCCATTTTTGCAAAACCCTCTCCCCGTGCGTAGCATAGTATCAAGTGGTAGCAACATCAAGAGGCTGAAAACACATTGCACCGTCTGAAATCCTCTCGGGAATGGATGGAACGAGATAGAGATGGATGAGGATAGAGAGACGTCCCCTCACTTCTCCACTCCAGGGCGAGAAGCAGAAGAAAACCCTGGAGACTCTCCCATTCATTCAGTTCAGGGGAAGGGGAAGGGAAGGGGAAGGGCGGGAGGGTGGCGGTGAGGGGGAAAGAATGATTTCAAAACTGGGAAAGGAAGAGTAAGAGGAGAGGGATCGTTTCCCCTCCCCTCATCAGTTCATGGATCAGACATGACTTCCTCCTTAAACTGCACCTGCCAAAGGGAAATTGAATAGATTTTCCCCTGTGAGAGGATACTTCTCCATTTACACACCCACACACGCACACACACACACAGACACACGCACACACAGAGATGCACAAAAAGGAGCAATAAAAGTTTAGCTGCTAATCCTCCGGCCGCAGATACAATGATTGCCTCTTCCAATCAGCCCAGAGACGACAGCAAAATCTCTCCCTTTCACTCCCCCCTCCCTTTCTCAGGCTGATCTTCCTCCCCAGCTACATCCCTCTCCAAACACCCACCCTTTTGACGAGGTTGCGAAGGGCTAGTGGCCAAGGCGGGAAGGGAGGGGGGAGAGCCGGGGAGGGAAAACATATCAATAATAAGAGAACTGAGAGGAGCTGAAGTGATCTCAGCAAAAAAAAACAAAAGAAGAGGAGGAGTGGACGGAGAGAAAGGGCAGCGTCCCCTTTTGGCCCCGGGAGCCGGCCCTGCAGGGCCGCGGCCGCCGGCCGTCGTCTCCCGCAACGCCGCGGCCCCCGCATCCCCGAACCGAGCAAGGGCAGGGCGGCGGGGATAGACAGGAGGGGCGGAAGACCACTACGGGGGCGGCGGGGACAGCCGAGGAGAAAGGAAGATTGTTGCTACAGAAATGTGAGGGGAGCAGGATGGGATCCCCCCGACCCCTCTGCACCGCTGCTGCGGCGGCGAGGCTGGGAGGGAACAGGCGCGGGAGAGCCGCCGCCGCCCCCCGCGGGGATGGGGGGCGCAGCCGGGAGACCTGGGTCTCGGAGCACATCCAGCCCCTTCCCCGGGCTCCCCACGCCGCAACCAGCACCTCGGAGTTCGGGGCGCGCCCGCTCCTCTTTGCCCGCACCTGATGCTCACGCCGTTTGCAACGAGAAAAGCGTCTGGAAGGGCGCAGCCGGAGCGAGGAGGGGTCGGGAGAGTGTTGGGGAGGAGGCTGGAAAGCCATTAACAATAAAGTACCGTCCAGGCTCCACCTTTGCGCGGGTGAGGAAAAGCAAAGCGGGGGCGAGCGCAGGTTAGACGAGGGCGATCAGTGCTCGCGGGGGCGCCCCTCGCCGCCGGGCGCGGAGAGGCGGTGTGCACCCGCGGAGCCGGGCCGCTGGCGGGGTCGGAGTCCCCAGCCCGGGGTCTGTCGGCTACCTGGTGGGCAATAATTACGTAGTGGGGTGACCTATTGTCTTTAAGGCAGCTTTTAAACGAGGCGGGTACCTATGCTGCTTCTGGGACAGCACTGAACCGCGCAACTGCTATTCCAGAAGGTGAAGGATGAGGAAGCCTTTTTTTTTTTTTTTTTCCTTTTTTTTTCGGTAAATCGCAGTGTTTTAACAAAGAATTTCAGGGTTCGTTTGGGTTTTTTTTTCAGCCTGTGGATTGTCTGTTCTGTACTCTGAAATCAAGAGTACATCTGCCATCGATGGCCAGCAATAGCAGCATGCACATTAAGATAAGTGTGAAGTGATCTTGTCTAGCAGAATTCATCCATTCAACCAGCCGGCCAGCCATTACCCCAGCCAGTCTGAGCATTTAAAAATCCTGCTGGGTGAGAAGGGCACAGGATTCAGCTACAGGGCTCTGCAGTAAGCTCCTTACAGTGAGGAATATAGAGGATATAGGACTCCATGAAAGGATTCACCTATGTTTTCTGTAATCTGTCTTGACATTAGCAACATCGTCTGCAGCTGTTAATCTTAATAAACTGTCCTACTCTGCTTTCTAACCCTCTCAGCACTTTCTCTGACCTTCCCCATACTCTCTCGCCTCAAGTTAAAGAACTTCATTTGTGCAGTAATTGAAAGTCACCTGATTCATCCATAGGATAAACTTCTATAATACAGATGTGTAGTCTGCTTTAGTCAAGCAACAGTAGAGTAACTTAAAAAGGATAGTGTTGAAAACAGTCATAGGAGTGTTTATAGACAGTCAGATATTTCTTCTGCAGGATGATGCAGACATCCATATGGCTAAGTTTCAAGTTACAGTTGCTTAAAAAAAAAAAAGGTTATAGAACAAGTAGGCACAAAACAGCTGATTTTGCTGTTCTGGGAAAATGTGCTGTGTCACATCATATAACAGTGAGCTTCAACATTTTTCCTTTTCTGAAATAGGATGCTTTCATCTTTAAAGGTCTTAGATCTCTTTTGATTGGCACTTTTAATTTTAAGGACACCATTGCAACAGTATTGACAAATAGCATGTGGTGCATACCAGGTATGTTTAAAATGTGCCTAAATGTAATCGGTCACTGGCCTTACGGAGTGAGACATCAACAAAATAGCTCAGGAATGGCCACAGTGATCATTGCATGTTCTGCTAATGAGACCTTAAGGAGATATCTCAGGATCTACAAAGCTGGATGCTAAAAGCTTGTTTAAATGTGTTTCTAAGCAAGCACACAGGGTTTGTAAGTTAGAGACTGGTCAAAATCACTTTCTACTTCAACAGATCTCCATCCTGTAGAGAGTCTGAAATTTTGAACTTTGTACAACTACTAAAGTCTTCACCACCACATTTTTTGCTTGGTGTCTCATTTTGTTGCAAAATCTGTTTGTATCAGTTTTGATAAATACTCTCTCTAAAAGGGTAGTAACCCACCAGCCAGCACGCACTTTTCACTACCGTGGTTTTGTATGGGTAATTATTTATATACTTAGTGTGTATTTTTTCTATCCTTAATTAACAACTAACTGTACTCTTATATTTCTACTAGGCAGTAAACTAAAAAAGGGAGAAAGGGAGTCACATTTAATAAAACATGAAATGTAAAAAAAAAAAAAAAAATTAATGGAAAAGAATATTGACCATAAACAATAGTCTCAAACAACATCTTAGTATTGTTTGGAATCCTTTGGATTTTATTTGGTAAGAGTCCTATTGATTTTTAACGTGTTTAACTTTTTCTGAAGTTTTAAGTTTTGCATTTTCTTTAGAGTAAGAACATTGCCTTATTTTATTACATGGAATGACAGCCACACTTTTAGATTAGAAACGTACTTTTATTACTTCTTTACTGTATGTCAGCTGAAATCTTATTTTTAAAAATAAGGAAGACAACCAAACACAATTATGTTCCTTGATTCAGTACACAAAATGTTACTCTTTGTAGTTTCAAACCATCCATTACATGGTAATCTTTTCATAAAGTGCATTCTGTCAGGTGTTCTCTTTCATTTTCACAGCTGAGTTTTTCTATTGACTTTTATGGGAGTTTGCTTGAATCCAGAATATTTTATTCAGCAGTATATGAAGCACTTCCTTCCTGTGGTCAAACATCTTTAGGGTAACCTAAGACACTGATCAGCCCGAGGATGGTTAGCATAGCTGATACGAGATCAATTTGGAGAACAATTTAAGCACTAAAGGAACATTTTCAAATTGAGATTACAAAATGAAAATAGACAAACAAATATAAAAATATTTCTAACAGTTTTGTCAGAAAGTCATGTACAGTCTCCTACTGAGAGCCTCTGAACTGTGTTATGCAGGTTTTTCAATCACAAGAAAAAAAAATAATTTTGCCTTGCTTTCACCCTTCTGTGGTTAATCTATGTATTTATATGAAAAACAGCAGAAGTAAGTCCTGGGCAACTGGCTGTAGGTCGCCCTGTCTGAGCCAGGGATGTTGGACCAAATGACCTGCAGAGGTCCCTTCCCACCTCATCCATTCCATGATTCTGTGATTCTGTAAGTAAGCAGCAAGGGACAACGGAGCATACAGGAGGGAAATGGTTTCATTTTTATGGTTAGGGAGAAGAAGAAACTCCTTAATATTCAGGATTGAATTATCTTGCTTTCATTTGTCACATATAACAGAATTAGACTATGTATCTGGATTATCGTCTCCTTGAACCAGAGAAGATTATTCAATCTCAGTTAAAATGGCAAATTATTCAGTCGCTGTTAAAAATTCCCCAGCATGGAGACATCCTAGGTAAATTGTCCCTGTACCTTTTCCTGTTAAAATCTTTCTTATGAAACCAGCATTTATACATTTTCTTGGCCATTTCAGATAGTCTTGTCCTATCTTTCCTCTGCCATTGACTACTGTTCTAACTATGCCCCTTAATAACTAAGTTAATTGATTCCTCTTTGTGCAGATAAAAGACTCAAAGGATTCAAAGTAGCCATGAGTTACTCCCACATTCCTACCAAAAGACTCCTCAAACTGCAAGAAACAGTGAAGTTGTGAAATGGAGGAGACATTGGCTTCCTGATTTATGAAGAGCAATCTACCCATCTGAGGGTGGAAGAGAAGAAATGAGAGAGCGATATTTCACTTCTCTACACTTCTTTAAAAACAGTGTGAATTCCGTGCTGACGTATGTAATCACAGATACACTTTTTGTCACGATCTCTTTGTGAATGATGTTTGTAGCTAGAACGTAGCAGATCCAAACTTTCAGGCTCAGAATAATACAGCTATACACAGTGTGACATTTGGAAACAGTAAAATGAGCCACCAAGATGATCAGCACATCTTCGTTCGTGTTTTAGTCCAGATTGGGAATGTGGTTTTGAAGTGAATCTTCCAATTGCCCCCACTTGCCATATTTTGGATTGCAAATTGGAGCAGTCCTGAGTGTGTGAGCTGTATTACTTATGGATGAAACTAAACTGAGAGATGTGTTCCACAAGCAGAGTCTGTTTTCCAGTTTCTAAAGGGCATGCAGTCCACAGGAACAGTAAAACAGATGCTAAATAAATACCCCTTAAAATAGATACAGAGAAGGCATGGAGATCTCAGTATCAACCATTTCACCTTTCAGATAAGCTTCTTTTGCTCTGAGTTACTTATTAATGTGGACTTATGCACTATTTCCTTCAACTGGGATAGAAGCTGAGACAAAAAAACCTGAAATACGCTCCATTCTTTTTGTGCTGAAACACCTACTGAGAGGCATAATATATACAGGCACTGGTCCCTGTTGGATGTCAGGATAATGGCACCTTTTGGTTCCTTAAAACAAAATCTATTCTCTCATGATCCATTTTCTGGGCATTTGCAGACCTCTCTCCTGTAAGTACAGGAGGACTGTACCCTCCAGCAAAACTTTCCTGAACACAACAGGGTTAGAACATGTCTTCTCACAATCTTTTCTTGGAAACTGAAGTGTGGTTCCTTTCTACAGTCTAGTCTGGGTGATAATACTTAAACATGAGAAGAAAGTGTTTTAAAAAAGGAAGGAAGACAAACTTGATACTTTTTACCTGCAGAGTTACTCATAATTTGCCCAGGATTTACTAAGGGCAATTTGGATTTACAAAATATCCCACAATTCCAATGAGATAATAGACTTCTACAGGATGCTTATGGTGGGGTTTGTTTTTTTTTTTTTTTTTCATCTATTCTGATTTGATGTAGTCTAACTTTGAAATGGAATGAATTAAAAAGTATTTGTTGCGCAATAGAGGAATTGGCAAAGTTGCCTGCTGTACCGTTTGCTTTGCTTTGTCTAGAACAGCAGTCTCCAAGATGGGGGGAGATTGTGCTCTCACGGGGTACACAATACAATCCATAAGGGTGCGAGAAGAAAATATTTTTGCACCATTATTAAATAAAATTTAAAATATTTTTTGAAATAATGTTTATTTCATCTTGATCCTTTTTAATTTATATTTTTGTATGTGTTTTATAATGTAAAAAATACATCAGTGCAGTGGTATGTGTATGTAATTTATAAAGAAATATATATACATATACTGGTGTTGCATGCACAAGAATCTTTTACTGATATGGATCTGTGATCAAACAAAGCCTAGAGACCACTGACCTAGAAAACCACTGCCAACTATCCTCTCTGGAACAAATGATACCTGCAAAAGTGTTAGCCAGGATTTCAATTTTTAGACCGAGATATATTTGGCACTTAAGGGTTTCAAGAACCTCTGATTTTACCATTTAAAGAGTAAGGGTTATTCCTAACAGAATTTCTCAGTACAGAATATGGGATTGGTTTGTACTTTACATGTTGGTGAGTTGTTCTATGAATTAAACATAGACATACTGCTATCTGAAAGAGCAAAATCTGGAAGAAAGCTGTTAAACAGGAATATTTGAAAATATTTTCTCCTTTCAAATTCATCCACTAGCAATTTTGTGATTACTACTCTGTGGCTAAAATAACTCATGCTAAAAAAAAATAATTAAAAAAAAATAATAAGAATGAACAAAAAAAATTATAAGCTGTTTTCAAAGAAACAACTGTAAGAATACATGACTTTCACGGTAAATCTTTCTCAAGATTATATTCTGAATCATCAATCACAGACTAAGAATTTGAAGATTTGAAGACAACTGGGGAAGATAAAGCATGGAAATATGCCCAGTTGGAAACTGAAAACTGAAAACTGAAATGGCAGAAGCTAAAATTAATTTTAAAATGGATAACTTACTCCTTACAAAACTTTTATGACTTAACCACTCAATTAAAACTTATGCTACTGGCATTTATTCTAAAGAATAACTTCCTGCTGGTTTCCACACAATGGTCATGTCGTATGGAAGTTAAAAGATATCTTTTACATAGATCAGTCTAATCCAAACCACTAATATTACAGTAAGAAAGTTCTACTAAATTTTGGTACCACATAACATTGACTGGCTCACATTTGAGATAGAAAACTCAGATCTTTTTATCACAGTTAAGGATGACCCTTTAAACCTGATAACTACCATATAATAAATCAATATCTATTGCAAAATCAAATACAACACTGTTTTCAGCAAAATGTTGTTGGGCAAATGCATGAAAGAATTACAACTATCTGATATTTATTGTGAAGTAATAAATTAAAAATACATCATTATATATTAATAGTAAATATTTTAACGGTTCTTCTGTAATTTCTTTATTATTAAACCTGCTATTTCATACTAAGAAAGACTATGTTAGATTCAAGAACAATATTATATTAAAGGATTCAAAGTATTATTTATAATGGTTCAAAATATTTACATACGTACCTATTTTTAAATCCTGAAAGTAATCCCTTGGATAGAAAAATAAGCTCCTCTATGATTCATATTTACACAAACAAAAGTTTGTGAATTTTTCAAGCTAGTAAAATATCTAGGACATCTTTCATTTTTATATCTTAAACTATATTTGACATTTTTAAATCTTCCTAAAATAAATTATTACATAAATGCATAAACATAGTCACATGCATATGCAGAATTTTGGAATTAGGTGTTCATAATAGTACTGCTTTATATTGTGTAATGAAGACTAGAAATAAGCCAACTTTGAGGTTTCTAACTTCATCTTTTTTGAACTATGTCAATTCAAGTATGAATACTCATACAAATGAGAGCATTCATTTCCATATTTACCAGAATTAAAAGGAGTAATTACAGAGATTTTTCTCAATCCTAAAAAAAGGGGGAAAAAAGAATCCTCCCCATATGACACCAGCTGTAGAAAATGTCAACCCAAAATGAAAGCATCTGATAAAACTGCAAAGCTCCAAAGTGGAGGAGTGAAATGTGAATTGTAGAACGGATTTCTCAATAAAATCAAGTGACTGCATATTCCATAGAAGGACTTCAGTGCCTGTAGACAGCCAACAGAAGTTGCTGATGACCTGCAGGAACTTTCTGCTCACACAAGTAAGATGGTTCTGGGCCTTGTTCCCGTTGCTTTTCTGAAGAACTTTCCCTTTTGAGTTATGCAGAATAAAAATTCCTCCTGTATCATCTTTAATTAGTTATATGCAGATACGATACCAGAGCATTCATTTGCCTATTGGCCTGCCATGTACGAAAAGAAAACATCTGGAAATAAGGCAGATAACTACTGTGGTAATAAATTATAGCCTAATGATTGACGCCATATGGACCTCAGCACAGTGTGCAGATAAAGTAGACTCTATAGCCATGTTCTGGTGACATTAAATATTAGCTGATTCATCTGTACTTACCTCTGGGCCACCCTATTGCAACTTTCCCTGCACTCTTTTTCCTATAGCTGTATTTAGAGTAAATATATCCAAAAACCAAGTGAGGGTCCTACCTGAAAACTGTATTTAAAAACAATGTGACATACGTATGGACTGCATGTACTTGTTCTTCATTGCATCTTAAGGCAAAGTTTAATCTACTTATAAGGATACTTGCACGTTTTTCTGAAGCTCATTAAGTATTCTCGTTGGCATTGACTAAAGAAATTACCTCCTTATTAGGACAAAGCAGCACTCTTTCTCCTACCTAATAGGACGGAATCTTAAAAGAATTAATTGGAAAGTTCAACTAATTTTCATTTTATTAGTGTTCCAGTGGAACACAGTGATTAAATGCATTTTTCCAGAGGATTGTTAATAGGACTCAATTTACATTTTAAGACAAACACTTATTTTTTTTACACTAGGGAGGCAGGGTATGTTGTCTTTATTATTTAAACAGAATGTTTGCAATAACATGCCATGCAAGAAGAGCACGGAATGTGCTGTTACCAAGCTTTTCATCTTTGTGAGAAAGTAAGAGAAGCAGTGGCAGGTCACACATTTTGGACTCAGATTTATTGTTAGGTACCACAAAAATATTCATTACTGTAGACCTGGTTCAAAAAGGGCATATATTTGTAATCTTTTAGAGAAACAAATTTGAATGCTGCATTCAAGTCAGCATCTTTACTCTATCTAGCACATGAGCTATATATGTAGCATATACAGCAGTCACAAGTAAATAAATGATGTACTAAAAACTAGATTGAGGTCACAGTTAATTAGATAGGGAATTGGCTGAACTGACTGGAGAGCTGCACACAGAGTTGTGGTCAATGGCTAGATGTCCAAGTGGAGAAAAGTGATGACTGGAGTTTCTCAGGGGTTAGTACTGGGACTGGTGCTGTTTAACATCTTTGTCGGAGACACAGACCGTGGGACTGAGTAGACCGTCAGCAAGTTTGCTGATGACACCAAGCTGTACGGTGTTTTGACATGCTGGAAGGAAGGGATGCCACCCAGCAGGACCTGGATAGGCTTGGGAGGCAAGCTCGTGCAAACCTCATGAAGTTCAACAAGGCCAAGTGCAAAATCCTGCACGTAGGTTGGAGTAATCCCAAGCACAAATACCGGTTGGGCAGAGAATGTATTGAGAGCAACCTTGAGGAGAAGGACTTGGGGGTGTTGGTTGGTGACAAGTTCAGCATGATCCAGCAATGTGCGCCCAGCAGCCCAGAAAGCCCAGAAAGCTTTTGATGCTGGGCTGCATCAAAAGAAGCATGGCCAGCAAGTTGAGGGAGACTATTCTTCCCCTCTACTCTGTTCTGATGAGACCCCACTGAAGTACCGTTTCCAGCTCTGGAGCCCCCAACATAAGAAGGACATTGACTTGTCGGCGTGAGTACAGAGGAGAGCCACGAAAATGATCAGAGAGGGCTGGAGCACCTCTCCTATGAAAAGAAGCTGCAAGAGTTGGGGTTGTTCAGCCTGGAGAAAAGAAGGCTCAGGGAGACCTTATAGCAGTCTTCCAGTGCCTAAAGGGGACATAAGGGAAGGAAGGGGAGGGTCTCTTTATCAGGGAGTGTAGCAATAGGACAAGGGGTCATGGTTTGAAATTGAAAGAGGGTAGACTTAGATTAGATATTAGGAAGACATTCTTCACTGTGAGGGTGGTGAGGCACTGGAATGGGTTGCCCAGAGAAGTTGTGGATGCCCCATCCCTGGAAGTGTTCAAGGCCAGGTTGGATGGAGCTTTGAGCAACCTGGTCTAGTGGGAGGTGTCTCTGCCCATGGCAGGGGGGTTGGAACAAGATGATCTTCAAGGTCCCCTCCAACTCTAACTATTCTATGATTCTATGATTCTATAAAAGAGGAAGAGTTACACAGGAACACTGAATTAGAAGCAAAAACCTAGCTTTGTCAGCAGGTGTAAATCAACAAAATTTCATCAAAGATGTTGGATATACACCTATCAGTCTAAATAAAGTCCTGTTTTAATTACTACCTTCTAGATTAACAATATAAATAACATAGTTTAGACTTTAATTGTATTATTCTGTTCTTAATCTTGAGGTAGGGAGAAAACAGGGGATGGAAAGAGTAGATATATGAAGGCAAGTGTGACGTACTCCTAATGAAGATACTTGGATATTAATGGATCAAATTGCAGACTTAACTCTTCTCGGGTAAAACTACTTCATTACAAATACTTAAGAATCTGGGAAGATCCACTATTAAATATCAGATCAATATCTGACAGTAGAAATCCAAACACTTCTGTCTTCCCAAGTAACCATTCTGCATGATGGAGTCCTGCTTTCCTGGAGATGACTGAACACCTGCCTGCTAATGGGAAGCAGTGAATGAATTCCTTGTTTTGTTTTGCTTGCATGAGCAGCTTTTGCTTTACCTGTTACACTGTCTTTATCACAACCCACGAGTTTTCTCACTTTACCTTTCCAATTCTCTCCCCCATCCCACCAGGGGAGAGCAAGCCAGCAGCTGTGTGGGGCTGAGCTGCCTGCTGGAGTCAAACCACAGCAGTACTGCATGTGGTTCACACATCCAGTCCCTCCCTATAATGGCACAGGACACGCTGATGCCACTTGGGTCTTTTTATTGCTTCCAGAAGCCAGTTGCCTTATGTAGGAGCCTACTTTATTAATGCTTGAAGTTATCTGGAGTGGTTTTATTGTTATGCATATATGGGAGTTTGACTTTTAGGAGACTGGCATCAAAATATTCTAAGTGAGGCAAAATTATTGTATTACACTCTAGGACAAAATGTTAGTAGGTATTAAGGTTGTAATTTCTCCAAGAAAATAACTATAGAGTCCTTTCTTGACTATTATTGACATCATTAAATTTTTACCAGGTGAAAACTTTTCTCAATTTCTAGTTTAAAATGCATGTCCTGTCTTTTAAGTCCTGTAACACTTCTTCATAGTTAAGAAAAATATGCTGAACCCCTGCATTTTTAGTACACATTTCCTGTAAAATTCCTGCAAACTACTCCTTTCCAAGGGCTGTGCTCATGGAAAAATAATCAGCTGTCTTTAATGTCACAGATAGGGCAAAAACTAGTATCATTAGGTCAATAATGTTAAAATTAGCTTTGATTTCAATCTTTTAATGGCCTTTCATTCACATTGCACATATGCAAATTTTCACAGAGGTCTTCATGGTTAAACTAATAGTATGCACTTGCACATGACAGGTTTTTAAATTACAGTTCAGCTTACTCAGTGTATTTTGCATCAGCTTTCTGAAATGAATAGCCTCAAGTTTAGTTATTCTGTTTTAAAACTGCCAAACATTATTAGTTAAGCAGAGAAGCAGTTCAAAAAGTAATTAATTCCAGGGCTTAGAGTAAACTGCTGTTTTAATTAAAAAAGCACTAAATACTAATGTCCTGCTTCTTTGTACTTGAAACATGAAATAAAGAGATTAAATCAGTTACATTTAATAAATTTTAAATGGAAGTTGAAATATATTAAAGGCATATGTCCAGGTCTTGCTCTCTATAAACTGACTCAAAAAAAATATCTAAAGTTAGACAGATCATATAGCATATTTCTTGGTTATGCTGTGTCATTTTTGCTATTGATTGTCTCCCAGCTTGTGCCGAGTAGGAAAATCAGCTGATATATATTAGATCTTTTCACCATATTTATATTGCATAAGAAGCCAGGCCTCAGTTGTGCAGTTATGACAATTGCCACCTACAGGTCCACAGAAGATGTAAAGTGAAAAATACTTCTCAACTGAAGCTGTAGAGTAGTGCTTTCTATGCTCTGTACATTTACAACTTCTCCAGGTTGTCCAAAATGTAGGTTATACAGAAGGAAGGCACTCTACATGTGAAGAAATGCAAGTTTTAGGCAGTTTGGTTTCTATTACAATTTTACAGTCCTCCATTTGGTGATTTTGTCTCCTCATGGAGTACTGAAAGTCTCAGCAGGTATGTCTTCAGTGTGCCAGGGAGCACAGCATGGCTGCTCCCAAACTAGTACTCGCTCCCAATCAGGAATGTCCAATATGATAATCACCATGGCCTAAAAAAACCTGAGTTCTGTGTGCCACATGATTGTCTCAGTCCTGCCTGGGGAGAGCTCAGGTGTCTATGTACAAAGCTCCTTTGCACACCATAGATCTGTGTTCTTGCTTATGCCTGTCACGCTTATCTCACCTCGTATCTGAACTGCAGTAATGCGCTAAGCGTTACCACGGAACTTCCCACGTGGATAAAATTCCAGCTTGTGCAAGAAGATTTAAAATGTACATATTTTTGACAAGAACAACAGACTAAGCTTGTCCTTCCCTCTCCATGATATTTGACTTTCCCTCTAGTTTCTAATTCAATCGCTACTTTATGGCCAGGGCCCAGAGAAACTAAAAGATCAATTCAAATTTTAGGGGACGAAGACACAGACAACAGGCTTACTCTTCTACTACTACTACTACAAAAAAAATATCAAAAATTTGTTGCAGATTACAGGTCTACCCAGATATAGTCATAAGAAACCGACACATGGTTTTATGATTACTATGAAGCAAAGGACAGAAAAAATCTCCCCTTTCTTTCTAGCCACAAGGTTTTCATCTCTTTGACCTTGTCTTCTCTAACACAGTTTTAAAGAGTTGGACAGGAAATCCGTATCTGGGATCTGGGAAATCTTGGTTCAAGTATTTTTTTTTCCCGATTCAGGCTGCAGATTTAATCTAGAGGTACTGCATCCTAAGTAATTGTCAAGATGGTGTCCATGGCCCGTAAAATCCAATGTTGGATAGAAGAAACTTTTCCCAAAAGATGTTTTCTTGAAGCTAGTTCATTGCCACAGTATGTTTCACTTCAGCAAGTCATTATGTTTTAATTAAAAAACCCAGCAAACAACCCTCTTCCATCCAACTGCTGCACCGAGAAAATCCTAGCCTTTCCAAAACAAAAGATAATGTGTTCACAAGCTAGAAAAAACAAAGCACAGCATTCCACTGCATACTCAAGACAATGACTTCTCAAATACTCAAATTATGCGAGTCAAACTAATTGGTGCAACATAAAAACTGTGTTGGACAGTCCATGAGGCTTCAGCTCAGGTGTCAGGTAGGATCAATTGCAGAATTAGAGACTGAAACACTAAATGTAAAGCATAAATATCCATACCAAGAGCATGCTTGAATTTTGTCCTGAATTTATATTACCAGCAGAGATGGTAATATAAATTCATGCCTCAGAGAGGCATGTTCAATCATTTATTCTCTGCTTAGAGAATGAGTTTAACTATTTAATGAGTTGACCATTTACTGATCCCAGGATCAGTGAAACTTGCTTTTGATGTACTGCACTTTTGAGTAACTGTTCTTTGCCTACAGACATAAGTTTTTGTCATCTTTTTTATGGGAGAAAATTTTATCAGGATTATCATGGTGTTATATGAGACAGAATTTTTTGCAAGCTACACTATTGTCATGTGACATGTTAATATTGGCCCAGTGTCAATGATATGAGCACATATCCTGGATGGTGTATCAAGGCTTATCTCAAGTTTTTCACCGTTTTCAATTTTAAGGTCGATTTCCAGTTTCTTATACTTTCCTAAGCTTCATCCATTTGTGTAGACTTTTTCTGCCAAGTATCTGATTCTATCTTCATACTTTGGAAAAATATCAAGAATGGTTCAGCCATTTCTCAGTCTGATCTAAAGGAAAAAAATATATGATAATTAATTCTTTATCTTTATGACAATTATTTTACTGAAAAGTTTTATAGAGACCTTATTTTAAATAGAGGGATATGAATTTAAGTTCCATTTCTAATGCCTTATAGAAATAATAAAAGTATACCCAAATTTGACCTAGGGGTTTTAGGAGGCTGAGAAGCACATTAGGGCTATTTCCACCCAGTAGGAAGGAAGGAGGAAAAAAACATAGATGTGAAAAGACTAACACATATTTCAAAGTATACTTCTTCTAGGTGGTGCTATTGCTTCGGTCTTGTGGAAAAAAAAATCTTTTTAGAAGAAAATAGATTGTGATAATTGAATTGGGGTCTATGTTATTGTTATGCAAACAAGGGATATTATTAGCTTATCAAATAATCTCACATACAGCATACCTAACTTCTGAATATATTATATTTATGTTTTCAGGTACTTTTAAGATAATTTTTAATGTTATACTTATTTCCATAACTAAATTAGATTGCAGTAATTAACACTGTTAATTGGATTTCAACTTTCAAATTTATACCAAAATGAGCCTTTTACCGCAGAAAACGTGCCTTTTTCCATTGACGATATTAAGTCTTGAAAGTCAGAAAAGACTCATACAGCCCTCTGAGATCTGCATGTACATGTTACTAATCATGTTACCTGCACAGCGGTCAGAATTGAACGAGGTTTCCAAAGGTCAAAAAGCAAATGGACTAAAACAGAAAAATGTTCTTTATACAGGTATTTATATTTATTAGCACTTGTAGCATACTAATCAGTTTCTAACAAACAGAAAGTGTTCCCTTCTGTTCAGATGCCTAATTTATTTATATGGATTCAAGAATAAAGGCTTCACTGGAAATAAATTGAGGGATTCAGTAGTATAAGTGTTCAGAAAAGCTGTAGTTCAAAATCACTTGCCTGGCAAAAGTCCCAGGAAGACAGCACTGGTGTCATCTATTGAAAACATTATATGGCTCCATTACTGCAGCCTGTGAGCATCTTGAAGCATTTATTATATTTACTTTCAAATATTCATAGAATCATAGGAAAATAAAGCTGATGCGGACTTTAAGAGGTCACTGAGTTCTCTGGCAAAAGGCACGATGGACTATATTTTTGTCATTCCTGAAGATGAGCTATATCTTTGTCATTCCTGATACATGTTTGTGTAGCCAGTCCTTTAAAATCTCTAATGAAGGAGATAACAAAGCTTTGATGGGCAATTTCTTTCCATGCCTCAATAACCCTATTATTACAAACAGTTATGCTAATATCCAAACTGAATCTTTCTGGGTGCAAATCCACCATATACTGACAAAATGCCGTGGGCCAGCTAAGCATGTTTCAGCATCATGAAACTCCGGGCTCACATTGCTCCGCGTGCAGTGGTGCTGCTCGGCTGAAGCTTATTCCCCCATTAAGGGAACTAGATTTTGCACTTAAACATTATGATCAGTCTAGTCTTTGGCTCAAAGAGAGATCACAAAAGAAGAGTACAAAAAAGAGATATCCCAAAACATAAACTGCAGGTTTGACACTTATAGTCCCTCCCTCCAAACTACCTGCAGAGGAACTCTTTGCCAAGCTAGTGCTTATATACCGGGTACGTTAAGCGATTTCTCACTGGTTTATGGAAAGCATTGCAGTTTTACTTCAGTTACACCATTTATGCTGTTTGTGGTATAGGATAGAGCATGGCACCACATACCTGAGATATTTGGAGTGCCAAATAATCCTTCCTCATTTCCCTCCTGGCTGCCTAGTGTAGCACATGAGACAATGCCACTCACTATTGTTCACTTTGCCCATTTTGGTTACTGCTCCTAATCTGAGTTATGTTGTCATAGCTGACTTCTGCATAAAGCTTTAATAAGCAGGAAAAAAGATAAATCATGAAGTAAGCACAAAGGTTTATATGATTTCTCCACAGCATATAATACTAAGGTACAGTCTAGCACAGTCTGTGATCAGAACATGCTTGCTGGAATCTAAATAATTCCCAGATAATCCCTAAATTTTCTAATAATCTCAGGAACAGATATATGATGGCATCTGTGAATATAGTAAAGCAATAATTCTCATAAATCATACCAGTTCACTTCCCAAATATTTAGAAACTCACCTGCCATACAGAAAGGGAGGAATCACAGATGAACGTTTCTGAGATCATTCAAAAGTTAATTCAAGAATGCTCTGAGAGTTATAGTCTGCCTATCCTGTTGTATGGTGACTGTGTTACAAAATTTATACTGTCAGCTTTTCCTTGAAATGTACTTTTGAAAATGCAAATGAACTTTGAAAAGTTTTTTTTACCCTTGTGAAATAAGAAAAATCTTATTGATCAGGTTTAATTTCCACAATAGATCTGAATGGAATAGATATATCATTTGTCTAATTTAATGAAATGCTGTATTTGCCAAAAAAAGTCACCACAAGCCACATTCACGTTCTGAGTTATAAGATGAAAATTTTAATAACATTAGCATTGGATTTCATACTACTTTCAAAATCAGAAATATACAATGTAGTGGAAAAGGAAATGAGTTGGAAATGTGTTCTCAAATTAGATAATATAAGGTAATTAATTTAAAAAAAATAAACACCAAGTGACATACAGTAACAGATTCTACTTTATTATGATGAATGAAAGAGCTCTTGAAGTTCTTATAGGCAGCTCTTTGAAAGTATCAGACAGAATTTTCAGCAGGTAAAAGGCAAAAAGAGTGTTAGCCATGATGAGGAACAGAAAAAAGAACAGAATAGGCAACTTGGTTAGAATGCACATTCTTACATTCTGCCTACATTCCTGTTCATCCCATCTCAAAATACTTAGATTAACATAAAAAAAAAATGGATCAAAACATAGGAAGTTTGTTCAGAGAAATGGATTAGCTTGTATAGGTTTGGAGAGAGACTACTGACAACAGATATGATGGGGGCTCCACAGAATTACTAGAGACATGAAGTGGATGAATTGGGAAAGTTGGAGGATAAATACGGTATTTCTTCTTTTCCTTTAAGAATCTGCTCTTGTTGATTTTGAGGGACAGGATATTGAACAAGATTTTGGTTTGATGCAATGCATAATTTTTTAAAATATTCTTATTAGCATGCTTTTCAGGCTCTGTTTCAAAAAAAATGCATGTCAAAGTATCATTTGCATGCAATCTGTATGATAAGTCTAAAAAGAAGAACATTTTTATCTGGACATGGTCATATCACATGGATTGCTGGACAAGTACTACTATGTGCTGGTACAGGCTTCCATTGGATGATGCTGGTCCTTTCAAAGCTAGCTGTTACTCCATCAGGCACCTGGTTAATCCAACTGCTAAAAAAACCTGAAAGATTCCTCCTTTCTTCCCTTGTGTATTCTCAAGCAGGTCACAAGGACTTGAAGATTTTCAGAATCTCAGGTCCCAAGGAAGTCTTGCCAAGCAATATTCCTCTGCCTTGATGACCACAGAGGTCTTGCAATATTTGAGGTTCCCTGAGGTGCTTGAAAGTCCCAAGGGCTCTCTTCACTAAACATTCTTCCCGGGGTTTCTGGAGTCCCTGATTTAACACTGAGCAGCTACAGAGTCTGGAAATCCTGGCTTCTAAACTCACTGTCGGTACACCAGTAATGTCTCACAGCCTGTGCTTATTCTCCAATTTGCAATCTAAAAATCTGTATCCAGTTACACAGCTTTAGTGCTTGAAATATATACTCAATTATTTGATCTGATTCATTTACATTCCCAAAGGCAAAAACTCAGCTTAAATTTAATCAATATAGGGATCGAACTACTAATTCTACAACTCAGGTCTGCTACAGACTACTGTGAAAAGTGCAGAGAAACCTTACCCAAAGAAACAAAACACCCAAAACTCAACAGAGCAACACTCATTTTGCAGAACTTTACAGAAAAGTAAGAAGTATGGCTAGAATAAAATCTGCATTTTGAGTAAAATCTTTTCTGTTTCACAATCTTGGGTAAAAACGAGCTTGTTTAAGTTTTGTCTTTTATCGTAGTGCCACATTAAAAGACCATATTTGAAAGAGAAAGAATGAAATTCACTTGCATTGTAGGACTCAAGGTGCAAAAGAAAAGTAATGCAATTAATTCAGAAGTTTTGCTGTTACTTAGTCCACAATGCAGTCTGCATTTATGTGTGTTCCTATGCACTGAATGAATGATATTCCCAAATTCTTGATATAACCCCAATATACAATGTAATACTCTTATCTATACATTAGAAAAGAGGCTATTTAAATTCTTGGCTTCAAAGCCAGTCTCTCATCCTTAATTACTGTCTGAATTTCCTTTCTTTTCTTGATTTAACATGGACCTATATTTGATATTCATATTTTCCCCTTTGCCTCATTACAGAGTTACTGGATTCCTCTTTTAAACTACCTCAGGTTTGGACACTGCAGTTTGGATGGGAGCAAATGTTCTATTTGTATGACTGAATAAATGAAGGGAGATCAGAATAAAAACAAAAACAAAAGCATGGTGAAGACACCAGCTAGTATGTTTGTTTTGTCATATGTCTTACAGATGTCATAGATGAAAGCGAGTATTTGTTCCACGGTGAATGTGACATTTTTGAGACCTGCATTAATAAGGTTTGGCCATATTCGAGAATAATCAGAAGTCTTTCTGGAGTGTCTGTCACAACTCCACTCTCATTCTCCTGCAGCAGAAGAGGAAACCCCTTCTCTCTTGAAAATCTAACACAACCATCACATCTACCCTTCTGAAGGTAAAATATGGTTGTGGACCATCTGATTTGAATTGAATGGCCAAGCTTGAAGAGCTGTTGTACTTTCACAGTAAAAATAGACCCATTTAAAAAAGAATAGGTGTCTCTGCATTGTAGTTGTGTGTCATCAACTAAAGGAGTACAGTGAGATTTTTTTTTAATTATGAAATTGTGGAATTTTTACTTGAGCAATAGTGGCTAGATAAACACTGAAAGGTGCAAAATGTAACTGTTACAGGATGGTTGAAATAAAATAATTTTGATTAGGAAAAAGTAGAAAAAATAATTCACTTGGTGAAATTTTAAACAGCTGTGAATAAACAGACATCACACAGTGCATTAGAAATGATGCCGAACTTATTTTCAGCATTAATGTAGCATAAAGCTATTTCAAAGACATTATAACAGGAGGGCTTGAATTAGGAGAACAATCATTTACCACACATGCACATTAAACACATAGAAGTACAAGATGGTACAAGAAGTACAAGTAGCCTCAAATTGCAGAATCTTGACATGCATCCAAAAGATCAAAAACACATGACAATGCATGTGAAGATAAACAGACTTCAATAGCAGACTACCCACTTACCAAAATATAGCCAAGATGACTGTGTGATCAACTGAATCCATGAAGAAAATAAATTATTACACAAAGACTTGATGATGACCAAAGAACTTTGCAAAAATAAGATGTCAGTGTTGCAGTCTTTTCCTCATGGCTGCCCATACTGATAGTACAGGGGGAAAAAATGGAGAGAGTCATTTTCATCATAAGAGAGTGTAGATGTTCACCTTATGCAAGCTTCTGACCT
Source organism: Limnodromus scolopaceus (assembly GCA_028565335.1). Lineage (NCBI taxonomy): Eukaryota > Metazoa > Chordata > Aves > Charadriiformes > Scolopacidae > Limnodromus > Limnodromus scolopaceus. The sequence goes on along the minus strand of JAOXNO010000013.1, from coordinate 99,327,823 downwards.
TGAGGTGGTGAAAGATGACTAATTAGTTTTTTCTGTTTTGACACCTACAGTTCACTGTTCTTGGGGCAAGCAATGTGTGGCAATTTATCTCTGCATTCTTTAGTAGCTTGAAAAATGAAATGATAAGATACATCTAGGTTTGCGACTAATGTTCATGTGGTCGCAAGAGTGTCTTACATTGTCAGATATATTAACATAACTTTAGGGTTTCAAAATCATCAGGGTATTCCATAATGTAAAAATACTCTGTGCAGAAAATGCCCTTCTGTCTGCAAAATACCCTTGAGCAGTATATTCTACCATTTCTATAGGATAGCCATTGCAAAAAGAGAATGTAACTCTTCCAGGATGTAATGAAAATTCAGACAAGATTTCATTTAGCAATTTACCTACAGATTCTCATTTTGAAATCTTTCACATGGTGGCAAACTCTGGTGGTGTCGAGAATAATGAGGCAGTTCTGAATATATTAAAAAATGTCATGCAGGAAAACAGACATTGCTAATGGTATATAGTCACATGTCTGGGGATATGAAAGTTTTGATACTGATTTATTTTTGAGGGAAGCACATATTATACAAGCTGTTCAAGTGCCAGTTCATGGGTAAATACTACTCAGAATGTTGTGAAAGGCAGCCTAATAATGGTGACATGAATAATAAAGTGATACTAATAGCAGGTCCTCGGGCCTTTTTTCGTTACAAGTTGAAAGTAAGCGACCACTTGAATTTCTGGTGTCTTATGAACTATCAAGTGACTGCTGTAATCCTCTGCAAAGCTGATATAGACCATTGCCTTAAGCTGCAAGATCCGTGAGTAGAACACAGCAAAAGAAAAAAATTGCATTCTTCTTATGATTTATTTTCATTCTTTTGATTCAAAATAAAATAGAAATGTTTGAATGCTTTAAGTGTGTGCCTTTTAAGTGTAAAGGTTAGGGTATTCACTTGGATGATAAGATTCAAAACAGCTTTTGGTCTACACTGAAAAATCTCACTCAAAATATCTTATATCTTCAGGTCAGGACCTTGAGCAATCAGCCTCAGATAACATTTTCACCAACACAGGGAAACAATGCAATACAACAAAAAATCTTCTGACATAAGATGAGGTCACAGTTACTTCTTTCTGAGCACATTTTTGTCTCAGAGTCTCCACTCTGATGTATTTTTATCAAAACACTTTCAGAAGACCTCTAAAAGTTACGGCCAGTATATGTTTCCTGGAAAGAACTTTTTTCTTTCAAATACAGTAAAGATTTCTCTATCATATGGTTTAACAGTCCAGAGAGAAACAAGTCTGATGATATTTACTGTCAGTACAAGGTTATACTTTCATTCATTTCAATTTCAGTTAATCAGGACACTGAATTTTAAAGTACATAAATGAAATTTGTTAGGATCCAGAAAAAGGAGCTACAATAGTCTGCGACTCTTTTATCTTCTCAAAATACTTTCTGAAAGATTAATGATCATATGTGCTTATGACTAGGAAAGTATCCTGCCTGTGCAGATGGTGGCACAGAAAATTTGATCTCAGAAGTCCTCCTCAGGATCTCAAGCTGCCTAGCAATATCAACACACTCGGCTTGCATTACTCCACGAACCATAACTTGCACTTCACTCTTATGTGAATTATTACCCATGGGTGCAGTTCTATTTTGAGACACATTGAGAAATGACAAGTGGAAGTATTAAGAGCTATCTTCTCCCTGATCTTGCAATGTAGCTTCATGTTTCAGTTGCTAGACTTTGTTTGGATGAATCTCTGTAAATTTAAGCTGAGGAATAACTAAGGAAACCATTCTGTGTTTGCCAGCTGGACAATTGCAGCCTTAAGGGAAGATCAACATAAAATCAAGGCCCATTAAGATGTTTATCCTATTATAGAAACATATCCATAGACATGGCTTAAAACTTCATGGCAGTTTTGCTAATTTCAGAAGATTACAAGGTTGTGCAGGTACTTGTCTTAAGGCACTAATAGAAATTATTGAGCCACCTTACTTTTCTGTTCAATGAAAGTCTGGAAGAATGAATGGGGATTATGGCCAAGACAATGCCAAGTAATTCTGATTTCTGAATTTACCAACAGGTCTTAACAGCACAACCAAAAAGATATGATTAATGAAGTGCTTACATGAAAAAAAAATACACTAACAAAAAAGTCTTTTCTTCATCTCATTATCCTAATTTTTACAGCTCATTTATTGTAACCACCCTAGCCTTTTATTCAAAATTACAAATATTTTGTAACTTTACTCTCTCCCAGTTAGGGATAACTAGCTTATTCCTGAATGGTTTTAGAAAAGCAGAAGTAGCATCTTCCCAGTAACAAATCCCTGTATATTGGCCACCTGAAAAATGAGTTACAAACCATCAAACATTATAGAAAGAATAAACCATAAATTAAGGTCTTCCAGACAGCATGCTTCAATAGACAAATCAGACAAGTCAATTCCTTAAACTGTAGGCAGACAGAAACTTCTTGACTAGAAAGAGGAATGAGAAAATGTGTCTCAGTGCTATGTGACACAGGTTTTTAATATCTAGAGAAATCATCTGCCATGAACATTCAAAGTTCAATTACCCAAATATGCATTGAATTTATTGCTTAGTTTCGCTGCATTTTCAATGCATTTGATTTCAGCAAATTCTCAGTCAGTAAAAATTCAGTACCCTATTTCCAGCTGTATTGCAGTAATTGCAGAAATCATCTCATTATATTGTACAAGCTGAGGTGAAATACACCACAACTCCTTTAACTTCGGCTGTTCATGAACTCCTGCATACCAGTTTTGCCATCTAAATGTTGTCTTCTTTCCATGAGTAACATAGTGGTTCAGTTCACACTGGCAGCGAGTGAGAAGTCTGTCTCAAGGATTCTGTATCTTTTGGGGTTTAGATTATGACGCTTATTTTGGTGCAAAATGGTAGTTTTTTTGCTGCAAAGATCTGAACAGATCTTGACATAATCTGATTTCGAGAAAATAATATATCAAACCAATCAAATATAAATCTAACAAAGAGACATATTGGCAAACAATGTCACAGATGTTGTTATCTTATTTCTCTTTAGGCCTTTGTCAATGAGTGTAAATTTACAGTCCCTTGATTATTACAGGCAAATCAAGCTAAAATTTAAATATCTCTCACTTGTATTTATAAACAATATTTGCTTATATTTATTTTTCCAATAATATTTTATTAATTATCTTGTCAGATAGTTGTGAATGCCAAAGAAAGGTTTTTCAGTATTTTAATCACATGATAATCAGTATAAGTTCTCCACAATATCAGGTAGTAAAAGTGCTCTTTTTCCTCTTTCATATTTTTCTGCTCTTAGATGAGCTGCAATAGCACTTTGTTGGAGCTGCAGAAGAGATAAGGGATATGAAAGATTTGCCTTTTTTCAATCAGAAAAAAAAGCAAACTGGGAGCTTTAGAAGAAGGAAATATTAATATAGAAAGATAAGTGGAAAAGTGTACTTTAAAATATAATCAGTTTGCTGTTAAAGACTGCTATGATATTGACAATTAATGGATTCTTCTTGATTTATTCCCTTAAATTCCTGTTACTACTTATTATTTTTCTAGTACCTTAAAATTCTTCAGCATTCTCAATCTTTCCTATCATTTTTATCATTTGATCAAGAGATTTCTTAACCTCAGACAAATACTGGTACATTACACAGCAGATCCCTGGAAGCTCCTCTGTCTACAGTGAGGACTTCAGTAGACATATACTGTGACAAATGAAATGATAAACCTGCATGGCTTGATTAAAATCTTGGTCATACTGGAACAGTAGGGAAAACATGATTTTGCTGTTTACCTTTCTTTCCAATGAGTTATTATGCAATATATTTTAAAGGTAAATTGTTTAAATTGTCACAGGAATCATATTCATTTATAGTTGATAAATTCGCAATTATTCTTTCAACCTAGGATTTATGTTTACATGTTTATATAAATATGTGCGTGTGTACGTATGTGTATCCTGGTTTGGGGTGGAGCAGAGCCAACTTTCTGTTCAGCGAGAGTAGCTCTTTCTTATACTTGTTGCTGTGGCAACCAGGGTCATCTGACTGGGTTGTTTACCCTGTGGAGGGGTGGGACCTGTAGGGAGGAGTGGACAGGACAGGTGACCCAAACTGACCAATAGAGTATTCCATCCCATCTGCCATGCTCACTATAAAAGCTGAGGGATCACAAGGCCTTTTTTTTTTTTTTCTCTTTCTTCAATGACTGATGTGTGAGGAGGATCCTGTCAGTTTGTCTACCTTTGATCCAAATCTGTGGTTCCTGAAACAAGATCCAAAATCCAGTTCCTGTTCATCACTAAGTCCAGTCTGGAACTTCCTCAGTGACTACTCATGGCATCTTCCTGGGAACTTGATACAGTTTTGTCTATAGTTTTGTGTATCATATGTGTATCATTATTTCCTTTTTATTTTAATATTTCATTAAAGTAGCTTGGTTTTTTCTAAGCTCTTGAATCTCGTTATCTTTCGTTTTCCTCTACTTGGAGTGGGAGGTGTGGGGGAACATCTGTCATCTTTGTCATTGGCCAGCTTCACATTGGCCAAAACTGCAACAAATACACAGAGTTCATCTGGTTTCCTCTTGTGCAGGGAGATTGCTTTTAGCCACAGGTGGACATGGACTACTGCCAAGAAGAAAAAATACTTAACTGCAAGTGATTTTCTTTGCCTCCTACTTCCTTTCCATATGCAAACTTTAAGGCCAAACTTCTTCTGAATTGCTGTATTTGCCATTGTAGGGTAGTAAGGCATGTGAAATAAAAACGGTGCTCTGAATTGACAGAGAAACTCTTGGGTCAGTGGGAGTTGAAAAGAAAATGGTAAGATGGGTTTAAGGATACTCTTTATGCCTGTTAACTAGACGTGTTTCAGATAACTGAAATTATAGAGAAAATGAAAAGAGATGTTAGTCAGCTACACTTCACATGGCAAATGATGGCAAAATTGTTCTGACAGTGTCATACACAAGGGTTGTGCATGATTGAATGTGCCTTTTGTGAAATACAAAGGAAAACTAGTTCTTCTTTCCTTCTCTGGGGTGCTCTGGTAGGACTTGGGGATTAGGCAGTGAAGAGAGTAAAGGAGAATGGTTTCCTTATTTGTTGGGCAAAATATATAGTGGCCTTGAGGCTTTAAAGAATATACGAGCCGGTATTCACACTTTAAGTGGTATCACTTCTAATTCAAGCATCTTGGCATACTAGTAAAAAAAAAAAAGTTATAATTCATCAAGAGTAAGTAGCAAGACAGCTATCTGCAATAAATGTCCTTGCTTTACTATTAAAGAATAACAAAAGATCTCAGTGGAAATACTAAAATCCACATTTTTTTTTTACGGAAAGAGTTAGTGAAATATGAGCAACCATCCCATTCCTTAAACTATTTAAAAGCTATTAAGACTCAATGAAAATAAAAAAGAGAATTTTGAAAAACTATTAACTTTGCCACTCATTCTGGAAGAATTAATATCCTAAATGCAACCCCTCATTACCTGTGTACTAGATTTCATCAAAGCTATAGGCTTTTCACCTTGCTCTATGATCATCAGTTTGAACCTTCAAAGCCCTTAATGCAATATAATAGATGTGGTTTCATAGTAGTGAAGTAGGGTAAGTGCAAGTCTGAAACAGGATTTAGATTGTGTGGTGTTAGCAGACGACACAAGAGCGGTAATTCAGTATTTAAAAGAATTACCTGCCACCTTAAATCAAACTCCAGCCTGGCTGTACTTGGCAATAATAAATATGATTTTTAGTGTGTCCTATGGGAAGCTGATCCCATGGTACTTGCATTTAAAGAAACCATGATACTAGAATCAATTTCCTTTAATTCAATACCAAAATAGGTTCCATCTCTTTTTATTCACAGTCACTGTGTGGTGGAACTGTGGGACAGAAATAGAATCATAGAATCATATGGGGTTGGAAGGGACCTCTGGAGATCATCTAGTCCAACCCTCCGGCTGAACCTGGTCTACCTAGAGCACGTTGCACAGGAACTTGTCCAGTTCTGGACAATCTAGTTCTTGATTTTAGTTTATGCTGTGTAACGATGCAAGCAAATATTGAAGACTGCAGCATAAAAATTCATGAGGTGGTTGGAAGCACTAGCAAAAATTGTGAGCAGTTCTTTAAAAATGGGAGAAGAGCCTCAAAAGACTGCAGTTGATGGGTATTTTCTCAAAGAAGCACAATATGAGATGTCTTTTAAGGAACCAAAGCTAAAAGTTTCTATTGCAAATGTACCTCCTTCACAAAGAGGCCAATCTCTCTTGGAAATGAGATGAGCACATGGAGCTGTGCTCCACAATACCAATGACCCATTCCTTATGTCGTATCATATTAGTCTTCTGTAGTGGTATCAAACAACAGGTTTGTTGTGATCAGATTTCTCTCATCCCATGGATCACAGACTGCTCCTGGTCTGAACTGTGAAAAGTAGCAATATACGGTTGTGCTTTGACAGATCAGGGACCAGATGAGGTATGGAAATTCAGATGAGCTACTGCTAAGCAAGACCACAGGGTTTTATTACCTTTCCATATTAAAAGACTTATGGGCAAAAGGAAAGAAAACCCAACAAAAATAGGATAAATTCAGATGAATGAGTGTTCTTAACAAGGTCACAGTCTTGCTGTGCTCCAAAATTATGAAGTGCAACATTTAAAGCCTATCATCATAAGAAAAATACAGTTTTATTTTAGTCATAAAAGTGCAAGTGATTTTAAAATCAGAATTTAGAAAACAGAAGGGCACAGAAGGTGGTGATGGGTAGGAAAGGTAAGGAAAAGAAGGGAAGTGCAGAAGCAGACAAGTCTTGGGTCTCGTATGTTCCAGATGAGGTCTCCAGGTGAAATGCAGTTTGTAAGAAAAGTGTGCATCCTCTCAAGTTTGGGCTAGGAGGGTGGAGAGGTAGCTAGGGAGGGTTTTTTGAACCAGAAAACACATCTAAATCATCAAGCTGTGAATGTCACTGGACTCTCCATGCAAACTCAGCATCAAATGGTCAAATTTAGTCAGTTAGAGTTATGCCCCATTTCAGAAACGTTTGCTTGTAAGGGTCCTTTTGGCATTAGAATGTGGCACTTCAGAAATTCTGGAACCTCTGCAGCTACAAAGAGATTTTAAGGATCTAAACTTTGGATTTAGACATCTAAAATGACAATTATCAATGAAAATCTTTGTCTCAGTAGTCTTATCTCTGTCTCTATTTTAAGACAAAAGCTGTTCAAGATAAATAAATTCTAACACTCTTCTTTAGAGTGTTGTGATCTTTGAAAATATGTTTATATATTCATTAAATTGATTTCACCATCTTTTGAGATAGGACTGGCTGCTAAATGATGATCTGCATAACAATACGTAAAGTTTCCTTCACACATTAGAAGCTTGAGTTACAAACCAATCTTTGGCTGCTGCCCTACAAACTAATAGAGTCACTCACTGAGAAGGGCAGGACAGCTTTTTAAAACTGGTTTTATAAGGGTCTTTAAGAGCTATGAAAAACCTTCCTTAATTTGAAGTAAAATTTTAATGATTACACAGTTGTGGACTATTATATAATTTAGACATAAACATCAAAAGGATGTTTATGGCTAGATTATATAGGTGTAGAAAGAATATTGCACACCCTGGAATTGTTTCACTTGAAAAAAAATAGTGACTTAGGATGTCTTGCATATTTTTTATCAACCAATAGCCACAGTAAGTTACTGACCAGTCATATTTTAGAAGGTTTGTCAAGTGGTGCCATGCACAAATTGAGGCATGTTACCCTGGCATTTCATTCGGATATTCTGTGATGGGCCAAATTTAGTTTTGTAGTCATTCATTTTTTAATATGGAAAAGTTAATTTCATGTGATTTAACTTAATGATGAGATGCAAAAGCTGATTCTGGATCCAAGCACCACCAGACAGTTGTAAGTGGTTCAGCTCTGGCTGCATAGTCCTAATCTTACATTCAGTCACACACTTAACTGATTTCCACTTCTGAGGTTTTAAAGTATGCTGAAACCCTCTGGATTTCTTTCTTTCCAATGCATCTTTTCTCTCCTTTTACTTTACCTATGACTTGCTGAAGATTCATGATCAGATTTTGTTAGCAGAGCTATTATTTCCAACATCTTAACCCGTGAGAAAATAGTCTGGTCTTTGGTGATTGGTAGACAGAGCACCCATACATTTTCTACTGAAAATGTTGAGCTAAATAGCACCCTGCTGTAGTAAGTGGACTGCTTTGAAGAGACTTACACTGTTTGAAGTGATTGTTTGGAATGTAAGCAAAAAAAAAAAAAAAAAAAAGTGTCAGGGAGAAGCAATAGGAAGATTTAGCCCAAAATTTAATGAAAACATTAGAAAACAGAAAAGCCTTGTCTTTTTTTCAGCTTAGTAACTCATTTTTGCCTTTGTGTGACACTCAATGAGATGTAGGAACTGGTCCAGCTCTATTTTTTCTTATTTTTCTTGTTTTAATTCACCAGTTAACTATCAACTCATGGTGAAAGTCTGATGTGGGTAATGCCATTCCTCTCAGGAAAAGTTGGGTTTGTTTAGAGAGGAACTTCCAAGGTCTAAGTGAAACTCAAAATTAAAAAAAAAAATAAAATCTGAATTGATTTATCTATTGAAATTGATGAATATCTCACTCTTAACAGATTGGGTTTTCCCAGCACATACCATTTTTGCAAGCAAATGTCTCAAGCATCATGAGGTCTTTATTATTTGTTTATAACGAGTTTATAACTGTGTCACTTTGGAAACGTCAGCATGCTAGCAGCCAAGGAAGTTTTGTCTGGATGAAGACTACAAAAAATGGTCAGTGGGTTATCAAACTGGCCACTGACAGAAGCAGAATAGCCTCGGGCGTACAAGGGTGCAGAGTAATAACAGGAGTTTTGTTATTTACAGTGTACACCTTTTTGCTCTATAACAGTCTTTCATAGGAAAAATCTTGACAAATTTATCGTCTGAGTCTAACCACAGAAGATATTTAGAAGCCCATTACTGTATTGGACAGAACTGTCAGGATTTTGGTAGTAGAGGGGGCACAGGGAGAACCTGTGTAGGAGGGGCCAGGGACTGCCCTGTGCCAGCCACAGACATTTCCAGCCACCTCTGCAACAGGGCATAGATGCACTGCGTGCCAAAGCTGAAACAAGGCGATGAGTTTATGGTGCCTTTGTGAAGATATTTAAGTAATGATTGTAAACCCCAATAAAACAGCACCAAAGGAGGGATGCTGGACAATGGAGGAGACACGAGAGACAATGCCAGGGCAGGGGCAAGAAAGAAGCAAGAAATAGGCCAAGGTAGGAGGTCTGGTAGAGGAGGAAAAATATCACAGCAAAGCTAACTGCCTCAAGCGGCACAGAAGCAAAACAGACAGCCAAGAGGGATCAGATAGGTGACCCAGGAGGAGGTGTGACCCAGGAGGAGGCATGACCACAAAGACACTGCAACTGGTGGAGGAACCCACACTGAAGCAGCTGAGTAGGAACCAAAATGTGCTGACCCTCATATTCTGCGCCAGCCATCGCCTGCCTGAAAGGACCGAGTGTAACCTGCAGCAGGGGACTGGAGATTGAGCAGTGGGGAGATGTGTCCAGGTGGAAGCTGAGATGTTATCCTAACTGTTTATTTGTTTCTTTTAATTTTTAAACACAAGAATCAGTAATGCAAGAAACAGCAAATTTATTGCTAATTGGCAATAAATTAAATTGTTTTAATTTCTGTGACTCAAAACACAGTTTGGGTAAGAGAGAACTACTAAAACAGAAGATCCTGCACTTAGGCTTTCTAGAAAGAGAACAGAAATTATTAATATTTTTTTTTCCTTGAGTGTCAACCTTGAATGCTCCTTACTGAAGTAAGAAGTATATTTCTTTAGTTATTTTAAGATCAAGCACCTAAGACTGTCATTCTTAATTTGTGAAATATGTTCAATGACTCTTTGATCTGATTTAATCAAGCAGTCAGAGGGAGAAAATATTTTCAGAAAAAAAGTAATTCTACATTCTCTCTAGTTATTCTAAAATATTGGCCTGAAAAAAGGTAAAAGAATGGGGGATAAATTTCCTTCTGCCTGTATAAATGCTTAAATTGACTGAGGCTACATGGCCATGGTCAAAAAGTTAATTAAGTTAACTAAAGTTGTGAGTTTAAAGTAGATTACTTAACCCCATCTAGCACTGACATGTGCACGTTCATTCAAAATTTAAATGGAATACTTGATTTCGTGCAATTCACTTCAAAATGCATTAAACTAAACTGAACTCAAATCCTGTAATTCTGATTAAACATCACCACACAAAGATATAATGTAATTTAATTAATCCACTTGAAATGCTAATCGACGATAACTTTGGGACGTCTTTGGATACCCTTTGTAGAGAGACTGAATAGCTCATGAAGTAACAACTGTTTGTTATCTTTTTCAAGAACCTGGTTCAAAGTCTGTCCAGGCTGATTATAAATAGAAATTGTTCAGTGAAAATATGTTCAGGAATGGGAGTGCATCATTGTTAGAGGGTAAGTTAAGGCTGAAAAAATTGTTACCATGGTTGATACTAAGTATCTTGTGAGCTCACTTAGCAAACGTCCACAACATAGCTAACAGGAGAATAAATTATTCTTTCATGTACTTCTAGGACAGAATTAAGGGAAACTGACAAGGCAAGACTCGGAAGTGGCATATGGCTGATTCATTAAACTGAATAAATTTGAACAAGAAATGTGACTCTTGCCCATTTGTTATGACTAGTTATTTACACATATTGAAGCAGAGTCACGCCAAAACATAGAAATTAGAGCTCTTGTTGGAATTTAGGAGAACAAATTTGAAGTTCTGTGTGTGGCTCAAGAACAATGGAAATTTGAGCCCTGGAACACCACACTTTATATGAGTTCTTCTTTGTGGAATAAATAAATAAATAATTTTTTTAAAAAAGAATGTTCTGAAATCTCAGAGAAAACCATTTTCCTCTAAGTCATCCTTGTGAGTGCATCTGTTTGTCTGTTGTACCTAATGAGATTTCTTTCCTCATTATATTTGATCAGGTCCCTTGATAACTAGTGACTTAAACAATTTGACAAGTAGATAAGCTGCCGCCTTTGTGTGTGTGCATGTATGTGTCTTGCACTTCCAGAAATCTTACTGAGTCAATGAAAATGAAACAGTGGCAGGGATTATTCAGATCAATCACTATAAATTGACAAAGAGCTGCGATCCGTACTTTTTTGTTTTGTTTTCCTTTAATTGCAGTTTAGTTTGCTGAAAAGCGCTTGAGTTAAACTCTGGAAATCAAGGTCATTTATCTGTGGTTGTATTTGTCATGTGGAACAAAACTGTCAGCAACAAGCTTCCTATATGAACAGACAGCAGCTGACTGATTTCTGCTTGCATTCAAAGCACAGTTTAAATACTTTTAATCCTCTGATCTTATCCCAAAGGTAATTTTTCTTAATGATCAAATTCAATTCTTTGCAAAGATTTCAGTTGTGAAGATAAAGGAGGACACACCAGCTTTTCTCTTGCTCCCTTAACAAGCACTGAGTATTGTTTCTTTATTAGGGCATTGCTCTGCTAATAGTGAGTCTTGTTAGGAAACGAAGTACTATTTCTCCTGTGGAATTCACCGGAGATCAGTAGCAAGTATAACATCACAAATGAGACTACATGCTCATAAAATTGTATCTAATTTTACCGTATTTCTTCCTATTTGTAATGTAATATTCTACTGCAGTTCCCATTTTACATGGATTTCTATTCTGGATCCTGATCACTTCTCATCTAAAACTCTAAACTGTGCAAAACCCCATCAAAACCAGGTAATGACAAGTGTATTGCCTTGTTTCTCTACATTTTCTTCTTTCCATTTTCACTGGGAGAGATGGATGAAAAAGAAAGGAAATGGGAAGAAAATGCAAGAGAAAAAGAAGTTAAATACATCTACTAATTCACAAATTTCAATGCCATAGAAATCAGCCCAAGCAGTTACATTCATACGTAGAGCTGTAAGTATGCAAAAGACTGAAGTTCAGAAAGGTCTGGATATAAACTTTTAGTTCAGCACACTGTGAATATAAAGCTGCCTATATGTGTATTCAGTTCGATTTTAGGCCATTAAAAAAAACCCAACCAACCAAACAAAAAATACCAAAAACCCCACACCAAAACAAAACAACCAAAACAGAACCCCCCCAATCACAAAGAAGACAAAAAATCCTACCAAAATTACCCAACCCAACTCACAGGAAACTCCAACTACCATAGATCATAGACAGGATGTTGTAGCAATGATTTCACTCAGGTTCATTTCTAAAATTTAATACTAATAGTCAGGGAATACAGTAGGAAAGATTTACATAGTGCTGTCAGTGAGCACAAATCTTTGAATTAACTCGTATATAATCAAGAACCAGAATCCTATTTTAAATTCACATTAACGCATGTTTTCGCTTTTAACTCTGTAAAACTTCCTCAGTGATTTTCTGCTGCTAACTGAAGCCTGAAGGCAAATGTGTGATTTCAGAAGCTGCCAGTACCGATCCTATGGATTTCCTATATAGATATTTTACAGAAATTGATTGTATGAACCAGTAAGAACAGATATAAGGTACCACTTGATTAACATTTTGGAATGGTAGCATTCAAAGAACATCAAAGAAAATGACAAGAATGAGGGTTTATTTCTTGGGACTGGAAGAGAAAATAAATGTCTTGGTAACCAGTTTGATGAGATCATGTATGAACTAAGAATTGAGAGCATAAGGACTTCTGGAATCCTTGAAAAATCTAAAAGAAGTGTTTTGTTCAATTCTCTTTGTTCAGGTTGCTTGCCTGAAATTATCAGGCCAGAAATAAAATGAGGATGACACTTGAAATTAAAATTTGCACTTCCGTACCTAATGAGGTTGAACCTTGACTCAAGAAAGCCCGTCAAACATGGTCTTAGACAATATGAAGAACAATCCCTCCTATATCATAACAGTCCTCATTTATTATGTGGAATCCCTTCATTTTTGGTGATGTATCTGCTCTGCTTTCTCTCCCCATCAGTCTTTCTAGCACTGTGAGTTCTTTTCATGTTTACAAAAAAATTGGGGATATTATCCCTGTCTAGTAGTGTGGACAGATGGGAAAAAATGAGGTATATCAACTTAAGCCCAACAGGTCCTTCAGGTAATAACACTGACAAACCAGTAAGACAACTACTCTGTAAAATCCCTCCAAATGTAACAGCCCATGACTAGCTCCAGGAAACAGAGCATTTCCTTTCAATACTCCCTTTAAAGCCGGTACAAAAATTCAGAATCATTGATCTACAGTTAAGGACTCTACAGAGACCATTTGAGAGAAAGAGCATCTTGGATATCTGTTTTGGCTCAAAGTGATTCTGATTTTAGCAGCAAATGAATCTCATGACAGACAGCTGTGTTTAAAAGGTTTACGGAGCGTTTTTTTGTTTGTTTTTTGGGGGTTTTTTTGACAAGAATTTGGGCTTTGTACTGAACAAAGTTTTCAGAGAAAATTGTCTTGGCACATTTTCACTGTAAGACGTCAAGTCTTCAATTTTTATGGCCCTTTAGGATACACTCATGTCTAAGGAATTTGCTCTAAGTTACTACTTTCCCCTCCTACAAGTAACTGAGCCTTTTGGTAACTGAAAAATGAAAAAGAACAGTATTCAATTTTATACCATATTAGTTTAGAAAATGATATGAACAATTGGTATCCAAAAATTGGAGTTCTAGTTGGCACTCTTAAATTACAAGAGAAGCAAAAAGAAGTGAGAAACTTCAGCTAGTTCTGCCTGTCCCATATACACAATGGTATATATGTGTTGCAGTGCTTTGAACAAGGTTGTGCTCCATATAAGTTGAATATAGGGGGACCTACACAATGCAGAAACACACACTTCATTAATTTTTTTAAATGTTTTGCTTGACTGAGATTACTGGTAAGTAAAGGAATCAGAAAAATATTTAGTAGGAAGACGCAGGCTGCTGTGAAGCAAAAGAATAGATCTACTGCCACAAATTCACAAGGAACGAGATTTTTTTACCATCACTTGTCATGCTTTGCACTTTGAAAGGACTTAGGCATATGACCAAATTTCTCCAGGAATAACAAACAGTGCACATCAGCTGATCTCTGCTAAAATTAGCATCCTTCATGCCGTCAGTCTCAGCAAAGCTGAACAAAATATATCTAAATGTTTCACAGTTCATGAGAATTTGATAAAAACAATATATAGGAAATAAACAAGTTACATACACAAAATTCAGACTCAGAAAGGAATAGCCATGGTAACTGACAGAAGATTTTTTTCAGACCACCACAAATGGAAGCTATTTCCATTTTGACAGCTTCTGTCCATTGTCTTGTAAAAATCATACTTCTCCATAGAGATTATTCCAAATAAATATTACCATAGTTAAAAGTAGGACAGATATGAGATGGTAATACTAAGGAAAAAACAAATCAGAGTCTGACAAAAGAAATTAACTAGTTCAAGTAATATATGTGATACCCATTGCAAATACACAATGATACATGCTCACACTTGTGATCATTCCTCTAACTCTAGCGCGCACCAGTTACTCATTGTAAGGTGACAGGTGGGAAAGAAAACAGGCAATTGTTTGTACAATTCGTTTAAAGCATGCACTCCTACAAACTCATGTCTTTGGTTTACAAGTTAAGTAGGCAAATTCAGTGCCAGCCGGTCAATGAATGCAGTCCTAGCCTAGAGGGACTTCAGCCCAAGGTGAAGGAGGAATATTTGTGTTCTTTGTTGACTTGCAGTGTTTTCCCTAATAAGAGCATTTTCAAAGCAGGGCCAAATTACAGTGAGGGATCACACAGCCCATATGGCGACTCCTTGTCTTTATCTCTAGTTAACATTTGAAGAGAAATGTGCAAAATGTAGTCTGTGTGGAAACAGGAAAACGCTCTGAGTTTCATTTTGTCTCTGTTCCGAAACCTCTCTGTAACTAAGACACTGAGCTGTGAGTTAAATGTCTAAGACAACTCTGCGAAGATCACAGGTTCCTCATAGGTTTACAAACTCTGATTATTGTTGTTCTGGAATTGCACTTACAAATCTTTTCCCAAGTGAGCTGGCAAGTGGGGGCTGGCAAAGGACTGCTTAATGTGCCTGACAGCAGCTGCTGTCCAGTGTCTGGACTAGGAGTTTGGGCTCCTAAGGTCAGTCACGTCTCAGACCCTTATAAAAGAGCTTCTCACTTTGCAGGAAGTGCAATCCAGTTGTATAGTGAAGGTCTGATGAAAGAAGCAGAGATTTATATGTCATCATTGCTACATCTTAAATGAAACAAGACATTTCATCCACTGCTTACAAAAATACACAAAATGGAAAGATAGCTAAACACTATGTAGACAAGACTAAATTGACTGAAAATATGTAGATCCCCACAATAGCTACTAGTGCAGTCTCCTTACCTTCTGCTGTGGTCCTTGTGGTGTGGCTGTGTTATTCACTCAGCAATGGTTGCGATGACGCATTAATTGTTTGTTAAAAAGCCTGCAAAAGAAAAATGCATAAAGAAAGCAAGACAAAAGCTATAACTCAACAGCAGTTGGCAAGTTTGACAGGAAATTATACAGGTCCAGTTGCACACTGAAAATACTCAAAGAATAAGATGCAGGGGCCATTTTTCTGAAAGAACTGTTTAATTGAGTATTTCTGCTGCGTTTCTCTAATCAAAGCCAGCCTGACAGGCCAAGAAAAACAATTGCTTTTCCTATGCAGCATTAATACTCATTAGCAGCTGTTGCATCCCAGATTGCATCATATCTGTCATTACTTGAAGGTTGTGGTTTAGCACTAAAGCACCTGCAGCGTACTAAATGCATCCAAATAGAAGCTGCGTCTTGTACAGTGTAGTGAATACTGTATGAGTAAATTGTGTGAAATGACTGGAATTATCTAGTCTTCTGCCTGTATCTTGTCTTACATAACTTGCATTAGGCTTGTGAGTTTGGAAAGTCATACTGGCAGCTTGCCAGGCCTCAAGTATTCATTGGGATCTTAAAGCTCCTAATGATCTTAGCGGATATCACTGCCAAATATTTGTACAAGTGACTTTGGTTTGTTGCTCTTCAAATGAAAAGATAATCAGATGAGAGATTCTCCTAGGTTTTTAAAAGTACGTTTTCCTAAAATTATCTAGCAAGTACAGCTATCTTACTCTTTTAAACTATTATTTCTCAAGAGGAACATATTGAAGTAGTAAAAAAAATTTCTGATTCAGTACTTATAGATTTGTGGAAATGGAGGAAATTCTTATCCTTATTCAACCTTCATATCCTTGGGACTACATTGGAGAACAGTATTTCTCAAGACATCTATTTGCAGTGCTAGAAGCAGCAACTCTAGGCCACTGTTTCATATTAGCATAAATGGCATTTCCTACTAAACAGTCTGTTTTACCCCCAGAACTACTGTGGTATGTAATGACAAATTCAAGTGGCAAATGCAAGACATTAGTCTGCCGTTGTCTAATCTGAAGATTAGATTCCAAGATATCGCCACATTTTTTTACACTTTTTAATAGAAATTAGATAAGCCTGAATTGATACTCTATTTGAATTACAGTCCAGTTTGTTTATTCTTGCTTACTGCAAAATATATGAAGAGTCTGATATACGTAAAACAAGACTGGAATGGTATAGTTGAAATACTTCAGACACTTGCATATTTGTAGTCACTGATTTATTTCACTTCAACAAGATTGCTCATCCTCAAGGAGGTTAAGCCACTAGGTAAGGATCCAAGGCCTTGCAAAGATTTTCTCTTAAGTTGACTCTTCTACCTCTGTGTAAGTGTGTTTCACATATTTGAATGGTCACATTTAAATATTTCTATGCCTTTTCAGCTCAATTTGAGCAACTGCTTCTTAATGAGATATTTAAACCTTTGTGCACTCTTTTCACAGAAATAATTGTTCCTCATCTGTTTGTCATTCACTGCAGAGGATGGAGCCAGCCACAGTTACAAAGGCTGTTTGTCTGAGGTGGGATTGCAGCATCAGGCCCTGGAAGAGGTGGAGTGAGATGAGGTGCTAAGGGCAGTGTGTTCTTATTTGGTTTGTAGTTGTGTTTTAAATACTTTGTACTAACAATAAATAAAAACTTGTGAAGTTTGGCAGGCTAGCTCAATGGTAGGGTACAAACAGAGTTTCTGATAGCAATCTGTCAGAGAAGGGGAAGAGCGTCTTTGGTCATAAGCTTGCCTATGATCTTGAAGAGGGCTTTGAACTAAAGTTGCCAGGGGAGGGGAACCTCAATCCATCCCATTCCTACCAGTTTGATGCCAGTGCCAATGCCAGTAATACATGCCCAGAGCCTGGAGAAGGATCGCAAGTCAACAGGATAGCACATACAAAGGAATTCCAGTCACTCTAGCCAGTAAGTCATCTTCATCGGGAACTCAACTTAAATGCCTCTGTACAAACACACTTAGCATAGGGAATAAACAATAGGAGACATTAGATACATATACACCTGCAGGGCTACGATCTTATTGGAATCATGGAGACATGGTGGGCTGGCTCCTATGACTGTAGTGTTGGAATGGAAAGATACAGGCTATTTAGAAAGGACAGGCAGGTGTGAAAAATGAGCTGAGTTTTGCTTCAGCTACTTGATATATTTTTTGTCAGTGTGCCTGTATTGACGGAGGAGGCTCGGTGATAGTGGAGTCTCCTCCATTGTATCCAACTAATCCTTAGAAATGCCCTGGAGTGGTCCAGAGATCTTGGTTTACGGGAAGTTATTTAGGTGAAGAGAACCAGACTGATGGCAGACCAGTAAGTGGACAAAGGACTGTGAAGGCTGACTAGACCTGTAATAGGTTAGGCGGTTGGGAAGAATGTGAGTTCCAACTTCTCAGCCAATGAGAAGAGACACAGGAACTCAGGCGGCCGGAAAAAAGGTATAAAATATCTAAAAGCTAAAGATCAGTGTGCCTCTGCTTTGAGATGCACCTGATTCAGCACTGTTTCATACAATAAATTTGTATACCTTTGCTTTGGCAACTTTGTCCTCTTTAAATTCTAAGTGTGAGCCGGTGTTTCTCACACAGGGAATACAAGGAAGAGGTGTTGCCCTCTATGTCGGTGACCAGCCAGAGTGCATGGAGCTCCACCTGGGGATGGATGAGGAGCCAGTCAAGAGTTTATGGGTCAGGATTAAAGGGAGTGCAGGGACAGGTGATGTTGCAGTGGGGGTCTGCTACAGGCCACCTGATCAGGAAGACTGAGCAGATGAGCTCCTCTATAGACAAGTAGGAGCAACCTCATGTTCACAAGCCCCCGTCCTCATGGGGGAATTCAACCACCCTGAATCTGTTGGAGGGACAAGACCTTCCATAAGCAATCCAGGAGGTTCCTGGAAAGTGTTGATGATAATTTCCTTCTTCAGGTGATAGAGGAGCCAATAAGGAGAGGTGCTATGCTGGAACTTGTTCTCAACAACAAGGAGGGGCTGGCAGGGAGTGTGAAGCTCAAGGGCAGTCTTGACTGCAGTGACCATGAAATGGTGAAGTTCAAGATCCTTAAAGCAGGGAGGAGGCCTCATAGCAAGCTCACTAACCTGGACTTGAGGAAAGCAGACTTCAGCCTCTTCATGGATCTGCTTGGCAGAGTACCGTGGGATAAAGTCCTGGAGGGAAGAGGGGCCCAAAAAAGCTGGTTAATATTCAAGGATCACCTCCTCCAAGCTCAGGAGGAGGTTTGTCCCAACAAAGATAAAGTCAGGCAAAAACACCAGGAAGCTTGCATGAATGCACAAGGAGCTCCTGGCCAAACTCAAACACAAAAAGGAAGCTTACAGAGGGTAGAAGCAAGAACAGGTAGCCTTGGAGGAATACAGAGAAATTGTCTGAGCAGCCACGGACCAGGTTAGGAAAGTGAAATCCCAGATAGAGTTAAATCTGTCCAGGGACATCAAGGGCAACAAGGAAAGTTTCTACAGGTACATCAGTGATAAAAGGAAGGCTAGGGAAAATGTGGGCCCTCTCTGGAAGGAAACAGGAGACCTGGTTACCGAGCATATGGACAAGGCTGAGATACTCAATGACTTTTTTGCCTCAGTCATCATCACCAAGTGCTCTAGTCACACCCTCCTAGCCACAGAAGGCAAAGGCAGAGACTGGGAGAATGCCCACTGTAGGAGATAAGGTTTGAGACCATCTGAGGAACCTGAAGGTGCACAAATCCATGGGACCTGATGAGATACTTGCTGTGCCCAGAAAGATCATGGAGCAGATCCACCTGGAAACTTTGCTAAGGCACATGGAAAATAAAGAGGTGATTGGTGACAGCCAAAATGGCTTTACTAAAGGCAAATTGTATCCAACAAATTTAGTGGTTAAAGTGGCTACATTACAGTGTTGGTAGATAAGGGAAGAACAACTGATGTCATCTACCTGGACTTGTGCAGAACATTTCAAAATGTCCTGCACTGTCTCTAAATTGGAGAGAAACGGATTTGATGGATGGACCACTCAGTGGATAAGGAATTGACCAAATGGTCACACTCAAAGACTTGTGGTCAATGGCTCAGTGTTCAAGTGGAGACAGACCAATGATGAGTGGTGTTCCTCAGGGGTCAGTACTGGAATTGCTACTATTTAACATCTTTGTCGGTGACATGGACCATGGGATTGAATATACCCTCAGCAAGTTTGCCGATGACACTGGGTTGTGTGGAGCGGTCAATATCCTGACGGGAACGGATGGCATCCAGAGGGACCTTGATAGGCTTGAGAGGTGGGCTCATGCAAACCTCATGAAGTTCATCAAGGGCAAGTGCAAGGTCCTGCACGTTGGTCTCCCTACTCTGCTCTCATGAGACCCCACCTGGAGTATTGTGTCCAGCTCTGGAGCCCTCAACATAAGAAGGACATTGACCTGTTGGAGTGAGTACAGAGGAGAGCCACGAAAATGATCAGAGAGGGCTGGAGCACCTCTCCTCTGAAAACAAGCTGCAAGAGTTGGGGTTGTTCAGCCTGGAGAAGAGAAGGCTCCAGGGAGACCTTACAGCAGCCTTCCAGTGCCTAGCAGGAATGGGGAATCAGTCTATCAGGGAGTGTAACGATAGGACAAGGGGTCATGGTTTTAAACTGAAAGAGGGTAGACTTAGACTAGATATTAGGAAGACATTTACTGTGAGGGTGATGAGGCACTGGAACAGGTTGCCCAGAGAAGTTGTCAATGCCCCATCCCTGGAAGTGTTCAAGGCCAGGTTGGATGGTGTTTTGAGCAATCTGGTCTAGTGAGAGGTGTCTCTGCCCATGGCATGGTGTTGGAACTAGAGGATCTCTAAGGTCCCTTCCCACCCAAACCATTCTATGATTCTATTGTGTTATTCTATGATTCTATGATTAAGGAGGCTAAACTCGACTTTTCCTGCTCTTGTTAAAGTCCAATTCTGATTTCCTGGAGTGAATTTTATTAAGTATTCACACTCTGGAATTATACCTCTTTTTCCAGAATCCTTTCCCGTAAATTACTGAAGGGGAATAGTTTGGTACCTAAGTAGCTCTTTTCACGCTCATGGTACTCAGATGTATTTTACCAAGTATGGGTTAAATACTGAAGGGACACTAACTGGAAAAATAAAGCGGTCATTATGCTTTCAGCAAAGGTTGGACAACATCCAAAGACATAGGCTTATTTTAGCAAAAGAGGATGTTGGCGAGAATCCTGCAGTTACTTGGTGGCCTGATAAGGAAAAAGAACAAATCCAGAAATCAAATCAGATTCTCTCAGGCAGACAGTGAAGAGTATTACTCATAGCACTTCATTGGCATTGACTTTCTGTAATTTTGCCATTTATTACATTTCAAGTCCTCAGTTTGCTGGAAGGTTTTTTATTTTTTGATCAGTCCTTCAGCACTTTCACTGATATGAGTGAATGAATTCTTATTTACCAATACAGGAAGTTTCCCTACCCATTCTTCTACTTCATCTGGTTGTTCCCTCTATGCAAAATTCATTTTCTTTTTCCGAATTTGATACCTGTCACTCTGAATGGACAGTCCTTCATTTACATACTCATATTTTCAAATTTCTTTAACTGTTTGCTATACCATACATTTTTCAAGGATTGTGTTAATTTGGGCTAAAGGGTGGTTTATGGCTCATGAGTAGAATTAGCTAAATGTATTTAATATTGTATATGCTTTTTAATTAATAAACAATTATTCATTTTAGTTCAACACACTAGAAAGTTATATTGAAAGAGTATAAAATGCTCACATTCAGGACAATGCTAGGATGATGAAGTAAGATTTATTTCAAATGTTAATTAGTTTTGAATTTTTAATTTCTACAATAGAGTTCATATTTCATTGCAGTCACTCAAACATAATAACGCACTGCCAAGCAGTACAGAATGCTACAAAAGGTTTCTGGCCTGACCAAGACACACTGTGTGAATGCTATTGTCTATTGCAGTTTAATGAGTTTCTATAACTGTAGCTAATAGGTCATATTATGCAAAGAAAAAAAGGTATAATTAAATGCTATTTCTACGTAATTACACCATCCATTATCCATTACTAAAATTAAGACAATTTTAGAAGCCTTCTATGACAATGAATTATCAGAGAAAAATAAACATAATTTGAGATGAAACTTTGTTTTTATGCTTTGTTATATTATGTATCTACGGGAGTGTCTGTAGTCTATCCTAGAAAAGGATATTTCTTTAACTTATTGAGACGAGAAAGTTACAAGAGCACATCAAACCATCATTATCAAACATTATCAGTTATACATGGAAGAGGATGCAAAAGAGACATAAACAACACCCATAACAGAAAAAGATGTCATGCACACATTTTGTAGTATATGATAGCCATGCAGAAAGAGAGTTATACATACAAGTGTTATCTTATTGCTTCTATTTCATTCTTCTTTTACCTTCTTATGGGAGTCTGGGAATCGGAATCATAGAAATCAAAGTTAATCAAGATTGCTGTATCGATCAAAATATGGAATATAAATAATGAGTAACAAAGTTTCTTATGAAATTCAGTAATATACAAGATCAGTCACCCAAGTGTGTCTAAAGGCATTTTTCAACAGCAAAAATAAACAAATACCTTTTTTTCCCATATAACCTCTACTGAAAAACCCAAAACATTGAAGTGCCACACAAATTCCAGAGAAATGCTCTCAGACTTCAGGCATAGGGAAAGTCTACTTGCCTGTTGCTATCTTGTTTAAATTCTGTAGCTCAAAATGGCAGTAGTGATAGGATCCTCAAACTGAATTCTAAAGCTTAATATTACATATGGTCAACAGTACCCACAAGATACACAGGCTGAAAAAACTCCAAGAACAACTTTATCAGCAAGTCACCTATGTTTCTAAGAACATATTTTGGACACTAAGGTCTAGTGAGAGAAATTTAAAACATTTACACGGGAAACTTTCAAAGAGGTTTGGTTCTGGCTCAGCAATTAGGCACATACCTTCAAGGACAGGTGAAGACCAGGCAAAGGATGGTAGTGAAATGCAAATTCCTTTAATAAGTTATGTTTCAACCACCTAATTATTCAGATGGTGAAGACGGGAGGAATGATGCAGGAGGAATGATGCCCTCTGCCATTCTAGACACTGACTGGCAGTGAAGAAATAAGTGAGTCAAGCTGTTCAAGACATTTTGAGGAAAAAAAATGTACTAACCTATTTGCTGATCTACTGTTGTAGTGCAGCTCTCCACAAGAATCTCAGCCCTTGAAAGACAGACTCCAGAAAAGGAACCAAGAAGAGACTCACAGAACAGGGAAAACAGCACATGGGCAGTGCAAAGACAGTGGCACATTTCACATTACTGAGAAGACAATTTTGACTCTTAGAATACCTTGAGTATAAAAGATAATGGAAGCAGAATACCAAAGCATTTTTCAGCAAGTGCCAGCAAAGAGACAATGAACCCAATTATACAATGATACCAGAAGAAGAAATGGGCATTTATAATGACTAATAATGTGGAACACATAGAATTAAGAACCATGTCAAGTCAGTAACAAATGGGAAGATGGATTACATCTAGAGAGAAACGAAATGAGCTACAGTCATCAACTGAAGAGGATTCAATAGCATGTACAAATTCTGTGGTCAGACTTGTCTCACATAGTGGATATTAGATTTGCTAGAAAATGGGTAAACTCCTGCCAAAATAAGATGGACAGCTATTCATTGAAAGTAGTTTTCCAGGCAGATAACAAAATGTTTCACAAAACTTAGAGTGAATATACGAGACTTACAATCTCCTCAAAGGTAAAAATAGTAATTAACAATGTAACATTTCAGACGACGCTAAAAATAGAAGACATTCTAAAGGTGGGAGAGGCAATAAAGAGAGAGAAATATTGTTCTTTACATCATGGATTAAATGTACATACGTCGTGGTCTTGGTATTAGTCTGAGGCTGATGAGTCAGAAGCTTGACTGTCCCACTGTGATATTACACAGAACTGTGATTTGCATCCATTGTAACTGATTCATACCTGTACTTCGTATTTGGATTAAATATTTTTATTTTACTTGGAACATAAGGATTTTTTGAAGGCTCAGTATTCTAGAGAATTAAATTTCTGCCAAGACAAAATTGCTGCACCTTGTAAACCACTGTTAGCAACTGAGAATTTAAATAACAGTGAATGTGTGAAACATATTTCAATCTGTTGTGAGGTATCTTCTACTGAATTGTTTTTTTTTTATTGATCACTTTTATTGCACATAGATTTCCAACAAATTACAATATTTGAACTTGGAAAAAAAATCCATAGCCAGTGTTGCTTTATCAAAATTTCCCATTTTACTTGCTAACATAAAGAAATGCTACCATAGGAAAAAGAAATGTCACAGAGACTGACACAGAGTGACACCTTTGAAATATATTAACTAGAGGAGTATTGCATTAAAGGTCCAGAAAGCTGTGCAGAAAATACAAGAAAATGAAAAGGAAACTTTAGTTAATCTCTAATGTATAGTTCACAAATAAAATCAAGGGAGACTATTAGCTGCAATCATGGTCAGTTGTGCTCTGTATCTTCTGGCTAGAATCCAAAGCAAGGCATGGGATGTTATAAGGCAAAGAGATCTTACCCTCTCACCTTACATGCTGTTACCTATCATTACCTAGAAACATAAGCATGCAGCCATCTGGCCTGAAATAAGCCTTTTACTACAAGAGCAACTTAATTCTTAAAACATCTTTACTTTGAGGGTGACAGAGCACTGGAACAGACTGTCCAGAGAGGTTGTAGAGTCTCGTTCTCTGGAGATACTCAAAACCCACCTGGATGTGTTCTTGTCCAGCCTGCTCTAGGTGAAGGTGCTTTGGCAGGGGGGTTGGACTAGATAATGTCTGAAGGCTGATTCCAACGCCTACAATTCTGCAAATTGCCAGTGGAAGTTAAGATGTAATATCAATCCTAACTGTGTGGCAAATACCTCTTATGCATTTGTCAAAATGCCATCTTTTCCACCAAACATGCTTTCTCATTATCTGCTTTAGAGTTCCTGCAAACTAAGCATCATGCTGCGGTACTTCTTAAACTCTTCCAAAAAAGTGCTCTTCCACAAGTGCTCTGAGTAAACCCTTGCAAAGCTGCAAAGCTCTGCAAGGGCTGACAGGGAGCAAAAAGCACCTGAACAGTAATTACAGAGTTTTTAAAGCTCCATTGGCCTAGACAAAACGTTGCTGCTGCTGCTGTTACATGGCTGCAGACCTGAAGAGCTTGTCCTGGTTTGGGATGGAGCATGTTCAGTGAGAATGGCTCTTTCTTACCCTTGTTGCTGTGGCAATCAGGATCATCTGACTGGGTTGTTTACCCTGTGGAGGGGTGGAACCTGTGGGGAGGAGTGGACAGGACAGGTGACCCAAACTGACCAATAGGGTATTCCATCCCATCTGCCATGCTCAGTATAAAAGCTTAAGGGATAAAAAGGTCTAGGACTTCTTTGTCAATGGTGGGTGTTTGGGGAGGGTCATGGCTGTTTGATCCTGGTCTGTGATTCATGAATCCAGTTCCTGTTCATCACTAAGTCCAGTCTGGAACTTCACCAGTGCATTCTGGTGACATCTCCCTGGGACCTTGATACGGTTTTTTATATATATGTAGTATCTAATTCATTTTTTTTTTATTTTATTATTAATATTTTATTAAAGTAGTTTAGTTTTTCTAAACTCATAACTGTTTATCTCTCTTCTTCTTCCTCTCCTTGGAGTGAGAGGTGGGGGAGAGCATCTGTCATCTTGTCATTGGCTAGCCTTGCCCAAGCTATGACAGAGCTTGATAATCAAAACGGTAAGTCATTCTCTGGGCAGTCTCAATTAAGTGGCTTCTAGTGTTCAGAAAATTCTTCTTAAATTCTTCTTCCCTTCACAGAAGTGGACGGCCAGTGATGTAACATTGTTTTAACCTTGTAGGAAAATGTTAGGCTCCATTAGTTGTTTTATGAAGACTTACATTTTCAGTTAATGACACCATCTGCTTACATGTATTTTTCCCAAATTATCAATAAAAAAGCACTAGTTTACCAGTTAGGTAGTTAAGGGTATCTTGAACTGTTTTCATTCTAATCAACTTGTGTCTGTCTTTCATTACTTTCACTTTTTGTATAAATCTTTTCTAGGTTTCTGTATTTGACTCAAATGTTAATGTTCAAGAGGAGTATCAGAAAACTTGTCAGATGTATTTATAGAGTAAAAGCAAACTGCCTTCTCAATATTTTTTGCTGTGTGCCAGAAATATCGTAGTCCGTTTTAAAACTTCCATTTTAAAGTAATATTCTCAGTTCTTGATTTGGGCTTGGAAATTTAGCTAGACTATGTAAAATTGTTACATTAGATGAGACTGAAAACAAGTTATGCAAGTCCAAACAAAATTATCCAAATCTGATGTAAGTTACAGCTAACTTAAAGTATTACTGCAGTTTGAAGAATTTAGGGTTTAATGTCTTGTTTAATTTCATTCTCTGACTGGCTGGTTGTCTGGTAATAAAATCATGACTGATGCAGAGAAGGGGGAAGGAAATATTTATTTTTCACTGCTTTTTGTAGTCCAAGAGCAAGAGGGCATCAAATAAACTAGCAGATAAAAAAGAAACTAAAGAAAACATGTCCATACACCATGCATAGAGGACTTGTGTAACTCCTTGCCACAAAACTTTTGCAGTGCTAAAGGATTAAAAAACTTCACAGAAGAGGATCCATGGCCCTTTATGTACACTGTGAAATATCCTGCTTCTGTCATCAGGAGCCCCTGGGTTTTAGCTCCCTGATTATTGGGAATGCATTCAGGGTGTATCACTACATACTTGCACTATAACTGTTAAAGGTTAAATTTCAGAATGGAGATAATCTTCACCAAGACATGCCTTTGGGTGAACTGCCATAAACTGGTGTTTCTGGAACCAGTTTATACTGGATAAAGCCCATTCAATGTATTCTGCAGCTTTTTGAACTTAGGTGTTGCTGCAATTAGGCATGTTGTCATCTAATTCAAATTAAGTGAATTGTTAATGTGACTTCTGTTGCCCACTGCAACACTTAAGTCTCTTTTTCAGATTTGATATGGTAACCTGGCGCCCAGGTAATGGGACTCTCCTCTAGGCTAAGGTGCAGTAGTGCCGGTGACCTGTAAGCCAAAATACCAGTTCTGCTCTGGCATCTTTTTTTTTTAACTTGTTATGAGATCATAGACAAGTTATTTGGAGTTCCTGTGTTCCCCCTTTCCTGGGGATTAGCATTTAAGGCACTGTTGGTTATAATGTCAATTAGGCATGTTTCCTTAATTACTGAGAAGACACAACCCCAAAATGAGTTATTATTACTACTTGCTCTTTGGAGTTTAAAGTAGCAGGACAGAATCGTATTCTAGAAGACAGAATTTCCTCACCATATTCCAAGTCTTCTGAGGGGTGAGGTCATCTCAGGGCACATAAACAATTTCAAACCGACACTTTCTTTTGCTGCCAGAAGACAAATCACAGGCAAGGCACAAAAGAGTAAAATTAAGCTTTTAGGAGAAGTTGAAATAATAGCTAGGAGCTTATGGTTTGAATATTTACTATAGCAGAACTGTTAAGGTTTATACCAGGCAAAAGCTGTCTTGCATCTCTTTACTTGAGGGACGAACAGGCAGTTGAGAGTGATGAACTGGTGACTTCACATCTCAAAAAGTGTAGTTTGCTTGGTGTTTCTTAGATGCACTGAAACATTTCTTTCTGTTGGTAAGTCCCCCGTTTCTTTTTGGTGATATGAAACAGCTAGCTTGTTCTCTAAAAGACAAAATTTGGTTGAGTTTCTGAACCTTAATGAAAAACAGCCTTAACTTGATGCCTTCTGCTTTCAGTACGTATTTCAAAAGTATACAAAACTTAAAAAAAATTATGTGAAAATACAATATATATCATTCCTTTTCAAGAAAAGATGAAAAAGAAATTTCCTTGCTTTATTTTTTCATAGGAGATAACTTTCCTTGAAAACGAACAGTTGTTACACAGCTGTTGCAAGTAGGACATAAGGAAATTAGTTGTTCAGAGTGGGAGAAGTCATTGGAAAATCAAAATGCATGTTATTGAATACCCATAGGGAAATGCCTATTGTGTACAATTTTATGCCATTTTTCTCCATGCTTTTCTAATCAGTATGTCACTTTTAGAGTATATACATGGAGATGGTTTGTGAAAGCCACGCACATGAAAAAGATACTGGAAATTGAAAATGTGCTATCATAAAATGGTCTTGTAAGTTATTTTTGTTGTTATCAATAGGTAAGTATAAACAAATGTTTGGAATACAGGAGCTTAATAAATGCTGAGGAAAATTAGACTCTAGTTACGATTGTGCTCAACAATATAATTTTTTTTTTAAAAACATGGTTACATCAGGTCAGTGACGCATGTGTATTACTGATCAGTCAGTGAGACCGATGTGACAGCATAGTCAGCTGCAAAAAAGGCCAGAGCACAGAGGAGTTTTTTTAGTGTGCTTCAAATATCTATCACAGACTTTCTTAGAATGCAAAGGCAATGTAATTTGATCCCTGGTACAACAGGCAATAAAGATTCCTTAAGACAAATGGTCATTATTTCTGAAGTCAATAGCTACTGTATATTTTTAAAAATACAACCAATGTCTGTAGATCATTTCCAAGAGAATGCAGCTGCTGTGCTTCCGATTCAGTGATCAGGCAAATTTATCATCCGCGATTTTTCATGAACTCAAATAAATTCAGAGCATCTACTGTCTGTTCCAGGTAGGCCTTGGAGATCCAGATTAAAAAAAAGTAATTTTGAGCTTTTATTGTACAGTTCTTAGTACTTGGATCTGAGATTTTGGATATGAAATAAATAAAAAAAAAGTATTGAACAAAATCTTCTAAGAAATATATTCAAATTCTATAATACAACAAAATTAAACCAGGAATTATTTTTTTAATATAATTTTATTATTGTTCTAAATAATGCAGTAGGAAATTAAAGCAAATAAAACCCACAAACTCACACAGTACAGGTATTTGTAGGAGTTAGATATTTTTACTATTCATGACTGTTCATTATTAGATACTTAGAAGGGCCTAGAGATATTGAGCACATAATAGGTTTCATTAGTTGTGAGAGAGAAAGAGGATAAGAAAGCAAGAAAGAAAGGGATTGGACACATTTTGTAAAGTGTGGGTAGTCCAGAATAGGTACATTTCTCATCCAATACTTTTATTTTTAAGAAAATTAATTTATTTATTCTAAGAATTTAGTGTCAACCTGTCAAACAGTGCCAACAACAAGCATCATTTGCTTATGCTGTTTGCTCATCAGTTATGATGACTGTTATTCCATAAGCAAATAAGGGTGATAAAAAATAGGCAGAAGGAACTCAAAAGAATTGTACTTATGAAGAAAAACGGAAGTGGAGGGAGGGAGCCCAAGCAACAGTAAGAGAAACAAGGAAACTAACACAATGGCAACAAAGGAAAGCATGCAAATTATAATATGTAAGGAATGAAGGTGGAGAGCTAGTGCAAGTCCATATGTGAAAATTAGTCTTCAAATGAGCATGTTAATAATGGATTTCTTTTACTATTTCCACAATTAAAAGTACTTGAAGTGGGTTATTCATACTGATAATGACTAATATAATCCTATGTTCTTAAAAGATGCATTATCTCCTCTTCTCAAAAACCTGATGTGTAAGATGATGGTGAACATTCAAAACAGAAGGTATTATTAATCCAAGAACTATAAACTACTGTGGGATTTATTCCTTTATAGTGCAAATAACTTTCTACAAGCACAGTATATGAATCTTTTTTTTTCACTGAACCGAAAAAATCAACCTTCAAAATAAGTTTACAGTATAGTGGAAAAATCAGAAACGAAATAAAAATAAAGAAATATGATATGGAATAGAATAAGGAAAGAGAACATGCAAATTTACCAGAAAGTCTATCCAATTTCTTACTAACTTTAGAGGAGAAGCTGACTTTGCCAAAGCAAGTGGACATGTTTGATTAAAAGATGTTTACTATATATGGAAGAAAATGTATTTCATGTGTTAGTTTATTTTGTTAAAAAACATGAACAATTCTCTTGATTCTTTCAAAGCTGTTCTATGAAAGTGTTGATTTGTGCAGTGGAAGCAGAAGGAGCTAAGATGCACATCATTTTTCTTAATTCATGACTTTGATTCCCTTTTAAAATCCAGTCTGGATTTTATCAACAGAATCAGAAGCGTTGAAGCCAGACTGAGTTTTTATGGGAAAAGGTGTAAATGCTTGGATGATGGCCAGAGAACAGACAATACAAAACTAGAATTTTATTTTGATTTGTGAAATAAAGAATTTTCACTCCAGAAATTTTTTTAAGAACTAATGGTTATTTTTACCCATGTATACTGGTTCAAAGAATAGCTATACCATAGCTGCAGTACAATGTTGCTTCCATGCCAAATCTTTTCAGAATATATTTCTTGATTTTTGTTTTCTTTTATCTCATGGAGAAAGTTGCAATATATTTAATTGGGATTTGAGTATTTCTCTTTACTAGTATTATAGAAAACCAAACATTAGTCTGGATGCAAACTGATGTCGTCTTATTTTTAATAATATTTTTGCAGGAACTATGCTGGGTTTCTCAGTACTGTGCAAAGCCATGCTTTACAGAGATAACCAATCTGTTTGAAGAATTGGAAGCAGTATAGCCATTTAAATACAATACGGTTGTTAATTTATTAGCATATGCTATATGGACACCTCTGCTTTGTCTTCCATTCTTCTTCTGCTTCCCTGCTCTATCCCCTTTCCCATCTGCTTTCCTTTTTCCTTTCTTTTTATTTTCTGAATCTCTTGTCTTCTTATTCTGTCTTTTGAACATGGTTTAGAGAGAAATGTCAGCCCATGCTTTATTCCATAACTCAGAACAGTCCATTTGCAATGCTGGAATCTGGTTCTGTTCTCTCTTATAGCACTGGAGAATTATTTGACTACATGGCAGCAGGAAGTCACTGTCTATTTCTAGCTTTGAAGATATACACTTTGCAAAGGAGAATTACAAGTTCATAGGATGGAAAAAAGTCTTCAGAGAATGACCCTGTTTCACTATATGTACTATGTATGTTTCACTGTGTACTCACCTGAGAGTAAGGAAATGTGGTTTCCAATCCCTGCTCAAAATGCTTAGTGTTTTCATTCCACGGTTTTTTATTAAGCCATGTTCACAGTCATGAATTTAGCCGTAGTATCTTCCTTCTCTCCAAGATACGCATTTGTGAGGGTAACAGTTTAAGCATCACCAGGGTTAGACTGTAGGTGAAGGAAGAGCTGAGGACCTACATTTTGGATTTGGGGTCCCTAAAATTCCATTTGGCTTTTACACCAGACGATGAAGGCATTTTATGGATTAAGGCTTTTAAATGGGGATACAAAACTTTCAATATTGCACAACATTGCTGAAAGTTTTAATTCTGCATCTACTGGAAACTGCCTGAAAAAAACCTTGAATAAAAGGTGTAGAATTGCAGGTATCATTATATTTGCAGAAGAACTGTGGACAGGATTTCTCTGAAACAGGGTTGTCCATTTGACCAAATAATACTCATTGCTTGCTTGGGATGTCTACTTACTAGCCGAATGAAAGCAAAACCTACTATTTTTTCCCCATTTGTTCTTTTTTAATGAACAACATAAGCGGGCACTCATTTCACAAACACAACAGATATTTTCTGTTTTCTTTGACAAACTGTATTCTCTTTAAATTGTTCCTTTCATTTTTCCCTTATGAAGACGATCCTTCTCTGGATAAAGGAAGAGTAAGTTTAGTCATCCTTTTGCACTTAGATTTAGAGAAAAATCACCCCAAACTGAACATTGGCATCCGAGTGAAAAGGGAACACTCCCTTATGACCAAGTTCTTTATCCATACAATCTGAGTTTATAAGCTACACTTACTCATGTATTATAGGCACAGAATATCTAAGCTACCAGGAAGGTTTATTATTGAAAGCCCATGCAGAAATGTTTGGGGAAGAAAGGGGAGTCAATTTAATGATAGGAATATGCCTCAAAAAAAGACATTATAGCCTGTCTTGAAAAAAAAAATTCACAAGTATGATAAAATGCCTAAGAAAACTTTAAAATAAAGTAGTAAAAAAAAATTTATAATTGACCTGAGGATTAAGAACCAAATAAAACCGTGACACATTTGAAAGTTTGCACGAATTTTCCTAGAGGGAAACAGGGCACAAGCAATTTTTAAAATCAATAGTTCAATGGCATATCTTATCTGTATGTGAAATGAAATCTCATGTAATGAAAAATAAATTACATTTAAATAAAGAATGAAATTAGCAAAGTCAACTGGGATGATTTATAATTAACTCATCTTAATCCATACCACAAGTAAAGCCTCTTTTATTCCTTATCTTATGACCCTTCCCATCTACCTTCCCCAGAGAATGACATTTTAAAATAACTGAAATATTTTAAAATTTTAAAGAAACAGTATCTATAACACACTGTGACTTATTAAATGTAATTGTATCTTTAGCTTCTTTAATATATGTTCTATAATGTAACTTATTGCCTTTGAGAGAATTAATAGCAAAAGAAGCTTCCACGGTTTACTAGCTTCAGATCTGTTCATTTAACAGGAAGGGTTCTTTCAACAACTTAAGTTTATTTTTTTATATCTTTACACTATCTTACTGTGAAATATTGAGACTGGCCAAAACTCTGGATATGCGTTTTATGACCAGAAATGATACGACATTTTTTAGATTAAAAAACTTTAAAAAGTGTATGGTAGAGGTACAGTATGCTGAAGAAATGTCAGGTTTCAGGAGATGATAATGTTTTTATCACAAATTTTAAGACGGCAACCAGACTGATGGCCAAAATCAATTAGCAGGGACTGAAAACAAAAGCAAAAAAACATTTCCTCTCATGAGACTGAGAAAGTAATTTTTTTCTGTAATCTGCTCCACCTTCAATCTTCTAAGAGGTACAAAACCAGCAGGAGTTGTTTGTTTACAAAATTCAAAACACACTAGTCTTATTTCATAAGACTTTCTTAAACATCAATATTTTATTTTAAATGAATTTATTGGATGAATAACTTGTACATTGCACAGAGTAATGACAGCAAATGAAAAATTACCCCTTTG
This sequence comes from Limnodromus scolopaceus, assembly GCA_028565335.1. Taxonomy (NCBI): domain Eukaryota; kingdom Metazoa; phylum Chordata; class Aves; order Charadriiformes; family Scolopacidae; genus Limnodromus; species Limnodromus scolopaceus. Next base: position 99,295,072 of record JAOXNO010000013.1, on the reverse strand, counting down.
TGTTTGAGGTGGAAAGTGTTCTGCAAATGCAAATTGAAGCTAGAGCATAAGCATGGGATGGGATATTTAAAATGTTGGATTGCTTTTATTGAATTAGGATTTTAGTATGCTATGAATTAGGATTTAGTATTGGATTGATTTCATAAAAATCAATCTAATCTTTCTAATATTTTCTATATTTTTATACAACTGCTGTGTTTTATGTGATCTGAGCGTACATGTTAGAGCTTAGCAGTGCAAACCACAGTCTGAGAACATTTGCATATTTTAAAAAGATTATTTTATTTTCATTATTTGCTTTTGGCTATTTCAACACTTCTAATAATTTTTTTTGAATTGCAGTATGCATATTTTAGGGGAAATCTACTGTTTCTATAGTTATGTGCAATAAGGTGGCCTCAGACCAGACTGCTTACAAATAATCGACTGCAACTGTGGGAAGAAGCAGAGCTTAGGAAGGATGCGGGATGTAATATGAAAAAGTGCGCTGAAAAAATCTTTAGGTGGTATATTCCCCATAACATTATGCATCTAAATGTACCTGTGTTCCTGAGTAATCAACCATAAAAGATAAACACCTTTAAAGACAAATCTTGCTGTCTGTCTTAATATTGGGATGAGACAGAATAATGGATGCCTATCTTTAGATGACTATCAGCCTTTATATGTAGAATTTGAGCAAGAAGTCTGCATGATCACAAATAATACTTGAGATAACTCTTCAATGGAACAATTAATTTTCCCAGCATCTTTATGATTATTAAGTCATTGAATTTCTAGTTTAAAATATTACTACAGAGGCAAGAAAAAAAAAGCTGACCAAAAAGAGCAGAAAAATTGTATAGGCAATGTATAAAACTGAATCCAAAATGTTGGTATACTATCCTTTATTTACCAGATAAATGCGATGAAAAATTAGTTTATATAGCATACACATAGGCAATTATACATAGTCTTTGAAAGTGAAATATGGATTATAAAGCACCAGAACATGTTAATTTGTGAACATTCAGGGAACACTTAAAATGGTCTGCTGAGATACAGAAGCTTTTTAAAAGCCAAACCTCTTTTAACATAAGTATACCTGATGTATTTATTTGCATCAAATTTAGTTATTTCAAGAGCGTTTAGCAGTTTTAAATATTATCTTATACTTGCAGTAGATCTTCAAGAAAGCTAATCTGCTCATTATTTTATAAGTTTAAGCAAAATAAGAAAATGATAGAAATTGACACAAATTGTCACAAAAATCTGAGACATACCAAACAAATTCTTTAAAATGTTTTTTTCTCAAATATACAGAAGTTAAATGAGGAATGATTCTAGCCTTAATGAAAATAAAACAGTAAATTGTACACTGAACATTTTCAGAGTTTTGTAATTGAGAGGGCTGAGTAACAACAGGCGAATATCAAAAGGATATATTTACCTTGGAATAAAGTCAGCTTTCTGTGCCCTGCCCTTAAGCAGGACAGCAGAATAAAAGTTACTGTTAAAATTAACCTTGAACATGGGCCAAATGTGACCTGCTGATACATGCATTAAAATCAACAACAGTTGTCCAAATGCATCTAAGAGAATAATTTATTACTAGATGTATTCAAGCCTGAAATCCTTCCCTACATGAGGTTAATAGGCTATGCACATGACTCCAAAATTGTATCCTGTAAGCCAGGTAAATTTTAAGTTTCCTGAGTGTTTATCCTCTTCTGTGGGAAAAATGTGAAAACTATAGAAATGGAGCAATTTTTCCATTTCTATCAGCCCCGTATGGCTTGGGTTCCTCAAGTCAGAAAATGCAATTTGCAGTGTAAAGTCCATTCCTCTCCATTTGGAGTGCAATCCTTTGCTGACAGTCATCTCCCAGCTGTAATGCTGCATTGTATTTTCTTTTCTAGAGCATAGTTTAATAGCTCTTGCTTATTTGAAGCTCTTTTCTTTGCAATGGAGTCAAGATTGTCCCATAGTCTATGCTGCCAATTATAAGTAAGAATAAGCATTAAATTTAAATCACATTACAACAGCTGCATTAATCAAAGGACACTCCGTTACTCTGCTAAAGTTCCATGTATGGTATATTAATACGGTGTTTGAAGAGGGTTAATCATACAATACTGTAAACTTGGCTTTTCAAAGCCAGAATTCACATCACTCAAGAATTTTCTGTCCTTAATTGCACTCATTCCAGAACCATTAAAGTTGGAGGTTAGGGAAGGAGAAGACATATGAGTGGAAAGTTTACCAAAAGATTTAATAATGACCTTGAAAATTGGGCCTGTTTGTATGTTTGAGATGTATGCACATAAATTAACAACACTTAGAACAAGCTGCCAAGGACCTGCCTACACTGAAAATATTTAGCTTATTTAATGCTAGATTCTAGCAAAGTTTGACCCCTAATTGCTGATGCTGAACATGATTTCCAGTGAACGACGTTGTCTGTCATCTGTCAATCAACATCATGTCCTCTAGCTTGTGATCTCAGCACCAAAAAGGAACTGAATACAGATTGGTCTGTGGAACAAACTTCACCACAAGAAGTGCAGAACCACAGCAACCCACTCTTTCTAATCTAATCATTCATCTGACAAATGTGGAATGAAAAAAACATTAGCCTTTAATATGGTAATAAAATACTGAATTTTGTAATGAAGAACAGCAAAACACTTTTGCTGCTGCTCTGCTTATAAATAAAGCAGCTCCCTGTGGTCGTGATGGTCATCAGATGGGTTTGAAAATGACCTCGCCACATAGATCTGTGCTTAAAATATATCAGAACTTAAAATAAAATAAAAATACCCAAACAAACAAAAAAGACAAACAAAAAAACCCTAAAACACCTTCACCTAACTCCTCATTGTGCCTGGCCTCATCTTCACTCCTTCATTCCTGACTCCCGTACCTTCTCCCTCTCTGAGCAGTACAGGGGGATGTGGAGTAGGGGTTGTGGTCAGTCCATAACAGCTCCTTTCTGCTGCTTCTTCCTCCTCATGCTTTTCCCCTGCTCCAGGTTGGGTCCTTTCCATGGGCTGCAGTCCATCAAACCTGCTCCAGCTTAGATTCTCCATGGGATATAATTTTTTTTCAGGAAATATCCACGCATGGGGGTCTCAATGGGCTGCAGGAGGACAACCTGCTTCGCCATGGTCTTCTCTATGGGCTGGAAGAGAATCTCTGCTCCGGTGCCTGGAGCACCTCCTCCCCCTCCTTCCTTCTCTTCTGGCCTTGGCATCTGCAGGGTTGTTCCTCACATTCTTCCCGCTCACCTTCTCACCCTCCCACACTCCACCCCCCATCACATTCTGGCATTTTTGCCCTTTCGTAAATACGTTTTCCCAGAGGTGCTCCACTGGTGGCTGAGGGGCTTGGCTTTACGGAATCACAGAGTCACAGAATTGTCAGAGTTGGAAGGGACCTTCTAGAGATCATCTAGTCCAACTCCCCTGCCAAAGCAGGATTGCCTAGAGCACATTACTCAGGACTGCATCCATGTGGGTCTTGAAGATCTCCAAAGAAGGGGACTCCACAACCTTCCTGGGCAGCCTGTTCCAGTGCTCTGTCACCCTCACTGTAAAGAAGTTCTTTCACATATTTGAGTGGAACTTCCTATGTTCCAGGTTGTGCCTGTTGCCCCTCGTCCTGTCACTGGGAACCACTGAAAGAGTCTGGCTCCATCCTCCCTCAAACCACCCTTTAGATACTTGTAAGCATTAATAAGGTCTCCTCAGCCTTCTCTTCTCCAGGAATCAAGTGGAACTGGCTGTGACTGGCACAAAGGAACCTCCTCACAGTGTCACCTCTGCAGCCCCCCCACTCACAATACCCTACCACCTACACCTAATAAACACAGATCAAACTATTACTGATGGATCTCTTCTATATTAATTACATAATTTGAACTATGACTATAATGACCCTTTGATGTATTTTGATTAGGCTGTTAAATCATGAATCAGGCTATCAATACATTTTTAGCTCCAATTATAATGTGTGTTACATTGTGTCCATGATAAGAATTTGAGTTTAGCACAACTAAGGGGGACAAAAAAGAAATTCTTACACTTTGTGTCATTTTAAAAAAGCTCAAATTATGAGGGTCGTGACATTTAACCAGTATTAGATGAAACTCACAGGTTAAATTAATCAAATGATTACTTAGTTATATTGATAATAGCTTAAAATTAGTGTCATGTTGAAGTACTGAGTATCAGTGTTCTGCTAAGGATGTGATGCTGCAGCATGAAATGTACTTTTGTATAGGCAAATAGTTCTAGTTAGGTCCACAAGAACTTTACACGTTGATTGTCTTATTTAAGGAAGCACCATATCTTTGATTAAATACATCTAAGTCAATGAGAGTATGATTCCAGATAAGGCTACTGACATTTATAAAACTATGCAATATTCTTTATCAAGGATTCTTGCTCTTGCTCTTGAACCATATAATACAAAATGCCAGCTCAAAGCCTGAAGAACTTCCCAACTCTCACATCTCGATTCTGGCCTTTTCCCCATGAACTTCAGTAGTAGTATGTGTAAAACCTGTTCTTTATCTGTCAGAAATGCTTAATCAGCAGTTACTTATGTTATATATGGGTAATAAAAGAGAAAATTTATCAAAGAAAGTTCTTGCACAATATTTCAAAGGTTCCAGATTGAGATACAGGTGCACCTTCTTTTCTCTGTGGATTGTGCGTCTTGTTCTTTGGAATCAGCCCTATAATTTTAGAGCACAGCTCCATAATATTCTTTCCCTTACTTCTCCAGCTATGCTCCTGTACATTAAGGAAGACTCCCTCTGAGGCATTGCAAGGCAAGTGATCCCTGTGGATTTCTGAGCCAGTCAATCATCTACAAGCTGCTTTTAACTAAACACCAGGGAGACAATTGATCAGATATTGATCAATGCAGCTGCAAACACTCTTCAGTTGCTTGAAGTTTTCCATGAACCTGCAAGAAGATCAATCTGAAGAGAAGGTATGCTATGGATCAGCCAAGTAGGATGCACATTAATCAGGGCAATTTTGGAGAAAGATAAAGCTTAGCAAACAGCCTATAGCAAAGATCATACTCTCTTTTTCTGATTCATTTGGAGACAAAAGATAACAGCCAGCTCTCAATACACCAGTATCAATACTTTTTGATAGTAGTTTTTTCATTCTTAGTGAGTAAGGAATATGTCTTAACATAGCCTGAAGTCAATCACCACTGAATACAGTAACAGCTCCTCTGGAAACTATGTTGGCTTTTTTTATGTCCTGAAGTTTAAATTGGCTGTCTATGCTGAATATAATGAATACATAGAGAAAAGTGATTACCAGTGTATTCCTCCATGTACATTCAAGAAGTTTCCTGAAAATGTAAGTATTTCTCAATTCACTGTATTTAAGCAATGATATTAAACACTTAATTGGGATTATGCAGTAATTGCGGACGATAACACTGAAAAAGAGTATGTACAATTATCTTAATTATGTGAGAAGGAAAAATAGACATTAACTCAGTTGTGCTAGTTTAACATCACATGGGCTTTTGTTGTTAAGTTCAACATTGAGATGTTACAAGACACAGAGGTGTCAAGATCAAGTGTTCCAATTTTCCATTAATTCACCTGTGTGATTACAGTTTAGCCATTTTAGTTAATTTTCTTTCTTGTAGACATGAATATGAAGATTAATTTGTTAATGCATTTACTGTAGCATTATGTCTCTTAAATTAAGGAATGCACATGTTATTATTAATTCTAATTTTGAATAACTTGGCATTCAGAAGCAGTTTTTCCTTCCGATTCATGTAAAATTATTTTGTCTAAGCGCTAAATATCAGGCTACTTCTGGTTTGGGGTAGTAGAAAAGTTTAGCTACTGAACTGACACGCTGAGAGTTCCTGTGTCAGCATTACCTATCTAGAACTAGCTGCAATGATGTTCAAAAGAAAAATATCCTAGTATTCTATGCATCTTTAATCCAAAGAGCATTCATGCCCTCCAATTATTTTTAATTGAAAGATTCTCAGAATGCAGTGATACTAATGTAAAATAGGAATAATTTGAAATTCTTGTTTTGTGTCTCAACTTGAGTTTTTAAAGGCTTTGGACATAAACAAAGCAATTTGACTGAAATGTTTTGACAAATAAGTCAGTGCATCGAAGAGATAAAATAGCAATAAAATATTCTAATAGCTACAGTGAAGCAAAGAAGCATATCCTGTAGGGCTTTTGAGCTTCATTTGTCATTAATTTCTTGGCACAACTCCGTAAATATTCCATTATAGAAACAACCTAACCAGCTATCTGTGAAATCCTATATGTCTGCCAATTGGTGATTTTCTTTTGGAACTGTCAGCAATTTTCACCATACATAAGACAACCTACTGTGAGGAATGAAAGAATAAACAAAATCAATAGCTCAACTTTTTTTTTTTTTGGTATTGAAATGCAGGTGGAGCAAATAATCTATTGAAGCCAAGAGCATAACTTAATTGAATCACACAAAGATGCTGTCATATGTTATTCTGGAAATTTAGTCCAACCAATGAAAAAACAAAAAAAACAAAAAACACAAACACACCACACCACACCCAAAATAACACCAACCCAACACTAATCCATACCTGCGAGCACCATGTCAACTCGTCTCTTGAATACCTCCAGGGATGGTGCCTCAACCACCTCTCTGGGGAGCCCATTCCAGTGTTTGACAACCCTTTCAGTAAAGAAATATTTCCTAATATCTAACCTGAACCTCCCCTGGTACAACTTGAAGCCATTACCC
>JAOXNO010000013.1:99277678-99288199 GCA_028565335.1 Limnodromus scolopaceus | reverse complement strand
CCTGGCCTTTCAGATGACCCTTCTGTGGTGGGATTGCTGAAGGTTAAAGAACAGCAGGTACCACTTGCTACTTCCACAGTGCATCGTCGACAGTATCGCACTAACCATGATTCTCTGATTCCCATTCAGAACCTGATTCGTCAGTTGGAGACCCAAGGAGTGATCAGCAAGACTCGCTCACCCTTTAACAGTCCGATATGGCCAGTGCAAAAGTCTGATGGTGACTGGTGTCTAACAGTAGACTGTCGTGGCCTGAATGAAGTTACACCACCACTGAGTGCTGCTGTGCCAGACATGCTAGAACTACAATATGAACTGGAGTCGAAGGCAGCCAAGTGGTATGCTACAACTGACATTGCCAATGCCTTTTTCTCTATTCTTTTAGCAGCAGAGTGCAGGCCACAGTTTGCTTTCACCTGGAGGGGTGTCCAGTACACCTGGAATTGACTGCCCCAGGGGTGGAAACACAGCCCTACTATTTTGCCATGGACTGATCCAGACTGCGCTGGAGAAGGGTGGAGCTCCCAAACACCTGCAATGCATTGATGACATCATTGTGTGGGGTAATACAGCAAAAGAAGTTTTCAAGAAAGGTAAGAAAGTAATCGAGATTCTTCTAGAAGCAGGTTTTGCTGTAAAAAGAGATAAGGTCAAGGGATCTGCACGAGACATCCAATTCTTGGGAATGAAATGGCACGATGGCCGTCACCAGATCCCAATGGATGTGATTAACAAAAAACCAGCTATGTCCCCACCTACTAACAAAAAGGAGACACAAGTCTTTTTAGGTGTTGTGGGTTTCTGGAGAATGCATATTCCAGGTTATAGTCAGATTGTGAAACCTCTCTGTGAAGTGACTTGAAAGAAAAATGAGTTTACATTGGGTCCTGAACAACGACAAGCCTTTGAGCAAATTATACAAGAGATTGTGTGTGCAGTAGCACTTGGACCAGTCCGAAGATGACAGGACATAAAAAATGTCCTGTATACTGCAGCTGGAGGCAATGGCTCTACCTGGAGCCTATGGCAGAAAGGACCAGGGGAGACTCAAGGTCGACCCCTGGGATTTTGGAGTCGAGGTTATAAAGGCTGCGAGGCCAACTATACTCCAACTGAAAAAGAAATCTTGGCAGCATATGAAGGACTTAGAGCTGCTTCAGAAGTAATTGGTACTGAAGCACAGCTCCTCCTGGCACCCCGATTGCCAGTGTTGGGTTGGATGTTCAAAGGTAAAGTTCCTTCTACACATCATGCCATCGATGCTATCTGGAGTAAGTGGGTTGCCTTAATCACACAGAGAGCTCGAATAGGAAATCCGAATCGTCCAGGAATTGTGGAAGTGATCACAAACTGGCCCAAAAGCAGAAATTTCACAATGCCACCAGAGGAAGTGGTAACGCGTGCTGAGGAAGCCCCACCCACGTTGGGCGCCATTTATTTTTAAAGCAACATTCATATTACTGTTCCTTTTGCTGTACATGGAAAAAGTCAAATTAGTGACATACCTTAAGAACAAGTCAATAAAATCCCATTTCACATTTTAGTTCACTATGAAGCTGTAGTGTACAATTTTCGCTAGATACTTTGATAGTGTTTGTTACTAATATGCAGTGTTCATGAAGACAACCAGCACATGTGGAACAGTTTGCCTATTTGATAATATCAGGTCCCTCTCCAGCCTGCTCCATCTACTGAAATCAATTGGAAGTCTATATTGACTTCCAGACCTAGACTCTACCTCCACCACCTACAGCAGTAGAGCTGTCTCTATAAAGAGTCCTAAACATCCTTATCATGGAATATGATAATAATATTCATTATCATCACAATCATCATCCTAACACAGCAGAGCTCCTTTTTTAGAAGAAATGGCTCAACAGCTCACATTTTGAAACAAGCCCAGGTCTTGAACTGCAGTCTTTACACCCCTCAGTTTTTCAGCCAGTTTCCCATAACTTTGGGCTTCTGCTTAAAACTACTAGCAACAGGAGTTTGGGCACTTCATACTTGACTTTTATCCTTCTTATCCCGCTTGTGCTTGTCTTCCTTGGCACACAGACTGATGACAGTCTTTCAGTAAGGTTGAGGAAGGAAAGCGAGACAAGCAACATGGTAAGAATATAGAAGTTACTTGTCACACTATGTGAAGAAAGGCTAAAACAATTGAGTTACAATCTCAGAACTAGTCTGGCATCTTGGCTTGCTCCAACGTAAAAAAAGTAGAAAAGGAGAATGAAACATGAAACCATACTAGCTAAAAAGGCGTCTGGCTTGAAAAGACTGATAGCCATTGTACAGCCAGTCTAGGCAGCTGCTCAGTCCCACACTAGCTCTGGCAAAGGGCAACAGGAGAGAATGTTGCCAGAATGCAGTCATCGTCACTTGGCATGTGGCCCTTCATAACTAGCTGACGTGGTTTCAAGCAACCATCTCTGATGTGACAATGTTTTGAGTCAAGCCAATTCATGTAATTTATGTGGGTTTTTAATGTAAAGATGAACTTTCAATTTTACAACAAAGTGAAAATTTATTTAAATATTCAGTGTACTATTAATATCATGTTTTTTGCGATTTGTAATATTTTGTAAAATTTGTAGATTCCAACACTGGAATCTACAAATTCTTTCTCCAAAACAAAACAATTACTTTGGCTTTCCTGAGTCCGCTATCCCACCATGGATATTTAAAAAAAAAAAATTATACAGAATAGCCACATTTCTGTGAGTTGTCTGAGTTGTCATCTTTCTTTATCCATCATAAACATTCTTCACAGCTCTTATAGTAATTGAATCAGATTTTATATGTATGTATCACACAAAGACATAGATAAGTCTATATTTAGATACGTAAATAAGTATAGAAAGAAATATATATTTTGCACACAGTTATCAAGATCTTGCATTTGTATCTGAAGGGAGTATTTGAGCTAACCAGTTTCAGTTTTCAGCAACACTATGGCCAACTGAACATGTCGGTCTCTTGAGTTTCAGTTTGAACAAGCTCTTTCTGACTGTGCCAATAAATCTAGTTCCCACATAATTTTTTCTTTCTCACATCTCATACTCATCCTGTATCAAGTTCCAGCTTTTCCCTTTGCTTCTTTTTTGGTATTCTTTACATTCTATAATACTCTTCCTTGCAACTCAAAATCCCCAAGTAGGGCATACTGACTTTTTTTTCAGCAAAGCTGGTGTCAATTATAAAAGCAGCTTTGTCAAAAACAAAACATGCTTTTTAGAAATAGCAACAAATGATCAACAGGAAAAGTCAAGATGTATCTTTTTTTACTTCACCAAGCATTTGTTTGATTTTAATAATTAAAAATTGTATCAACGTCTTCATGTTTATAGGGGGTTTTTTTCCCACATAATGCATATTTAAAACAGAAAAAGGTCCACCAAAATCTATTAAAAATTCTCGGATAATATGGAAAAAAGATTTTGAAATATTGGAACTTCCCACCTAAAGGAAACTCCTGTTTTGGACAATTACTATACATATTTGATTTTACTATCATTCTATCTATCTCTCTCCTGTTATGTCTATATGACATATTATTACCTAAACACCCATATTGTCTACTCCAATTGTCCTTTTTACTTCCTTTGAAGTGCCCACCTTATGGCTCACCTTATTTATCAAAAACATCTAATTCTACAAAACAATTCATCTACTGGTGTTAAATCCTATGGGTGGCTGGAGGAGAGAGGTTCTGAACTTTGCTGTAGTTGGTAGACCAAATGTATTATTTTCTTTGGAGTGAAGGTAGACATCGGGGGTGTCACATCAGTATTATTGTTTTGTAAGCTCTGATCTATCTTAAGAGTTTTATATCACAAATATGTCCTTTACATAAGTATAATGCAGACATTCCCACCTGACCAGATGGGTGCAGTTCCAGTTGTACAGGTAAAAGTGCAAGCCGCAACTTTCCCATGCTGCCTTGTTCCTGAGCATCCCCTGCACACCTGTTCAGATACTGCAGTCACACAACCACACAAAGGTGTGGTGTTACATGATATTATATGATAACATAGCAGCAAAAGCTTGCATGGTCCTCATAAAAGACGATGGGATGTGGTGGGGTACCCAAAACTTTCATGTCTTTTGTCCTGAGGAAGTAAGACAGAGAAGAATATGAGGTCAAAAAATTGAGCACCTCTGATATTACAGATAGAAGACATCAATGAGAATCAAGTTGTCTCAGTTCTGTCCTTCTCTAAAAGTAATTTTCTATGACTCTAAGTCTAACTGTCTTTGTTTTTAAAGTACTAGTAATGATTGTATCACATTATTATGTCTCCAATATACATATGACATTTTAGAAATGCCATATGTTTGTAGACATAATTGGGAAAAACAGCATTATGCCCATGGTTTTAAGCCTGACAGATTCAGAAGTTTGGCACCAAAAGTTCTTTTTGAGTTTCAACATTAACTGGGACAGAACATTTCCCACTTCAGATCTCAAACTTCTTTGAGTCAATTTTTACATCATATAAAAATACAAAGTACTCTTGTCTTTAAAAAAACCAACAAAACCCCAACAAAAAAAAAAAACAAACCAACTGTTCTGGGTCAGAATCATCTCCAAAATAAAGGGTTTTTTTCCAAAGTAACCTGTAAGTTTTGAGTATTTATTTCTAACTACAATATTTTCAAATTGTCTTGAAACCCAACTATAATTTCCTCAACCCTCGTTGTTCTATGTGAGGAAATACTCAAAACAGTCTCAGGAAAAACAGAAGTGAAACATGGAAACAAAATTGTTATCACCTTAAACATTTTGTACCAGGTAGGGAAGGTTTACAGAGCATGAGAATCATTCATGTTGACCAGAGAGAATGCTCAGTAGGGCACAGTTGAAGGTGACTACCAAAACTATCTTGACCTCAGTCAGAAATAAAAGAGAAGCTGGGTAGGGACAGATAGATCTATTATTTCAACAGGTTTCTGCAGAAAGTTTACCCAAAAGATGAATGAGGGCATAGCCTGTGCTGGGTCACCATAGGTCTTGGCTTCCCATCCCTCAGGGAGCAGCTGACCCTCACTGCTCACTGACAGGAATGGAGAACCATGCCCAGATGTTTAAATGATTATTATATTTTGAATGGCATGAAGCAGATTTCTTAGTTGTTCTTCAGCAGTGATATGTCCTAGTTCCTCTGCATTAGCCTTTGCTGTGTCTGAGGGGCAGCAGGTCAGGAGAAGATGGGCTGGGGCAGGAACAAGTACTTACACTTCTGGCAGTGAGGATCATGAGACAAAACTTGAAGGAGAGATTTGGCCTTTGTATCCTTTACCTATTATTTCTAAGTAGGCTGGAGACAACTTAAACTCATTGGTGTAGTTTTATCTGGAAAATTCTATGACAGTTCTCACAACTGAAGGAACTTACCTTAGTTACTAAGTAAAATCGGCTTCAGTAGGTAGCATCTAGCCTCCTCAAGACTCAACTAATATTTGAGGGTTTTTTTCCTACAGAGCTTGGAAATCATGTTACATGGAGGAAAATCTGTACTACTGTAAAGTCTACAGTAAGTTCTGCTAGCAGATGTATTTCTACTGAAGATATACTTGTAACAAAGATATTTATACAGTCTGATGAGGTGAACATTTTGTTTCTCCTGTTTTTTGTCTGTTGTACCTATTCCTGTCTTGAATTTTGCCTTTTGAGCAACCTTATCATTTCTGCAATTATTTTTTTCCCATTAATGTGAAAAATATTTGAAGTCTGAGCAACTCCTTTCATAAGAAAAAGCTTCATATCTCTGTGGAAATCCTCTTCAAAGCTTCATGCCGCAGTGGGAAGAAAAGCCCTTTACAAAAGCTCACATTGTTTGAGGCAATTATCTTAATCTTTCTCCACTGAGTGGATATATCATTTTGAAGATACCTACGTGAGTAGGGACTTTCACTATGCTCAGACACTTAGTTTATTTGAAGTTCTGTCACCACTGTCAGTGTTAGTAAGCTAGGCAAACATTTTGCATAAAGCTGAAAAATGTGCATATTGCATAGTTAAAATTATAAATTTACAGTACAATACTCAATTCAGGCTTTAGAAAACAATACAGTGAACATTAAAACCATTTTGGATCAGTTTGTCAAACACCAAAGCAGCACTGTATAGCAATATAAAATCCAATAGTAGGAAAAAAAATATTGTCAGCTATTTTGTGTATATATGCACATATGTATTGGAGGTACCTATGCAAGTGATATATATGGTGACCAAATATTGGTAAAAAATAAAGTTTTTAAACCAAAATTTTTAGAGTTGTTTTGGAATTAGTTGTTGCAACATGTTATGTTCAAATACAAATCTGAACTATCAGTTCAGCTAGATCCCTTTTGAAACCTTGTGTGTAGACCTACTGAGTTGCAAAGTACTCAGTATAACATCATCTGCAGTTAAATAGTGGTGGTTGCATGGTTTTCTGTAAGCTGAAAATGTCAGATTTAAGCTACCAATAATGAACCTTTTCAAATTAAACCAACTTAAACTTGAAAGAATCCATTTTACCAAGTCATATAAAATAATGTAAATATTTAATCCTAGCAAAGTTATAATTTAGAGTAATGATCACTTCTGTCACAGCAGTGTGTGGTGCTTATAAGAAATTGTTTATTCATTATCTCGCTTTCAAAGAATACTGGACAGCAACTTTCATGTTGACATGACTTATTTTTTATTGTTTCCAATTTTCAAATAAATTTTTGAATAAATTTTCAAGAAGTTCTCAAGGTTCTGGAATCTTTATTTCATATCTACTTAAATGTAAAAAATCTTAAAGACATTTATCTCTAGTGCAGCATTATGCTTTAAAGATTGTATCAGTGATATCACTGAAGAAATGAATAAAGCAAAGGATGTGCAAGAAGAAAGTACTTTTTAATCACAAATGTTATTGTAATCAATGGAATTTCCTTATGTTTCTCTAGCTGTCTATAGTAAGATCCTCTGTCATTTGCTGACCCTTTATTCTTTACCTGCTCATTGCCTTCTGATTAAAAATGCAGAGCTAGTGATAAATGTTCATTACTCATGCCAAGCAACAGGAGAGAAGTGAAGCAGATTTTTCAAGAACTGAAACAGCATTCACAGCTTTTGCCTTGAATAAGACACAAGTAGATATCCACAAAGCTGAGGGGGGGGGGGGTTGGTTGGTTGGTTTATGATAATGGTTTCATTTATGGCACTTCATTTAGAAGCCAATATTTTCTTAATTCTATTTTTTTTTTGTTTTTTGGTTTTTTCACCTTCAGCCTAAATCTGAGCATGTTAAAATATATGTTTTACCTCTATCCCCACTCAAAAATACAGATGGCTCTAATTTAGCTTTGAATCATGACCTCTACCTAAGAAAAAAATGTTTCCTATTTTACTATAATACTCAGTACAGAAGTATTTTGAATTTTATTGATCTCATGGACTAACACAATTCGTGCCCAAGCAGTACTGTGATGAGCTGATAAAGGAGTAATACTGCCCACTCAAAACCTACTCCACATGGTACACATTTGCATTTTGGTTCCAAATACTGGCATATTAAATTAGTAATTAACAATGGAATTTACTTAGAAATTAAAAATCTTTTCAGAGAAGAAAACATAACCACATCTTAGATTTAGAGTTATATCATGACACTAAAACCCACTTTTCTTGGTGAAGTTATTAGGAGTTTTAATACAACAGGTTTTATATTCGTGCTTGACTAGGGGCAACTTCTACTTTTGTTATCAAGAGCCTCATGAAAATGGGAACACAGGAATGGTGTCCTGCCATTGTAAGCAGCAATATTACACAGTCTCTTTAATTAAGTGAGCAAGCTTCATGAAAAAGTTGACAAATAGGGGGTTTTGCATAGATCTTGTTTCTGTCCCCCAACGTCATTAGGATACTCAGCTCCTTAGTGCACAGGGCTTAGATGTCTTTCATATTCCTAAGAGCTATCCTAGTGGACCTGTAGCTCTACCATTCACTTTCCACTCACAGTTCTCTGCCCTCATATTCTTGTAAAATATTCCAGTCCTCTTCTGTGCTGATTTTGCCTCTCAACTTTGTTTCATCTGCAAGTTTCATTAGCGTGATCCTGTTTTTTCCACCAGAGTCATTAATAGAAAGAGACTGCCCCAAAGACTAAACCTCAAGGATCTCCATGGATAAGCCTATCCAGCAAAATCATTGTCTTCTCATCTAAGGTGTTTCCACTCACTAATACTTTTCTTTTGGTGGAAATTGGGCTATCCTGATTTTGTTTTAAATAAAGCAGTGACTTCTTTTATGGTAACTCTTACAAATAGATTTGAATGCTGAGTTTCAAATTATTTGAGTATCCAAAGATGTCCTGAAATATCTTGCCACCAGAAATGACACTTTTTAAAATCAAAGACCTATCTTTGATGAAGAATTCAGGGATCCTTGTGTTGTACATCTTTTTAGCTAGTCAGTGTATTTAGCCTGCATGGTTTGCTCTTTATATATCCTTTGTAGAATAGACCAATATCAACTTTCAGAGAATTGAAATGATGCATACAAGCACATTTCCACACACACAAGCACATACATCCTTACCAATTGCACACAAGATAAAGTGATTGCAAACTCATGTAAAATTATATTAGTCAGAAGTAAATAATCGATACAATCTCCACCAACATTGATAATGTAATCCACAATTCCCTGCCAACTACCATATTGATAAAATACTTACAAGGATCATAAGAGATTTTCAAAGTACAAGCTTTCCTCAAAAAGTGTATTAAGTAGGCATAGGATAGAAATCCATATTCTACTTGCATCACTGAACACTAAAATTTAGGCCTTTTTCCTCCTGAGGTAATTTCTAACCATAAGGCAGTCATTCAAAGAAATTGCGTCCCTAGCTCCTTAAGGCTAAGCATCTTTCTACTGTAGGAAATGCTATCTAATTACACCAGCAAATAAGCAGCCTTCTTAAATTGGATTCCCTGTGACAGTAACATGTGATGACATTCAGTGATGTTTATTTCTTTGAGGTTTCTTCGTATTACAAGAACAGTCTAACCTGTATAGGCAAAATACGTTGTTATACTTGCTTTCAGATTTTCTGAAAAGAAAGCTATTTAGGCCTTATGGGAATTATTTGGGTATAGTAGAGATGCTTATGGGATTTAGGTAAAAATCTCTATATACTGGAATATGAGATTTAACATACCACTTAAAAAAGACAAAAAAGCCCAAACCCTTTGGCTCTTTATTTGCAAATCCTTTCAAGTAGTGGTCTAATACCAGAGATAATGTACCAAACCTTAATATCAAACATGCTTAATTAGAACAGGCCAGAACAGCAGGGGAAAAATCTCTAGAAACATCTACTTTTACATTGATTGCCAATTATAACAACCAGTGACACAAACGCTTTATATTTGGTGATATCACAGGCAAGTACCTTTTATTTTGTCTTTTAAATAAAGCAATGGCTTTGGGGAACTATGCAGTAACGTTGATTTTAGGGAATATTGCCTTGCTATAGGTTTGCAATTGCAGAAGAAACTTGAAAGGGAGGACAATTATTCCAGTCAGAAAGCTTCAGAGATATTATGGTTATTGCTCTTAACTTTAGATATTATTACTGCCATAGAGGTAGACTATATCCATACCTCAGATGACATTGTAGCATACTAGTACCTTAGACACTTTAAATGATCTAGGTCAAGTACCAGATGTAGCCTAACAGCAGCTGCACAGAGCTCTTGCAGCTGCACGAATGCGTACTAATTTACCTTGCTGAGAAGACTTGATAATTCCCTCAAGCTGAGCTCCGCATTAGCATGGTTAGCTTGCCTGCTTTTTTGAGTTAGGTTAACTTCAGAGTGCAGGGAGATAAAGCGTAAAAGAAATCACCAAGGCTTGAAAGCTATGAATATGGCCAATGGTCTTACTAGGAGGCATGTTTACTGGAAGTTATAGCTCATCCAGCAATATGGCTATGTCCAAAGCATATAGCAATATGCAATGCATACTTTTCCTCTGTATCATGCTATCATGTGATAATGCATGTGCTCTGCATTATTTTTGTCTTAAAAATAACACCAGTCTGTTGTAGCATTATTCTAGATTTCATTCTTTTTGACTCATTGGCAGGAATAGGGCTGCAGCAGGGGTCTTTCAAGACTCAGCAGAAGTATTATGTCTAATTCTTCTGTTTCCTTCTGTTTTGTCTGTAGCAGTATCTTTGATTTCCTTGATTTTTGCCACGGGAACTGTTTATCTGATTCTCGGTGCTATTTCAGCATTGCTCTCAGGAAGTGCTTTCTCTGTCCAATAACATTTGTGTGACAGATGGTGCAAATGACCACCACATAGATGCTAGAGTAGTGTGAAATGATATTGCTTACTGCTTGATGTTTCACCAGCTGGCAACAGTGGAGGACTAGCAAGGATAACTCTGGAAAAAAAGTATAATTCTGTATCCAGATTTCTCTGATTTTTGGAACTAAATTTTAAGTCTAGCTTCTTTTCCCCCTTTTCTAAAT
>JAOXNO010000013.1:99263744-99277578 GCA_028565335.1 Limnodromus scolopaceus | reverse complement strand
GTATAATTCTGTATCCAGATTTCTCTGATTTTTGGAACTAAATTTTAAGTCTAGCTTCTTTTCCCCCTTTTCTAAATTTCCTAGTCTTATATATTCCTTCATGCCAATGCCCTTGATCTCTAAGGACATTTGCAAGGCAAATTTCTTTCCATTGGAGGTAGGGCTCACCACCTTAGTCATTCTTTCTCCTTAACCAATCCCTTATTTAAACTCTTCTATTCTTTGTGGTACAGGAAGGTTTTGAGTGAATGTGTGCAGAATATATCATTCCATCCGGACACCTCCAGGTCTCCCAGTAGGTGTTTGGGTTGCTAGCTGTTTTGGTCCAACAAGCATGTCAAGAATTCACTTGTCTGGAACAATGAAGTCTAAATGAAACAAAATGTAATCTTTAGCATCTCTCATCTTCCTCCTAGTATACATGTGGCGACTCTCTCTGTTTTTCATCTCTGAACTAAAATCCAACATAAATAATACACAGACATCCAGCTTCAATATGACTAGGTTTTTCTTGTCAGGCTAAGCAATCATTTTCCTATTTCTATTTTTACTGCATGTCTCTACTCATATCTCCATTAAATTCCCTTCTCACATGGCCCACAACCCTGTTTGTTTACTCCTCTAAGCATAACAATTCCCCTGTTTCCTGCTCCATCAAGCTTCCCACTGATGGTCTCTCAGGTCATTTTATACCCTAATTTCTTTCTGCCAGACTGTTTTTTCCAAACTGTTGGTGAAAAGACTTACACCAGAAGCGTAACTTTTTGCTAAGACTTATTGACTTTTTTTTTTTTTATGACACTGTTCTCTCTACGGCATACAAAATCTACAACACATAAAGTACCATGCATGTGACAGAGCTGGCAAATTCCTTTTTACTCTGAAAGAAAGACAATGTCATTCAGGAGAATTCCCAATTACTGTCCAGTCTGTTGGTGAATACAGCTTTGAGCAGCAGTGATAAAAATAGTAAAAACTTGTTTTGGAAAACAAACCTTGATTAATAAACCAGCAAACATTCCGTTTCTGTAAGCCTGAAACCCAGGTGAAACTTCTGTTTAGTTATCTTCTGTTTTCTGTGTTAGAAGTCTGAGAATGTTTTGCAATGACTTATAACTGTCTGTTCTCAAGCATATCTATGAACAAAACCATCCAATACACTTGCAAAAAGATACAAGAAACTGAGCAACATTGAAAGATATTATATTTTCAGAATCATTCAGCAAAATATGTCTAAGACATATTCTCTTTCCCATCCATACAACTAAAATTCTCCTTCAGCTGTCATTTTATGTTCCATTTAATGCAAGAAGCTTTTCTCTGAACAAAATTGGGGTTGTTCTACTGCTAACTATTCAGCATTTTGTCTGACACATCAGATCCCTGATTTGTCTCTTTGACCAGATGATTCATATGTCTGAATGCTTTCATCACTTTTTTCCTTTTACTGTAATATCAAACTTCTACAACTTGTCTTCAATTTCACTACCCTTTTAAATTTTTCCTACAGTAAATGAGAAACAGCAGTTTCACTTCTGACTACTCTGTGGTGACAGCTGTCATTGCCATTTCTTTTTATGCTTGTTTTTGGTCACTCTTCTCTCCCTTATCCTGACATTCAGCATTTGGAAAATCAGCACCTCAGTATCTTTCTGCAAGCCTCCCATTTCATGAAGCCTACCTAAGCAACAACAATAAAGCTGAAAATGTACAGCAATGACTACCTGTCATATTCAGCACTCTGTAATTTACTTTGCTCTTTCTTTATGATCACCAATCATCCTGCATATCTCTTGTGATAAAATTCAAGCACAAACTCTTTGTACTCTTTTTCTGTCCTGCATTGGTGTAGAAGGCACAACAACAGTGGGACCATCATCCAAGATTAACACGCTTAAATATTAAAGAAATACAAACAACAGTTAATGGAGACATCAGTTATTTTGAAAGGGAATATTTCTGCTTGGTTTCCATATTGTATATTAACACCAAAGAGTCTTGTTGGAACAAATTGAAGCAGAACTGTTACTGTTATTTGGCAGAGTTACAGAAGGCAAACACTATTGTATTCAGCCTTAAATCATGAAACCATATTAACTGCATGGTAAAAGGCAATTGAAAAGTATTTGTCTAAAGTACACATATAAGGGAAAACCCATACTATATTATTTTAATACTTAAAAACAAATGGATCGCCTTCAGAAGGCTCCATTGACTGTATACTAAGGTTTAAATTCAGATATTGAGATCAACTAGATAAAATATGTTGGTGTGGAAAAACATCTTGATAAGATAAAGACTATTGTAAATTCATCTCTAAGGGGTTTGCCACATCCCTTCACTGCACAATCTGTTACATCCCATTGCTTCAGGACAGACAATCTGTAAAGCCTGCCCTTTAAATGAATTCTATTAAGATGGAAAAATTCATAGCCTACTGATTTTATACCAGGCCAGCTATTGGAAGTTGCAAGATTCCGTATGGAATGAAGAAAAAACCAAAACCAAAACAAACAGGAAAAAGCTTTCTAAAAAGAGATTTTACTTTGAAACTCTACTTTTTAGAGTTTCCCTGTTTTCATCGTAGAGGAAAAGAAAAAGTCTCAGTGAAATGTAAAATCTTTTTGACTATCCTGTATGTTTTAAGGATGATTTCTATAAACTAAAATATGAAATATTTTATCATTTATTTCCTTAGACTCTTAGTAGCTTTTTTAATCCTTCACATTTTATTGCTCCTTTAGCAGACAAGACAACAAAAACAGTTTGCTAATCAGGAAAGGTTATCAAATAGTAAAGAAGAACTTCCGTGACATGGGAGAGAAAGATATTCGTGTTCTGTTCCAGGAATAATGATGCTGATGTTCACATATTTGCTTTTCTATTTTGTCTCTGCTTAACCTTCAGTATCCCAAGAGGAAAGAACTTGCCTCTGACAAATTATTCACATTGTGTCAAATGACACTAATCAAGTAATTTATTAGCATAAGTTTTCAACTGTTCCTCAGAACAACAGCACTAAATAGGCAATTAATTCTCAAGTCATGCTGTGGGTATTAATAGCAGTTGAAATGGAGAAGGACAGTGTAGCAGGAACAATTTGGTCAATTGAGTAAACAACACAAATAACCCCAAGTAACTTGATTTATTATTTATCTAACATTCAGCTTGATCTATGCAGTCTGTAGGGAAAAAAAAAAGTTACATGAGGATCAGCAAGGAAATACTACTCCAGGGGAAAGTAAGATTATAAAGATGTTTTATTTTAATAATAAAGAAGAGTTTAGTTTCCTTAGTGCTGCTTCACTTGGATTCAGACTGATATAAAGTGGCCAGATTTTCAGAATACTTCTTCATCATTCCCTATCTGCATATCAGAGTCAACAATTACACATTGACAGTTAGTCCCCTTCAAAAATTTGCTTTATGCTCTTATTATGCTGTTTCTTTTGCAAGCCCTTTGTGCTGTTCACAATGGTCAGCAGCAAACATTCTTGAAAATCATTCTGTGGGCATGTCTAAAATGAAGATTAAAGTACTCGGCAGTGTAAGCGAGCATGCTACCACAAATGACGCACGAAAAGGAACCTACCTACAAAACGCCTAGCTCATGTTTTCAGCCCGAAAAAAACACAAGACATAATTTTGATCCCATTAATTTTCAGAATTATTGCAAACAGTGATTAACAGTGGACTTGAAATAGTGGTCTTGAAAAACCATACTGCTCAGCTTTGGTTTATGCTAATAATTACTGTTACCTGGGGATACCAGGACAAGTTCGTCAATCTTGTATTTGAAACTGCACTTATTCTACCATAAAAAATTTCATCAGCCATCAAGTCTATAAAAGTTTCTTCACTTCATAGTTTCCTTTTCTTGTATAAAAGTATTGTAAGATAGGGCTTAGGTTTGACATTTGTCACAATTTTTGGAGGGACAAAACTATCATATGAAGTAAGAACCCGAAATTAATGCATCCATAATGGAAATTTGGCATGTTTTACTATGCACTGCTGGTAGTACTTTGATTCAGCATTATCCATCATTTTTTATTTCTATGTACATTGTTTAAGACTTTGGTGCAGATCATATTTCCCACAAAACACCATTCTCTGCAGCTGCCTGTGAGCAAAGAACAACATGCAATTGGGCAAGTTTGTCACAGTTCCTATTGGCTTACCCTCTCCCTGACTCATCTGGTTAAACTGTGTTTATGTGATATAATGGTAATGAGATAGTCAGTATGTATAGAAAATGAATGGATGTTCTGCTAATAAGTAAAGTTTTGGTCTTGTCACTTGCCCCTGCTTGGCAGAAATCAGGTTGAGAACAACCATTCCAAGTGCTAAACAAGTTTGATTCTACCTCATTATGTTCCAGTTAAGTAAAAATAAGTAATTTGCAATAAAATTATGAAGATATATCAGGGATCTTTACTTGACAGTATGTTTATCATACCATGTACTATTAAAGTAATTGAACAGTAAAAAAGATCTGGCATTAGTCTGCATGTACTTTGCATTTTTATTAATATTACTTCTATTTTACTTTAGATAAAATCCCCCCATAGTTCTCTGCATTTGAGAAACACTACTGAAAGTAATACGTGGTTTTTTTTTTTTCTTTTGGTGACATAAATTGCCTTCCTATCTGTAAGACTTCCTGGACTGCAAGCATACAGAGAGACTGAGAATGTCACTGAAAATTAGGGGCTTGTCTATTGAATTATTTGCTCATCTAGTTCTTGAAGTTAAGTACAATCATTTTACTGAAAAAAATTCTGTAGTTACTAGGCTTCTGCCAAGCTACAAGCAACATTCAGCCATCTGAATTACGTTTGAAGCTCTGATATCTCTATGCTGATGAATATATTTTCGGCCATAAATTGAGACCAGCAGTAGTTAGTAAGTTGTGCTGTTCCCTTGTTTGATATCTTCATTTTGGTTGACAACAGTTTCTCTTATCTTCTCCTCCTCCCAGGCTAAGAGGAAAATAAAGGCTGAGAAAAGGTTGGGTTCATTCTGTTTCCATCAGGCTGAACAAGTTACATCTTCCTTCCCTCTTCACATTATATCCTCCCACTAACTGCTGTTCTGCTCATTTCCCTGGTTCCACTGATACTATTATTGCTTAGAAGAATCTGAAAAGCCCAGGTGGGCAGCAGGCCAGATCTGCATTTATCACCTGTAGAGATGCTGTGCATCTTACTCGTCATTGCTGGCATCCTATTTTAAAACCAAGTAGAATTTAATTGTTGTTAATTGAAATTACTTTGAGTATATTTCACACCAACATTTGCCTACTGCTGTGTTGATTGAACAGCTGAACCATAATATTCGTTGTTAGAGCTGGCTTTGGAAGAATAGCTATATCTGTTTATGGAGGCTACTGAGTCTATGTTTTCATATGTGTTTAAAATTCAGACAACATTTTGGGGTGCTGTAATAACAGGCTAGAAACTTATTAAACAATTTAGTCATAACAAAACAATGACTGACTAATTTTGCTCTTTAACATTTTCTGGTGATCAGAAGATGTCTGCTAGGAGTGGTACTTGAGGTCTTCACTTGCAAGCAATTTATTTTTAAAAGTCACAATCCAGGGAATGCCACAGATGTTAACACCATTCCCAAATCAAAAAATAGAAGGAACATCACTGGGCTCAATTTTTTTTTAAAAGTTATGATCTTTTGAATATATTCCTGAAGATAGGTTGCCACTTCTGCAGTTAGGAATGACTTAGGTGGGTGAGAATTGTCTCTTTAAGTGCTTGTGAACGAGGGAATGCATAAATCATTATACTTCTTTCTGGGTTCACCTAGACAGCTCAGCAAACCAGCACATGGAGCCCTGTGATGTGACTGCATCAGCACTTGAGGTGCAGCTCCAAGAAAATTATTAAGGGAGCTTTCCCAGTTGCCAGGACTCACAGTATTGCCTAGCCCTCACATACATAATGAATTGGCGGATTAGTACTTGATCAATCACAGACCTTGACTGTGGGCTAAAATTTCTTTTAATGGAGTGGAATAAAAATATCTAGCAAACAATATTTGTCAGTTCTTAAAAATAAATATTAAAGTTTTTTTTTTTTTTTCTGCAGCATCCAATGCAATAACATTATTCAAAGAAAAATTCATTATTCAGCTATTTGAATAAAAGATATGATATTGAGATATTTAACCATCATAAATCAACAAAGGGGTTCTCTGCCTTCACTTTTAGAATGTACAGAAGTAATAAGGCTGACATGTCCCAAATGGATTTTTTTGAGAACCTGGGATAGATAAGGAAAAGACTGAAGATTTACTTTTTGGTATACACAAAGAATTTCCATTAATGTTACAGAAAATTCCTAATGTGTCTAGTCATCCTCATTCAGTCAAGATGACCACAGAATATAATCACACCTATAGGATCAACCCACCATATTCTTCCCCTAATTCCCAGTATTAAAATTTATGACAAAGGTAGAAACAGTAAACTTTTCAAAAAAAACACAAACATCCAGGCTTCCATTCCCGATGCAATCACAGATATCTAGTTTGCTTTCCTTTTTCTTCCTTATCATGCATGAATTTCATTTCCAAAAATTTAGCTGTTGAGCTTCCATCCAGAACCTAAGCCTTAGGTTAATAAACCAATCAATCCAATCAAGTTCTAAGAAATAAAAACAAATCACAGCACATTACCTCTCTTCCCAAAGATAGTTAGAACATAGAGAGGCCATTTCATGCCACCACTGCTTAGGTTTCTCACACTAGCAAGGTACGTTGGAGTAAGAGTGAGAAGAGGAAGCAACAGGACAAGACACATCTTCCATTCTCCCTTCTCAGGCGCTGCCATATGGTACATCTCTGTGCCTGTGTATGTACACGTCTTTCATTCTCTGCTTTTTCCCATGGGCAATTATCCATTATCCATCATCCATCATCCATCATTGCACTGTATTTAGCATGCTGCCAGTACAGTCTGCACCTCTCCAGGGGTTCATTCTGCTTTGGTTATGCAAACCCCAACATCATTGCTTATTTCCTACAGCCCAATACGTTTCCCTGTGCAATTTAGCTTCATTAGAGTAACAGTACAGCATGCAGAAAAAGATCATTTCTCTTGCAAAGTGTCTCTATGTAAAACATTACAAATTCAAATTAGAAGTTCACAGCTTAACAAGAGATAACCCTGGCCTTGCTCAGTGTAAGGTCAGCAAAGATTTTCCTCTACTGGCAAATAAATGTTCAGTGAATAAAGATTTTAGAAAAAATACCATTGTTTTAAAAAGGCAATGCAAATGGTTTCAGCATGTGCAGCAACATTACCTTTAAATCCAAACACCAAATTGAAAAATACTAAGTATGACAACATCAAAAGCAGTGGCTCACCAGGTAATAAGATGAAAGCAGTGTGAAAACTCAGGGAGGCATTTTGCAAATTTCATGTTTAGAATAATAATCATGGTAGTAATAATAATGTACATAATGCATATATTAATAGTTCTATAATTATATACAAGTGTATATATTCACTTTTATGTAACATATATCTGTATTATATACACGTAAAATTAATCACCCTTTATAGGTGGTTTTTATATATATTTTTTATATATACATATATGTATGTTTATATATACACATGTATATGTGTGTATGCATGAAAGCTGAATTGTATATATACGAGCATTATATATTTTAAACTATATGAATTTTAGAGTTTTCTTTTTACAAAAAAAAAAAAAAATGATGGGGCAGTGATAGGTGTTGCAAATGGGATAAGGTGGTTACAGTGAAGTGAGGATGGACTGACCTTTTAGAGGAGCCAGCAATGATTTGCATGTGGTAGTTTTTGCTCTGTATTTTTGCCACCTCACTCTTCTTGGTCTCTCAGGCTTGCTAAATTAGTAAGTTACATTGTGACTGATACACCTAACAGGAGAGGTCATTTAGTGAAGCTTGGGCCAGCACATCCTGCTTAAACAATATGTGATATCTTCAAAATCCCTTCTTTTCCTGCAGGGAAAGCAAGAGCTTCGTCAGCTCTGCCGTGCCAAATGCATTCTGCAAGTGGTACTTTCAGGAAAAAGAATATTGAAAATCTTCACTCATACAGACAAAGAACCACCCAAGTTGTACCTCGCTGCACCACAATGAAACCACAGGCATCCGTCTGCGTGACAGCCTTCTGCAGGAATCAGTAGTGGAGCTACGTTAATGCTAAGGACCAAGCCATTGCACTCCTTCTGTGAAGTACATCCTGCAAGGAGACACAGGGGAAGGTGAAGGGCAAGAGAGGTCTGGGGTCACCAAATCTGTGATTATTCTGCCCAGGGGCTGGAACCACAACATCAGAAATGTCATCAAGCTCCTTCCTCTGGGTGAGTGGACAGAAATCTGGAGCTAAGCCCTGTATCCACATCTATCAGTGGAACTGTGCCAGTGAAAAACATTTTATCTCCAAAAACGTTCTGGCAAATTAATGTTAAAAGTACAATTCCACCTTCACTTCCAGGTAACACAGAAAATAAATTCAGCTTGGTTCTTTTCAGTCTCCCTGTCCCATTTTTTTGTATTTTTTTTTTCTGATTTTATTGCAATTGCCTACTGCTATCTCTAAAAGCTAAAACTTAAAAGAAAAATTTTAGCTGGATCTCAGACAGTCCTTTAGAATTAATCCTTTTCTGACAAAGAAAATGTGATCCTAGTGCATGCAGCGAACTGCAGGGGAAAACATTCGTAGTTAGATGTTTAAGTGTCTAATTTGCTGCTGCTGACACATGGGCAGACAGATACGGTATCTAATACCTAACAATTAAATTACATTGAAAATTAATGGAGGTTTGCAACTGAGTCCATCAAGACAAAGAACACTTGAAAAGTTGAAGTTTAAAGTACTGGAAGATTGGTCTTAGGGTTTTCTAGTATCAATATTTAAAAAAAAAGTCTTTGAATATACACTAGGGAGTGAGTAATCAGTATGCTAAGAACTCTATGGATTTAGTACTCATTCTTCAGAAAATTGTAGCATGTACACCGCTAGCCAGAATAGAATAATAATTCAGTGTCAATTGCAGTGTTTTTATTACAACACTGGATTACTCTAAAGTGTGCTTTTTGGTTACAATATTTTATGTGAATCGTTAATTCTTATACTTAAAAATGTGTACCTTTGAGCTATAAAAGATATGGTACATCTTCATTCTTTTGCAAAAAAATATCATCCTGATACCGAACATTTTGAAGCAGATATAAAGAATGAGAGCACCAGTTGGTTTTAGCAACATGTAGTGCATTCTTCTGTAAAGCTATTTAATACAAGCCTGCCCCCTATAAAGCTATTTAATACAAGGCTGTCTCATGCTGCTTTCCATTTCCACTGATGTTCTCTACAGCTCATCTGATTTTAAAAGAACAGGAGCCAGATCTATTTTCAGGATACCCAGGGTAAATTGGAGAGATCAAAATATTCTGACCTGTCACAGACCATGCTAAGCTCTAAGCGCTTGCTCAGTTTTAGTTTGTAGGTGGCTGTTGGCCCTCCCTCCCCAAAGCCCATGCTCCAGGGTGGCTTACCGAGGCACAAGCTGCAGTTTCTGCTATTTGTGATATCCACCAAAACATCCACAATAATAGCCACAAACAGAAAACTAAGGACCTGTAATCAATGTAAAGTTCTATTTTACAAGTCAGTAGCTTTACTTTAAGTGTTTTCTTATATTTTCAAAGCAGTTCAATCAGAGACATAATTTATTAACGGCAAAAGAAACACACAATAGATTTTGGAAAAATTGGAAAGGGCTTTTCCATCCTGAATGACTCTGCATCTTTTTCTGCTTTAGGCAACAATTCTTCAACACAAGTGATGTTTGGTTTATGTATATCAGCCTCACATTCATCAGTTTTAATGGAATTGTATTTGCCTGCAACAGATGTGGCTTTCTTTTCTACAGTAGTCTTGTTTCATGACTCAATAAAATCTCCTTGAGCTTCTCTCTTCTTCCTAATACTAAAGACAACAGTACGATGATGAATTCAGTAATGGTCAGAAGAGGGTGAATATTCAGCATCAGGATTAAAATGCAGACTCTTCCTCTCTCTCTGGGCAACGCTGAGGTTGAGAACTGAAAATGTTCTAGGGGTAGCAGGGTTAATGAGTCTTATTTACAGAAAACAATTTGAGGGCCCATTAAACTTCTACATCCTGTGAAGATGAGCCTTGACCTAGTAAGTTAATGAACAGGGGTTTCCACATGCCCAAGATAAATGCCAGGGTATAATTAGCAGCCTTGAAACTCAAAGGAACAAGCAGATGTGGATTTCTTTCAGTGAAACTGAACATCAGACTGGCTATTGAAATGTCTGAAGGAAGAATCCGATGGTTTGGATGGCTTGCAAAAGGGCTGGGAGATAAGTTTAGGGTTTTTTTAAGTGCTCTTGGGAAATTCCCTTACAATTCCATGGACATACTTCACCTGTTACCTCCTAGTTGTACTCAGAAATGCAGTGGGGAGATGGAGGCCTTGAACAGCCTAAAATATAAGGCTGCTTCCATTTGGTTTTCCCTTAATATGTATATTTTAGTTTTAATTACAATACTTTGTAATAGCAGTTTGAGGAGCAAGTAGTCTCCAAATCTTAAAGATTTGGGGCTGATAATAAGAAAAATAACATGTGAATTATATTACAAGTGCACATGTGTTCATTTATCCACTGTAGAACATATGTAAGTTGAAAGCTCTTGCTTGAAATCCTGTTCTTGTTCCAGGTTTATAAGTTGTCTTAACATAATAAGTAGGTGAAGTTTGTGGACCAGATTTTCAAAGGTACTCAGGCACCTAAACACACAGCTGAGTATCTAGAAGGACTTTTTTCCACTGGCTTCAAGCATGTAAATGCTGCATAAAGTTTGAAACCCTCATTAATGAACTTTGAAAATGCAAACCTATGTGAAGTTTAAATACTTTGTTTAAACACAGGAACAAAAATTTCAGTCTTCTTAACCAGTGGCTGCTGGACAGCCACATTCCAGGATGCAGAAGAAAGAAGTAGCAGTCAATGAAGAAAGTAAGCAATTCAGCTGATACTCTCCTGTGTAGCCATACAGTTGAAATATATTGGGGTTTTGTGCAATACATGTTTCCTTGACTGTGTAGGAAAAATATTTCTGTACAGTCAGACACAAAAGAAGGAGACCGAAACTACCTATTATGACAATCTGTCATAAAATAGGTTGTTACAGTTCCAATGCATCTATACTGAAATAATTCATGCAATTTTAAGCACATGGAAAAGTATAAGAGATAAATGCAAGTTATAACATTATCAGCCTCCATTTCATACTGAGTTAATTTATCCTGTTCTTTGGGTCTCCATACACTGGAACACAACCTGAGCTAGCTAGTTTAATACCATCTTGTTAGCACTCTTTTGTATTGCATACACCTCTATGGCTTCCATGAAGGCATAGTCACTCAAGTAATACTGTCAAAAAGATAAAAAATCAGTTTCATCTATTCCTACGTGTGTGGAATTTAGTTTCCTGAACTAAAATCCATGTATCTTTTTGTAGCCTCCACTGGGATCAGCAGTTCAAGTCCCATCCTATATCAAGGCACTGTCCTTGAGCTAGGATATCATATGTTGTTAGCTTCAACTTGTACTTCATACTAAGGAAATGACAGTAATTAATGGCCGGTGGCCTTGGAAGTTAGGTTTGGCAACAATTGCATAAGACTCCTTGACAGTAATTCCTTTCATTAGTCCATCTCTCACATAAACCATTATCACATACCTCAGAGCTATTGAACATACCACTATAGCCACTGTGACATGGTTGAAATTCCAGTCAAAGACATTAAGTAATTTTTCCAGTCACAAAAGCTTTGATAAGATGGACTTGTAACTGCCCGGTTTGGATACTTCCCACAATGAAGTATTTTCTGTACCATTCACCAGTGAACTCCAGGCTCTGTGACTCTATCCAGGATTATATTTCCTCTCCTCCCTGGTACTACTCATAGCATTTTCCACAGCATACCAAATCTTAAATCAAATCTGCCACTCTCACAGGTCAGTAATTAAGAACCCACCTCCAATCAACTGTCTCCTCAATCTTCAGTCAAATACTGGCACAGAAACAGAAGCACACCATTTGAGGTATAACATAGTTTCTGTACACAGCAGGCCTTCCTCTCACAATTTCAACCACAGCATTTTTACCTTAGTTTGCATAAGTGCAAATTACATTACAGTTCATTAATTTATCTAGCATTTAAAAAACAAGTCACGGAATTAGTCTCCATAAACCTTCTGCAACCTTGAGTTTCAGAACACTGGGAAAATGTTCTATAGCGAGAGGTCCTGTTTTATTTCTGTGCCTTATATTTACAAGGTATGATTCCATATTCTTTATTTAATGATAATAGCCAACAGATACTTTTATTTAAAAAAAAATAATCACTCTCTCAATTTATCATCATCTTAGACATATACATGAGGTTGTCTAGATTTCTCATCTCTCTTGTAGAAAATATTGAAGGAAGACAAAAAACAATAAAAAGGAAAAATGTATAAACAAGTCAAACATATAATGATATTCTCTCAGCCCCCAAACTTTAGCTGAAGGGACTTCCTGAGCTAGAAGTAGAGTTTTTCTGAAAAAATCAGAGAAGAAAAATCCATCCAAACCTAGGCAAGTCAGTCAGTTCTGTAATCCATGCAAACGTTCAACAAGAAGTTCCACAACTATAGGCTGTGAGAAATATCATCTTTTTATTTTTTTTTAATTCACTAATAATTTCTTTTGATGCCCCTTAGTTCCTAAGTGACTAAATTTTGAACAATCATTCCTCATCAGCCCCCCTATGCCATCAATGATTTTAAATACCTTTCTCATGCCCTCCATACAGTCATGTTTTCCGGGGTGAATACTCATTTTTCACATGCAAGATCTTTCACTCCTTCACTAAAACTCATTTGCTTTATCTGCCCCTTCTCCACTATGATACTTTTAACAGGTACTTTAAACAAAAGCAGCATCTTAATCTAATGTTTGGAAACCAGCAAACATTTAGTGAACTTCTTGTTGCTGTTTCCTATTACTTAAAACAGCGCCATCACTGTGCAGGCTTTAGCTGTCCTGGGAAGAACACACTTCAGTGAATTCATTCATGCGTGAATATACCACGGCTCTGGCTGGAACTGGTGCTCTTGTATTCTGATGGCCTTTTCAGGCTTTAAAATTAAGGCTTTAACTTTGAAAGTGGGAAGCCCAGTATGTTTCCCCCATTTCAACTTCACAGAATGTCAGAGGCTCACATCCTGTGGCCACAGCAGCCCAGTGCTCCCAGTCACCCATATGCTGATATTACAATGTGGCAACTGCTACATGTGCTATAGTGGAGAAATAGTCATTGCTCATGCAAGCATCTAGTGCGAAATACAGGCAGAGAAAGCTAAAAGCCAGTTAGTAAACCAAATCAAATCTTAGAAAATTGTCATGGACATTCTTTAAATTCTCTGTGGCCCAGACAGTTGCAAGCTCATCCATTAAATATCTGAAAACTGCAATTTATTTGTAAAAATCAATTAGTTTGCCTGTGAGTAAACAATAGGCACACACTTAGAAATGAAAGGAAGTAAAATTGGGAATAGTCAAACAGAGACATTGCGTGCATTTCTCAGCTGCTTCTTTTTATTAAACAGCCTTAAATCATTCCTTTTGTACTGTATTTGGTATTGTATATTTTATTTTTAATTTTTAAATTGATAGAAAGAAAAAAAAATGAATGCACAGCTCTGAATGTTGATGCTAGTTCACATCCTAACTACATAACCA
>JAOXNO010000013.1:99233243-99263644 GCA_028565335.1 Limnodromus scolopaceus | reverse complement strand
TAAATTGATAGAAAGAAAAAAAAATGAATGCACAGCTCTGAATGTTGATGCTAGTTCACATCCTAACTACATAACCACAAAAAAATACAAAATGTTAATCCCCAGACTAAGTGGATAAATAACATCAAAATTTGGAGGTATGTTTAAACACTTCTACTCCTCCCAACACCCCTAAATAATCAGAACAGTCTGCTTTGAATATTTAGCAAAACAAAATCAACCATCAGTGTTGATATAAATCGTCGTAACTCCAATCAAGTCAGTGAGTTACAAGATCATAAAATGAGAGTGATAAGAGCATAGTTTCTGTAGGAATTAATTGGAGCTGTACCAGTTTATATCAGAATATTGCTCAGGAGTGACTCAGCCATATATCCATCAGTATAGAGATACTTACAAACTATGAGATATTTCAATATCTAAAGTGACCTGAGAAAAGTTGACAAAACTAATAGGCAACATTAGCCTTAATCTTCTTTAAATTTGCTTTGCGCACTAAAGTGAGCTGTGGTGGAGACCAAAGTCATACTGAAATTAGTGTAAAATCAGTGAAAGGAGACAAATAATCATGTCCTATTTTTAGCTCTTTGCCCTAACAGCTCCTTCTTTTGCTATGATTAGTTAAAGAGAACAAAACACTTGCTAAGACATTTTAAAATTTGTTCTTGCCCTGTGCTGTAGGTCATCCTTTTGTTTTCCTTAGTTTAGAAGTTTGCTTTTTTCTCCTCATCCCTCTCACCTCAGCTCACACAGTGGGGGTGACTCACCCTGTGCTTACTTTGACCTTTAACAATACATTACAGTGCATGAGTGTTTTGTCTATGAGGAAGAGTGGAGTTCTACAGCTAGTAGCTGCTTTCATTTGGAAAGAACAATGATACAGTGGAAGGGGGATCTTATATCTCATTATCTAATATCCTAGTGAAGTTCTTCATAATTAAAGAAAGATTCCTTTTTTCTAAAGAAATGACTAGAGCTTGACCCTGTGCATTAAAAAGATGAACACAGGGGCCTCATGTCTTCATTCAAAACTATCATTAGATGGGTTTAAAGAAATTATTAAAGCTTCCTCTGTTATCAACAAAATCAAGCATCTGTAGCCCACTCTAGGTCTGCAAAGCTTGTGAAAAGAGAACGTAGTCAATTCCCTTAGCACAGCTGAGACCATTAACATGTGCATCTTAAGTGGCTGGTAATGATAACCTGCAACTTACACAAACTTTTACTCACCCATTGCTAAAGTGAATCAATTAAAGAAAAAAAAATATTACAGATTCAGATCAAGGAGGAAAAGTGCAAGAAGTACAGGAGCAGAATAGGTGCCTGTTTTTCAAAATTAAAGCCATTCAATCCTGGTGTCCTTGATGAGAATGAGATGTGAGGTTACAGGATGTCCTGGTCCAACACAATACAGCATAATAAATCTTTTTTTCCTCTGCTCTATACTTGCCATTTCAAAAAAGATGGGCTTTGTTAAACTCATAGCAGAAATAATGATTTCACTGAATCATGTTCTTAAAACCCTTTGTACTGAGGAGATATACTAAATATGCCTATCTCCTTGTAATTTTTTGTGATTCCTGAAGTGTCACCATACCTTGCACTGTACAGACAGAAAAAGACTAAACTACTATGCTGATACATTATTATAAGACAGAAATTCTGAATGGAGATAATTCCTGTGGCTCTCATAAGATTCTACTTATGTCTGCTACAGTATATGAATATCCATCCATACTTGGAATGGATGGTGTAACACAGTGTTATGAAAACCACAGGATACCTCACACTTTCAGGAATAATCCTTAGCAATTTACAGCCATGATTAGGAGGAAACTTGTGATCAGTTTTCATCAAATGAGTAGTATTTACAATTTCAAATTTCCGGATCCCTAGAGAATCTTTTATTTTTTTAAATGTATTTTACTTTCTTAGAAGTGGAAAAAATAATCGAACATATCTCATAAAAGTATTTTATGAATAATACAGAAGAAAGTTTTCTACTGATATTAATAATGGTATCTGTTTGACTAATGAGTAAAACTTACACTGAAGAGTTCAGAAGTTAAAAGTAATTGCTATATGGCTACAGGACCTGATCCAAACTCCCTGAAATACAAATAGGACTTTTCAGTGGGCTGATCTACAGTGAATAAGACAGAATTATAATTCAGAAGTTCTTATCTTGAGCCCAGTGAGAGACACACTATCTGTATACAGTATTCCTGGTGCTTATTTGTATATCATATCAACATTGCAGGCAGAGAATTTTTTGTGAAGTGAAAAACGTTTTCCCATTATCTTAAACACCACAGATAAAAATTTGGGGAAAGTTGCAAGAAGGAAATCTTCTGTACAACCCAATGTACCCTCAATGCAAAGTTATACCCTGCACAAAATTAATGAGCACTCTCTAAAATATTCTGTTTTGTTAAGTATCTTAGATTTCAGTTCTTCCCACAGAAGACATTTCTATTTAGTTTATGTCAATACACAATTTCTGCCTTTCAATTCCTTTACACTTAAACCCCACATTCAAACAAAAGGCCGTTTAACTCTTTTTTCACATTTCTATCTACAAAATAAATTTTAAATATTTAATTTATGAACTTGCTTTGTGATTTTCTTTTTTAGGTAAATTCATACAGCTCTAAGCTCATTTTATCACTCTTTTATCATTTCCTTTGATTTATTTGTGCTAAACTTGTATTGAAGGCTGTATAGCAGTTTGTCAAAACAGCATACTATAACTATACAAAACCTGTATTGATATTCCTTAGTTTACGGCGTCTGCCTCCACTGTGTTAACTGGAGCAGAACTCTGCCACTGTATCAAACTATAAACATACTAACAAACTACAGTTCACTGTGTACCATTGCACATCCTTACTCTACTCATCCCTAACAACTCTTGCTAAATTACTACTTTGGGGAAGTTTAATTCCTTGAGTAAATCTTTTAAGATAATTTCCCCCAACTTTTCATTTTTCAGTTGGTGATTCCAGACTCAATCTATTTGTACTGCTGTCAACTGCTTATATACGTGTGCATATATATATATATATATATATGCACTCCAAAATATGCATAAGTTAAGCATGTTTATATACTTTTTCAAGCTATTAGGATAGAAATAGAGTCTGTATCCCCTTAGACATCCTGCTATACCTTATTAGACATCTCTCTAACATGTCTTCTCTGCAGCAGTCTTTATTAATGTTCCTTTAGCATTTCAGATAGTGATTTCAGTCTCCAATAGTGCTACAATCCAAACCAGACAGTTGAAATGATTCAACCAAACTTTCACGGAGTAGTAGCAAGTAGCAAGTCTTTTTAAAAATACAAATGCAGATAATAAGTTCCATTATGTCTGCTAATTTTGTAATGGTGTAGAAAAGAAAGATTGACAAGAATTTTCAATTAAGGTTACTTGAATCAGTACAGGTTAGGCCTTTTTTCTTTGAAATTTGTTACATTGCAGAATTGCTCAACTTCTGCATCATCTCTCCTGACAGAAACACAAGATTATTTCTTTCAATACATTTTCTAGGATTATTACTGAAATGTGATGGTCCTCAGCTGAAGATTGATGCTACAAATCTATATTTCTACCCCTTACCTACCTTCATCAAGATCAAATAATGTTAAAAATATGTTTAAAATCTACTTCTTGGCAAGGATGCACAATTTTTGCTGAAAAACTTTGTACCAAAAGTTCAGGGGAAAAATGGGTTTGCATATGACCACTCTGGCACAAGAAAGAGAAAAACCAGAAGGTATATCTTGGATATCAATGCATCAGTCATTAATTTATTAGGTCTCTGGATACTTTAACTGATTTTTTTAAAAAACATTTAAAGATATTTCTAAGCAGAAAATGACAAAAATTCAGACTAATCATCATGTTATAGCATTTAATTGTAATTCGAGAACAGGGTATAGAAGATTAAGAGCATTCAAAGAGGCAAAGGTTCAAACTTCTCCATTGGATTCAGTAAGGAAAATCTGTCCAGTGGAAACCGCCATGCACTTTGGCTCCAAAAATGTGCTGAGAAAGCATAGTCATCTCTGATTCATACCAGTCCCACTCCAAGATATCCCAGGTGAAAACTTCAGGAAGAACTATCCAGAAATCCCAGATGAGAGGAGCAGAGGAAGCCAAAGAAGAGGCATGGGAGATTCAGGTGGATGATATTTAGAGCTGAAGCCAGGGCTATTTTTTTAGGAGAGTGATTAACCACAGAAAAATAAAAAGATTTGCTTTGAGTTTTTGATATTGCTTTTTTTCAGGTAAAATAACCTGGCTCAGGGGTAAAATGACTGTTTGATAACACATTTTGTGCGTGCATATGTTCATGCGTGTACATTTGTATGGAAATAGTGGTCAATGCTGTCTGATTCTGGATACTGGCAGTTCAGATGCCTAGACTCCAACAAAGCAACTCAATTTTACTATAGATCATCAATGTTTACAGCTCTCTTTAACTTATTTTCATCAAAAATAAGAAGCAGAATAAAATACAGGGCAATTTGGATGTGTTTAGTTCAACAGGACAGAACAAACATTAAAGAAGGAAACTGATTTCACTGGAGTGCAATCCCTGGTTTACCCAAAAGTTTGGCTGGCTGTTGGTTCCAATCCTCCCTCCTTTCAATTTCACTCAACATTTTCTCTGATTACACTCTTCTCTTTTACCCAGTATTATTTCCAGTGCTCCACCTTTCTCAGTATTTGACTCAGTGTCTCCTTTAATTAATGAAAAAAATAAGGAAAACTTATGGAAGTAATGGGACATTTGCTTCAACTACACTTCTTGTTTGATAAGAGAGACTAAATGTGAGAAGACTATACTTTGTCTTTTTTAGGACGAGCTCATGTATAGATCTATTCCCACATATCAAATGACATTTTAGCTGAGATCTCAATCATCCCATAATAATTATTAATAAATAGTAATAATATATCTGAAAGACAAAAAAAATATTAATGGGACATTAATCCCCCTCCTAAATATAACCTCGCCCTAAATATAAGCATGCACATGCATTATCACTCCCATCTAAATGACCTCTGAACCTACTTTGGACATATATGAGAAACTTAGAAATATTTTAAGCTACTCTATAAAAGCTCTTAAATGCATATTTTAAACTTAGTTTAAACTTTAGAAAGTGCTTTTGCATGGGCACAGGTAACATAAGTTGAATGACCGTGCTTATAGTTTTGAATCCTTGAGAAACTTCATAAATTAGGTCTTTAATTCATTGTTTCAAGATCAATGCTGTTTTTTGGAAAAAGTCAATATCCCAAAAGTACAACTTCCTCCTAGAAGTTTTGACTGTATAAAATGATTGTTTCATACTTCATTCCAGACTAAAAAGCTGTTTTGCTAAAAATCATGATACAAGTCAGAATTCAAAGATTGCACTTAACAGTTCAATTAGTTTAGCAGGTGGTTTACAGGGGAAAGCCTTCCTGAATCAACAGGTAGGTGCAGTAATTGCAAACAGAACATGTTCATGAAGGTTTATGTTCTGGTTGAATCGTGACTTTTCAGTTTATCATAAAGTCTTTTGGAACACCTCTGTGACACAACTTTGATATAAGAAATCACACTCTTTCACCAAAAGTTCTATTAGTTCATTGGCTAAAAAGATTATGTATTCTGGCATACATTTATTCTGCAGTGTTTGATCTAAAATAAGTTTGGTTTTGAGATTAGTATATGTGAATAAGAAGATAAGACTTCTGCAATAATTTTCAAAACCAAAATGCAAAAGCCCTAGATTTCCTATCTAATTGTTGTACCTTTGACTTCATTATATTTCCTGGAGGTATAGACTGTTCAGAAATATCTGAAGGAGAGGTTTTATTTATCTATTATGAAAGTCAAATAATTCCAGATGCCGAATTTTACCGAATGCTTCATGCCATTAACATATTTATGACTGTGAGCAAGGACATAATTTTGTGGAAGCGAAGAACAGGTGCCAGTATATATACATGTGATTATGAATACAATGCATGACAATAATTCAAAATTATTCATCAATGTAGGCAAAGCAAAAAGTACATACTACGGAGATATGTTAGTGTACAAAAATTAAGTTAGATGTGCTCTCTAGTACATATTCTATACTGCAGACAGAATGTAGGTGGATTTCTAGTTCCTACAGACAGGAAGTGTCTGGGTTTTTTATAAGTCTCTTCTTATTTCTTACAACTAGAGCTACTTCTGCTCACTTAATTCTAGGGTCATGGCAATTTGTCAAACTAACATAAGCCAAAAAGAATTAAAAACAACAATTTTAAGAAGTGGTCTGTAATTCTGGCTTCTGGTTCAATATTTCAAAAATTAAAATATGCAAAGGAAAATAGTCTCTTATTGCATCTAAGATGAGGTATTTAGACACTTCACATTCAAATGTTGTATTTTGGATTTTAAAGAGAACAGCACCAGAAAATGTTTGGGGAATTTAAATTTTCGTGTATAACGTCATTCTGGAAGTCAAAAAAACCCCAAAGGACAGAAAAAGAGATGGATAAAATATTACATCACAATTCATAGGAAATAAAAACTAAATAAAAGCAGACAAGAGTAAATATTTATTTTCTTTAAATATTATTTTATAGTAACTATCTTAATATAGTGTATAGAATAACCCAGTATCCACACAGACAAAAGGTGAGATAATGTTTTTTCACTTTGTAATTGTAAAATGCCTTTCACAATGCAGTCTTGATCCTAAGTTTAGAAGGCATTCTTAACAAGTAAGCTAAGCAGCCATGCCAGCAGTAAAGATTATTTTTGCAGTTCTCACAAACTAGAACCTCCAAAAAGGTATATATAACACATTGAATTTACCCATGTAGTTAAGCATTTAAAGGATCAAGGTCTATGCTAATGACAAAACTGATAGGCAAAACACGCAGATGGGTAAGGTCAAGAACGAGGAAAGAAAGAACAACAATAACACAAAAATATGTTCCACACAGAATGTGTGAGTTGCTGCCTGCCAAATGGTTAGCAGTAGGCAGTGTTGTGTAGGCATCATGGAAGAAATAAGGCTTGCTGAAAGATCAGAAAGAGCTAGAGGTTTGCTTGGCTTCTCATGTTTGAGCTTCATAAGTGCTACAAGGAAAAAATTGTTTAAAGTCCGTCCTAATATTTGAGAAGTGAAGAATCATCAGAATCACACCTACTGATCCTATATCTTCTAAATGTTTAATTCAGCTAAGTGATCTAGCAGGACAAATTTACCATTTTGATTTAAATACTTCAGAGACAGTTCTGAACAATGGTTCAGAACAAAGAAAATATACAGCTGGAAGCTTCTTATATTACCTTACCTGATATTTTTTGTCAATTTTTTTCAATTATATTCAAAATGAACTATTTGCTAATAAAATCTGCATGATTGCTTTATGATTCTTGTAGCAGCAGCATTTAATCTTCAATATTTGGAGAAATTTGGAGAGCAGTGGATGTTGCTTACCTGGACTTCAGCAAAGCATTTGACACTCTTTCCCACAGCCTTCTCCTGGACAAGCTGGTAAGATACAGATCGGATGAGTGGACTAGGTAGAAAATTAGCTTTAAAGTCACGCTCCGAGTGTGATAATTGGTGATTTTACTCAGGCAGGCAGCCTGTCACAAGTGGGATCTCCCAGGGACAGACATTGGGCCCCACGCTCTTCAACACCTTCATAAGTGATCTGGATGATGGGACTGAAAGCACCCTTAGCAAGTTTGTTGATGACACCAAAATGGGTGGAGGGGTGGACATCTTACAAAGAGACTTAGACAGGCTGGAACAGTGGCTTAACAAGAACAGTATGAAGTTTAAGAAAAACAAGAGCAAAGTTCAGGACCTGAGACAGAATAACCAAAGATCCCAATACAGGTTAGTATGCCTGTGGCTGGGGAGCAGCCTTGCTGAGAGGAACCTTGGGGTCCTGGTGGCCAACAATATGAACATGAGT
Organism: Limnodromus scolopaceus; assembly: GCA_028565335.1. Taxonomy (NCBI): domain Eukaryota; kingdom Metazoa; phylum Chordata; class Aves; order Charadriiformes; family Scolopacidae; genus Limnodromus; species Limnodromus scolopaceus. Next base: position 99,255,660 of record JAOXNO010000013.1, on the reverse strand, counting down.
GCTCTGCTGCAGCAGCAAAGATAAATCAAATCCTGGGCTGCATCCACAGGAACATTACTAGCAGAGACAGAGACATGATCTTCTAACTATACTCAGTGCTTGTCAGGCTTCACTTGGAATACTGTGTCAAGTTCTGGCCCTCACAATTCAAAAAAGCTGTGGACAGACTGGTGGTGGTCCAAAGGAGGACCACGAAGATGATCAAAGATCTGGAGGACCTGCCCTGTGAGGGAAGATGAAGGAGTTAGGTCTTTTCTCCCTGGAGAAGAGAAAGCCTGGGGGGGACTTCATCACAATTTTTGAATACTTAAAGGACAGACATAGAGAGGGCAGAGGCTCTCTCTTCACAAGGAGCCAAAAAGGGAAGAAAAGGGTACAAGATGCAACAGGAGACATTTCATCTGAACGTAAGAAATACATTTTTTATTGTTAGAAAATCATTCACTGGAACAACTTCCCCAGGGACATGGTAGAGTTCCCATCACTGGACGTTTTCAAGATACAATTGGATGGTGAAACCTTCTCATGAAAGTCTGGACCAGGTGATATTTCAAGGTCCCTTCCAACCTGACTGTCCTATGATTCTATGAGTCCATAATATATGCTACAATGAATCGTAATTGAGTTTTTAACAATGTATTTATATCTATTTTTACTAGCTTTTGAATCTTAACAGTCTTGGACTTTATCTGCTGTCTCCCAACTTGAAGGAAAAGTCACTAGTCACTTAGTCACTAGCTGCAAAAAGCAGCTAGTTATTCCATGCTGAAACTGCAAGAGCAACCACAGCACCTAACTGAATATGATTTATTATTGTCTTAATAGAGTCTTGTAACTCAGTTAAGTTAAAGCTTCCTCAGTTTCAATAAAATGTTAATCAATTTGTCCTTGTTTCTCACCTCCCAACACACCCCCTATTTTGAGAAACATAGTCCATGATTGCACATTTCATTAAGTTCCTTTACTTAAGCAATTTTATATTACCTTGGAGAACAATTTTAAATAGTTCAAAAGGAAGTACAGAAATCAACACTTTTATGGAAATCATGCATTAGTACAATGATAATCCACTGAAAACCCACAGCCACAAAAGATAAACATGCTTCCTTTATATGAGAAATTAAATCAATTTAATAGCTCTGTGAAGTTCATAAATTGTCTATTTTAGAACCAGCATTCTAAATCTATAAATTAAGTTCCAACCACATTAACCTCCCATTTTGTGTTTGAGAAAGCTCAATAGAGACCATAAGCATTCTTTATATGTTTCTGATGTATCCTGAGTTATTTATATCCCTTTCTTCTCCATTGACAGAAATAAGTCATTTGACCTAGTGCATAGGTACACATATTTACCTTTTTAAGCATATGTTCCAAGTGTTAAACAGTGCACTGTCACTGCACAGCACTACTGGTTAAGCATAGTTCCCACTAAATTACCTGGTCTGAAATTCAAATTTTTCTAACTTTATCAGACTACTATTTTGGGCTGAACTTTTGCATGCTACAAATTAGCCAAACAAAATTTTATTTTGCAACATTAGTGTTTTAAGGCAAAGCAAGACAAATGAGAGGAAGAAAGAGTCATTCTGGTTTGGGTTTTTTTGATGTCCAGTTAATTATATGTGAATTCAGGAAATAACAATACTATCGTTGAATGCTACGTCTGTACTCAAAAATTCAGTGGATCCCACATGCAAACAGAATCTCTGGGCAAATTTGGTTTTATGCTTGGCATGGGAAAGAAAGAAACAAAACAGACAGTCCTTGCTTAACTGTCTCCCATTACAAAATGATTCCCTAAAGTCTATTTCTACTTCAACTCTGTAAAGACAGTATTTTTACTTTTTAAAAAATATTCTTTCATCATAGAAATTAACCTGGACAAAAGAAGATAATTCACCTTTTTTTTTTTTTCTGGAAGTCACCTCTTTAAAAGCTTTTATTTTTTAGTGACTTATTTTCACCTGACTACCAAATTATAGAATCATAAAATAGTTTGTGTTGGATGGGACCTTTAAAGGTCATCTAGTCCAAAGCCCCTGAAATGAGCAGGGATATCTTCAACTGCTTAAGATTACTCAGAGCCCCATCCAACCTGACCTTGAATGTTCCAGAGATGGGGCATTTACCACCTCTCTGGTCAACCTGTGCCAGTGTTTCATCACCCTCATTGTAAGAAATTTCTTCTTTTTATCAAGTCTAAATCTTCCCTCTTTCAGTTTAAAGCCACTACCCTTTGTCCTTTCGCAACAGACCCTGCTAAAAAAGTTTGTCCCTGTCTTCTTATAAGCTGCACAGTACAGTGCAGAATAATAAGTACAGAAAGGCTGCAATAATATCTTCCCAGAGCCCTCTCTTCTCCAGGCTGAACATCATAGTCGAGATGTTCCATCTGTTTGATCGCTTCTGTGGCCCTCCTCTGGACACACTCCAACAGCTCCATGTCATGTCAATGTAGTCACTCCGTTATAGAAGGCCACTAGGTTGGTCAGGCAGGACTTACCCTTGGTGAAGCCATGGTGGCTGTCTCGAATCATATTGCTGTCCTCCATGTGCCTTGGCATAGCTTCTATGACGATCTGTCACAGTAAGTAAATCTATTTACACAATCTTCCCAGTAAATAAATGCTATTTAAAATGAAAACTCTTCTATTACATTTCTTATAGCAAAATAAGCAATTGTTAGATACTTGAAAAGAAAAATATTAATGAGTTTCCACTTGCAATAAAAGGAAAAAAAAAAAAAAAAAGGAAGTCTTGAAGTCTTTGGTCATGAATATGTCTGCTGCCTGATTGCTTCTTGCTGCCCCATCATTGAAAGTGTTCAAGACTTTGAGCAACCTGATCTAGTGAAAGATGCCCCACCCCATGGCAGTGGGGTTGGACTATCTGATCTTCAAAGGTCCTTTCCAAACCAGACCATTCTATGACTCTGTGATTTTATTTACATAAGATTACTTTCCAAGAAATTGGAGTTAGCTGCATTGCTGAAAACTTTCAAGACAGTAATCCTTTATATGTTGAGTATGTCATTAACAGAAAGTAATAGAAATGAAATGCTGGAAGGACGTGATATTATATTTATCTAATGCGGTTGGTTGGTGATAAGTTAATTTAGCCCAAAAGCTCATTCAGTTAACAGGTATGGTGTCAATTCATCTTGCATTATATTATCAGGAAGGAACTGGATGAAAGCTGTCCAAAAACAGAAGGAAAGGAAATTAATTAATCAGTGATCAGATTAAAATTAATAGAAAAAGCATTGCATAATTTTCCTGAGATAAGAATAGTGGCACAGCTCCTGTTGATCTGGGCAGATGGAGACTCCATTTGGCTGAATTAGTAGTTTGTTCTCCTGTTCTCAACATGAGCATAGAAATGTTAGACTTCTGAGAAATGGTAGAAAGTATTTATACTTTCTGCTGTTAGTTCCAGAAAAAGAAGACTGGGATCCACAGAGGCCCTGTTGGCAAAGATTTCCTAGAAGCATTAAATCAGTGTATTGTCTCACAGCCTTTTTCTTTTCTTCACATTTTGAAACTCAGCATTTTCACTTCACAGGGATATTTTGGTTTTGTGATATTTGGAATCAAACCATGCCTATTCTGAGTATCCTGAAGTCTTTTTTTCCCATTCATTTTTTTCCCCAATCTTTTCTATTAGAAGTGTCTTGGGTTTAAAATTTGTGATTTTTATGGACTAATTTTTTTTTTTCCCCATGGAATCAGCTACTTAAGATGCTTTTTATATTGTATTCAGCTGCTGCTGTTTTGGACTGAAAGAAGGATTTTGACTTGCTTTCTAGGTCCAACAATAACTTTTTTATGTAGTCAAAGAAGCTGGAACTCAGTATATTCTATATTGCAGGGGTGCTTAGATGCACTAGGCTTACTGCCTCATGCATATTGCACATGTACATAAATTAAAGATATTTTTGAAGCAATTCACACAAGATACTAAGTATTTGCAGTTTTAAGTTAAACACTGCAGGTGAACAGTGATACTTTCATAGGAGACATTTTGACTCAGCAAGCTAAACTGACATCAGCTTTTCATAGCAACGACCACAGAAATCCATTAAGCGTGCTTAGAGGCAAATTTATGAAGTGACATTGATTTCATATAGTAATTAAATTTGTCCATGCATGGTTAATAGCTGTGTACAATTAGTAAAGAGAGGAAGAGAGGCTGGAAAAACAGGGTCTGTTGTGATAAGACAAGGGGTAATGGTTTTAAACTAAAAGAGGGCAGATTTAGGCTAGATAGAATGAAGAAATTTTTTACAGTAGGGGTGGTGAAACACTGGAACAGGTTGCCCAGAGAGCTGGTAGATGTGCTATCTCTGGAAACATTCAAGGTCAGGTTGGACTCTGACCAACCTGATCTAGTAGAACATGTCCCTGCTCACTGCAGGGGAGAATAGGTGAGATGTCCTTTAAAGGTCCCTTCCAACCCAAACTATTCTATGATTCTATGATACTCCTATTAATATGATCACAATGAACCAAATCACTTGGTAATATTTTGTTGTTCAGTATACAAAAGTCATCCTCTAGACACTAATTTCTGAGTACACCATTCTCTGTAAATTAGAGAACAGGTTTTAAAAAAACATAGACTTTGGAGTCAGAGGTTTAGTAATTGTTTATACACAGAACAAATAGAGCAAAGAGGCCTACATAGCAAGGTTCTTTATATTCTCCTACACTAAACTGATAACGGCTACTGAAAGAAGAAAAATTTTTTTTGCTTAAACTTTGACCTCAGTCTATAAAAAAATAAAGTCATGCTTCATGTTCACAAATGGTCTGAATACAATGATGAAAAACACTTACATTCTGTTTCCCTCTTTCTTTTTTAATAATTTAAACTTTAAGCCTAATACCAAAACATGTTGAGGTTTGGATATTAAATATTGAAACATATACTTTTTTTCTCTAAAATTAGTAGGAGAATCACTCTTAAGCAGGAATATTTGTAGACAAGAGTACGCTACTCCTTCCAAAACTCACCATTTTCTTTAAATCGCACTCATCTCGATCTCACACAGATAACTATGCAATCAATCAGCTAAATTCACCTACTTTCTCTTTGCTGGCTTCCATACTAGTGGGTTTGTCTGCAAGAAAAGCAAGCAGTTCAGAATTGCACATGTTTTTGTTCAATTAAAAGAATTCTATTATTACAAATGAAAACAAAAATGAGGAATCAATGTAAAAAAAGAGCCGACAAATTCCTCCAGATAATGTTTGCAGAGACATATAGCAAACATTTAATGAATTAAAAGGCTGAATTTCTTCAGTGAGGTCCTTACAAGTATGATAGCCTATGTTAATTAACTGCTGTCTGCTACTGAGTCTACTTTGGTGGCTCATGATTCCCTGCAGAAGTATCGCCAGCTATGTTGGCATAGGCTATATGAGATAAAGGAAGGGAGCCTGAGTTCTGGGATCAGATTTCTGTCCACATGTCCAGTTTTATTAAGATAAGAGACAGCATTCCAGCATTAACAATGCCTTCTTACCACTGCAATGTAAAGGCAGCTATTCTGCTTTCCCGACAAGAAAGGAAAACCAAGCATATAAAAAAGAAAAAAGTAAATAAATAAATGTTTAAAAAGCAGGCAGAAAATAATGTGCCTGCCATATCGTTGCACAGAACAGATTTGGTTGACTTAAACTGATGTTGTTTTCTTGCCTTTTCATCTTTTTTTTTCCAATGCTGATTCAAGGCTCAAAAGAAGACCTGGAAGCAGCTGGGACAGAAATGGTTGTGGGAAGACTTAACTCAGTCTCTCACCTAGTGAGAAGAATGGGAGCAGAAGCTGAAGCAACTTCTGTCTATTTCTTTCACTGGAAAGGAACTCTGTCACTTCAAATGGAAACTAAGGAAAAAATGTGAATGATAGTCTGCCATGTACCTCTGCTGAGATCACAGAATCACAGAATGGGTAGGGGTTGGAAGGGACCTTCAGAGATCACCTAGTCCAACCCCCCTGCCAAAGCAGGTTTACCTAGAGCAGGTTGGACAGGAATGCATCCAGGCGGGTTTTGAATATCTCCAGAGAAGGAGACTCCACAGCCTCTCTGGGCAGCCTGTGCCAGTGCTCTGTCACCCTCAAAGTAAAGAAGCTTTTTCCACATATTCAGACAGAATTTCCTCTGTTCCAACTTTTGTCCATTGCCCCTTGTCCTGTTCCCAGGCACCACTGAGAAGAGCCTGTCCCCATCCTCTTGACACCTGCCCTTTAGATATTTATAAGCATTGATTAGATCCCCTCTAAGTCTTCTCCAGGCTAAACAGACCAGGATCTCTCGGTGTTTCCTCATAAAAGAGGTGCTCCATTGCCTTGATCATCTTTGTAGCCCTCCGCTGGACTCTTTCCAGTAGTTTCCTGTCCTTCTTGAACTGGGGGGGGCCAGAACTGGACACAGTACTCCAGATGCAGCCTCACCAGGGCAGAGTAGATGGGGAGGATAAACTCCCTCAACTTACTGACCACATTCTTTTTAATGCACCCCAGGAGACCACTGACCTTTTTGGCTACAAGGGCACATTGCTGGATCATGGTCAACTTGTTGTCCACCAGGACTCCAAGGTTTCTCTACTGAGCTGCTTTCCAGCAGGTTAGCTCCTAACCTATACTGGTGTATTGGATTATTCCTCCCTAGGTATAGGACCCTACACTTGCCTTTGATGATTTTCGTCAAGTTACTCTCCACCCAACTTTCTAGCCTGTCTAGGTCTTGTTGAATGGCAGGAGATGTAACTCACCTGCCTATACCTAATTTTATCAAGCCATTCATACTCAGAACTCCAGTCCTTAAGGTTTGTGAGAAAATATGCAGACTTGCATCAGACTTTTGTGTCTGGTGAAACTGTCACATAGATACTACACACTTGCTGTGACTCCTAAAACCAGAAAAGGCTCCTAAAATGCAGAAGACCAAAGCAGAGCTACAAAATTAGGACAAGTATTAATAGAACATTTGTAAAGTGAATAGATTAATAACTTTAAAAGGGGAAAGTGTTAATGAAGTATTAAAGTGAAATGGTAAATCACTCAAGAATCCACTATCCACTCAAGAATCTTCAAAGAATCCTATCTGTACTTCCAGTTGTTTGTGAAAAGAACCAAGTCATATAAGCTTTTGCTTCCACATATATGGGGTTTATTATTGTTTCTCTGATGGAAGTCACCATAGGAACCTCAAAGACATGCAAAAAAGGAGCTTTGAGCTTCAAAAATGTCCTTCAAAATGCCATAATTAAAAGTCTTACTGATTCCCCTGCTTGGCCTTAATCATCTGTACTCTGATAATTTTTTCTATCTGCATCTGTAAGCTATTAACATAACTGCAAATTATATGCCGAAGTAAGTGTTTGGAAAGTTCTATCTGCACCTTCTCTGGGAATTTAGAATGAAAAAGTATTAATTGTTGTGATTCCTCAAATTTAGATGTTTTTAAAACTTCAGGGGAAAGAAGCATGTAGTTTTAGATGTGCCTTAATTTTGTGGCTAAGTACAGTTGAGTAGATGTGTCTCTGATGTTATTCAGTGCTTTACTGTTATTGCGCCATATTGACAACAAAGTCACCATTCATTAAATTAATAAATAAAGAAGAGGAAAACTGACTCAAAAAATCCCAAAATACACATACAGAAAAAACTCTTCTGGAACTGCACTGTCAGATTAGACCCACCAGGCAGTATATTCTAAAGATCTGTGTTTCATTTAGCTGTGCTGACAATAAGTAATAAAGCTGTTACCTGATGTACAAAAACAAAAAGAAGGAGAAAAAATATATTGTAAAGCACTACTGAACTGACAACTCATATAAGCTATGACCAGGAGTTATCAACAATCAAGAAGAAAATAAAGGGATGTATGACAACTGCAGACAGGATTTTTACAGCAGAAACATTAGGGTTACTTCAGGAAAACTACAAAAGGATGGAGCAACAAAGGATTTAGGCCCATAAGTCTGCTAAACACCACTTTAAAGGCTGAAGCTGAAAGCTCAGACTCACCCTTCTGCCTCCTGGTAATGGTACAGTTCATACTTTTTCAGCATCAGAGTCCTCTGACCATCAAATATTGCTTCTGGGGGTACTTCTAAGACCTCAGTTTTAACAGTGCCTATTTCATCCTAAGTCCCATGACAAACTATGTATTTTCCAGCTCCGTGGCTAAAAGAGTTTAAAGATGTATGTGCTTGCAGATGTTTATTTATTCTTTCATATTCCTCAATTAATTTTTGCTCATCACCCAGTGGTACCATGCAAGGAAAGACTTTGTTCAGCTGTCACATCAGTATCCCTTAATTTTTTCTTTCTAGAAGACATTTGTATGGATTAACACTCATCTGTTTCGGAGGAAAGTAATTTTGTGAGGAGGAAAGAAGGTTACACATGTAATCCTAAGTACAACTTCTCCAGACAACATCCCTAGTATCCAGACCAAATGGTTACGAACAGTTTACGTTCACACCATTCAAGATTGTCAGCCTTTAGAAATGACCAGCTAATTCAATGCTACATCTTACTTATCTTTGGGACTCCTCTGGTACCCGTGTTGTGTTCTTGCAGCTCCAAAGAACTTGTGTATGTGAGCGTGTGTGCCTCTGTGAGAGTGTATAAGTGTGTGTACAAGGTGCAGGATGAGGGATTCAGTTCTACATGTCTGAAATGAGTGAGGGCAGTGTTGCACTTCACTAGAGTAGTACTTTTAATAGTATGAAATTACAGGTGTATATAGAGCATGAGCAGAAGGTATTGAGCATACAAAGCTTGCTGTGATTGCACTGAAGGATTACAACAGACGGTGAGAGTCTTGCCTTTCCCACCTGCTGGGAGTGGGCACTGGAACAAATAATATTCAGATGGGCAGCTGGGTTTTGTTTTAGAGAGCACAAGACGGTTCACAGCAAAAAGGAAAAAAAAAACTAAAAAAAAAGTTTGCTCAAAAGAAAATGAATGTTTAGGGAATGTGGGCAGTTGGGAATTATGGATCTGGGACCAAATGGAAGATCTTAGATTTATTCTTAGCATGTTCCTTGCCCAGAACAGCCCACCACCAGGTGATTAGGGTATTCTCCAGGCTAAAAAAATGAGAGGTTTGATTCCAACAGAGGGAGGAGGTATCTGGTGCTACAGTTTCAAATGCTCTAACTACTGGGAGAAAAGGAGACAGTACTCTCTCCTCTTGTAGCTACCAGAAGAAAAAAAAAAAAAAAAAAAAGAAAAAATAAAGCTCCTCTTGGGCTTTTGAAAGCAACATATACACACATGTAGTTTCATGAGACAGTTTAGGTTGATGAAGCTCAGGTGCTGCTAAAGCTTGAAGTTCTTATGTCCTAGGAGGACCAGGCTTTAACATACATCAGTGAAATTAGTGTTTCTTCTCCATGCAGCTCCCTCCCTCTTCAGCCAGTTACCTTGTCAGAGGAACAGCTCTACACAAGCAGTGGGCCTTCACTGCCTATTGCAGGGCTGAGGGTCTTGCTGAAATGGCAAAATATGCAGGGTTTTACTCTAGCTCATTGTTTGCAAGTAATCTGTAGAAACAAGAACCATGGAAGGGGGGCTGGAACTAGATGATGTCTAAGGTCCTTTCCAACCCAAACCATTCTATGATTCTATTATTCTATGACTGTTTTTTTTCACAAACAGTTAATGACACAGAGATTAAGTAAATCTAATAAAGTATTCCCTCCCCAGTGGCCATACACATCTCATCCTGTCATAATCAGCCAGGAACAACAAAATAATAGACCAAAGCACCTAAATCTGGTGTTTCTCATCAGCCTGATGACAGAATTGTATTTTACATTAAAAGAAATAATAAAAAATATATTATTTTTCTAATAAAGAAATAATGTTCATTCTAGACCACAGTGTAGTTAGTCAAGGGAAAACTAAATTTGTTTCATGGAGTTTTGCGTTCATCTAACTTAAATCATACCAATTTTGTCCTTAAAACAAAGTATGCTATTCTATACACAGCAACCATATATCAAGAAATGCAAAATTGCTTTTGACAGGAAAAGGCTGGATGACTATTATTATCTATGTTTCCCCCCTGATTTTTATAATTAGAAAACACTTTCTAGAATAACAACACATGAAGCAAAGACTATCGTGTCACATGAAAGTAATTTTCTCCCCGGGCTGCTGGTTTTTTTTTTCCTCAACTGTGATTGTTAAATTTTTGCATGTGGGTCAGAAACTCCCTGTTCCCAAGAAAATAAAAATTAAAAGTGCATATATTTGAAAGAGTTGTTTCTAGTGTTAAACAAACAAACAAAAATACCAGAAAAGCTGTGCATTTAAATGAGCTCCTCCAACTTCAGGCATAAGAAGAGGTTATTCCATGTCTAAGATCAAAGTAGGAGAAGCAGAATTTAAACCTCCAAGAAAGAGAACATTGGCTAAAGTGATCAAGAAGTGTAATTGATTCATTAAGTATAATTGGGCTGGTACTACTCCTTGAGGTCTTGTCTAAGCAGCCGATCCAACTTGTCAGGACTCCATACTAGTACATTAGTCTGTAGGATCAGAATACAAATTGCTCTCCATATGTTAAGATGATCATCAGCATCACCTGGAGATTTCAGTGGGTATTCAACACTCCGTGTATTATTATGAGGATGCTATATTCCCTCTGTATAACTGACTATATTTTTCCTGATGAAAATATACAAATAGGATACAACAAAGAAAGCAGGAGAAGATGATAATTTCATGCTGGCAACTAGAGAAATTTCCAGAGCCATTTACTTCAACAGACTTTCAATCAACTGTTTACAATCTGTCATTTTGCTTTCTATATCTGGACATACATTTCCATGTTGAGTAACGTACATATACACACATATGTGCACACACACACAATGCATGCACACACCATGTTTCCATGTTGCTTAACAAGGAATAATATGGTCCCAGAATTTCAACAGACTTTACAAAAATTGTCTGATAAGATTGCCTGATAAAAGCCAGTGGATTCACTAGGATAAACCTTCAGATTTCATTGTTCCTATACCCATTTCAGCACACTTTCACTCTATTTTCTATTTCTTTAGATCAGACTGCTGGTCTCTGCTTTAGGAGGGGTCACCTTCATCGTAAAGATGAAGGCAAATCTGTGAGAAGCCTATCGGGATTGCTTTTAGCCAAGAGGAACCGTTGTATTAGTTTCAGCTCTGAAAGTCTACAGATCTATTTCTGTCACAACAGAACAGTAGCTCTGTCAACAGCAAACCACATTCAGCACAGGGAGTGTTTCCTCCTATTTATGCCAGGGGACATGGCATTTTCAGGCTTCTTTCTATCCCCAGCAATAACACAAGGAGTCAGATGCCACCTTTAGGGAAATGCATTTTAGATTAAACAAACACACATTCCTGGCTGTTTGCTTGCCTTATTTTTTTAATAGTCTCTAGGAAAAGAAAGACAAACCTGGTGTCTCTGTTTTGTTTTTCTTTATTAGGGTGCTCAGAACTCTTCTCTGAATAAACAAGTAAACATAACTCACAAGGAGGATTTAAAAAAGATTTATCTTCTTCAGTTCTTCTCTTTCCTTCTTACAGTGATTTACCAGTAGTTTTCCTTGTTTGTTGCTCCATTTATTGTTTGCTGAGAGGTTCTTATCTACATGGCCTCATTTCAAAAAAATATAAGCATTTTAAACCATTATTGGTTTCAAATATTTCTTCAGAATGTGGGGCACCTAAAGTGTGTGTCCTTTCTCCCAAACCCCTGAGCTATTCCTTATGATAGAGTGAACTGAAATCCGTAAGGAAACAACTATATGCCAAAAAATGCAGCAGTTTAGCCCTATTTGTTTTCCTGTCCATGAAACTAGGGAAGCCTACTACAAATGAGAAGAAACCTCATTAATATATGTACTAATTATATTATCCCCCTCTAAGTGGAAAGCTCAAGTGTTTTTGGTGAATAGAAACAGTAGATCACTGACCCTTGAAATGACTTTGAAAGAAAATTTAATGTAGTCAATGCAACTAAAATTAAGGAGTAATCTGTAATGGTTTTGTAAGGAGAGAGGTATGGCTGGTGTTGTGCAACATGGCTGAATTCAGTTATTTAGAACAAAACTGCAGCCCATCAGTGTTGGTCAGTTCGCTCCCATTCTTAAATAAATTAAATAGGCATGAGTGGGAAACTGTAAAATTTGACGAAGAGTTACCAACAAGAGGCTTGATTTGGGTAATAAACAAGTCAATAGGAACCAAGCCAGATATGAACAGTATAAATTCTATTAAATATTAAAAATAGAAGATATTTTCTTGTGGCTTTATTTCTCTTTGTGTTAGATAACTGGGAGTTTTTTTCTTTATTCAATTTGCTTTGGAAGGGTCAGCATGTAATGTTGGGTTAAGTGAATGGGACAACTTAATCCTTAGGGTTATGGGTTGTACAGTAAAATAGGTTCATTTATTCTTCAGTATGACAGAAAACATGATTTATTGCTTTCTGTCCAAACATTTTACAGCATAAATCAGTAAGAACTGTGAGAATAAGACACAGTGTCTACAATAGTGATGTTGAACATTAACACAAAAGCTAATCACATAAGAGGAAAAAAATAATTAAAATACTCTATTTTCTGTACTGAATCAGTGGAGGAGAAGCTTTCTGCATTGCAGAGAAGCTCCTTTTTGGCTGATTCTTTTCCTATGGACTGGAGGATTGTGTATTTTTTAATATATTTGAGACCATTAACAGGACAACCAGTGAAGTCTGACATTTGTTCAGTGTCATTATTAGTTTTCTGCAAAACTGCAATACTGTTATCAACATCCTAGTATTTGCAAAAGACCATATGTAAAATTAGTTTCTAGGAAGACTATAAAACATATCTCATTCTGTCCTGTCTTTGGTCCTGGAGTATATCCTGAGGCTCCTCTGAGCAATAAACGTTTATCCTGAGGCATGGCTGCCTAACACTAGCCCACCTCCCTAGATGTTTTTGTTTTTTTCTTTGAGAAAGCTGAGCTGTATATCCCTGAGTAACACCAGCACTTCCATTCCATTGATTTCATTCAGTGGTTTTCTTTAAGACTCAATTTCAAAGGAAAATCCGCATCTTAAGAGGATCATGGAATTTCCAAGATTTCCAGAACCCTAATTGTGGAGCAGTTTTCCTGGCTGATCTGCCCTGGATGCACAGATCCAGAAAGTGCTGGCTGTTTTTTGGGAGACAGCCCTGGGGAATCTGTCTGCTAAGTGCAGGGGAGGCACTCAACTAGAAAAGACATGACTACCTGTGCCCCAAGTATCCAGTGCTAAGTCTGAGGGTCCTTGCAGAGATCAGCCAAGATGGAAGAAGTCTGTTCAGGCTAATTTAACCTTTTTGACTATTCTGTTGATAATGAATATTCACAAACTTTCTGATTATATAAGTTTATATATATATATGGAGAGAGAGATGTGACTATATGTGTGTGTACAGTGTATATGTGTATATATACAATAGCTGTACTTCTTGGACACCATATTGGTGGATCATTATCTTCCTAATATCAAATGAGCTTTTTTGTCATTAATCCTATTCCCTTAGATCTTGCCAGAGGGGGAAGACTTCTACATGAGAATTTCCTCTTGAATGAAAAAACATTCCTACCACTGTCCTTTTGCAGGAACAGGGCTAGTAAAAGCTTTTCAGTCTTCAAAAATCTAATAGCTTCATTATGCTTACTATGCTGTAGTCTGTTATTTCTTAGAAACTCACTTATGACACTGATTTGTTTCTGGGTTTGTCTGGCCTTTCTGGGCTTCTACTTTCTAATTCAAAAAGTTTGGGGAATGTTTTTTCAGTGGATAATTTTTTACAAGGCTTTTTCTGTAGTTATTGCTTTTCATTCCCTTCCACATTGGTGGTGCATGAGGATACACTGCTCAAAAAAATTTGTCTAGTCTCAGAGTGTAGCACCTAAATATAACAGGACAGCATGAACTAATTATTTGTGGGAGAATGGCACCTTTGTTTTTTATTCAAGTGTAACCTCTATAAGGAAAGATTATTAATTGAGAAGCTAGAAGTCCAGGAGACACTGGAGATATAAAACAAGTGACTTTATAAATCTCTGTGGATGTGACTGCTGTAATAATCCTCCAGAACTGAACTGAGGTAACTTTTCCATTTAAATGGGCTGGTTTAATGGAATGGGAATTGTTACGGCCAAGGCTGCCAAGCTGAAGGGGGTTTGGAGGGCATCCCTCCAGGGCAACAATAATATTGATGATTAAAATAGATTGTGGTAGAAACTAGAAATTACTTAGTAAAAGATATAGGCCCTTGGGCTAAGAATAAGTATGGTATTATTCAGCTATCAGATTAATATCTGAAATATCATCTATTTTTGAACTGTATTCTATTTGGCAGGGAGTAGGTAAATGATTAAGTACATCTTTACCCCCTCTGATGGCTCTTGTCCTGTGATTTATATATTCAAAAAAAAATAAAGAGAAGCAAGTCCTAGCATGAGGGACACAGAGAAAATACGTGAATAAAGAGAAAAGCCTGAAATCAGAGACTGTGAGCTAGTTCAGCTTCCTCATTCAGGGACTGATGGATTTTTGAAGCCAGAATCATCATCTAGCCTGACCTCTGAATATTACAGACCATAAAATTTCACTTTGTTACCCTAGCTTTAAGCCAAATTTATCTTACTAAAGAGATTAAAAGGTAGGAGTAGTATTTTCAAAGATATTTAGGTATTTAAATGGTGGAGGTAAAAATATCTGTACAGATCAGCTGCTTTTCATTCACAATAGGTTGACATCCAACAACTTCATATTTCTCTTGAAAACTTGAGTAGATCTCTCTCTGAGGGTTTTAAATGCCATTGAAGTCTGACCATACATACGCATACATAGAAATCACAAAACTTTACACTTTTCTAAACACAATTCATGGGACAAGACAGAAATGCTCATAAGAAGAGGCATATTCATATCATTATGACTTCACTATCTAATAAAGAACTAACATTTCTTCATGATTTGGATGAGGTTTTATTTTCCTAAGCCAACCATCTTTCAAATGAATGCTAAAGTTAATATCTAAGGGGTGGAAGAGCCCACCATTCTAAGCACCAACCGTGAAAAGGTCCTGGATCTCATAATGTAATTAAATTATAAAAAAGAATTATAAATGAAGGAAAGGTATCACACATGTATAAGAAAACATTTTAAGTGCCATTGTTGATGGCACTTTAGCAAAGATTAATACAAGTTTCCTATTTATGAACATGAAATATATTCTTCATACAGTGATTTGGCAAATTATATATCATATAGAGAAAAGTATATTATGTTCTAGAGGATATTAGCTTTCTGGATGTTTTAGGTAAAAATCTTGATGAAGCTCAGTAAAAATCACAAGATTAAGTTTTACTTCAGATTTTTCTCTTTTTTAAATTACATAACTGTTCCTCTTTTTCTGGCTGACCATAAGGTAAGTAGGAGTAAAATTACAAAACAGTTAGAAATATGTTATTATTTTTGCTGTGGAAAAAAAAATTGTTAGAGAAGCAGAAAGAGCAACACCAGAAAGAAATACAAATACATTGCATTACCCCCTCACCTGAAATTCCCCAATATGCTTTGCACTCCTACATCCCACCATCTCATAAAAAAGGCTGAGCTCGGTATATATTTCATTAAGTACTTAGGAATTTCTTAGCAAGCCTTCTTTTTTTCAGGTGGGAATACAATGAAAACAGAGTACTTCAAACTGTTGCATACATTTGAGGGAAATTTGAATTGAAAAATAAGCCTAAGTAACTGTACCATGTAAATTATATTCCTCTAATTAGAGAACTGGGGTGAGGGAAATCCATAGGTATCATTTACTTCACCTTTAGCAAGGTTTTCAACACTGTCTCCCACAATAGTCATGCATCCAATGCATCCATTAGGACATTATGGTCTGGATGAGCGTACAATGGGTAAAAAAAATGGTTGGATGGTCAGACCCAAAGGGTCAAGGTTAATATGTCATACTCTGCCAGCGTGTCGGTAATAACTGGACAACTGCAGGGCCTCATCCAGACCAAGGCCTCTCCTAGTTAACACCTTTATCAATGGCCTGTAGGAGGTAACAGAGTGCACACTTCTCAAGTGTACAGATGAGATCAAATTAGGTGGAAGCCCTCTTGAGAGTAGGATCCCATCCAGAGGAACCTGAACAGGCTGGAAGAATTGGTGAGACAGGAACCTTCTGAAACTAAGCAAGGAAAAGAGCCAAATGCTGCTCCTGGGACAGAGGACGCCTGTGATGGCATAGGCTGTGGATGGACATGCTGGGAGCAGCCCTCTAGGAAAGGCCCTGGGGCCTGAATGGCAGTGATCTGAGCCTCAGACAGCAAAGGCAGCCAAAAGCTCCCTGAGTTGTGTGAACAGGAGCATGGTCAGCTAGTACTCTGCTCAGCAATAATTAGACCATATCCGAATTACTGTGCCCCATTTGGGGACCTCCTATGCAAGAAAGAACTCAGCAAACTGGAGCAAGTTCAGCAGGACGGAGGAGGCTGGAGCACTTGCCCTGTTAGGAGACACTGAGGGACTGCGACTGGTTCAACCTGGATGCAAGATAGCTTCGGGGACCCCTAACTGCAGATCCCAGTGCCTGTAGGGAGGTTATCAGGGAGACAGAGTCATGCTTTCCACAGCCAGACATGGTGGGAGGATGAGATACAATAGGCATAAACTGAAAGAAGAGATGTTCAGGCTGGATATGAGGAAGAACTTCCTGGCTCTGAGAACAGCCCAGCAGTGAGGCAAGCTGCCCAGAGAGGCTGTGCAGTCTCCATCATTAAGGGTTTTCAAGCCCCAACAGGCCAAAGCCCTGAGCACCCATGTCTGATCTCAGAGCTAGCCTGGTTGTGAGCAGGAGGTGGGACTACGGACCTCCAGAAGTCCCATCTGAACCTGAATTTTTTGTGTTTCTGTGAAACATTAGGCAATAGTAATGGTATTTCTGCTTCTCCCCACCCATCAGCAAATGTGTAAGGAGAAAGACCAATTCCTTAAATATCACAAACAAAAAAGACAACAGGAGTTTTGGGATCTCCACTTTCACAAGCTACCTCTAACTAGCTATAAAAGCTGACAAATTTAAAGCACAAGCCTTTTGAAGTCTGCCTCCCTTATATCTGCCAGGTTGGAGGGTCAGTTGAAGGCTAGGAAATTCATGTTTTGAAGAAAAATCTCACTTGGTAGGCATATCATGGCATCCCTCCAGTTACCCCTACAGGAAGCTGATATTGGAAAGGTTTGTTTTGCTTCTCACCCACTGCAGCAGTTGTTCCCATTTATTGATAATTCAGTCAGACATTACTTCTCTTTATTAAATTTATGATATCTTACAAGACCACAAAACCCCTGTTGGCATTATTTCTGAAAATGTTTCACATACACAGGACTGCAAATATCAGTTTGACCTGGATTTCCTTTGAGATCATTAATTCCCTGAGATATTTTTTCTCCATCTCATTAAATAAAATTTGTTTCAAATGTATTTAGGCTGGTTTAAATTGTATTACTTTTTACTTTTACAAACAATGGAGGTAAGCAATCTTTCTGTTTCTGAAGATCTATTCGGGGGTCTGATTACCCATGTTCATTTGACAAATATCAGATGAACAGTAACTTCTGATTCACTCAGAAGGTGTCTTAAAAGATCTGGAGTAAAAATTTTTACCTACCTAATGTTGTCTTCAACTAAAATAGTATATTAAATAGTCTAGCATTAATTTTTTTGTCTACCTGGCCAACCCAACTCAAGTACAGCTAGGAGACCAGTGTTGACTTTAGGTACTTATGCATAATTTAGTAACTAGTATCTTACATCACCACATTAATTTTATTGGCTTTTAGAGCAACATGTGTATAAGCAATTATCTTTGCTTAAGACAACTACTCTAAGAGAGCCAACTACAACAAGCATAAAAAGAACACATTGTTTTATAGGCCTTATGTCTTATTGCTAATTTAATTATCTCCCATTTACCTGCAAGCAAATCTTGATGGATATATTCTGTTCTTTCTTATGTCGATTAGCACCCTGCAACATGGTGCTTGCTAAGATTATCTAATCTGTTGCAGATGTCAATGCTCTTCAGTGGTCATATTCAGCAACAGATAAGGCTTACTGGAGCTGGTTGTTTCCAGTTCTTCCCAACTTCTACTTCTCTGAGGCTGAGACTGCAATTAGTAACAGGACCCTGCAAATTGGTCCAAAATGACCTCCTTCTATAGAAGGAGAGGAGAGCTCAATGTCATCAACAAACAGCTCCAAAGGCAGTTCTTTAGAAGTCAGTTTTATCTATCAGCATTTAAAAAGACAGCATATTAAAATAAATATATTTTCCTTTTGTTTGCAGAGGCACGGGCAAATAGGCACTTGGAGAAAAGACCTGTTGGACTTTGCTGAAGACAGAAAAGTCATGTCCATTTTCATTGACAACAGCTTTCACATTCTTATGTTCAGAGAAACCTCACACCACTAGTAACACACAGGAGCTGCATTTTCTGAAATAAATAAAGAAAAAAACTCACACATGCAGAATAAAGATCTAGTGCTGATTCTGATTACTAATAATGAAAAAATTACAATTTGACCAGTGAGCATCTAAACCCAAATATTATTACTGTAGCTATGGCTGTGCATTTCCAACAAATAGCACAATTAATGCAGCCTTTTATTTGTCTCCTTTTCTGACAGATCCACTTCATTTCTAAAGGGGAGTGTATTATTCACTATGTAATTCACATAAACAAACTTCACACTAATATATTTGCTGTTTCTTGTTACTACGTGATATCATGCAATGTAATGACTGGTGACAAACTGAAGACATTTTCATCTTCTTAGTTCAAATACCAAAACTTTCTAAATGAGAGAATAAAGCCTTATATTGCCTGTTCAGTGAGGCTCTCAGTCTTATACCTAGTCACAGAGAAGAGATCCCTTTTGCCTGTACATAACTCCCTCCAACCTCAGCCGGACATTTGCATTCAGAACTAGAATAAGAATTGCAATCCAAAGGCAGCAAGGATATGGCCCTTTTTCGCAACACTTTCTCTGGGACTGTCCAGAATAAATATTTGTGTAACTAACCCAATAAATCCCTTAGTAGTCCTAAACTTGAAATTCTACAAACCTCTGGACTGCAGCAGAATTAACTCATCACGTTCGCTTGCAGACTGCTTTCAACTACACAATCCTTTCTGAGCAGGACTGTGTCTGAGTGGATAATATCTGTGTGCACCAATTCATAACATTTTTCTTAAAAAACAGATTATTATATAGGTTTGTATAATATACTATGAAACGTAATTTAATTTGGAAACAAGAATCGTTAGTAATAAGTCTAGAGTTACTTATATGTGATTGATACTTAAAGAATACTGTTAAACAGGACATATTTGGTGAACTTTCTGGAAAAGCTTTTCTGCAATATTAGCTGTGAACAGAATATATGCAGAAAAGTTCCTTACCAGAGATGAGAAGATGAGACAAAGACACCATACAATCTGAACTGAGAATTAGTGTTTTCAGGAAATCAAGAGCTTCCTGAATAATTAGCATACAGCTGCTAATCACCCTGTAAATTGCTGTTACAACCAGACATAACCCTGTCAAAAAAACCCCACTTCACTGGAAATTACTTCAATTGCTTGCTCACTTTAAATTCCCCGTAAAAGAAAGATGATCAAAACCAGATATAAAAAACACAGGCCTAAACCAGGAAAAAACCTCTCAGCTTTCTGACTAATTTAAGGACTGAGTTTATTCTCAGGCCTAGAGAAATAACGGCTGAACAAATGCAAGAGGAAAGTCCTACAGAATTTAGCCTTTTGCCAGATAGAGTAAAAGCTCCTTTTTTTTTACTTCTGTCATAAGAGGCTTCTTTAAATCCTAACTAAAATTAAATGAAATTCTAATATAAAGAAAGACTTGTAAAATATACATAAAGAGAGATAAAATTCTAATGTTTAATATTACCACCTTCCCCTCTGCTCCCTTATTGTGCTAAGGAAAACATGTGAATCCACTACTACATTTAAATCTTAGCTACCACCTGGAACTTTAGGAAGCAGGTTAGTCTTTTCCATTGAAATTCCTATTAGGAATATTGTCAAAGTGAAATAAACAGGGAAAACTATTTGGGAGCTCTTGGTGTTATCTTGCATTGCACTTCTTCATCATGCTTTGCCCACTAATAGAGTATATTTTTATTTTATGCAGCACCATTCATCTAAGACACAAGAAAATGGATGAGAGAGAGGAATTTAACCTTTTTTTCCAGATTTTTAAAAAAGAGAGTGAGTTAATGAGGCAGAGAAATATAGCAAGGCTGTCCCAGATGGTAAGCACTATACAGAGAAAATATCTTACACTAGAAGTAGTATGAATTTGTTAAGGGTCAGAGAGGAAGCTTATGAGTAAAGGCAGAAATAACATTAGAAATTATTAGATGTGGTTCCCCTTGACTATACACTAGTTTTATTCATTTCCTCTTTATGACAATCAGTGCCATCAGGAAAGAGCATTAAAAGCTCATTGGTACTTCAGGGACTTTACTGTTTTTTGGCACCATGTTCATTAGTAACTAGGCCTGGGGAAACCCATCCAGCAAACATAAGAATCAACAAAACCCCTTATTTAAAATGTAAATGGACTTGCATGTACCCATTTTAAACTAATTTCAGGACTATGGCAAATAGCTTATAATACCAAAAGTATTTTGCTTCATTTCCTAACAGTTTTCTTAACTAGATCATTAATTTGCATAAAAAAGGGTGTTAATTTTAAGTGTAATAGCTGTCCTTGAACAAAACTAAATGGCTACACTTCATTTCAGAATAAAAATGCCTTCTTTCTATTTAGTTTAATCGATTTACTAGTCAGATTACCAGTTATTTGTCTGAATCAAAACCAGAAAATAGATTTAGCCAAATAAAATTAAGATGATTTTTATCTAGAGGGCAGCATAAGTCTCCTTAGGGCTTGTCTTCAAAATGGAACTAATCTATTTTACATACATGTATTTTACATACTTCCATGTCAAATCTATGTGTAGCAAAGCCCTAAATCAGATTGGTATATTTTGATATATTTATTTCTAACGTAGTTCAATGAAACTTGAATTGAAATTTCCAGTACAATTAATTGACTTGATTGCCTGGAACAACTGACATCACAGTTTTTCCCAAACAAACGAACACCTCAGAACACTTACTTCACATCTGAGGCAACAATCAAATGATCCATGCAGTAGTAATACTTTTTGTAAGGATAATACGAGAAATAAGATTAAATCCTATCATAATATGCAGGAACTGGATAACTTATTTCTGTACAGCTTTTGATACACTTCACAACAACAAGGATTTCTTATATCTATTCTATATATGGGAATATTAGACATATAGAAATGTCAAACAAATAACAGAAAACTCAACAAGAAAACAAGATGCAGAGCGATTACTAGAATTCCCTAATAGTCATGAAATTTTCCCTTCTGAAATCTAATCGTCGTAATCTGGCATCCATCCCAAACCACTACTAAATTAAGAAAGAGAGGCCTGTCCACTAAGAAGTTTTAAAAAAAAAAGTTAGGGTTTTTGTTGGTTTTTTTTTAAATGTCTTTCTCATGATGGCTCCTAATATAGAAGGAACTTCGGTTTAAGCAGAGTGGACAAAAAGAAAACATGAGTTTAATGACAACTTATTTCTTTGTCTTTGATTTATCTAGGCAGAAAAGCATTCTAATCTTTGAGAAATGGCTAGATGTTTTTGTTATTACAGTCATAACAGTAGTGTTAGTTTCTTAATCTTCATTTAAACAAGGCATTTGAATACCTAAGCACACTGTTTCACTCCCACTGAAATTGATGAAAGTACATTAAGAATTATCAATTTGATCTTCTAGGTAGGGAGAGATTTAAGTACACTTTTAAAGTGATTACTAGAAGAGTGTCATCAGGCTGGGACTTGAGCATGGCTCCTCCAGTAACTCGGTTTAGCTTCTCAACTTAGCCTCTTGCCATTGTGGAAGAACCACATTCATGGTAGAGATCATGGAAAGATATCAAGGTGATAGGTTTATTCACAGATTTCTTCTGTTTCCATCTGTTTCACTGAGTTGTCAGTTATGTTGCTGTATTATCTTTTCCACTGTGACTGGAGTGCTGTATTCACAGAAACTCCTTCTACACCAGCAGACTGAGAGTTTCTCAATTTCTGGGTCCAGATACCATCCCATCCCCTTTTTTGACCCCATCAGACTTCTTTCCCTCTCTTCATAACTCCAATATTCAAAAAAGGAAACAAAGAAGACCCGGGGAACTACAGGCCAGTCAGTCTCACCTCTGTGCCTG
>JAOXNO010000013.1:99208327-99224431 GCA_028565335.1 Limnodromus scolopaceus | reverse complement strand
GCAACCTGCTCTAGTGGGAGGTGTCCCTGTCCATGGCAGGGGGTTGGAACTTGATGATCTTTAAGGTCCCTTCCAACCCAAACTATTCTAAGACTCTATGATTTGATAAACTCAACAAACTCTACCTTAAAAAAAGTGTTATACATCTTATGACTGTTACTTTTACTGCTTACTGATCCAAAATTTCATTATTATGATTGCCAAAAAGTATTTTCTGCTTTTTTAACTTAAATGTATTCCTGTCCAATTTAACAACTACTTATAGTTATGCTACAACTATCATTTTGTTTGAACAGCTCTTGTACTTCAACTAACGTGTTTGAAGAGAACGATCATATGCTTCTTATGCTTTCATTTTGCCAAATAACCCAGTCTTCTGGTATCCTCTTTTAGAAAGGATACCTCCTTCCCGCATTATTCTAACAGAGGGGCTTTTGCAATTTTTGCAGCTTTACTAAGAGTGAACACAACTATATTTGGTACTGTAGATGATGAATCGTCATTGCATGATGATTCCTCTCCACACTTGCAGATGTATCTTTCTTGATGTGTCTAAGAACTGCTGCTACCTTTTTGTAGCTACATCTCATTGTTGATGTCTTGTAATTCTATCATTGATTCCAAGGCTTCCCCACTTCAGCTTTTGGGTTACTTTTGAGATAAAGCCTATGGTCATACTTTTATATTATTAAGTTTAATTCCTGATCTGTTATTCCAGACTTTGAGGCATACAGGATGGGGTTATATGTGAAAGATCATCCCTCCAATATGATATTTTGATCTTCCTCTGTACTGATGTCTCCCAACTTTTTTTTTCATAAAAAAAATTTGCATCAGCTTACTACTCCTTTAATTTTTTACCATCAACGTCATAAAAATACTAAATAAGACTTTAAGTAGGATACTAAGTAAAGATACTAAATAAGACTTAATATCTGACCTTCAAGAATTTCACTAGTAATATCTTCTTTTTTTTGTCACAAATCAATTCCTCTCCTTCAGCTAGTTTTTTCCCCACTTCCTCATTGTTAAAAAAGCCTGTCTTCTCCATTTTAACCTAAATTTTTCAACATTGCACTGTATTACATGCTTCACTAATGCCAAGATAGACAAGATATACACCATTTCCCTTTACTATGAAACTCAGTTATCTCATAAAGATATGAGAGTACTCTGTTGAAATAGTCTTCATAAACCCAGTTAGGAATTAAAGCATCTGAAACACATCTGCATTTAGCAATCTATTCCCCCCTTTCTACAGGACTGTAAATAGATGTCTATATTCTTTTATCCTTCTCTACTGAGCCTTAGTGTCCTACAGGCTTAAATTAACTGTTCACACATAGTCAGATGTGCTTGCTTGGGAGAGAAAGGTACTTTCTTCCTCAAGCTTTATGTTGTTCCCTCAAGCGTATTTTGCTGTAAGATTTAGGAACCCTGGAGAAGATAACATACACATAGCAAGAACTCTCAAGTTTTAGTGACAACCTTTTATATAATAAGCTACTGGTGAGACCACTCACCTACAGAAAATACCTCTATGTTCAGCCTGAGAAAAAGGTAACATCTCAGAAAAAAAATAATAAATTGTTAATCTCTTTGCAATGGACAGCTTCTGCCTTTTATGAAGTTGAGCCACTAGAAAGCTGGAACTCAATGAATTGCAGGTCATACTGTACAAAACAAGGGGAGCCTAGATCTAGCCAACTGTTTAGAGCTGAAAGTGTGACAGAAAAATTCTGGTCTCTTTTGACATAACTTCTGTCTTAGTCGGCTATCACCGCATGTAAGGGAATACATATTTCAGGTAACTAACTCTGGAAGTCCACTTTCATTCCTGTGCCTTGACTGCCTCTAACATTAGGTAAGAGGTGAATGCCTTCATGTCTTACTCTCCCCCACATCCTGTGGCGCATGCACTCCAGGAATTCATCAACCTAACTTCAAGTGATAAAGCAGTAGTTGCCCCAACTTGGGTCCTGTGTTTCCGGGAGGGAGTGCTCTAGGAAGCATGAGACTATTGATTAATAGGTTACTATTCCAGAGATTCCACTCCATTAAGTACTTATTAACAGTAGGCAGAATGCTCCATGGGGTCTTTAGATGAAAACTGCTGATATATATATTTTTTAATCTTTAAGTTTTCGAACGACAGATTTTAACTCCAGAAATGCTCCAAAGATACATAAGGGCCACTCACTGACAAGGGAAAGAGACATCTAAACTATGTGGTACTGCTTTCCTTGCGCAGTTCTCTTCCTTTCCAATGACTTCAGTCTGTTGCATTTAGCAACAATGTGAGGTGGAGACTGTGCTACTCCCATCAGCACACAGATCACAAGATGTGCCTACAAAGCTACATTAACAGAGCAATTTTCACTTTGTCTAAAAATGTTCTAAAGACATATATATTAATGAGCTTCTAGTTAGCACATCAGCAATTTTCAAGGTAAACTATACTAAAATTGATAGATTTGTTAAAATGCCTAATTTTAATTTTTTTTAATTTTATCCTGAGTTTTTTTGCAATTTTATGCTGATTCAATCTTGGTGTATTTTGATGTTTTTAGTGTCATTTTAATAAGTTTTTGAAAAGAAAATCTGGGAAGTCAACTCAAAAAAAAATCACAGAAAGAAGAAGCAAATGTTTTTCCAAACATGTTACTGATACAGCATGTATAGATATTGAAAGAACTGATATGTAGGCTACGTTGGCCACATGTTGTATTGGGTGTAGGTGGCAAGTTTTTGGCAGCAGCAGGGAATGCAGTGAGAAGAGACCAGGGCAGAGATGAACTATTATGAACTGACAACCCCCATTCCCCAAACCCTGCACCACTTGGGGCGGGAACAAGTTGGAGGAGTCAGGAATGAAGGAGAAAACTTGATGCTGGGAAGAAGGAAGGGTGAGGGGAAGGTGGTTTTAGTTTTGTCTTTGTTTCTCACCATCTTACTCGATTCTTAGTCGGCAGTGAATTAAATTAATCTTTTCTAAACTGAGTTTGTTTTGCCTGTGATGACATTTGGTGAGCAATTTCCCTGTTCTTATCTTGACCCACACTTTTTCATCTTATTTTCTCCTCTTCTCCTGCTGAGGAGTGAGAGAGAGGTTGTTGGGATGTCTGACAGCTGGCCGGAGTCAACCCACCACATTTACATTACTGGGTAAGATATTGCTTTGTATGCTAGAGTTAACTGGCTGCAGAGTTCATCAGAATTCATATAGAGAAGGATTTTAATCCAGCTTTTCTGTGTCTGCAGTTCATGAAATAAGTCTGAACCCTCAAAGAGGAAGAGTTATTCATCTTTTTTAAAATAAGCTTCTGGATCTGCATCTCTGGCTTCTCTCCCCCTTCACTTTTTCAAGGCTATACATGCCCCAAGATACCTTCAGTAGGAATGCAAAAGTAAAAGGGAGGCAAAATTTGGCCCTTCGGCCATCACATTATGGACATTACTGCAAAGTCTAGTCATATCTAAGCATGATGATAAGTCCATACAGAAGAAGTATTCTGTTTTACTTGTCATATATGGATGCAACTTAAGGGAGTCTAAAATATTTTTTTTAAAGCGCCATCTTTCTTAACTGGCTTGGTTGAGTTTTTTCTGAAAATGTCGGTAGTTACATTTCTTGGGAATGGAAATAATAAAAAAATGCCATCCTGGACACAGTCATAGAACGAGTGAGTCACTAATAATTTCTTTTAATGTGATAAAGGAGAAATTGTTTTATTAGTTTAGTACACAATTAATTCCCTTAATGTTGTGGTTTGAGCTGGACTAGCCACTAAAAAGAACAGCAGATGCTCTCCAACTTCTCTCCCAAGTGCGAGAAGTATAAGAGAGACTTATCAGTTGAAAAGAAACTAAAATACTACTTTAATGAAATAATAATAATAAAATAATACAAAGATAATAATATCAATAAGAAAATAAGGAAATATATACAATATATACAAAACCGTATCAAGATTCCAAGATGACGATCACATCACTGGCAGGCACTGGGAAAGTCCCAAACTGGGCTCAGCAATGGATGGGAGCTGAACTCAGGACCTGGATTCAGGAACGCACAGATCGGGATCAAAGGCAGACAGAGTCCTCCCCTAACTAACTCCTCAACTAACCCCTTTGATCCCTCAGCTTTTATACTGAGCATGATGCAGACAGGATGTAATACCCTGTTGGTCAGTTTGGGGTCACCTGTCCTGTCCGCTCCTCCCCACAGGTATGTCCCCTCTACATTCTTCCACCTCTGGCCCTCCAACATAAAGTTATCTGACCATGGCTATAGCAATAAGTATAAACAAGAGCCTCTCTGCGTACCACCCCTTGGTATTAATTATAAACATCAGGCCTTATCACTCTGGAAGTAGACACTGTATGAAAAATATGCTGTTAATTTCAGAGAGTTCAGTTAGTTAGTAGAACCTTAGCTGAAAAATAAAATTACTGACTAGAAAAATGGTCCTGTTTTACCTCAAACCAGGACACCAGACACAGTCATAGAACAAGTAAGTCACTAACAATTGTTTCTAGCATGCTAAAAGGGAAATTGTTTTATTATTTTATTACACACATAATTCCCACAATCCACTCTGAGGATCTTAGGGGTATTTCATTCATATAACTGAATTTCCTGTAAAAAATTCTGTCTAATCACACACAGTTCTTCAGTTTTACATAAGAGATAGTTTATGTCTTCATTGATTTACCTTCTCTAGCTGTGGAATACTGGCATAAACCTGGGAAGAGAAGGTATGGGACCCTAATCCTAATTAATTTGAATATAAAGACAGATTTTTGAGTTATTTTTACCCAAGGGCTACTCTAAATAGTTGGATATTTCAGTTACTTGGTCCTCATTTTACATTCACTAAAATTGGCATCTTGAGGATTTTGGAGTATAAAAGTCACAACAATTGCACATCAATACAGAGTCCAGGATACAACAGGGAGTCTTAGCTAAGATGATTTTAAAAGCAGTTCATGGTACCTGTCCCTTGCAAATCTTTGCAACTGTACCAAGAGAGGCAGCCTAAGATGTTTGCTTGAAATGTACTTCAATGTCCACGTGCAGTCTACAATTCAAGCTCTTCTCCTCCTTATGTAGACTGTTCTCCTTGCACTGCATTTATCTAAATAAAATGTAAATATCAATACGCATATACTTACATGCAATGTGTTAAATCTATGTGCATATGTTTTAAAAATATTTACACATATACATATGTATATATGTATATATATGAAAATCAATGTTGTAGTCCAGTGAAAAAGGAAATAGTAAATCTCTAGTGTTTAAGCATGCTTGATATACCAGCTTGATTTCTGCATTCCCATCACATACATTAAGCCATTAGTCTGAACACAAGCAAAACTGTAGGAATCCAATAAAGGACATGAAGTGCCTTTAATTTTGAGCTCATTTGCAATATACTTTATATTACTCTGGTATTTTTAATATAATCTTTCATTAAAACACCCATAACAGCCCATCATTCTTTGACAAGTTCAAATGTATAAGTAGACTTTGATAGTGCAATAACAACTACTAAAATTTTTAAATTATTTATTTAATGTAAATTTTCCAATAAGAAGTGAAGGCAGATTAAAATTTTAGTGCTGAAACTGTTTGTTGGCAACACAGGGAAACAAGTATGAAAAAGCTGGAGATTGCAGTCAGAAACCCAGACAGAATGTTTTTCCACATAAAACCATTAAGTAAAGATAACCAAGAAATAGTTTGGACATGATGACCACTATGCATTTCACTTCTTAGGCCCATAACCCTTGTTAGTCTCAACGTAGCATGGGATGCAATAAAGAGGAAATATTGGCTATCTCATTCAGGCTACTGATAGCTGATAATTTCCTATTACCTGTCCCTTTCAGGGAGTTGCTCTTCCACAAGATCTTCACCATAGGTTCACTCTTCCTGATTCCATCTGCCTCACATCTCTTTCTCCTACATTCCTGGGATCTCAGTTCACTCAGTCACAGAGCAAGAGCCAGCTCTAGATTCATCACTGGTTTTTCATTACTGCTAAATCACTTTAAAGGTAAGCAATTATCATTAGTTTAATGGAAACGGTGAGGTCTAGTCTTCCAGTAGCTTCTGCTGCTAATAAATAACTTCTTCATTACTGATGTATACACCTGGTCATGGTAAAAAATAAGATTCTTGTAATTGGATAAAAAAATAATTAATATTGTACAAGTGCTGTATCCTCTTCATTAATGACCATTTCCTTGAATTTCATAACACCTTCACATCTATCAGTGAAGATTTGGTCAGTGATTTGGAAGAAAAATAATGTAAGACTAAAAGCATTCTCATTGACTCAACTAGTTTGTGGCTCTTTCCTCATTCTGTTTTGAGATATATTATCTAATTCACATTTATTCCACTTAATATGTGCCATTTTTCTTTAATACCATTGCAGATTCTTAATAAAAATGCTGTATAATAAGTACAATGTGTTAGAGAAATTTAATTATCATTGTGTTAATAAAATATAAACAGATTTGTAACACTTAGAACTTCAGTAAAATTACATACAGCTAGTTTAGTGGAATTAATTTTCCATAAACTCATATTGAATCTTTAATTATTATTATTTCTGTATACGGTTTATTTTGTATGAAAGAACTGCAGTCATCATTAAAATCACTTGTATCTGGTATCATTTTCATGCACTGCTCTGTAAATAAGCAGTGATCTAGGGATTTAACCGCCATATCTGCTGTAAGGACAACACAATGGGTCACAAGAAAAGTTGGAGATTTCTGGAGTTTGCTGATGACAACTTTGTGACATAGGTGATTGGGGAACCAACGTAAGTGATGGAGGAGAGAAGGTACTTTGCTGGGCCTGGTACTTATGAAAAAGAAAGAGCTGGTTGTGGGTATGAAAATTGAGGGCAACTTTGGTGCAGTGACCAGTGAGATGGTAGAGTTCAAGATCCTAAGAGGAGGGAACAGGGCAAAATGAAGGACCACAGCCCTGGATTTTAGAAGAGCAGGCTTTAATCTTAATCTGTCAGCATTGCATTCAGGGTGGAGCCTAGCATCACAAAAAGGGAAAGAGCAGTTACTTGAAAATTAATCCAACAGAGGAAAATCCGGTCCATCAGTTTCACTAAATGTTTAACATTACATTAAATACTTTTAACTTACATTAAGTACTTTTACCTGAAAGAGGACAGATTTAGATTAGATACTAGAAAGAAATTCTTTACTGTCAGGATTGTGAGGCGCTAGAACAGGTTGCCCACAGAAGTTTGGGATGCCCCATCTCTGGAGGCCTTCAAGGACAGGTTAGATGGGGCTTTGAGCAACCCGGTCTAGTGGGAGGTGTCCCTGCCCAGGGCTGGCCAGTTGGAACTAGATGATCTTTAAGGTCCCTTCTAACTCTAACTGTTTTATGATTCTATGATACAATAAGATGAAGTAGAGCAAAGTTACCTTAAAAGTGAATAAATACATAATTTAGGTAACGAGGGATTTAAACAATAAAATTCTTTAAAATAATGCTAAGTGATTAAGCATTGGAACGGGCTGCCCAGGGGAGTGGCTGAGACACCATTCCTGAAGGTATTTAAAAGATGGGTTGACATAGTACTTAGTGACATGGTTTAGTGATATTTTTTTTTAATCAGAGTTAGGTTGGTGGTTGGACTAGATGATCTCAAAGGTCCCCTCCAACCTAGACAATCCTATGATTCTATGGTTCTAAGTTGATACCTCAGAGGATACATTTATATCTGCAGATGGGAACCTGTATTATTTGATTTATAAATTTGTTATATTTCACTATGAAGTCCTACTTCTCAGAGAGCAACATTTTAATGATGCTTTAAAAGTAAACTCAGTCCCGCTGGAACATCACCTGATCTTGAATCACGCCATGACCTGGTCTACTGGAAGGTGGACCTGATCTACTGGAAGGTGTCCCTGCCCATGGCAGGAGGTTGGACTAGGTGATCTTTAAGGTGCCTTCTAACCCCAACTGTTCTATGATTCTATGAGTGCATATAAAGGTTCTTCTCTTCTACAGAAGCCTGGCTGTATCAGGGCAAACCCTACGCACAATGCCCACTCTGTTACAGTTACAGTATGGACACCACAAGTCATGTAATGACAGAATATTTAGGCATTCATACAAATAAATTTCCTGTCTTAAGAACTGAAGCTGCTGGCAGGACTGACAACTTGTGTTAAGAGAAGATACAGTATCCCAATACATTAAGCAAGCATCAGGAGCTCAGAGTAACAACTTTTTAACATAGGTAACAAGACAACTGGAGGTACAAGAGTATGCAAGCAGTCTTTCCACTGTTTTTCCCCTCACCTCTGAACCTCCTCAATCTTTTTTCACTGTTTAATTTTAATTGAATTTAAAAGGAACGCCAACAACTTAAAAAACTTTTAATCTCTTTGGATTTTTTACTGTGCTATTTTTGCAAATGATATCTTAATAAAAATCAATGTGATCAAATAGATTTCTTCCTATCATACCAGTTAATGGACTTTATGCATTTCATACCATCTTTTTTTTGCATAAGCTGAGGTCAGTTTTATCATTTCCTAGTATGACAAACACATCCATATATAGATAATGTGAAAAAACATTTTTTTCTTTCTCCAGCTAAACCACATGAATAGCAATAGAAACAAAAAGTAGATTCATAATTTCTAGCTGTCTTTAAAACTGTCTGTATGTCAAACAGAGAATGCCTTTCAAATACTTACCTAAGACTCAAATTTTTCTAGCCTGCAAAATCTTCAGGAAAAGGAAGCTCTGAATCTTCTCAGAACATCTGGAGAGGATCTCCGACTGATTACTGCTTAGGTCAATTCTCCTTTATTTATGGTTTGCCTTAGAAAGCAAATCCTTCCATTTCTCTTTCCTCTCCTACTTTCCACTTCCTTGTCTTCTAGTCCTTGATATTAGAGGCATGCCATCCTTTTTTCTCTCCTTTTCATCTCTAAAAGTTACCTATTGCCATTCTATCAATCTGATACCCACATAATTCCTCAGGTGACATCATAAATATATTTCCAGCATGGTACAAGTACAGCCTGAAATGCATGAAAAGCTATGATATACAATCCTGGGTACCACTTCCTTAGGGCTCCGTGTGGTGTAAAAAGAGTAAAGATTTATAACAGCCTCAGACTGCAACTCTCACTCTGCATCTATTGTGGTTTTCTCCTTAAAGAATCAGCATAGGAAATTTATAGTCTTAATCTTGGCAACATGGCTACTGCAGGGGTGATAAGAGAGATGGTGATGGAAAATAATGCTTGGACAATGGTGAATCATATCTGAGAATATTAATAAAGTAAATTAAAACAAAAGCAAAGTGGCACTTCAAGTGTTTTTCTTTCACAGTAGACTTTTAACTGGGAAAAGTTTTTAAGGTTTGCCTATGTCAAGCTATGGTCATAAAACTCAGCAGTCCTTAAAACACTTGGGATCTGAATCTAGAAAGTTGTTTCTTTGGATTATGATAGTTTATTTCTTATGTGTTTTATAGCATGTGGAAGCCTTTTACAGGAATGATTTCCAAAATTGTCTGCATTCGTGTATTTAAACATTTTAATGAGAAGGAGCCCTCATTTCTCATCATTGTTGGCATATCATGTCAAGAATGGCAACAAAATTACCTGGTAATACTCCAAAGCATCAGTCTATGCTTTTTAGCATAGGGGTTTAGGGAAAAAGTCCTTTGAAACTGCAGACTCTGTAAGGTCTTTGGGGGCTTCTGAGGATTGCTACTGCTTCTACATGCGCTGGGATATAAAGTCCATTTGGGTGCTTTTACCTTGTAAGCATCAGCCAGATGCTCCACCCATCCTTATGCCATGCTCTGCAGACATTTTGACAGTCTTTGGCTGTTCTCAAACCAGGACACTCTTTTATTGGAGTGAAGGAGTTTCTTCACAGCCTGGCATTATACTCAAATGAGGAAGGAGGAGGGGACATGTGGGAACTTCAGAAAGTTTTAATGACTTTTTATGGCATCTTCAGATGCCTTGGTACTAGGAAAAATAAGGTCTGAGTCACAGAATACTTAATAAAAAGTCATATTAACAACTAATAACCTGGAAATGTTTACAGTTACAGTGGGTAAAATACCTACCTAGGAAAAGCAAAAAAAGACATGTTCAAGTTAGAAAAATTGCCTACTGATACACAACACAAACTCACCTTGGAAGGGCTCAAATTCAACATATTAAATACAGCTTTTTTGGCATTGAGATACGTAGGTTACATACACATCTTTGCACCACCTAAAGTATGGTCACACCACTGGCAGGAATGATAGCTTCTGTTGTCTCTTCAAGGACAGTGCAAGAGGTGACCAGCTTTAAATCCACAAGATGCACCATAAATGCCCTGCTGGTAAAACATGTCAATGCTGTGTCAAAACACTAGAGATTAGAACCACATAGCATTGCTTCAGTAACTACCGCATCACAGAATAACAGCTTCATATAAGGGTTAGATGGGAAGGGCTCTCTGGAGGTCACCTAGTCTACCACCCCTGCTCCAGTAGGGTAACCTAGAGCTGGTTGCTCATGACCATATTGTACTGACATCATTATGTAGGACAACACAACAGAGGAACTGTTTGAGAAAGAAAAAAAAAAAAAAACAGATCCTTCTGAAAGTTTGTTTTGCCATGAAACAAAACAAGGTCAAAGGACTTGTTGGGTAGATCTAGTTTTTAGGATAAAATGGCAAGATGGGCATCATCATATTACAATGGATGTGATCAATAAAATAACAGCCATGTCCCTACCAGCTAAGGAAAAAAAGAAACTAAACATTATTTTGTGTTCTGGGTTTCTTGAGAATGCATATGCTGGGTTACAGTCAGATTTTGAGCTGTCTCAAATCCTGCAAATGACCTGAAAGAACTGTTTCAACAGTTGCCCTGAGCAGTGACAAGCCTTTAAAATGACCATAGACAGTTTGTGTGACAGCCCTTGAGCCAATCTGGACAGGGCAAGGAACGAGAAACATGCTTTACACTGCATCCAGGGAACGTGGCCTCCCCTGGAGCCTCAGCCCAAAAGACCATGCTGGGCCTTGATAAACAAGTTTTGTGGCAACATGGCACCCCAGAAAGAAGAGAATCAGACAACAGGGCTCATTTCCAATACAAAGATCACCTATCTCAACCTGTTGGCAAAACTCCTCCTAATGCAACCCAGGATACTGTTAGCCTTCTTTGTGGCAGGGGGACATCGTTGACTCATGTTCAACTTGGTGTCCACTGGGACCTCCAGATCCTTCTCTGCAAAGCTGCTTTACCAACTGGGCAGACCCTAGCATATGCAGGTGCATGGGGTAGTTCCTTCCCCGGTGCAGGATAGTCCATCCATCAAATCCATATCTCTCCAATTTAGCAATAAGAATGTTGTGGGGGACCATATCAAAGGCCTTACAAAAGTCGAGGTAGATGATAACAGTAGCTCTTCCCTTGCCCAGTGATGCAGTCACTCCATCATAGAAGGCCCCTAGTTTAGTCAGGCACAATTTGCCCTTAGTGAAACCATGTAGGCTGTCTCTAATCACCTTTACTTAGAATTTAAATACAATAGGATTTCAAAAATAATAAGCCAGGCAAATTGAAGATAAAGACTATTGGTAAGCAAACTAGCAACGTAATGAGTTGTAATGTTTTGTTGACTGTCGTATGTCATCAGATTTAGTTGAATTTTCACAATCACAGAATCACAGAATGATAGGGGTCGGAAGGGGCCTCTGGAGATAATCTACTCCAACCCCCCTGCCACAACAGGTTCACCTAGCGCATGTACACTTAGACAAAATATAGAGATAAAGGCCAGAATTTTTATATGACATTGCTTGTCATGGAAGTTTTAGAAATTTAGGGAGAAAATCCATATTTTTATTATATACACAGTACTACCCCTTTTTTTTATTCCTACAAGCTATTAAAAGACAGTCTCTTCTTTCATTTGAACGTCACATGTCTTCATAGTGCTGGTGTTATGTGTAACAGCTCAGCAGGTTTTACTCTTACCTAGAGTGTTAGATAGTAGAAATCATAGATTATTAAATAGTAAATAGTAGGTTATCTGCATTAATTGTGCTAACATTTAGCACTCGAGCCAAAGGATAAAAATTGAATGTACCTATTGAACTCAGTGGGCTGTTGATCAACAGTTTTAATGCATCATGTTCAAAAAAATAAAGCTATATGAGAGAAAGACATATTCTATCTTGACTACTACAATGCACGTTTTGGGACGTATAAAGATGAATAATCCATCTTCCCACTACAGATGTCAGAGACAGATAGACACTATAGATGTCTACACATTTCAGAAGGTAGGTTGGATTCACTGTGGACCCTTCCTTGTTTCCACTGGGAGAGGGGATCTGTAAACTATATTCAGTCCAATAACACGTACTTGTTGGCCTATCATATTGATGACTTGTATCTCAGACATCAAAAAGCAACTGGTGGTGCACTTCTGGTTAAATAAATGAAACCTTTTTAAAAGCAGAAAACGTGCTGTTAAAGGAGGGAGGATTCTGCAATGTAAAGACACCTGTAGCACATTTGTTCTCTAATTTTTTCCCTATTTACTAGGATTTTATGATTATTTTAGTAATTATCACAATCAATTACTTCCAAGGGTCAGAACACAATAAGGGCCATTAAAACTAGATACAAACTAGAGTGTATAATCAAAAACAATTCAGGCTTCAAATAATCTGCATTGTACTTATAATTACTGATGATTAATATACATTTTAAAGAATGATTAATTGTAAATGTTACATTAATATGCTAGGAGTTTTTGCTGATCTTTAAATTGCTATCATTACAATGTCTGAAATTATATTCATATTATACACCTTTTTTATATATGTTTTTACAAATTAAATTGGAAAGTTACAAAATGCATAGAGATCTTTGAAGTGCTCATAGATCTGCAGGTCACATTATCATCACATACATTATCCATTTTACTTCCATACATACATTTTTATAAAAGTCTGCACAATCATTAATATGTAGTTTTCTCCTCTATCTTATGCCCTAGTAATTGAGAGTTTGATAAAAATATGTACTTTGTGATTCAATTCCAAAGGAAACTGCTACTGAAGGAAACAGATCAAGCAAATTCCCATCTGAAAACTGCATAGCAACTATACAGGGTATATCAGGATATTTTTACATCTTCTGAAGAGTGGGCTACCAAGAAAAGAAACCTAAAGTAAAAGACTTGGGAGGTGAAGTCATCAACATTTCTTTTAGCTTACACATTTTCTTTTTGATTCACAAAGCAAAATATCACATGTCCAGAAGCCGAAAAAAGTCAAGTGCAACAAGAAAAAAACATTCATTAAGAAAAAAAATGGCATTCAGTTTTTCCCATGTCTAACATGCTGGTAATTTTTTCTAAAACTGGAGGTCCATTCAGAGTTTTGAACAATTATGTTAAGCTTCAGCCATCTACTTAAAAGTAGTTTAGTTGAATGCAAACACATAAAAATATTGAATCTCCAACATATACTGCATTTAGGTAGACAAAAAAGGGGACCTGCATTCCTCTAAAATTAGACTACCAAGTTTGTCCTGTACTGTAACTTCTGTCCAGGGTGTTGGTTAATTCATAAGGCTTTGTCATCAAAGAGGAAAGAAAACAAAAGTGTTCTTGGTATATCCCTAAACATACCTGATTTAATGTAAACCCTCTACCCAGTCAATGCAGCACATTTTACCTGCAACAAATTCAGAATTCATTGATCAGTCCTGTAAGACGTAAGCTGAATGATTTCCTTGGCAATCTGTTCTCATGGAAACAAATTCTCCTAAATGTACCAACCTAGAAAAATCAAAAGTAATGCAATTTCGCATTGATTTTATTTTATGTCTATGCAGACACCGGGCAAAAATTTGAGAAAGATGATGGCACAAGTTAAGGAAAATACAAGATTTCAGTATTTCAGTTTGTCTTTATTTTAACCAAATAAAGTTTATTCATTCTGTTTACTCATTCACTCTTCTTTAGATCTCATTGCTGAACTATCCATGTTTTGTAAAAAAAAAATAATAAAAAAGGATCAAGGAAGGTTTTTCAGTTATGCAAATGATTACACTGATAACCTTTCCAGAACTAATACATTTGAATGGAATGAAATTTTTATAAAAACATTTCTACAAGTATACTACATCTGTTCAAAACATGGTTCTCAAACTGACATGGGTGTACTACAGATCACACAAAAGCTCAAGGTTTTTGTTTGCTTTTTTGGGGTTTTGGGGAGGATTTTTAGTGAAGGAGAGGAATGATTAAAATGAAACAACTAGTAAAGAATTGTCATATCGATACCTTTACATTTAAAGGAAGAGAATCAACTGATTCTGCAAATTTTTCTTACCAAGGACTTTTCTACCTTCCAGTTGAGACAGTAAAGCATGGCAAGGACTCTAAAACAGCACTCAACTAAAGATCCATGGGAATATGTGTTGTAAATGCCCAGCACCAAACCTCTGTGCTTCTGCTGCACTCTGTTGCTATTTCACTAGCAACAGTGGCATATATCATGCAATGTTAGTGTCAAGCTTTACTACCCACTGATCCACTCAAGCTGTTTTGGATTTTGTTTTTTGCTCTCTCCATTTTTATTCTTCTGTACTAGCCACAGGAAAAGGATAAAGAAAGGAAAGCACTGAGATAAAGCAGCAAAAGAAATAGAGGTTTTTCCTTTTCTAGTTTGGGGAAAATAAAGGTTATTTTTTGTCCAAAAATTCCAAATTAAAAAGATGGTAATACCTATGTAAACTCAGCTTGGGACATTCTGACACCTTTTTGGTTTCTGAAAGGAACACATCACTTTTCTAACCTCTCCTTACCTGGCCTTTGTTGCAACAGCATCAGCAGCAGCAACTGCTTCACAGAGAATAGCCACAGAGAGGACATATACATCTGTAAGGATTAAATGTGTTTTCTGGAGAGAATTCTTGCTACTTGCTATAAAAGATATTTGAGTGACACATCCATTAATGAGTTGGATTTGCAGGAGGTTGAAGGCCTTGTCTGGGACAGATAGATGTTGGGGGCGAGGGGGATGGGAAAGAAGAATAAGATTTGTGTTGCTTCTTTCTCTCTCTTTTCTCAACCTAATAATTAGGAACTTTCTCTTCTATAATGGATAAACAAGACAGTGACACTTATCTGACTCCAACATTGAAAGCCAATGTTAAATCCACTAGTAGTAACAAAAGAAATAACACTAAAGAAAATTACCTGCTTCTGAAAATGAAACGGAAGCTGATTTGTCTCAGACTTTGCAATTACTGACATAGAGATAAAAAATACTTGTGAAAGTGTTCCAAGAAACAGAACTGTTCCACTTACAGATGCATTTCTTTCCTTATGGTACAAATCAGTAAACCAAACTATAGCTCATCTAAGTAGGTCTAGAAGCATAAAAGACTATGCATGAATTTATACCCATTAAAAATGTACTTTTAACATTCCAATTTCTTAAGTGTACTTTCCCTTCAAGTGGTTCTTCAGGCAAAGTTTAGGAGTGATTGGCATCTTTCCATAAAAACGTTAATACATTAACCTTGTGAACTGTTGAAGCAGTGAGCAAGACTATTTGAATTAAAAAGGGACAACTCACTTAGGACCACGGAAAATGCGAGGTCTATGCTCAGAAGTTAACTGAATAAGCAACTGACATTTGATAAGTATGAATTTAGCCATAATCTGGTGAGCTAGATAGGGACCCCAGCCTCCAGTAAGTTACTGTCCCTATTCTGAGTTGTATTCTTCATGTTGTTAACCATGAAGAATGAAGGAGTAGAACAAAGTTAGAAATAATGTTTCAAGTACTGGGTCAATTTGGGCATCATTCTGGAAAACCAGAGACATTCAAAGACCTTATAACAGCCTATCAATATCTGAAGGGAGCCTACAGAAGAGCTAGAGAGGGACGCTTTACGAGGAAGTGTAGCGACAGGAGAAGGGGTAACAGTTTTAAATTGGAAGAGGGGAGATTTAGATTAGACACCAGAAAGAAATTCTTTACAGTGAGGGTGG
>JAOXNO010000013.1:99160849-99208227 GCA_028565335.1 Limnodromus scolopaceus | reverse complement strand
GGGAGGTGTCCCTGCCTATGGCAGGGGGGTTGGAACTAGATGATCTTTAAGGTCCCTTCCAACCCAAACCATTCTGTAATTCTATGATTCATACTTTCCTAAGCCACTTTATTGCTCGCTATCCAAGTCCTTCTTACTTCATGGATCAAAAAAAAGACCCCTAGTCAGAGAGTGATAGGCTTAGCCAATGATAAAAGTATCATCCTGCATGGTCTGTTACCACCCCAGGTTTGGCATCCTCCCTGCACAGCTGGGGTGTTTCACTAAGCTTCTTGAACTTGGCTCCCCATCAGCACAACTTGGATCCTACAGTCAGAATATGTTTAAATAAACCTTCTGTCTGGTATTGCCAATATGTACTTACTGGAACAGGATGAGCCATGTGCTTAATTGGGAAAATAATTATTTGATTCAGAAGCTAGAAGAAATTAAACAGGACAAGTATTCTTAAGGGAAAAAATTTCTACGCATACTGATGCTAGAGATGCTGACTGGGAAACCCTTGAAAAATACCTGCATCCACATAATATTTCTCCCTATTGTAGCAAAGAAATTATCAAATACTCTGAACAGAATTAAGTATGTCCTCTTTCTATATACAGAAATGGTTTTTGAAAGCAAATATTTATTTCATCTTCAGGAAAAAAAATTAGCTATTTAGAATGTCTTCCGAGCGAATTCCTTTTGATAGGTCTAAAACACAAACCTTTCCCCTCCAGATGCGCAGGGGCTTCCAACCATGCCAAAAATAAGTATAGCATCTCCACTTGATGAACACTAGTTTCCTTGACAGTTGGCAAACTAAATTTCTGGAATTTTAGCAGTAAAAATATGACTTGTCTTGATCCAGCACAATGAGCATGAGTTAGAAACAGAAATAAAGCTCTTTGGCAGAGACAGTCAATTTTAAGCCAAATATCAAGAACAGTACAATTGTAAGATTAAAAGCTCCTCCATGAAATCCTTTGAGCAGCAAGAACTATTTTTTTTTCCCTAGACAATATTTGGATTTATAACACTGAAATTTCAGAATGTTTACAACAAAGAAAATACAACTCCTAAACGTTCTCTATATTCCAAGAAACTGGTAATTAAAATTTGTCAAAAACAAAGAAAGGTGCCAAATAACAGCATTCTAATAAGATTAATGCTAAAAATAGAACCAAATGCTTAAGGAACTGAATACCATATTCAGTTGATACCAGGAATGCTGAGGTTGTTACCTGAAGATCTATTCAATGAGCTTTTCATTTTTCATGACAAAAGTTATTGATAGATAGTCATTAGATCTTACTTTACCATTACCTCTTTATACCTTTAATCATTTTTGTTACTTATTATTACTTCTGTATCCACTAAATTCCTGCTCCTACAAAATCATGCCAATTTGCCATCTGACTTTCTATATCAAATGGGATTAATCATGAATGAACATATCCTCAAATATTAATGATTTGAAGCTGATAATTCCATGTTAATAGAAACCAATGTCTGTGATAAAAGTCATATAATCTCCCACAACTTTTTAGACAGTGTTACCTTGATTTTTCCTTGGTTGATTTCCTGACGCTCCTCATTCAGAGGAAGGTCTCTTACTACATCCTTGCTGCTAACAGCTGAAAACAATACAGAGTGTGGTATCATACCACTTCTTCAAGCAACAGCTAGTGAGCGTTCAAGGGAAGTTAGAACTGAAAGGAACCCTGATCATGGTGAAGAGGTAAACCAGAATTGTTTTACCAGTTTACAGATCTACAGTTTACAGATTTACAATTTACAGATTGTTGCCATCGCTTTTGCAGTCCTGGTGGGAAATAATGATTATAGTTTTGTGTCTCCACATGAATAAGAAGACATCGTACCCTATACAGGTGTATTTAATTAACAGACCAGTTATTTTATTTCAATATTGAGCTATGGCAGCTGTTTAGGATATTAATTAGTCTCCCATTAGATGAATCTATGTTGCTACATTGCCCAACTTTCATCATGATTTTGCTTAGAACAAGAATGTTAAGGACTTTTTCTTGTATCAAGACTGTGAAAATCATTTGTTGTGTCACAGCAGTGGTCAATAATATTCATTAATGTTTAGTGTATTTGTCAGTCTGACACGACCAGCTACTTAAAATGAAAATAATCAAATACATAAACCAACATCTTTCCACATTTAATGTGGACGCAAATAATGGCATCAGCTAATGCTGAGAGATAGAAAGTCAACATCATTAATCTAAAAATTATCTGCAATGAAGGAATAAAATAACAAATAGATTTGTGAGGGAATATCAATCTAAAGCTCTTCTAATTACATTGACAATAAACCAGTGCAACGGTGAGGAAAAATGTATATTTCTGAAGTTGTACATCATTATGGCAGGCATTATTTTGCACTGGTACAAACTGTTCTCCACATAGTAAAATATAGCTTTATCTTCTTTAGTGAGAAATACTTGAAGTAATTGCAAACGATAGAGATGAGGTCACATAAACCTCCTTGTGACTGAGGGGGGGAAGTTCTGAGTATGGGGACCTGATCATTTACATTTGGAAAGGCCCGATGGAGTCTTGCTTTTGATGTCAGTAGAAACAGGAGCAGTCCCAAGGTACACTACACTAGAGTTCTCCAGAAAGTAAACGTACTGTGCATTGGGCCCAATACTTAAGCAATTTCTCATTTTGATTACCTACACTGAAAGCATACAAGTTGAACCTTAATTAACATTATTCCTGCATCAAATACCAATAGGGTTTATCAGTAATAAACAGGAATCGGCAATAAATGAGATTACTTTAGCTGCACATTCTTCCACCTAAAGTGAATTTTACATGCATAATGAATGACTAAAAATATAAATATGGTCCAAGATTCCACAATGAACCAAATTCTGCTGTTATTCTTTTAAATTACTTGCTACAACCTTGTATGTATTAGGTTGTGCAGGTGCTAAAGAGCAGACTGAGAAATTTGAGCTATAAGATAGCATCTCCTTTTCATTATGCAAGATTATACTAATTATTTTTATAAAAGATGGCACTTTTTTTTCTGCAGGCAAGCTATAGCTTTTCCTGTTTTGGGGCCTGATTGTTGGTGTTGTTATAGTCATAGATGTACTAGCCCTTTTGATTTTTAAAGACCAAGAGAAAAAAAGTGAAACACTGTCAGAAATGTTATGCAAGGGAAGACAGAGTTTGCACACAAGTAGAGTTACATTATCTCTCAGAAGGGTATAATGACTGTATCTTTTTTAAAAAAGAGAGTTATAATTCCAGGATCTACTAGTCCTGAATCCTCAAAGGAAATCTAATCGAGTCCTCTGCAAACCTTTTAAGAGTTTTGCTGCTGCACCAGTCTGACTCTTGTGGATTGTAAAAAAAACAATGAAAATACCCATCACATTTCTCCTACATTGGTAACACAAGCATCTGCTTTTCTGCTTTCCTCTTGTAATGATTTTAGTGCTTCTGTTCTAAAATTAAAGCTTCTGGATGTTCTTCCCCATGACTGCATGTGT
This sequence comes from Limnodromus scolopaceus, assembly GCA_028565335.1. Lineage (NCBI taxonomy): Eukaryota > Metazoa > Chordata > Aves > Charadriiformes > Scolopacidae > Limnodromus > Limnodromus scolopaceus. The sequence continues at coordinate 99,204,712 of JAOXNO010000013.1, read as the reverse complement.
CAGACAAGACACTCAAGAAAAGCCATAGCAGACTACATTTTTGCCAGAATCCTGTGGGTTGACGGATAATGCCACACTCAGAAACTTGTTCCAGAAAAAAGAAAAGACATCATATTATTGGTCCAATTAATGTTTTAACCATCCAAGAAGCAAATTATCAAATTAATAAATAAAACTCTCTTTAACAATAGCTTTAATTCAATAGCTATAAAAAGCTTTCTCTTCCCAATGTTACGCTCACTCTGGGGTAGTTAGCACTCTGGTGCTGAGGTTGGCAGTTTCATTCTTCCTCAAAAAAACCAGAGAAGGGTTAAAAGGAGTTATCAGCATCCTGAGTTCTGAACTGGGAGGAGCTTGATCATGGTGATGATGGTGGGGTCCTTTTCTCCTCCATATTGGTGACCATTTGGCTCATTTTTCCACCTTTTTACTTATCACAGTTTTCTTCTTTTTTTTTGATTCCCAGCTACAGCTTGCACAACACACTCCCCCAGCCCCAATTAGCTGTTGTTTGATACGCAGTGACAAACCTAGGTTTGTTGGACTTTTTAAAATACATTGCATTCACAGAGCTTACACTGAATCAGGTGAAGCTATGGTCACTTGACCACCATGCTATTGTTAAAAAATGCTAAAATCAGCTCCGGCCAAGGCAAACCTACACACATCCTGAGATCCTTCACTCCCAGATCAATACAAAGTCTATGGCCTTTTTTCAGTAATGGCAAAATTATGTTAGTCAGGCTACAGTTGTGAATGTGCTCCTGGCCAGCACTGCCCAGTGGAAAATAATCTATTTATATGCTACCTGGGGATACCTCAGAAGAAGTGCATGAAGACTGATGTTGTTTGAAGAATAGTTTTCTTCCCCCATCTATAATATAAAATTAAATTCATTTACTGATGTTGTTTGAAGAATAGTTTTCTTCCCCCATCTATAATATAATATTAAATTCATTTAGCAATCCTAAAACTTACTTTTCAAAGGATATTACACACACCACACAGTTCAAGACTTCATTACCTCAAAATGTCAGAAAAAGTCATGAATTCTCTCAAGCCCAAAAGATAAAAACCGAAGTTGGTGACATTATGAAAACCTCCCTTGTGAAAATTAGACAACTAAGGAATCTAACCTTGCATTCTCCTCAGACCAGTTGACATCATAAGAAAGAGGACAGGACAAAATCAGAAGAAAAATGTGTTTCTGTATATTAATGCTATTCCCAAAAGTGGCTTTCACCTCTACAAAAAATACAAACAGGGCAGATAACAGATGGTTTATTCTCTCCTTGAAGAAACAGTCCGTCAAAAAATTTCTGATGTGCTGAAAGTTTTAGAGATATAGAGGTCAGTATCACTGTAGATGTAAATAGCTAATATAGAATACTACATTGAGTATTCATTATTCTCAGAAAGTGATCTTTATAAACATTTTTCCATTAATGTAAGGCTTGTATTTATTCTTCTAATGTTCCATGGAAAAATACATTAAAGGATAAAACAAATGATTTTTTAATGCATAAAGGATTTATATAATGCTTTCCATAACTTAGGGAGAAACGCTTTGAAGTCATGTTCCCTTTTGTTTCTGCTGCTATTTACAAAGATAAACATTTATAGCCTTCATTTTTTTCATAGTTTGGCCAGTGGGACAAAATATCATTAAGCCGTTGCTTTAGGATGAATGCAAGCGTATGGATTATTTGCCTTCTTGAAGAGATGCAGCTTCTTGAAGTGGGATCCAAGATGCAAGAGCACAAATAGTAGGGAATCAATCATCTTGAAAACCTGTGCAAGTAGTAGTGTGTTTAATACCCTTTAACACAATTAGCTCTCCTGTCTCTTAATTCTGACATATGGTTATTAAAACACATTTACCATGTGAAGACAAGGTTCAGATTAATAAGTACTTATTCTAAAAATTAGGAACAAGACATCCACACATCCAAAAAAGTAATGTTAAGTGGACAATACTCAATAAAGACAAAAATTGCAAACAGCTTTTTTCTTTTCTATTTGATTGCTCAGAGTAGAGATCACTATTATTTTCCTGACTGCATTTCTGTTGTTACTGTCTTTTGAGTCAATTAAAGTGAGACAATGAGGCTAATTTTGTCCTGATTGTTTTCTCATGCTTACCAAATTTTCCAATGACGTACTGAAATTATAATGTATAAATAAATGCATTCACAAACTAAAAAGTATATCTTAAGTTAAATAACTATTTCTGTGGGGTTTTTTTTATACCACTACCTCAGACATGCCTTTTAATCCATAAAAATAAACCACAATTGACTTGTAATTTTCCTGGGAATCTTCCTTTGCTAATGAATGTCTCCTATCCATATCATGTCTCTCTTTCAGTTAATATATTTCTTAATTAGAATACATAGCTCTTCAGCTTGAGAGGTTAGAATGTAATTTACACAACAAACTAAACAAGAATTATTCCAGAGAATGGCAGCCCTTAAATTTTCATTCTCACGCAGCTGTAAAGTATATAATTTCACCGAGGATCACATGATTGTCCTGTCTTCATGAAGATTGAAATAAATTCAAATATTTACATCAAAAAACAACTTTGGGATTATAAGATTTTATCTTGTATAAACTTTCAAAATTCAGACTGGAAGCAGTCAGAATATTCAAGGACATGGGACGATAATAGCACCAAGTCTAGAGGAAGCACCTGTTTCAACAGAACAGCAGGATTATTCAGTCTCAGAAATATTACTATAGCGGAAGAGGCTATGTACATTAAACAGCCCCCTGAAAATTCTGAACTGTTGCCATTAAAATAAGTCCACCACGTGGACTTACTGTGTGTGTTGACTCCACATATAAGTTGTGGAGTCAGTGGTTTTCTAGAAAACCTCTGTACAGTAAAGGAGGTTTCTGCTGCTGCAATATGAATCTCTTCTCACCTTACTTAGCAATGTCAGAACTAGTCTCAGTATTGCAAGTGTAAATAAATTTATATTTTGTCAATGGTGAGTCTCCAATAGTTTGAAACCATTGGATGCAACAGACTGAACCAAAGCAAACTACATCAAAACCAGCATGCAGCATATCTTGCAGTCATTATTAAGCCTAAGAAGGTAGGGAGAGATGCTGATTAGAAATAGTTTTTATGGAAATAAGAATAAATTGTATTTTCTTTGATATTCCAAGCAACTCTAGTTGGGTGAGAGGAAAGTTCAGTTGGCATGAAGGAGATTTCAGGAATTTTATTAGGATACGGCAGTGGAAGACTGGTCAAAGACTGGGTGGCAGAAATAGATGTAAATCCTCATGTTATAAAAACAATGCATTTCATCAGTTTACCTTGTCACTTCTCAAATTCAGACAAACCAGAAATCCCTAACTACATTTTAGGAGCTTAGACCACAACATCCTTGCCGAATTCTCCAAAACATCAATACCCAACCATACCTGCGACACTCAGTTTCCATTGACTCTAATTTCTCAACCCTTATCAGCCATCATTTCTTAGTTACTCATCAAGTGGCTGCAGGCAATGGAGGACAGAAGGACATAACTTAAGATTATGGATATGCTACTTACTAGGGTAAAAGGGGAAATTCAAATGGTAACTTAAGTTAGATATTACACAGTAGAAGACTATTTCTAGGGTTTTCCAGACAACAGACAAAAAAAAAAGACAGTTGGTAATAAAAGTGATGATAAATACTGGAATTGTGGGGAAGAAGATGGAAAATTATTATCACATCACAGATATGTCTTATAGTACATTCTATGTGGGAAGAACTACAGGATAGAATAAAAATACTATCCTCTGCATTGACATTCCTACTAAGACAAACTTTAATATTAAAAAAAGTGACTGATATGGGAAATTGAAATATAATAAAATAGTCTGCAAGTCAAAAAGTTCTTGTCTGGTAAAATGGACAGAGATAGTAAGTCTGAAAAAGTGTCTGTAATTTCAAAGATATGCAAAGGAATGTGGGCAGCAGAGTTTGAAAAATATTTTTAATAATATTGGTTTATCATAGGTGAGCTTAAAAAAATTGATTCAGCAGCTGTGCTATTTACTGTTTACTCTATTCATAGCTCATACATAGGAATAGATCTCAAGGGCATTATCCTGAATCTTTTACTGTATGTGAGTTTCAGTACTGAAATTCTAATGCACAGAAGAGACAGTCCTGATGAAATGGTCCCATTCTCTGAAACAGAATTCTTCTTACAAAGGATAGATGTGGAAACAGATGACAAGCTAGCTAATTTTTATCTATTGGTATGGTAGATGAGATTTTTAAAGAGATGTGATATCATCTTATTTGCTCATGTACCTCTGCGCACCAAAATAAGATGCCAGGTGCACATCAGATGCCTAATGCAGCAACCATGCAATTTTATATGAAAGGCCAATATTTGGTGTTTTAAGCAATTTCTAATTGCAGCAGGAACACATTGAGATTGCCTGTATCTGAGGCAGACTCTTTCCTTTTCCAAGCTTAGAAAAATGAGGACATAAAACATAAAAAATGAAACCCGTCTAGATAACTTGATAATAGCTGATGAAATGAAAAATTTGGTTAAGTGCAATGCAATTAGATTTCAGTAAGCTGCTTGACTTGGTACTGCATGATATATTGCTAGGAAACCAGAAGACCAGAAAATCACCATGGTACACATTACACACGTTCAGCTCTGAATAACCAGCAAGTCTCAAAGTATAATTAATTCTAGAGTGAAGACTCCTTGGTGAGCAGGTGTGCCTCCCAGAGATCTCCCAGAGATTATTTCATGATTCTACTCTGCTTATAAGTTTGTTAGCAACAAAACCATAATGAAATCCTTACTGGCTAAGTTCTTAAATGACACAAAAACAAAACACAGAAGGGTATAGACAAGAAATAGGTAACAAAGAGCAGACTTCGTTTTTCCTATAGGTAGCTAAAACCTTGCATGGCACAATTGCAAATTTTATCATTAATGTAGGTAGTATTTACAGAATGGAGAATGCTGGTAAGCAGTGACTCTGAAGAAGGATTAAAACTCATGGTACAGAAAGATACTACTACCTTTGTATTTGCTTTAAGGTGAAAGTTACTAAAATGCTACATGCAGCTTTAGTGTTCAACCAATGGACTAGAAATGTGGTGGAAAGTGGAAGAATTCCATTCCATCTGTTCTACTGAAAAAAAAATATTTTGTATTACCTTGTTTAGCGTTTATATATCAGCATGTGCATGTATATACATGTATATGATGAGTATTGAATTGATAACACACTGAACTTAGTGGTGACAGATGAAATTTTTTGACAATGGTAAGAAACAGTCACCTTGGTAAAAAAGTTATCTTCTTCCAGTGAATTGATTAGTTAGACACATTGATTTCACTACTTCTTTTTTTTTTTTTTTTGAAAAAAATTGGCTAATTCACATAATATCAAAAAAAGTTGCTTCTGCTCTATTATTTTGGTTATTTGTGTTTACCAACCTAAAGGACCCAAACTAAAATAAATGGCTATGAAACAACAATGTTATGTAGACCTACTGGGATTTGCTGCATTGATTTGATCCACAAATAAAAAAAAAAGTTTTTGATCTTCCATCTTTAGTAAAAAACCAAATTAACATTCCTATTTTTCAGCTAGATCTAATTATTAACAGTGTAGGAAAATATAATTGATAAATTGTAATCCCCATTACTAAGAATTTTAAAACAAAGAGTAGATATTTTTCAAAAATATACCTTCTAGTTAATTCTCAGGTCCCAGACTTAAAAAAGATATTAATTCAGAAAAGCCGTATGCCTTTCAAAAAGTTAGAGAAGGTCATGGTGGTTCTTCCTTTAACTTAAAAAGGAATTTTTTAAAAAATAAAAGAAAAAACCTATCAGTTAGGTAGGTACAGAGCTTTTCCTTCACTTTCCTTTAAACATTTTTTTCAGGGTACCATGAAAGGAGAGGCCATGTACCATCAATTGGGATTATAATGACATGTCAACCCGCTGAGGCAGCAAGAAAGGAGAAGAAAGGGAGGCAGGTACAGTTTCTTCCTTGCCTTATGAAATACGGGCACCATTTTTACAGTTCCTTTTGCAAAGCTGACTTTGGAGTCAAATTTTGTTGTCTCTCTTTTCCCTGTGCAATATAACTGAAAGGCTGGACAGATTATCTTAATTCTGTCTTTTTGTAATGCTTGTGGTTTCACAACCAGTCAGAGAGCAAACAAGCCCTTGCAGAAAATTATCCTTCTGAAACTCCCTTGCTTCTCTTACCAAACTGTTTAAAAGCAATTTCTGTATCACGCTCCTGTCTTTTGCGCTACCTACCCTTGCACTAAAACATATCTATATCATATGATCAAGAAAACACTTTAAACTAGCCATAAAGTTTATAACTATTTTTACTTTCAATACTTTCATTGTAAATGAAAAATTTACAAGAATTTCAGCCAACTATAAGATGTAAATGTGGAAAAGTTTCAGACAAATGGTTAAAGTTTAACATCATCAGAAGCAGCTAAAAGACAAGACTTCCAATGAAAACAATTGGACACTGTAAGCCTTATTTCACTGCCACTATAATAAAAACAACAATCAAAATATCTTCCAAGTATTTGAAATAAAATATTCCAAATAAACAACTTCCAAACACTTCAAAGTTTTAAAACAAAATCTACTGTCATTATTATAGTTTCTACTGCAAGCCTGCATACAACAGGCAAAAATTAAGGATTTGAAGTTTCTTTCCTGTTGTTGTTTTTGTAAGAACTTCTTTTTTTTATTTCTATCAGCTTGTTTAATAGTCAATATTCAGTACTCTAGATCCATAATAAGGACAATTATGACCACAACCTGAATTACTCTTTCCATTGTTAATTATTAGTCTTCAGCATCACAAAACTTACGTATTACTGCTGTGGAAACAGTAATCTAAAACTAGGACCTAAAACTTTTTATGGGTCTTAGTAATTTCCAACTCTTATATGTTCACACCTTTCTCAAGGCAAAGTGACTAACACAATAGTCACCTACATGTGGTTAATGGTTTTATTATTGGCAACCATTCTTCAGCAAGGTCCTCCATCACACCCAAAGATCTGCCAATATTCATGTCCTGTCCACTGATTATTTATTTGCATTATATTCCTGCCACCAGATTCTGTCACAAGCTATGATCCCATTGTAAGTAATGCTGTGTAAAAACACAGAACAAGATAGTGTCTATGTAGAACTTTACAAATAAGTTTATAGGCTGAGTGTAAGACAGGATACTGCAGATGGATACAGACAGCTAGGGGACTACATGGAAATAATGAGACAGTAATTATTACTGCAATGGGGAGCAGTGTTGTAAAATTCATGGCTGCATTATAGGAAAGGGAAATTCAAAAAGAGATTTAAAGAAAGTAGCTTTGGGAGTGCTTCTGGCAAAGTCCTGTGAAAGGCAGCAGAGAGAAAAGCTACTAGTTAAACACAATTATCTCTTGGTTGATAGGTCTGAGGTTAAGGGCTGATCAGAAGGGAGGTTGATATCTATACAGACAGTCAGAAATAAGTAGGAAAATGATAAAGAAAATCTGCCATCTTAAGCTTCATGAAATAAAAAAGAGCTGGTGGATTACAAGACAGGATGGAATGACAAAATCAAAATAGGAAACAAGATAAAATTTGTCAAGTCCTGAGACATGGAAGTACTTCAAATTAAGACAACAGTTCCAGCTGTGGAACTATTGGCTCAAGCATTTAAAGTAAAGCAACCTCATCCTCGGGAAGGTACACGTAAAAACCCGAGCAGTCGGGTAAGTGTTTACTCAATAGTATGGAGACATAAAGGGAAAAATCTCAAAAACAGATTCACTATCCAAACTCACACCTTCAGCACACCACAGAGTACTGCCTAAAAAAGTTTTTTTCCTCATGCAAGGTGCTCCCTGCTTTACAATCTTCTGACATCACTTTCATCTAGAAACTTGTTGGATAGGGAGTGACATAAAACTGGTGGACTGCCTCATCCTCTTCCCACCTTTTGCAAACAATGGGCTTCTGCTTCCTTGATTTCTAAGATCTGTTCCTGGATTCTCGATCAAAGAGTATTTCTAGACTGTTAACAGTCATCCCTTAAAAACTATTGGATTAAGGATCCAAAAGAAATTTTCTACAGTTTCTACCACCTCCCATAACACTTTCCACGTGTTCATGCCTCTTCTTTCTCCTGCAGCCTCCCAACTTGACCCAAAGAGAAAGAAAATGTCATTACCACCTTTAAAAGAAAGTAATTTTGTATTATTTCTCTACATTTTCCTGATTCTATAGGTAAACTGAGTTAAACACAGTTTAGCCTGAAATACTCAGGGAACCACGATGTCCTAATTTCTGGCAACAGTTGATTAATTTTTGTATTACATTTGAAGTGGTAACTGATGGTAGCATATAGCCTAGCCTGAGGCTGGTACTCAAAAACTGGATATGCAGCAAGCGCAGAGAGTAAATTCTAGTGATAGTTTGGCATCTTGGACTGTGTTGATTTGCAGCTGAAGAGTTAAGCACAATTTTGGACTGAAGGCAGTTGCAAAAAATCCCACATTATGGCAGAAATTACGCATGTGTCTCTGAGGCAGCGAAAGTCACTCCAAAGCAAGCAAGCAGCACCATTTCTAATGAGAGACAGCAGTGACAGTTCACCTTTAGCTGGGAGCTAAAGTTTTGGAGGGTTTGTCAGATATGTGCAAGCACACACACGCACACTTCTAGGGTTCTTAAGTGGGCATTGCAGCAATCACAGTTTGACAACTGTGTCTGCTCAGCAGCAGCATCCACCAGTAAAACAGACTCAGGGAATCTGGACTTTCTGTCTTACTACTTACGACCTTATTTGTAGCATATGCAGGCTTGTTTCCAGGAGACTCATTAAAAAAAGAAAAGGTTATAAAGTGCTGACAGGTTCTCTGGGCTAACGATGATCCTATTGGTATACATAACATTAAACACATAATGCTGTATCCTATGCTGCTATATAGGAGTTTGTGCAATGCTGTTAATTTGTTTTATATAGCAAATAGTAAAGGAAAATTAACTTCCACTATCCTTATTGTAAGATACAATTTAATTAATATCTCTCCATTAGTAAGTTATTGAATACGAGTTATCCTTATAAGCAAGTCACACAGTTTGCACATTCCAGTGGAATGTGTTTGCCACAGCAAATATTTTTTTGGCAAAGTTAGATGTAGTGAATGGACAGGAAAACTGCATCAACAAAAAAATGAAATTGAGGACTTCAAGCAGCCTAGAATTTGTTTGTTTGAGGAACTCTTAAGAAAAGAAAAGAAAAATTACTGTCATATTCCAAATTTACGCCCATCTGCTTTACTGAAAGGTAACATGTCTCTGTAGCTAAAGTCTTCAGAATTTTTGCTTTAGGAAGCAATTTCTGTTACTCATCACCATTAACCACAGCCTGGGTGCAATTTTCAGTGGTTAGAGTATTTGGAGTTTTGTTTTTGCAACAGTTTAGAGGAAGTTCATCAGAGCCTTGTGACTTCGGTTTGAAAACAATCAATTATCTTTCAGTTTTTTTCCCATCTATCCTTCTGTGAAGCTCTGAATGCTTACTGACAGTGATATTGACTGGGTAAAAACAGCTGACATAGAATGAAAAGATAAATTTTACCTTATTTACAGCACTTTGCTGTAAGGAGGTGTTAATTACTTTGTTTCAATACAAATGGGAAACAGCACTTCAAAATCTTGCATCTGGATTCATAACTGCTTCAGTCAACGATAGGAAATTTGTGGTTTGGAGAATGGCAGTGGAGGAAGGTCACTAGCAATTACTGAGAGCACTAGAACTAGAGGTGTTTTAGATTGAAGTGTGTGATAACTGGTAGAGCGATGAAAGGGGAATAACTGTCAGTGAAAATCCTTCTCCTGCCCTCTGCAAGTTTGCTAACCACTTAGCACAATACTTCATACTAGTCTCTTGACATTTGGCTTTTTTCTAAGGTTATGCTGTCATTCTTTCCTGAATCTGCAAGAGCCTGCCAAGAGATCTGTTTTTATAAATATACAGTTTAAAGTAAATACACCCCTGAGATGCATCTAATAATTCAAGCTCAAGCAATGAGCTAGAAAAACCTCAGTCTACATATGTGGTCTGGAGGGACTATCAAGAGCTTGGCAGAGAACTAACATGAAGCTTCAAGCTGTACTGAGAATGCTGCATGTGCTTAGACCTCCTATGCATCAGGAATCTGCACCCCTGCAGAGGGACCCAGTATGCCAGAATTTGGAGATGAGACACTGAGTATGGCTTTTGATGCAGTTGCCTTCTAATGGAAGCAACTGGAAATGAAACAGTAAACAGGACAGCTGCAGTGGTAAGAGAGATGGGACAGGACTGAGTCAGACAAGGTAGAGAGAAAAGAGATTGTGGGAAGAACAATCTACTAGGAGAAACAGGAATTATAAAAAAAAATAAAGAAAGGAAGGTATTACGATTTTAGCAGTGGAACACTGGTTTCTGCAGGTCACAAAAGCAATGATAGCTTCACATTTTCTGACTTGTGGTGACCAACTTTGCACTGTTCATATTTTTCTAACATAGGAATTCAAAAGACTAATTGTTTATGCAGTATTGGTACACATGGAGTTTTGTGGATGCTGATTCCTCTAGTAAGTAGATTGCAGACTGGCTAAGTATTTCTACTCCAGGATTCCTTCTACACTACAGAAAAGACTTTGGCAATCATATTTCCAGTTTCTATCCCCCATAATCTTTGCTCAAAACAATATATTTGCTAATGAAATTGAGTTGCAATCCTTTTAATAGCTGTTACAGTAAAAATAGTCACAAGGCTTTAGGCTATAGTACTGAAAACAACTTCTTTTTTTCCCATAACAGCAGTTCAACCAGCTGCAGCATTGGTTCAAGTGCATTAGTTGCCAAGAACCATAGGCAGGTGCTTATTAAAGCTTTCCATTCATTAACAGCCTTTAATTGCATTGATTCAGAAGCACCCTTCACTCTTATATAACATTACTTACACCATCAGCATAGGGGTGCTGAAGCATCATTTCTGAACAACATCAGTGTTTCATGTTGTGTTTTAGCTATACAAAATGGAAAAAAAGTGAATCTTCAATAACTAGTGAAGTGATAGACAGACCCTTAGATTTTTCATGCTCCCAAGTGGCAGAGGTTGAAGTTTCAGGCTACAGATGAAATATACATGATACATTCCTCAGCTAATTATTTGTCAGTATATTAATAAATCACACCAGTCCCTGCAAGGCTATCTAAATTTAGAAGGTTCATGAGATGTAATACATAATTAATACCCTTAGATTGCATGGCTTAAAGGCAAGTGATTTCCTGATCTCATATGAAGTAGAAAGCATTTATCATTGTTGTCCACATAAGGAATTGCCAGCATGCCTGTTTTTTGGGACTATGTATAAATGTCTGTTATTTTTTTTCTGGTTCATGAGTAGAAAACAGAAAATACATAACAAGCAGAGCTAGATTTTTTAAGACCCATGCAATTGTGTTTATGCATGTTAAAGTTACAAAATGCAATATGTCCACATATTGGTAATGAATTGATGGTTGATCATAAAAATCAATGGAAGTTTTACCACTGATGTCACAAGATGATGGTCAAGTCACAAATATATGCATTCAAAATTCTCCAATGGTTTGCGCTTATGGCTTCATGTTCTCCAATCTCTCCTTTTCTCAAAATGTTCATCAATAGCTTTTTTGGAAGCTGGTTGTTACTGCCTCCCACACTCCACCTCTCTCCTCGCTTTGCTGTGTGGCTCTCCATAGGACCCCTTCCCTGGTCCCATTCTCTCCACCTGTGTGTTTTATTTCACCAGCAAATACTCATTAAGTTCTACAATAATGCCTCTGCTTTGCCCTCTAGACATGAATTGTGCTATCTGAATAAAACATGTTCTGACTAAGAAATCATCCCCTCAATATCAGGCTGCCAAAAATAGAGGTCCCTCTTCTCCTTTAGACCATCCCCCCTATCTTGTTGACTACTGTGGACATAACAACCATACAGCCTTTCCCACTGTGGAGAAAAAAATCAAACTCTTCTCTGCTGTGGTTACTTCTCCTCACCTCTGTGACCAAGTTTGTACCATCACTCATGGAGTACTATTTAGATTACTAATTCCTCAAAGCTCTCTCAAGATCATTGCTTAAAAGCTTCTGAATTTCAGTGATTAGAAGAGAGTCTGTACTCCTACCTACAACAAGGACAACCATTTTTATCCTGCCTCTTGGGTCGTATGTGACCCACGCCACTCAGAAAAGGTAGAGTACAAGAAGAAAAGGTACTGAGGAGATCACGGATCAGAGGAATGAAATGAAGTTGTTCAACTTTCTATCCTACCAGGTACATATAATCATAGAGGAGAATAAGTAACATCTTCTAGTGCAAGGACAAGGAAAGAAAAAGCTAATTGCTCCATAGTTACAAGTGCTGAAATACTGACTTTCGAAATAGAATTACCATTCAAATTACCTATTTCCTAGAAATACTTCCAAAAATCTTCCTTCTGCAATTAAATGTATCTTTGCAATTGCAATTTAGGCCACTTCTTTACTTTGTGGAAAGATACACTGGCAATGCTGATGGTAGACGCAGCAGCAACAGATGGGAAGCTCACATAGCTAAGCTCCTGTTTCAGTCAGGTATGTAGCTTTAGTATGCGTCTCATTTTTGACTTGACCAGACTTCAGCAGCTTTTTCCTAGCTTAAATGTACACAAATTTATTCCACAAATATTCATATATTATGCTGATCAGAAGATATTTGCATCTTGTTGTTGTGACCAAGTCATTTATATATTCACTTTTCTTCACTAGCTCCCTACTTTCTGTCTCAACAAATTTGTGAAAACACCCATGTTTTAGGTAGCCAAAAAAATATTTTCATGCTACCTCCTTGACATCTCTGCTTTGAAGGAGCTTTTGTCCTGGATGTACAAAATGGTATTATTCTTTTTATCACCTCCTCTATGTCTTCTTCAGTACCTATTCGTTTCAATCTCTAGTAAAACTAGGGGCTTCGCTGTTGTCTGTTACTCAGAAGGTGCTGCTTGCTGAATGTAGAGGGAAAAACCAAAGAGGGAAACATTGACACACTCTCTGAAGTATATCGTCTTCAATATCTCTGCCTAGTATCGTATCTTGTTAGTATTATGGGAGAAAAATTTCTCATCCTTCCTCTTTTCCTATATAGTTCTTCAATGTCCTCTTTTTCCTTTTATGCAACTGCTGCTGGAACTGTGAGAGGGTTTTCTGTAGTTCAGTGCCAGTTTTCATCAGTATTTTCAGAAGGCTCTTCTTCTACAAACTCAGTGTCTAGCATTGGTATTTTGCAAATAATATTTTTGTCTGCTACCTTTATTTGACATTATATTACCAAATCTATAAATTAATTTTTATTATATTTATTATATTTTGTATTAATCTTATTGTAATGTAAAGAGTTAAATCTGCAAATCTAAGATAAAATTATTTGAATGCATAGTTGTTGCTAATTTAATGATAAACTAAATGGTTATGTGATTTGTACATCCACCATACACCAAATGAACATTGAATGCATTACTACTTGAAATAAATAAATGTAAAAACTAGCCAGTATAGAAAAAAGAGTAACTTATTAAAACCTTTAGAATTACTTTTCCTCTTCTGAAAACATCCATAGGTGTGAAGAAGTCTATAATGTCATCACCTGTTTGAATGCAGAATTTCCTATTATAACAATTACAATAATCAGATAGATCATATTTCATTATAGCAAAGGGAGAATTTTTCATTATAGAATTTGTAAGCAGCTTCACAGATATGTTTTATAAAGTTATTTCATTTTCCAGTTTCAAATCTTGTCAAAATGTCTCTGCTTTAACAGCCAGGAAAATTCTTTTTACTACTGGAAGATTTTGTATGAACGTCATATCACTTGCTCCAAATTGTCCTCAAACATAGGAGTACTTGCAGGCTGATGAAATAATGAAATTATTTCTTAACCAGTTAGCAGTTATCACATTTTCCAAAATACTGAATTTATTTTTTATCTCCCTTCTATGGTTTAATTCTGTAGATTTTACTGCAGCACTACAGAAATGTTAAGAAACTATATATTCAGTAATACCTTCAGAGACATGTCTTTAGAGATATCAGCACCTACACATGGAATGTTTTATAATTATAAAAGTAGCACATCTGAAGGTGAGGGACTGAGTTCCTTGATCTCTCCTCCTATTTCTGGTTGAAGGGTAAGATCAGACTCTTCAAAAGTCCAAGTTTAGAGCCAGGGGAAAAAAGAATGCTTGTTGTGTTATGCAGTTGAAAAGAGGAAGATTTATTTTAAGATATGTTGGTGGTTAACACAATAAGGAAAGGGCGAGAGTAAGAATATGGGAACTAAAAATAATATGAAAGAAAGGATAACAGAGATTAAGATATTTTCGTTTGGATTTTTGTACTGAGGCAAAACATGCCAGTCATTTAAAATTGCTTGTGTGCACCTTGTGTTTTCATTTTGTATTACTGAACTGCTCAGGAGCATTCAGATCAGCATTAAAATGCACATATTGTTTAACAACTGTCATGGAATATTTTCCCTATCCAGAACAGATCTCCAAAACAAGCAAGATGCTCAATCAAGGAGGAGACAATGCATCATGGAAATGCGATCCAGCCAGTGAATGTCCATAGGAAAAAATGGGATCATCTTTCATTCAAGCTTTATAATCTCTGAATAACAATTGTTAATTCTAAAGTAAAATTCCTTGGACTGTATCTCCAGCAAGCTAAAACAGTTTAAGTAAAAAAAAAACAAAGCCACCACTGAAATTAAATACTTCTGTAATTTTTCTCAGCATAAAATTTGAAGGAAAGATGTCCTATGAAAAATAGGCTATTTTGTAAAAACATGCCCTTTTTGCTGAAAAATCAGTGTGACAGAAAACTGTAAAGGAGTCATAGAGTCCTTTAGTAATTAAAAAATATATTTTTTTATTCACATTGTGCTAAAAGTCACAGTCACACTGTAAGAGGGTGTTTTCCCTAAGACAGATCACATCTTCCATATGTGCTAGTATTACAGTTCTGGTGGCTGTAGTCTGAACCAAGGTAGGGCCACACCACTATAAGTATTCATATTTTGGAGTGCTGATTTTGGCATATGCAAAATGGATATAACATTTTTGTGTTTGAAATCCAGTTATTACACAGAAAAGGCATCAGTAGCACTCATAAGCTGGAGAGCCCTTGCTTCCGTTCATCATAGAAAGAAGCTGACAAACATTAGTAGGAAAGAATGAAGAATAATTCCATGTTTTTTAGGCTTAAATAGTATCCTTCTGTCTGATTAACTGCATGGGAAATAAGACCTGCTTGTCACATAAATCCAGTAACAAAGGAGCTTTGAACAGGGTAAATACCCTAAAGGACATTGCAACTTTGGAATGGCAAAGGGAATTTTATGTACTACCCCATAAAGTCAAGCTCAGACAATCAGTCAAAACGATTCTTGCAAGAACTGGTTAAAAAAATATTTTAAATTGAATGCCTTCTGTCATGTTCTAATTATTTTGTGATCCTGACCTATCCAGTTACTGATTTTTTCAGTCTTGAATAGGGATTAAAGGATAACAAGCACAAGGATAAAGGATTCAGCAAAACAACCTCATCCAAACACCAGTTTTGGGTTTTGTGTTCAGGACTGTGCATCATAGTCAAAGTCCTCCACTGACCTGTTCCAGCATCCTGCATCATATCACCCAATTTCATCCATGACTGAGAAAAGCCGATAGCCAATAGTGTTTCACAACAGTCTGTAAGGCATATTTTAAGATACAGTGACGATAAAAATGATTATTTACTTTTCTTTATGTCACTCCATAACTTTCTAATAGTGAAATCATATACTGGGTTATACATAGAACAACTAAGCCACTTAGGGAAATGCAGTACAACCACCTGTGAATTTAGTAGTTGTAAAATTCTCGCATTTAAGATATGAAGATTTTTTTTTAATTCAATTTACTATTGAGTGTGTGTGTGCTTTCATTTCCTTATTAGTTTTTGTCTTGTTTGATTTATAGTTTCAGATTCATAATCAATACCAAGTGCCTGCCTGGAAAGAAAATCCCATCATTGTTCTCAGAATTTTTTTGAGGAAGAAAAGACTCTCTCGCACAGATATTTTCTTTAGTTTTTTCTTCCTTTTGTTAATCTGAAATCAATAGCTATTTGGACCTGGAGCCAAAATTAAGATGTACTCACTAGGAGTAAGACTGGTGGCCCTCATATGAAACACATATTGTGGTGATTCCCTCCTACAAAACAGGATGGAAGGACAGGAACCCCTCACTGCTCTTACCCACCCAAGCAGCTAATAGGGAAATTTCCTGTGTGGAAATACAACTTTTATCACGTTGGAACATATAAATGTACTGGTACACAGGCTGCAGGGAAGGCTCTACATGTGGTCTCTCTGTACTCGGTTCCTTAGGCCTGTGGGTATGGCTGCACCCCCCGGCTGCTGCCCACCATTTTACTCGGAAAAGCAAACCTTCTATTTTATTAAAATTCCCCTTTACTTTGTCAGACAGCTGGGAACCTGTCAGCAGAAGCAAGTCAAAGCATGTGAGCTGCTGCCAGGTGGCCTCATGCCATTTCCAGGCAAAAAGAACTTTCCCAGATTCCTAGACTAATATAGCTAAAAATGATAGCCGCAATGACTGCTGCTTGACAGCTTTACTGCAACAAGGTTTTTCTGTATCCACATTTTTATTGTAACTGTTAGATCAAATACATTAATAAATCTATTTCTAAACATCCTTGAGTCATATAGGGTAGTAGCTTCCTCATTTTGTTGAGAGAGGGTGAGGAACATCAAGCCATTTTTTACAATTCATACAAAAGACAAGTAGCACAGCCAGATATATAAGCCAGAAGCCTCACTGCCTGCCTGCCACTCTGAAATGAGCACTTGAAAATTTTATATTGTGTTAATGACAACCAACATAGTGGCTTTGTATCTTTATCAGAGTTATTTCAGAGGAAACCATCCCACAGAAACAGCACTGCTTGCTTAATGAACAAGGAAATTCTGTGCTTGCCTACATTTCCTTTTTCTCTATATCCTTAAAATCTTGTCAGAAGCCATATTAATTTTTCTCAAATAAATACATCAATGCTAGGCAATGAAGTCTCCTCATCAGTGAGACCAACATACACAATGTTAGTGAAATGCTCCACAAAATATTTAAACGATCACAGTTTAGGAACTGGAAATAATCACACTTTTAATTATTGCTGGCTCTAAGCAAAAGTTCATTTATAGTTTGCTATCCCAAAAAAGCTGCTAATAAAACTGGTGCGTTAGGACATGTCAGAGCTAGCTCCAGCCGGGAAGCAACATAGTAAATTTAATCCAGTATTGAAGTTGAGCTTTCAGCTGGCTGGGAATACAAGCAGATAAACCTTATCCCTGATCAGGGCATGAGTCATATCTATATGAAGTGCTATGTAAGTTTGTCTTCCTAGAACATATGATATAGACATATTCTTCCTGAGGTGTATTGTCCATCCTCTTACATCTTTTCTCAGACTTCTAATTCTTTCTAAGCTCTCTAATCCTCCTCCCTGCTAGTTTCTAAATTCCTCCAAGTAAATGCTACAAATGGTAGGTTATTTCTCTCTTATCACAACATAGAGTTTAATTTATCCACACTTTCTCATGTAGTATTCTTTGCTTCAGGCTGAAATTCCTGTGCCCTTCCTGCCAACTGCAGCCTTTGAAACACATGGCTGTTTGCACATGCCTGCAGTGAGGCAGGAGTAAGCTATAAACAAAGAGGATCCTATTCAGACACATTCAACAAATAAACCAGATATACAGAAGCCAAAATCATACAGCCAAGTATTTCATGGGGCATAAATCTGTGCCCACACAATAAAAGTTAAGGTTGAGTACCCTTTAAAAATGTCTTCAGAATAAATCTGGAAGCTGGAAAACAGTAAGTGAATTCTTGATGTGTCATTAGATATAGAGACTCTAAAACTTTAAAAAATATATAGTGATATCATGGGCATTCAACATCACCAACTTAATCTGTTAAGAACTGTATGTTCGTATTGGCGTCCCTTTTGCCACCCTCTGTGCTTGCACAAATCTCTCATGTAGGATTGCAAAATACACTGTCATTCTGGTAAATAATAAGTGTCATTAATGTTAAGCACACCCAGGTAATATGTGTGCATAAATCCTAGAAATAGGTTTTCCCCTCTCATGGATTACAGAAGTACCATGTCCAAGTGCTTATGCATACAGAGTTAGAGACGCTGATCATCTTTTAAAAGGGAGTCTTTAAAAGCGATGCAAACTGGTGCAGAGTAAGTTAAAAAAGAACACTTAAGGTCACATACTTTCCTTACAGTTTCATCTATTGGCATAAATGACACTGACTAAATTAAAAAATTCTGGTATTAATATCTATGTCTGAATTTTTTATTTTGTAAAATAGAAATTATAGATACACATTTTTAACATACATTTTTAATTAACTGTTAGGAGGACATGACCATATATGCAGGCTCTTCTCCTACCAGAGCATGCAGGAACTGAATTCTCTCTATGTTCATGTTATAAAGTCGTGTACTTCTATATTACAAGCCTCTGATTTGAATAACAAATTTCAATTATAGGCATATCTTGAACAAGATGTCATCTATGTATTTAGATGAGCTGTTATTTCTCATAGTTCAATTTCCTGTAATGATACTTAATCTAACCCAAGTACTATAAAAGTAGCTTTTTAGATAGATACCCACTAGTAATTGAAACAGCAACCATTTGGTTTAAAAATGAGAATTTTAAGTTGATTATCTGTCATCTGCAGAATATGCATGGATAATTCAGTCCTATCCATAACTCACTCCTTCAACAATTCCCATTTGTACTATGAGAGACTATGAGAACCACATGCCTTGCTTTTATTTAGGCTTTGATAAAAAATATCTAATTTCTGGCACAATCAGTCATAAGCTCTCTAGAAATTAGATCCTTCTTCCTTTTCTTTCCATGTGACTTCATTTCTGCATTGGAAAAAATTTTATTCAGATCAATATTTGCTGAATAGCCTTTCTGTCTTTCTTAGTTCTCATTATGAAGCTAAGCTGCTTATAGAATTTCTGTTTCATTTCATGATCCTAATGATGCTAATCCATGTGTAAAAGAATAAATGGATCTACAGAGTATCTAGCTAAGGAGTTAAATAACTTTCAATAAGATTAGGTCCACTGACTTTATGGATATTGAAGCAGATTACAACATCTACTGAAGTAAACAGACATCTCAAAGTCCATCATGTAGATGGAGAATGTGAGGCTCTGAGAGACAGGCAGACAAACACTGCTCATGTCTGAAGCCAAGCCACAGCCAAGAAACAAGAACGCAGGAGCCTGGAATTTTCTTTTCATGCTTTTAAGTCTTGATGTAATAAAACCAGGGCCATCCTATGGAAATGCAATGAGATTTTCTTATGTACATTTAAACACAGATTAAACATTTTCCCTGCTGTGTGGGAGAACACAACGGTATCCTTCTTACTAATCATGTGTATTTCTTCATTACAGTATATATATATTTGTAGAGTTGCTGTATGTAACTTTCACATCAAATTTTCACAGTATCTAGAATTTCATATACCCCCTTACAATGCATTAGCTTGGTTCACAGGGTGGTTTTAATTTATGCAAACTAGATTCCTTTTGGAGGAAACTGGAGAGAAAGCTCCATGCCAGGCATGCACCAAATGGAACCTGACAAGTAATGGGTTCATAAGGGTCCTAATCAGAGGTCAGTGCTTCAGATGACTTCAAACTGCATGTGTGGTGAAGACACTTGAATCAGGGAACTAGACTCAAAATAAACTCCCAGAACAGTACACATGACAGTAGCAGAGGCCTCAGCACCAGCTACTTTGATCTGCTGATCTGTATCTCCTCTGTCAGACTTGACGATCTACACATAGCCAATACCAGAAAAGTTAAGCTGCCTTCCATTTGTACAGCCAGAAATAACTGCATCAAAAGAAAGATAAATGAAAGAAATACTAATCACTCAGGTGAAGGTCATAACAAATCTCCACAGTACTAACCTATGCTTAAAATTAAGTCTTACAGAATTTTAGGGTATTAATTTGTGAGATGGGAAAGGAAATTACTGTTCCCTATCTTTCCAAAATGGCAGCTTCAGCTACTGAAAGTTTTGCTTTTATTTTTTGATCCCTTCTCTTATGCATATGCTGAAACTCCTCTAGTATAACTTACCCTGAAAGCAAAACAAAATAACAGTTCTCAGTCCTATGTACAAGACAAAATATGGAGAAAAACAACGCAGCAATTATTAATGCAATGCTTCTCGGTTTAGTAGCATAATAACTGTTCATTTGAAGTTCTATGATAAAAAGAACTGCTTAAGCCAGAATGTGGGCCAAGATCTTGCCCTTACCTCCTATTTATTTCATTTTATGTACATGGAGAGTACTTCAAATGAATAGTAAAACACATACACGCATTACAGAATGCTAAAAAATGTTGTAAAGTAGTAGAAAAGCAGGGGGTTTCCAAGTTGTTTCTTATGAGTAATAAGTAGTCCTTGTAAAATTATCCAAAATTACAAACATATTATCTTTTCAGTAGGTAAAAAGGTGTCAGAATCAACCCCCAGACACTTTATATAAACATATGATATATAGCATATGCTTCTCTAAGCTCATCCTGTCCAGAAACCAGTAAAAACACCAGCAGTGGCTCTGGAGTAGCTTCTGTGAAAAGGGTTGCATCTCCCTGATGAATATGAATATGCATCAGAAAAGAAATTCTTCCCCAACTTTAGTAACAAGTCACTTTCAATGATGTCTTGAATGAGCAAAGATGACAAACAATTTTCTTGACCTTAAATTTTTCAGGTAGCTGAGGTTGGACTTAGTGACAAAAAATGAATGGATCCTCACATCCATCCAGTGTCTCAAGCTAACTTTGGACAGACCATGGACAATGAAGCAATTTTTGTCAGTAGTCATTCTATCAGTTATTAGAGCACCTTTTATAAAAACTGGATTTTCTTTATTTATTTCAAGATAATAAGAGACTAATACACCACTCAGAAACCTACAGCAAGGTTACAGTTCCCAGAACTTTGTGAACTCAGGGCATTTTTTCTAATTGTAACATTTTCTAAAAACAAAAAAATCCCCCAAACAATTCTTTTAACACTGTTTTTAAATATGACTAAAGTTCTTTTCCAGTTCTCTGTGTAGACTAGAGTTGCACCTAATCGACGTAAGTAAGCTCTGTTTCAGTAAAATGTTTAAGCTTCTGCATAGTCTTAAGCAAGTCCACACTAGACTCAATGAATGACTTCACATGCTTAGAGTAAAATATGTTAACGGTGATTTGTAGAATCAAGACTTTAATGCTTTTTAGGCATTCATTAGGGTTATGGCAGAGAGATAAGAAATAATATCTTATCTCTTGATGTAAACGTCAGAAGAGGGAAGAGGATGTGTAACCTAGAATGCAGAAGCACACGCATTAAATCATCAATGCATCAATATCAACTTTACTGATTTTTAATAATAATAATAATAATAGGAAATGTCTTTAAAGACCTATTAGAAGACCTTTTTTTTCTGCTATGATGAATTAAAATGGCTTTTGATTTCTTTCATTTTCTCCCTTCCTTCTACTGATCATACTACCATAACGCTGATGATGTAAACCATCATAGTGCTGTTGATTAGTTCCATTGAATATTTTTGGTTAAAAGAATGAGACAAATTATTGTGAGTCATCCCTGCTTTCAGCAAGTAAATCAGATTCAGTTTGTTAAAAAATAAGATCAGTATGCAAAATTTTTCTGAACATGCTGAAATTTGTAGGTCACTGCTTTACCATCCATGCATCTTTCCAAGACAGCCTGTATAACTACCAACAGTTCCTATTGGCTGGCTGAAGCACAGCTACACCGTAAACTAAGTGCGTCAGCGTGGAGGACAGAGTGAACTTCGCAGGCTTAAAGCTGAGTATATTAATCATTAACCTCAATGTAAAATTTTTTAGTCAAAAATTCTTCCCCCCTCAGTTTAGACGGACTGAAACATTTTTCAAATCTGGAACAGACTGGGCAGTAATGTCCACTATACAACTAAGAAGACTTTGGTGGTATTTATAGAAAAAAAAAATCTTTATTTATTTTTAAAAAGCATTTTGATAATGTTTTCATTAAGAAAAAAATAATCTGAAGTTAAAAGACTTCTTACCCAATCAAATAAAATATTTTCATTTGACTTGAAAATTTTGTTTTATCCTACTTGAAAGCAAGTCTAAAATATTCTTTAATCTAACTATTTTTTCCTGATTTTCACTTTGGTAAATGAATTGAAACTATCATTTGTTCACACAACTGCAATGTTCTATAAACACTGGCTGTAAATACTTTCCATAGCAGCTATCCTTCAAATGTACGTGCTAGATATAAGAAGGTCAGTGGCTCTGAGAAGTTAATCAGCATGGAATTTGTTAATTAACGTATAGATGAAGATGGTAATAATCATGTATATAAAGACTTCTAAATATGTAATGTAATATAAACTCAGAGACAGCGGTAATTTTATCTTGATTAAATAATTCCTTGGTACTCTTACAATCTGTAGTCCTATAGTATTCTACACTTTCAGTACAGAAAAGCTCAAATTATCTAAAATGCAGGCTGAGGTCTTACAGAACCAAAACTCCCCACTTACATAGTAATTTGGAAGTAAATAAGACAGCTTCTATAAAGTATTTCAAGCCTATAGTTTCATCCAGTTCTAAAATTAATAAGCCAGTGACCTAATAGGCTCTTATTCACTTTCAATTTCTTTTTTAATGAGTTTTAATATTGGACATTGGAGAAGCACCTGCCTCAGACACCCTCTTGCCATCTGCAGTTTAGTGTTGATCTGAGATTATTGTCTACTTACTTACAAGTAAGTATTAGTGTTTCCTTCCTTAGATCATAGGTGAAGTTCATAACACTGGAATATCTTCTCATTCACTCCCTTGTTTAGTGACTTAATATCAAACTGCAATTTTTTTTCCCCAGAAAAACAAACTGGACTGTATTCATACTTACAGTTCAACACAAGCAAAGAAAAATGAACAAAGTCATCTAAACTTGGGTCTCACCAAGCTTCTGTCTTCCAATTACAGGGGGTCAGGGCACCTGGATCACTGCTTAATGGAGTGCCTGGGATGCCTTACAGTAAAAGGGACACTGCCAGGGAAGTTCCCACACATAATAGCCATTTAGCTGAAGTTTAATACTTGTAAAGAAATTCCGCCATCTATGAAACTAACATATGTCCTCAGTCTAGGCACATTCCCTTTTGTTCCTGTTTATATTAAATTCCCAGAGAGACTCATCTAAACTGTTAGCATAAAATATGTGATTATAACAAAAATACTTCATACAAATGAGCATCACTGTCTACACAGACTAACTACCGAAAAGGAAAGCACTTTGTCTTTTTGTTTTGTTTTGTTTTCTTTTTTCTTGCACCTCTTTGTAGTAGAATTCCCTCCTGAATCAGTCTTATTAAAATTTATTCCTTTCTTTTCTTACTGAAATAAGAGTATTATAATTTTTACATAAATTATTATTATCCACAACATTCCACATCTACTGAAAGCAAAGCAAGCATTTCTATTGATGATTCAGTACAATGCAGAAAGGTTTTGTACAAAATCTTTTATGCAACATTAAAGATTTTTTTTATGTGATAATTTTTTACATAAGCTCAATATTTTGAATTCAGCTGAGGAATCACTTTGCTATTTTTTCAATAGTTTTCTATTTCCTTTAAGGAACAAAAGCTCTCTCGAGTTTGCATGATTTAATATCAATAAATTCAACTGCTACCAAGGACAGTATAATCCAAAAAGCCCTATGGTGAAAACATTTACTTTGTATCCTGAAGACAGCAGTATACTCTCTCAAAAAAAAAAAAAGTGTATTCCTTAATATCATTTTTACTCTCAGTATAAAATCAGTACTTATTTCATCATGTTGAGATCAGTTTAAAACTTTCTAATAAGAACAAGAATTTTTAAAATGAAACCTTTGTGGTTTATACTGGAAAGCACTGACTTATCACAATTTTAATGTAAATCTGGGAGAATTAAGACTTTAAGACTGCTTATCTCACTGTTCTGTTGTGACTTTAACTCAAAGCAAGTGAGGAAGAAGAGCATTGTCATGGTCCAGATAACACCAAGACACACACACATCCACTCCTGGGCTTTCAATATATTTGAGTTCTGCAGGAGTGCAATAATAGAAATCACACTAGATTTCTACAGGTCTTCTTCAGTTTGATGAGGACAGAAATAGTCCAAATGAAAACATTGTTGTAACATTTTTCAGACAGGACAAGGAGCAACGGTTTTAAATTGGAAGAGGGGAGATTAAGATTAGATATTAGGAAGAAATTCTTTACAGTGAGGGTGGTGAGGCACTGGAACAGGTTGCCCAGGGAAGTCGTGGATGTCCCATCCCTGGAAGTGTTCAAGGCCAGGCTGGATGGGGCTTTGAGCAACCTGCTCTAGTGGGAGGTGCCCCTGTCCATGGCAGGGGAGTTGGAACTCGATGATCTTTAAGGTCCCTTCCAACTCAAACCATTCTATGATCCTATGATTTTAGCCTAACTATACTGCCTGTCACTGTAGTTTTACATTTTTGTAATAGAGGAAAAGAGGGAAGAAGGGAGGAATAAAGTTATTAAAATCTAAATGTTTCTTCAAGTTCAGTTCTGGATAAGGTTTTTTTCAAAGATTGTTTCCAGAAAAATACATGTTCACACACATACACGCACCAATCTCAAGTGCATTTTCATTCCATAGGTCCACCATGAAATGTACGACTGGAACCAGAAAGAGCACTGAACAGCCATTAGCCTGCTGTTCAGGGAACTCACCTGGACCATATAGCAGCTCTTCTGAATGAAGAGCATTGCATTACCAGAATGACTGTAATTTTCTCAAAACCGCACATTCAGTCACAATTTTCACCTTTAGCATTTAGTTTACACAGGTAGTTTTTGCTTCAGACAAGATTCCAAGTTTATTAATGTAATGTTTTATTTTGCTGCCCATTCTTCAATGGGTGCCCTACCAACAATAGGTCTTGAATCTCAAATAATTTGAGAGAGGGCTGGGAAGGGCAGTTGAAGTCAGCAAGATGAGTGGAGAGGAAAGGAAATGCTAAGGAAATGGTTGTGAAGAAACAGTACACAAGGATATTGATGGACTTACATATCCTACCTAAGGCAATGGACAATATCACTGTCCCAGCAATCTAGGCAATATGTGGTCTGTTTTGCCACTTTAAATGTAAATGAGCAAATATACAAATACTCACAGAAGGAGAAAGGGGCTAAGCACACATAAAGGAGCCCAGCAACAGAGGCTCTGGGACAGAAGAGGAGAATTGTGAGTGACTGAGCATGTGGTAGGATGTACAGTGGGTCTTCTTGGGCCAGTGAAGTCCTGTGTCTGCTCAAGCACACGTCAGCTCTTTAAAAACATAGCTGACTCATGACCAGTGTGCCCTATGCCAAATGACATTGAAACTGTATAGAAAGCAACTGAGAGAAACATGAGACCTCTAACCCAACAACAATGCGTAAAAAAAAAAAAAAACCAAAACAAAAAGCTAGGTCCCAAACAGCAGTTCAGAATTGAAAGGTATGACTAAAGGTAAAAAGAAAAAGGAGCAATTTTAAAATTAATATGCGAAATAACATCTTAATTGGAACAGGATCTAAACTACTGAATCAGATCCATCCCCTAAACATCATTCAGTCTCCAACATAGCAAAATCAGAGAACAATGGAAAACTATCAGAGACAGAGGAAGGCAGGAAGGAAGAATCTTTTTTTTGTGTGACTTTGCTAATCATTAGTAGACTGAAAGAGAAATTCTGAGTGGAACAAATCTTTGAAACATACATGAGTGTATATTAACTGCCGGGTGCTAAGTACCCAAACATATATGCTTGCATTTATATATATTTGCTCATATTAGGTTTCCTATATTAAATGTTAGAGCTGTTTCTCAGAAGTTGTTTTCATGCTTATCATGTATGTTTACTCTGTTGAGTTCTATTTTATACAGGTTATTGTTGATTTTCTGTGTATGCTCTTTCAGGTAAATTCTACTTTAATACACTAAAATCTAAGACTTTGAGACCTTCAATTTCTTTTGAGACCTTAAAATTCCACATTTTATATATGATACTTTCTGTTTCTCATTAAACCTTGCTTAATTCATCGTATGCTTACGTTACCTGAACAGACTTTTTGGCATGTGTGTCCATCCTTGTATTTCTTTCTTTCCTTTTCTCTCCTTTTCTTCTTTTTTCTTTCATTGGCATTTCTGTCTTGCAACATGCGTTATTGCATAGGTTACACTTGGAGGAAGATGGCATTTCAAACTGAAATGAACAAAACTGTTCTGTTGAGCTCAAAAATGAGCTACATTCAGGTATGATTTGCACCTGTGAGTAAATATGTTGTAAGCTCATTCAAGATAGTCTAGGCCAATAGGTCATATTTAAGAACCAGCATCTGCTTGCTTTCAACAAACATGCGAAATCCTTAAAATAGATACCGTATAGGTTCCAGAGACCTGACATGCTTCAATCCCTTTTAAAAGAAATGTTAAGTTCTATTTCTTTACATTGATGAGAGTCCTTTGCAGGCAATTGTTTTTATTTTCTTGGATTTAATCTTTGCATTCCACGCTTAACAAATTGTTTAAAGTCTCAAATGAACTATTTTAATCTCAGACTCTGTCCTTCATTAATCTTTATCTGTCAGTTGCCTTCAGCTTGAAACACTCCTAAATTTTGGTTACAACGCTGTTCTCTACTAGTTCTTTTCTTTCTTCTCAGGTTAACATTTCTTTTAATAGATACTTGTCATTTCTCTATACAGTTTTCTCAGAGGACTTCGTATGATTTTTCCCTATGCTCAGAAAAAACATATTGAAGAGAGAAGTATCTATGGAGAGAAAAGATGGAGAATGTCCCGTCTAACAAGGTGAAAATCTCTCTTATCATGATCTAGATACATGAAGAAGAGGGTAAACTGTTTTTTATGAGATAACAGTGTCTTTAAAAGATGGAAAAATCTTAGTACACATAGTCTTTTTACAGTGTTCAACTATGAGAGACATTTGAGCAACTAATAAGATTTTATGTACCACCTATTACACACACATCCTTCAATCCACTTGAAACTTAAAATCATCTAGGACTATTAGGCTTCATGCTCCTCAGTTTAATTAGATTATGAGTACATATAATTTATTTCCAGTGACATTTCTTTAACCATTTTCACTTAGATTAGAGTGTCTACCATTTTTAAAGACTCTGGAGAAAGCAGCAAAGTTTTGCCATCACAGGTATTTAAATAAGCAGTATACTAGATTAGACTATGGGTGGGATGGTTTTAACAAAGTGCATTTCCATGTCTTCAAAGAAAAAAACAGTTAATGTCAAAACCTGCTCCATAAATTACCTAATGAATAAGGTAAACAAACCCTAGTGCATAAAGAATTGCACTTTATTTCTGCTACCTCACAGTATTTTCTTCTCCTTAAGGAGAACAGCGGTATATCAGGGAACAGTGGCAAATGTAACCTCAGTATGTCAGTGATGAAGTGGCATGATCGAGTTTTACTTTCTTATTATAAACAATGCTGATTCTGAATTCCTTGGATGTCTAAAGAAAGTATTTTTTTTTAAATTAAGAAATACATGAAAGACAACTGAAAATTACCACGTGTGATCTGTCCACAACAAGTTTAATGTTCAACAAAACACTGGGTATGGGGAATTTCTTAGCTTACCTGGGGCACAGACAGTCGTGGACTTTCTGGATAACAGAGGATGAGGCAATCATGGGGTGACAGACTTGAAATTGACAATATCAAGCAATGCTAGGATGAAAGCTGAGCTTTATGTAGCTCTCTGAACACTTCCTCCCACTCAAACACACACACAAATAATGCAAGATAAATCATGAGCTATTTTATTAAAACTGATAATGCCATATTACTGTAATAAGGGTGTAAGTGAAATCTGTATTAAGACCATGTTATCTAAAATTATGAACATAATTTTTGTTCTCTTCCTTCCTCTATGCTTTTTCCCTCACTATCAAACTCCAGTTGCCCATGAAATCCATTCTGTGTATTTATAACATCCAAAAAAAAGAAAATTTATCCACTTCTGATGAAGAACTACGTGTGTGGAAATAAGACAATATTTCTCTCTTAGTAGCTAAGCAACAGAAATGACACAGTCTTTTGCCTGATTCATACAAACTGACCTACTGAAGTCAATAGAATTAGCTGTGCAAGAAGGGAAAGCAGATTTTATTGATAACATGGCTCATTAGAACAGAAACTCAAGAAACAGGACATAGTCCCTCAAATTGAGAGGAAAATATCAAATTCATTCAACACACTGAAGATTATTATGGACCAAAAATACATTACCTGAAGTTAACAGAAATGGTCACATAAAGTTGTAATAATTTCCCTTTGCCATAAATTTTGTTGTAGGACTTTCACAGTCACTTGTATCTTTTTACAGCACAAAATAATTGTAATTTCCTTGTGTCCTAATGAGTTATCATTAGTGTTCCCAGCTAAAAATCCCCACCCACACTGGCTAAAGAATCTGTTGGATTTAGAGATGTATGATTCCCTCATGGGAAATTAGTGGTTTGGACTCTCCTCTAGCTGCTTAGCAGGAATGCATAAAGTTAAATAACAGTCATACAGGATTCATAGTTGGTGACTCACTCTTACTTTTTTTAGATATATATAAATACATTAATATCTGAATACCACACAAGCTTTAACATATTTATTCTCAAAACAGTCTTAAATCAGAAAATTGCTGTTTTCCTCAGTTTTGCTCCTGGGAACTAAAGAAGTGAAATCCTAAAAACTAGATCCACAAAGGGTCTGTATTTCCAGCCAAAAATTCACAGCCTGAAGTTAGACTCATTGCCCTCCCATAGAAACACTTACAGGCTCCATTGGCAGAGAAGCTTGAGCTGGCAGAGAGCTATTTGTGCTATCTAAGAAATGCCTGCAAGTGCATGAGTATCCCACTCATACTTCCCGCCCTCTCGTCGCCCCCTCCACGCTGCCCCCCCTCCAAAAAAAAAAAAAAAAAGAAAAGTAATTGAAATTACACCAGAAATGTCACAGAAATGTAAATACCCACCCCATGAGCCAGGCAACAGAGCACTCACCTTCTCACCTTGGATGTGATCATGTTGAGTTCCCCCTTCCTGCTCGATGGGAAACAGCATTTTATAGCCCAGAAGAGTACCACAGCAACAAAATTACCAGACATTTCTCTGGTGGGAATTCCCACTGAGCTTCACGTGTCAAAATGATCTGAATTGCCCAAATGAATCTCTTAAATACAAAGCTCTGCAATCACTTTTGTGGCTTTTAGTCTATGTACCTCAGTGAATGATTGTTAATATAAACTAAAACAGTTTCAACCAGACCGGCTGAGAAAGACTTATTCAATTTCCAATATCTTAAGAATTTAGGACCAAGCCAAAATAGAAAACATCTGAATTAGGTCAAAGTAGAGCTGGTTATTGACTCTCAAAGTTGGTGAGAGACCAGATATAATACAAAGTAAGATGTAGTTTTGGGGAAAATGCCTTAATTTTCCCCAATTAACCCCAAGTTAGGGGTTAAAGAAGCTCAGTGACTTTTCTCTAAGATTCCAATCAGTTTGTTAGGAATGAGCTCAAATATCTCTGCATAAGACCCACATGTACTTTTTCTCTTGTATGTAACCTCTGGAAAAGACAGAAGAGGCATTAGAAGACGATGAAGCACAGTGATTTGTTATGTTGAACCCCTTAACCTTCACATCGGTGTGACTATTTTAGGTCATTTTATCCAAAACCTGTTAAAAAAAACATCTTTTATATTCTAACCATCTGATGTACATATCATTTGTGCTTTAACTGGAAAAAGTGAATACAAAAAAGTAATATTTCCAGTTAGGCTTATCCCCATTAAATCCTTCTTTGATTCCATACAAACCAGCAAACACTTTTCTCTCTTTTAATCAAAACTGCAGGTGGCACTAGTAACTTTTGTTGTTCTAAGATGCTCAGTGCCAATGATTCAGCCTGCGTAATTTTAGCTGGAAAGGACACTTTAAAATGTCTGCACCATGAAAAGATTCCAAATTAGCTGAATTCCTTCCAAAGCAGGTAGTCAGCTGAAAAAAAAGTGGTCAATTCAGCCTCTAAGGCATCAGGCAGCATTGGAAGTGTCCCTTTCTTCTGTAACCAAGCAGCTGCTGAACAGTTTTATGTACATAAATTTCCTACCAAGCTTATAACTGGGCATGGAAAGACTAGACATCTGCCAATGTATGTTTCCACTTCTGGAAATGAATGCACACAAACAAAATATTCAAAACTTTAAACATTCTGTTAAAGCAAATATTTCTGGTTTTGACACCCAACCTGAAAAGCATTGCTTCACTTGACTACCAATATTACTGAAAGACTTCACCTTTTTTCTCACAATTTCCTCAATGGAAATATCTAACTGAAATTCAAAGAAGTGTTCATTGATAAAATGAAAAGACACTAATCAAGGAATTAAATGATTATATCATGTAGAATAAAGAAACCCCCTCACCACTTCAAATCCTTGCTGTGATTCACTAGCAGAAAGGGAGTTAAGAAACAGCTCTGTGTTGTCTTAACAGGCAGGAGTG
Source organism: Limnodromus scolopaceus (assembly GCA_028565335.1). Taxonomy (NCBI): domain Eukaryota; kingdom Metazoa; phylum Chordata; class Aves; order Charadriiformes; family Scolopacidae; genus Limnodromus; species Limnodromus scolopaceus. The sequence continues at coordinate 99,173,819 of JAOXNO010000013.1, read as the reverse complement.
AAGATGCATGAACATGATTACTGATTTATTAAGGCTTATTAAAAGCCTCTCCCACAGGGCACAAGCACAGAGACGCTTCTGATTAAATTAACAGACAATCCATAAAAATAACATGTTTCTTCATTCTGAACTTTAGCTGAAGGGGACTGTCTAAGTCGCCATGAACATGAAGAAAGAAGCTGGTATGCAAGTCCTTTGCCTTGGTCATCTCTGTAGGTATGTTATTCAAAATCATACAACTCCTCAGAAAAGGAGTAGTTGAAGGAAGAAAGATTAACAACAAATTCCTCTCTTGGTTAGAATTTATGGGAAATATTTTGATTTCAGAGGGTTCCCGATTTAATCTAAGCAGTCCAAATGCAAATATATTTGTAGGAAGGAAAATTAAAATGATGCTGTTTTCTGAACAAACTCGTGTGCTTTGTTTACCTCAACAAAGGAAGAAGTATCAGTTGCAAGAGTAGACTGAGGAATTTATGACTTACTGTGGTACTTTGAGCTTACTGGTCTGAAGAAGAAAGGATTCCTATGTGAAACAGAATTAGAAAGCAGAGCAGTACATGAAACTCTCATCACATTTTTAGATCCCCAATTCAAAGTACACAGTGCTTATTCCTCTCCCATGAGTGAAGGCCAACCTAGAACACAGCAGGCACATCCTTTTGAGTAAATTTGCCAGTGCCAGCCACATGTCAGAGATGATTAGTGAGGCAGAGATGCCAGCCACCTCTTCTGACATCAGAGGTCAGATAAAGGAGAATGCGACAAAAGCTGAAAAGCATCAGCTCTCCGATGATGATGTGGCTGACCTGGCATACCTACTATTCCCGTCACTTCGCAGTACTTCTTTTATTGGCATTACCTGCTGTGAGAAGAGTCTCTCTAGAATTGGCAGCTTGATTTCAGTCTGAGGAAAATAATCATAATACGGTTGGAGAGAATCAGACTTCCAACTCCTGCCTTTCAAGTAATGAATTGAGTACACTGCAAAAAGGCAGATAATATTCAGCTCATACCTTTCTCAGATGGAGCAAACACTCCAGGTTGCCATAAACCAGGAAGGTTCAGCCTCCTGAATTAAAAGTACACATTTTTTTGCCCTTCTTTGTGAGAAACAGTCTGCAAAACAGCTAAGAAAACCAGCTATGATTCTTGGAGGCTAAGACGAATTCCAGAGAAAAGTTAGGCTAGGGCTGCTGGGCTACCAAATACCCTTGCCAACCAGTGAGTCTATCTGACTTTTAGGCTACGAGAAAGTCACTTCTCCATAAAGCTGTTCTCCTGCTGTGAAGATCATCTTTTATACCTGTGTTCTATAAGTAACACACACATCATTCATAACATTTTGTCCCAGTGGTCCCTTTTCCTAAATATTTTCATGGCCTTTTCCATTAAGAATCACTGACATCGATTCTTAGGCATCTCAGAGTGATGTTTTATCAATCGCTGTGGCATATCATGTATTTTTTTCCTAAGGGGATGATAACCTGGGGTAGAGTCCTGCATATAACTCCCTTTAAAAGATTTGAACACATTGTGCCAAATGTCATTCTTGTGTACAAATCCGAACGGGCTTGTTTGCAGCTTGGCTGGTTCAGGAACGAGTGACACTGAATAGATATTCCAAAGGGCAGAATTAGAGTTTATCAGACATTTTAAAATGTAGCAATGATTATGGAGGGGAGAAGGAGGTCATTCCTTCTTGGATTTTTGTATTTGGGAGGTAACATGGTCACAGCTTTGTGAAATGTCTTTTTCTTCTTATTTTTGAAAATTAAGATTCAAGATTCAAGGTACCAAAAATAGAGGCACCTGAAGTCTCCCTTTGGTTTTCATACTCTTCAAAACTCACAGCATAAAGGCATCTTATTTGTAAACAGAACTCTAAGCAAAGGTCATTACTGAAGCGATTGTTGAAATTCTTCATCATTAACACATAATTTTTCTTAACTCCTTACTCATATCAGTTAGCTTCCAGCAGCATTATAAAGCCATTTAATCAACATGTTTGTATAAAGAAATTTATTATCTCAATTTTTTTTTTTTTAATTTAGGGGAGAATGGTATGGAAGGAATTGGTTGGATGTTGCATATCTATTTTTAATTATCACACTGCCACTGCAGTGTTATTTAAATCAAGTAAGCCTTTCTTGCTTTATATTGTTGAGCTCGCAGAAACAAGAAGTGCTTTGTACTCTTTGCTGCCTCTGCAGAATTAGTCCATTAGCAAGCACTATTTCTTCAGATCGTGCCAACCTCATGGTTCTGTTGGTCAAAATGCCCTTTCACTATACGTCTGTGATGCTGTTTATAAAGGCAAATATTTTCATATCAGCTCCATTCAGATTAAAGACAAAAAGTTACAAATTAATATTTCTCACATGGAAAATGTGTCTTTTTAGATGTTAATTTATCTGTCTCTGGGTAAACAAAGAATCCATAAGTTCTAGTTCTCAGCTTCTAAGATGCAGTAAGTCCTCACTACACTGTAGTGTGTAACTAAAAAAAAGTAACTTTCCTTTCACAGCTCACATCTGTAATCGTCTCCAAATCCAGATTCTCTTGATTACCTGTTCATTGGTTCTCCTGTCATTTCCTTTCTCCATTCGATCGTTTATCAGTCTCAAAACTCCCCGAGGATGCACAGAACACAGAGAATACAACATTCAGCATTAGGAACATTCAGAGAACTTCAACAGTGTATTTCAAACATGTAATTGCATTTTACTCTAAGGTACACTTTGAAAATTCAGGTCCATTTTTTCCACATACATACTGGCTCAAGTTGTTGAACGCTGCTGCTGAGACACAGGCTTTCTTTGAACTGCAAAAGTGAAACACACTGGTGTAGGAAATAAAATTATGTTGATTGCACATGCTCAGCAAGAGTTCCCATAAGAATTCAATAAAATTGCTTGTATTTGCTTATATATAAGAAAGATTATAATCTTTCTTATGTAAGATATGTAAGATTGACACAAAATATTTAGTAGGTGACTTCTAAATGAAATGTGATTATACTCTTAAAATATATTATAACAGCAGGTATAATGCTGGGTATCTATAATGATAAATATCTCACCATGAACCCCCTAATCAACTCTCTCTAATTATATGATATTTTAAAATGATTTCAATTAGCTACCTTTTTTCTATGATTACATTAATTACAAACAAGATGGTACTGAAATGAAAAAAATAAAAGCTTACACACAGAGAATAGGCGTGAGCTATCCTGGTTTTATCACAACATGGAAACTGGAGGTTGCTGTCTTGGAGGAAATGGTTACTCCTAGTTTGCAGCTTATTTTCCCACCACTGTTTATAAGCATCAGTGCCATTTTATGCTTTTCACTCCTATGCATCAGTAGATGCTATTAACCAGTTGGGAACACTTTTTATGCCTTTTTTTTTTTTTTTTTGAATTTTGAAGCAGTGAAAATAATAGGGAAAGGAATAACCAGAGGCAGATGAAGGAACTTGGTTTGGAAAATCTTTATCCAAGTACTATAAGCATATATAAGAGAGCAAAGTTATATTCAATGAAAAAGGAATTTCATTATTCTCACCATATATTTAAATAGATTTTGTATCCAACACCAAGAATACCAAGAAGAATTTGATTTTCCTTTGTAAAATCAATTCTAAATTACCTGAAATAATTTTCCATGTGCAAGAATTTCTTCTAGAATACAACTGGGACTTGCAATTACCACATGGAAGTATTTGTTGTCTATCATGTACAACAGCTCAGGCTGCCCAGAGAAGTTGTGGATGCCCCATGACTGGAATTGTTCAAAGTCAGGCTGGATGGGGTTTTGACAATTTGATCTAGTGAAAGATGTTCCTGCCATGGCAGGGGGGTTGGACTAGATGATCTTTAAAGGTCCCTTTCCACTCAAATCATTCTACAAGTTTATGAGTCTATTTATGTGTACCTGCGGCTCCTTTCAGTTGTTTGTGGAAAGGAAGTATTACACTTGAAGAGTTCCTAGCCAACAGAAATTATAAACTTCCTGTTCGGTATTATGACCTAGTAGCAGTGTCCTAATTCACAACAGAGGATTCTCATGGGATTCTTATTTCTGTAAATAACCATGATGTCTGCAGTTGGTAAAAGCCCTATAATAGTTCACATAATGAAATGTCAATGGAGGGTAAACTCCAGATGCTGTGGATGTCTAACAGTCATTCTTACCTAGAGATTTGCCCATAATGAACACCTTCGGCTGTGTGCTCCTAAGTGAAGGTATTCTCCATGTCAAACTCCACGTTCCTGAGTCCATAACACATGCCAGTTTGAGAGGGTTTCTAATGGATATTTCAGTCTGACTACCTTTATTTGTATTTCTGAAATGCCCATTTCTTAATTCCTGAACATCCCTTGCAAGCTAAAATAAACAAAACAATAGGGAGAACAAAATTAACAGATCTACTTTAAAGAATTATGTAAGTTTACACAAAAATTTAAAATAAGGGTCTCAGTTTTGGGTGCTATGTCACCTTTATGTACTACTCTAGCTTTATCTGTGAGCTGTTCTTTTTGACAAAACAGTGAAACGCTTCTCCATATTTCCTGCTGTGGAAGAAATTTCTTTTGTAGCAGATATGTGAGGGGCTAAAGTGAAACTTCATCCAGCTTGCTTTGAGAAAAGTTTCCAGAGAATACAACTTACTTTTGAGAAAACTTGAAATACCAAGTGTCAGATAATCAATGCTACGCTGGAAAGAGATTCATCAGGGAGATAACATGGCCTAATAAACTGAAGGGTTTATAAATCAATTCAAGAATCCTGCAGTAGACCTGGTAGCACAAGGGGAATTAACAGTTCACCAAATAATGATGTAAAAAACTCCATGTGGGACGCACTGAGCCAGCAGTTGGGTACACTGGCTGAACCAAGTCAGCCCAACAGCATTTCCCTAGAGGACAAGGAAATGTCAAGTTCGAAGAGGAAATGCTGTGCCAAGAGCTCAACAGCTTCACACAGAAACAGCAAGCATAGTGCCAGAAGCTTCTGCCTCTCCCAGCAAGTGGGAAGATAAGGATGTATATCACCATCTGGATGATGCATTATCCAGCTAAACAGGGAAAAGGGGCATCCTTATTGTGGGTGGTTGACCTTGGCTGAACACCAGGTGCCCACCAAGCTGCTCTATCACTCCCTCTCCTCAGTTGGACAGGGGGATAAAAGCACAATGAAAGCCTCATGAGTCACAATAAGGTCAGGGAGATCACTCACCAATTACAGGAAAAACAGACTCAACTTGATAATGAGAAATAAACCCAAATCTCAGAACACCTTCCCCTCACCTCTCTCTTTCCCAGGCTCAACTTCGCTCCCAATTTTCTCTACCTCCTCCTCCCAAGCAGCATAGGGGGATGAGGAATGGAGGTTGTGGTCAGTTGATAACATGTTGTCTCTGCTTCTCCTTCCTCCTCACTGTCTTGCTCTGCTCCAGTGTGAAGTCCCTCCCACAGGAGACAGTCTTCCATGAGCTTCTCCAATGTGGGTCCTTCCCATGGGCTGCAGTTCCTCATGAACTGCTCCAGCACGGGTCCTTTCCATGTGTCCATTCCATGAGGTACAGTCCTTCAGGAACAGACTTCTTCAGTGTGGGTCACCCATGGGGTCACAAGTCCTACCAGCAAACCTGCTCCAGCACGGCCTTCTCTCCATGGGTCCACAGCTCCTGCCAGGAGCCTGCTCCAGAGTGGACCTCCACAGGATAACAGCCTTTTTCGGGCACATCCACCTGCTCCGGCAAGGAGTCCTCCATGGGCTGCAAGTGGATATCTGCTCCACTGTGGATTTCCATAGGCTGCAGGGAGACAGCCTGCTTCATCATGGTCTTCACCACAGGCTGCAGGGGAATCTTTTGTCCAGTGCTCAGAGTACCTTCTCCCCCTCCTTTTTCACTGACCTTGTTGTTTGCAGAGCTGTTTCTCTCATATATTCTCACTCCCCTCTTGCAGCTGGCATTGCTTTTTGCTTCTTAAATACGGTATCACACAAGTGCTACCACTGTCACTGACAGGCTTTACCTTGTCCAGTAGTGGGTCCATCTTGGAGTCGGCTGTCATTGGCTTTATCAGACACAGGAGAAGCTTCTGGCATCTTCGCCCAGAAGCCACCCCTGTAGCCTTCCCAGCTACCCAAGCCTTGCAAACTCAACACCTTAATCTATCTTGCCATTCCATCCAAATATAAAAAAATAGGAAATCAACTGGGAAGTATAAAGAAGAACTTTGCTGCTGTTGTTGCAGCCATGCAATAGGATACACTCTCAAGCTGACACCTAAATATAAGCTACTCTGAACCAGCTTTATCATTCTCATAATGGAATTCTATAATAAAAATAAGTAGATAGTTTCTTTTAAAGTATTCATTATTTTCACAGAGCTCTGCTTAACATAATAAGAGCAGCAATTGCTTGACAAAGGATAAAGCTTTATGCCTCCCTTATATGTGGATAATAAATACCGTACAGCTCTGATAAGACTTTACACTCCATCACAGTTAGTTATCTAACTGCTGTTCAGTTCAGAAAGTAACACAGAACACCCATTCCACATCTGTATCACCATACAGGACATAAAATAATTTCCTATTACCTGGTAAGAAATTTGAGATCCTTCTTGTGCAAGCTATTGTCTCCCATAAAAGATTTCTTCCAGAGAAACCTTTAGAAAAATTCTCTAAAATGTACTATTTCTCATTCCACAGATAGATAAAAACATATCCAAAAAGCAGGATAGGGGGAAGGGGAAAGGGAGAGAGTGGGGTAAAAAAGCTTTATTCATGCATATTTTTAAATTAAAACGTGGCAACAGATTAGGGCATGGACAGAGAAAACAGAGAAAACAAACTTGAGAAGGCAGATTCTGTACCCTCCTCCAAAGTAGCCTTTGTATGTAATTTTGGGCAAGTTCCGTATCTTCTCCGTGCCTCCAATTCCCAAAAGCAACAATATAACAACTCTTGTAGCATATTGCTCAGAAGCGGAGGAAAAGTAGGAGTACAAATAGGCCAGATAGGCAGATTTGCACAGATGGATAGAGACTTAACCTGAATGAGTTTAATAAAGTGTTGTATTTACAGGTGTTTGCAAATAAAATTAGCCTAAATTAAATGAGAACCTGCAGGAATTAGAAGTGTCATTAATAACTGTACTTTTAACGTGTTCAAGAGAGCATGAGCTCTGAGAGACTGTGGGGCAGATATAATACTTCAAATATCTGAATCCATCTCCAAATACATTCAGGCGAGATGGAAAGACGAAGAGGAAAAATGTCTTCTTTTTTAAATCATAGTTGTATCTTTATTATAACATTAATATTTAATAAGGACTTAAAAAAACCATTGAGAATATGGAAATGTCTATTTTGTATGCATTCATAAGAGAGAATTTGGTTTAACAGTCATAATGACTCATGATGAATCTTTCTCCTTCTCTTATTACTATAATTTCTTCAGAGGATTATAATGTACCTGTTGGCCTTTTCTTATGCAATAAAGATTTTCTGGGGAAATCTACAGTTACAATGGATTGATAATATTAAAATAAGCTCCGTTACCTAACCCCTTTGGCCTCATTAAACTACTTACAGTATCTGGATTGATCTCGTGGTAAATTTACAACTGGCATTCTCTGGAATCTGTTCCCTGGGGAAGACTCTTGGATGTTTCTTAAAGTCATTTCCTCCCTCACTCTCCCTTGACTGTGGAGGTCAGTTTTTTGTCAGACTCATTTGGGAAGCTACCCTGAGACATTGTTTAGTCAATAATCTGTACTGGCACATGATCACAGATGTAGCTCAACCCTCTTGCAAAAAAAGGATTCAAAACTTACATCTTCAGAACTTGCAACTTTGTCACTATGAAATAAATGATATGAAATATTTCTAGAAGAGTAAATATTTTAAGAAAAGAGAGAAGTAAAGATAATGGATGTTATACCTAAAATTTTCTTAAACCTACAGGTTACCTTCTATTACCAAGGATAATTTGTACGCTATGGGGAAATTATTTCTTCCCATGCTTAAAAACATGAAAAGGAACTAAATCTACATATAGAACAATATTGACCTCAACAGTTAAAAATTCCAGTGCAAATGAAGCCACCAATCTCATCTTGCATACCAAGATACCATAAGAACACTGCATAATAAGATGTCTTCATTCGCATCAACTTTTGAGCAACTGGTTTTATTACTGATTATATTTTTTTATCCTGTTCCTGACCTACCTGTGAATTCAGTTTAAATGAAAGGAAAAAACCCTACACAAAGAACATGTCCAGTCAAAGAATTATACATGTAGTCTCTCAGCAAAATGCATGCTTTCACGTTGTTGGTTTTAAATTTATGTTTTTATTTTTATGTGAACTAAACTTAGTTTTAGTACATCATAAAAGTATCTGATACATATTTTTTGGGTACTAATTAAATGCATGGATTTCTTTTATTGAGTCTGACTCTACACAGAAATCACATAACAGATTCAAAAATAATCAACACTACTATAATTATATATTATGTTCTGCAGGCATAGCTGCTGGGTTATTCAGTGCATAGAGTGTGCAAAGACCACCTGGCAGGAACTGAAGCATGTATTTTAAATATCTAACACACTTTAGAATTAGTGGCACTGTGTTCCTCTGGGTCTTCTTTCTACAGTTTCCATGTTTACATGCAAATTGTCAAGGCAGAAGCCTTTGCTTTCACTAAGATCAAGTTTACCATACTGCAAAATGAGCATATCCACTACTTCTGTGTTAATGGTTTGCTTAAATATTTCATAGACATCATGAGGAGCTGATGAAAGATGAAAGAAATTCTGCCTGCCTCACGGATGCCTGCTATCTGCTGCCTGCTGCAGCGTAAAAAGGTTAAAAGCCAGTGGCTGTAAAGAGTAACAAGCCACACTCAGACTCACAAGCACTGACAATTTCAGGGTTATCTTCATCACAGCTGATTTTCAGATTCCTTGAGCTACTCTGTACATCGTACCAGTGTCAACACTCTTTCAAAATGTGGCAGGTCATCTGCAACACCCAGGTCAAAGCTTTTTCGTCATCCCCACTTCTTTCTTAACAAGAGCTTATCTAGTCTTTTCTTTCCTGGTCTGCACCCAAGTTTCCTTTTTTTACTCTATTTCAAATAGAAGTCAGGTATATTAGTGCACACTACTTACCTCTCCCTGAATCTCTGAACACTTGTGCAGTGTTGTCAGCTCTGTTCATCCTGCTTTCAAATGATCTCATAAAAGAGTGCAGTGGACAGCCTGCTGGAAAAGCCTAAAACATAACTGGCTTTGTATCCAACACATTTTGATATAAAGAGCCTGGAGAGAACACCTGATTCATGACGAGTTATGTAGGATCTAGTGATCCCAAGGTGTAAAGCTGAGGAATAGCATAAATGTTAACTTTCCAGCTATCACCACAAAACAGGCTCTCGGACAGATCTTACAGCTTCTAACACTGTTCCAAGGCAGAGAGCACCCTGAGAACCCACTTTCCCATTTACACGTGTGTAAATGTTAATAACATTCTTGGTATCATTACAAATCCATATAGTTCCCTCAGGATGGTTCCCCACTTGAATGCTAAGTATCTAAAAAGAACACAATAAAATCTAAGAAAAACCCTTACAGAAATGCACCCCTCTAGGGTTACTTCACTAGAGTAATATATAGCACTGCAAAGGAAATTACAGAAATTTGTAGCTTTCAGGATATAAAAATCAAGAATGGTGTTCCCTCAGTACAGATTGTGAAAACAACAATTCAGATAGATAGAAAGAAAATTAAAGCAACAACAAGAAGAACAGAGGGGGAAAACAAACAAACAAACAAACAAACAAAAAAAAACCCCAAACCAAACAAATGCAGAACAAAAACATTTTTGTAGCTAAATTAAAAAAGAATAAATAAAAAGCTTAATAACCTAATTTTAAGACTTGGACATCCACATTAGTATTTTAATTTTGTAATGGGAGAGGTATTCACAATAGGGCCTTAGTTACATGTATCACTTGCTCTAAATTCCCTTTCATTTTACCCTGCACTTTAAAGAGAGTTAAAGGGTATTACAGAATTCCAGGAAACTGGAGATAATTCTACCAATGGCAGTAAATCGGATTTTTACTTCTAAAGAGCTGGGCTTAATCTAGCTTCATAACAATTACTGTAAGATACTCAATGGGAAGTAAGAAAATGGTATCATTGCTCTGAGAAAGCGTTTTTTAAAAGTTAGCAGCCCAGATGACAGACACAACAGGCAGATCAGTGATGTAACTGGTTTGTCGGTTGAATGGTATCTCCAGCACCAAAGTTTACCTACGTAGTTAGTGAGCAGAAGGAAGCTTGCACTATCCTTATATGTGCTGTTTCCACTCTGCAGAATCAGAGAAGATTCAGCCTCAAGTACTGTTTATTTTAATTTCTACAAATGCTAAGCTGTTGAAAAAGTATACACTGAGAGTGAAGAAGAAAAGAAAATTACTCCTCTTTTTCTATATCTATTAATATTTGTGCCTACAGCCAGAGTGAAGGTCAGCATGCTACCCCATGAAAGATTTTGTTTGGGGAATCCAGACATAGTACAGCCTGGGAATGAAAACAAATTCAAATGTTAGAGTGACAAAATGCATGGGGTAAAAGCACTGCATTATTCTCAGCAGTATGTTCAATTTACTTATAAAAATGGTACAGCAAAGAATGATCTTTCATTCCTACATAAAAGAACATAAATCCCAAACTGTGCAACTAGTAAAGCAAATAATAATAATAAAAAGAAAGAAGTAGTGACAAACATCAACACAGCAAGTTTTTCTTCATGAGAAATGCTAAATCACTGGCAGGCTTTCTGGGAGCCTGAACACTGAAATTAAAAACATTGCTCAAGACACATTGGTGGTGGTTTTATAGTGAATGTATCACACGTTCAACAGGAGAAATGTCTGATTGCCATAGTGGTTTTAGACATTATTACAGATGTTGTTTTTAACTCTACTGCTGCATTTGGAAGTAAAATAGTATCTGACAGTACTTAGATAGAAAAACATTATATGGGTGGGTTCAGCAAAACTAAGGAAGCACTGAAAACTGACTGTCATTTTTTCTCCATTGTCTCCTTTCTCCTTTTATGAATAAAATACCATAAAAATCTACATGAGTTAGAAAAATGAGGCTCTTACTATTTGTCAAAATGAAAGCTCAGTTAAGAATGGTAGCCTCAATTTATTTTTAAAATCGCAATTCAATTAATTTCATTCTGCCTATTTAAGTTCCTGTAGTAGTTTCAGCTAGATAAGTATTCTTTGTTTTGTGTTCTAAAAGCAGAGCTCATTGCAATGACCAGAGATGAAGCCATACAGAAGCCATTGTCTTGGTGACCTGTAAATAAAATAGGCATATTGATGCCTAATTTGATCAATATAAAAGCAATTTAAAATCTCAGTTAAAATTCTATTATTTGAGTAGTCATATTAAAAAGTTGAAATTCTTAGGAGCTGGTTTATCTTTGGCAGCAGGGGGGCTGCAGGACTGTCTGTGCAAAAAGAGGACTGGGGTTGCCCTGTGCCAGACATTACCTGTTCCACAACAAACCCATTGCAGGACACAGCCAAGCCTATTGATGAAGCTGGTAGCAGCTCTGGGAAAACATATTTACGACAAAAAAAAAATAATGCCAGAGAGCAGAGAGAAAAGTAAGAGGGAAAAAAAAAAGTGTGAGAAACAGCCCTGAAAACACCAAGGTTGTGGAAGAAAGGGAGGAAGTGCTCCAGGCACCAGAGTAGGTATTTACCTGCAGCCCATGGAGGAGACCATGATGGAGATGGCATTTCCCAGCAGCTGGTGGAGAGGACCCACGTTGGAGCAGATATCCATTATTCAGCCCAAGGAGAACCCCAGGTCAGACCAGGTGGATATTCCTTGAAGGAACTGTGGCCTGTGCAGAGCCCACACTGGAGTAGGTTTATCCTGAAAGACTGCAGCTTGTGGGAAGGACCCACACAGCTTCATCATGAAGGAATGTGGCCCGTGAAAGCCCATGACAGAGCAAGGGGACAGTGTGAGGAGGAATGAGCAGCAGAGAGGAACTGCTAAAAGCTCACACAATGCCCCCATTCCCCATCTCTCCCTGCACTGTTCATCAAGGAGAAGGTGATAGAAGAGTTGGGAATGAAGGAATGAGTTTGATCCTGGGGAGAAGAGGGGAGGGAGCGAAAGTGGGTTAATTTTTGCCTTTGTTTCTCACCATCTGCATATATTTTAATTGGCAATACATTAAAGACATTTTCCTCAAGTTGACTCTGTTTTGCCTGTGATGATAATTGGTAGGTCATCTCCTTGTCTTCTTCTTGACCCACCAGTTATTTCTCCTCAATTTCTCCCCCCATCCAGTTGAGGAGAAAGAATGACAGAATGGCTGAGTGGGCAGCTGGCAGCTTGCCAAGGTCAACCCTCCACAACCTTAAAACTTTCTCTGTAAAATCATTAGTGATTTAGAGATCATCTTTATATTAAATTACACTTTTATTAAGTAACACTTGCATTCATGTGTACTTGCACTCTGAATACCAGTCTTATTCACGGAATAAAATCTGCCAGACTAGGTTTTGTTCTTATGAACCGTTCTGTTTTGAGTTCAAATTATTAGCAATGTCTTTTTATTTTATTTTTTTTTACATGATTTTAAGACCATGGTTGGGCTTCCAATGAGACAAGTGCTTCTCACAGATGTTTTTTTCATTTTAGTATCCAAAATAGCTTTCTAAGATGCTATAATTGGTTGGTTGGATGAGGGGAGGGCAGCAGATGTCATCTACATTGACTTCAGCAAGGTTTTTGACACTGTCTCCCACAACATCCTCATTGGGAAAGTAAGGAAGTGTGGGCTGGATGAGGGGACAGTGAGGTGGATTGAGAACTGGCTGTGTGACAGGACCCAAAGGGTAACA
>JAOXNO010000013.1:99115612-99152589 GCA_028565335.1 Limnodromus scolopaceus | reverse complement strand
GGGGACAGAGTGTATCCTCAGCAAGTTCGCTGATGATACCAAACTGGGAGGGGTGGCTGACACCCCAGAGGGCTGTGTTGCCATCCAGCGAGACCTGGACAGGCTGGAGAGCTGGGCGAGGAAAAATATTATCTGTATATTGATAATTTAGCAAACTGTTCAACAACCATAACTTAAAATTTCCAGAAATTCAAGCAGAAAAGCATCATTTGCCTCCTCTGCTAGGTTAAAAAGAAAATAATGCTTCCACATGGCTTAAAGTATAGGCTACCCACCTAATTCTCTTGGAGACATAATAAATATGCGCAAATTGGGACTTTGCAAAGAAGCATTTCAAGGGAGGGCGAGGGGGGGGGAAACAAAATTAAACAACCAAAAAAACCCATCCAACTAAGTTAGATTGTTTCTGAGCTTAAACTTTTAAGCTTAACATTTAAGCTAAGCTATCATGTTTGTGAGGAGTAACTGTAAATACGTTGTCCTTGGCTCTTGCTGCAAAATAACTGTCTGAAGGGTTATCAGTAGCTAAATGCTTTATAAAGTTTGTCCTAGACAAGGTCTGTTTAAATGTGTACTGAAAACATCCTGGAAGTCTTGTGGTTTTTGTAGGTAAGGCATTTCGAGGGGCAAATTATTTTTTGAACCCTGGAGATGTCATTTCTACCAAGAATGTTGAAGAGCACACTGAAGGGAATGCAGTCAAAGGCAAGAAAAACTCCTAAGTTTAATGGAATAATCATTAAAGAAACTCCTGTGGACCATTGCCTGTATGTTAGCTCTTCATACTCCCAAACAGCTCAGAAAAGGTGACAAAAGTTTGGGATATGCAAAAATGCCAAAAAAGGCCTACACCTCTTGGAACTTCAGTTTTGTCTCTACAGTTCTTTGATGAAATTCAGGAATACCCAGAAACCTTCAAAATCAAGCTTCATTGCCCTCTTTCTTACTTTCATTTTCTTTTTTGCCAGAGAGATTTACGGACTTCAAACTGTGCCATTTACACTTACACAGAAAAAAAAGAAAAAAAAAAAAGAAAAAAAAAAGAAAAAAACCCCATCAACTCTCATGAAGCAGAGAGTCATGAAAAATCTTAGAGAGGAAAAACAAATTGCTTCATTGCAATGATAAACCTCACTTGTACATAATTTATGAAAAGCCAACTGTCATCAAAATTCTTAATTTATAGTGTTCAACAAAATGCTACTAACTGAAAAACATTAATCAACATCACCAACTTAATGTGCTTTGTCAAACTTCTCAGTCTCTTCTGCCAAAGAAGAGCATTTTTGACAAGTAGATTGATTAGTGAGCTAACATTGTTTGACTGAGGGGAGAGTGTGTGACAAGAACTTTAAAAAAAGATGTTAGCAGTAATTTTATTTGCTCATACGGAAGCTGTGTACAACACTATTGTTTTGCAAAATGCATGTCAATAAGATTGATAAATTATTATGTGGTTATAAGAAATTCTGTTTCAAACTTGATCTCATTCTCCTTGTGAAATAATTTATAAAGAGTGAAAATGTGCAACTAATCTGAAAGATGCCCATTAGACCTGAATAATAATCAACTACGGAGTGCTTTGCTAGCTCAAGTGGTATAAAAAAAGGTTATCTAGATACTAGCATTCAAGCTTAAGTAAGCTCAATGAAAAATAATATACTTGCTTCTACTTTGTTAAGTGTAATAGATAGTCCAGAATAAAGACAGAAAACAGCTCCTCTTACAAAGAAGGCTTAACTGGGAATCCCATACTTCCTCAGAAAACAAACCACTATTTCTTGATTTTCCTAATTTTTGGCTATTCCAGCTACTGCCAACAAGACTTTTTTTCTGAAAGTTGGTAGGAGGAAAGAAAATGAATTTTAACATAAGAAGCTTATAAACAAGACCACACATCTGTCCCCTCATGTAATGCCAGTGCGGTTTGGAAAAAAGAGCTGCCCTCAAGCATTTTCAAAGGCTGAGACATCTCAAGTGGCATAGATTTGACATATGAAATTCTGTGTCAGCCACCTATGTCTGTGCAAGTATCTGGTAGTATGGTAAGCACAGCGGAGCATGGCACTGAAGTATGTTATATTCTGTTCATCCTGAGCCAAAAGAGCAGCACAAGGTAAAGCTGTCTTGAATTATTCTTTTGAAGTAGTCTAAGTATCTCCCAAAAGTCAAAATAATATCAAAAGAACAGCCCTTCTGGATCAGACCAAGGGATTTATTGAGCCTATTCTGCCTCCAATAGTAACTGTAAGCAGGTATCTCGGGAAAGAACAAAGCAAAACCATGTATTACAGTTATATTTGCCACCCTCTAGACAACAGCTTCCTAAGACAACTTAGGTAAAAGGTTGCACACAGCTATTCATCCCAACCATTAACTATATGAAGAAAATTTGGATGAAGTACTTTATGTCAAACTGTACTTCCATGTGCCATGTAATACAAATCAGCCTCCACTGCTTCACCTCTGGGCTAAAAAAGTTTTCCTTTTTCTCTGGTGGCCTATTTAGGGAAGCATGTAAATTTTAATGCTCTTGTTTCTATCTTACGTGGGATGAACGAAGGCAAGTCTTAATGCTCAGTGATGTAAAAAAATATTTGGCATTCTTAATATTTTATAGTTATCAAGTGTGCAATATGTCTTATGAATCACTGACAGATTAGAATTTGAAACAGCAAAGCTTCACATCAACAATACTGTAACTCTCATAGGTGGAATAAAGCAACATGCTACTGGACGAGTCTGCCTTCCTCTAGCCACACTACTTACATTACATGGTTTTTTTTCTGCAACATAGCTACACAAACTAAAAGTTTGTAGACATTTATTTATCTGTCCCTTGATGAGAATGCCGTTCTAGTTCTGTTTGATAAATATTTATTTCCTTTTTTTTCTCTTTGACTCATTCTTCAAATACAGGTATCAATGCACTTACTGAGAACCTATTTTTGGTATTTAAAAATCACTCCAAAAATTGACTGAATTGTTTCTTAGCTCTCATACTCTGTATGGAGTAAGATGGAAACAATAGCATCTTCCCACATTTTAACTACAACACTTAGCATGTGTACCTGCAGTGTCTGAGTGCTAAATCTTCAGCATCAAAACAAAAAAAACCCACTCATGTCAGCTGGCACCAGCAGAAGTCTCTAACTGGGCCAGAGTGGCCACCAGAGAAGTGCAAGTCACTGGGACACATGGCTGGCTGGAGGGAGGCTGATGTATCTGGACCAATTTATCAACAGAGCTTCAGCAACAGAGCTGTTATTCAACAGAGCAGCCATCAAATATTCCTAACAGTGCATATACTTCTGCAATTTAAATGACAGTGCAAAAAACCATCCTCAGAGATTGTCCATGTCTGGTTCTTCTGGGAGGAGAACGTGAGGCTGAAAATCAGACTGAGAAATGATTTTGCACAGCCAAACAAGTAAACCATGTACAATAGCCCATATGAAACTGTTGGCCAGTATATCGTTTATCCACACAAGCGTGTATGGTTTATCAAGCTGGTTTTCCATAAGAAAGTTCATGTTTTTGCCCTGGACTAAGAGCTTTCACATGCACGCTTACAGCAAGTGAGCTGACTCATGTAACCTTGTTAACCTGAAACGAATTGTTTATATGCCTCAGTCCTCATTCAAGCCCAGCAGAACTTCCTGGGAGGAGGGCAAAGTCCACCCCTCGCCCTCAGCAGCTCACGCCACCAAATTACAGAGGCCTGTGGCTAATAATGGAAAACTCAAAGCTGCTCAAGACAAACAGAAACATCTTTCATAGAAGAAAATGTTAGGCAAGTTAAATGCATGGCTATTAGGAGGCCTAGAATAGTGGAAAGAGAGTAAAGAAGACTATTATGGCAAGATATAAAAAACAAGCAGATGCATACATTTCTGTTCCACTGTCACCAACTATGGCAAGCCTCACACAATTATGATTATTTTGAACTCTACCATTCCTAAAACCAAGATAATGCCTGAGAACATTCTTAGAAGTAAAAAAACCTTAAGTTCATAGCAAGTGAAAAATACCAGCAAACAACTCTTCTATCAAACGTTTAAAATTAAATATTTTTAAGTCAATCTTGGAAGGGAAGGATAGTTTGAATTATGAGTTATGAAAGCTATTTTTTGGGGGGGGTTAGGTTTATGTGTATTATTAATCAACGGTCTTTCACATAAATAAGTTGAACCCTCCACTTTCTTCTCTAGCAACATTTTAACTTAATTGCTTTTCCAATGGGAAAAACCTCAAATATATGAAATTCAGCTTTCTGTGGCAATTGCTTATCAAAACTGTAAGTTTTTTTATCTGAATGCCTCTCTTGCAATGGCAAACATATCCCAATATTTTTCTGAGTGAGAAGTAATACAGGACCTCAAATACTTGGATATGCCAATAAGAGATATTACTTTTTTAAAGACAACCATTTGCTTAGCTTCAATATAATAATTGTTACAGATGTTGCAGTCTAAGAGAGATACTTACATGAGTTATGAAGAGCTCATGTCTTTCACATACACTCAGCTTTTTCTTTGTGTTAATTATGTACAAACATACTGGCAAAATTGTGGTAATGACAGGAAATAAAGAAATTGTTATTTTACTGCACAATATTCTACCTGAAAATCTGTCAGAAACAAAAAAGATTTTAGTGAACCACTTTGCCTGTATCACTACATACATGATATTACTGTACATATAGTACCTTAGGGAACTTGGTAACAATAAAAAAGCACATTACATTTAAAAAAAAAGTTATGAAGCACTGAACAAGTACAACTATCTAGTGATATAAAAGTATAAATGTAACAGCAACAACTTCCTCCTTCAATCTTATTTTTAAATAAGGACACCAAGTGGGCAGCAGGGAAGGATTCTGCAATATTTTTAAAAGGGTACAACTACAGAAATTTCGTGACTCACAACTCACTAAATTATAGTATAGAAAAAAAAATAACCTTATGATTCAGACTGTAATTAGCATCTTAGAAAATGTAGAAGAGAAAATCAGTCAAATACCACAGCCCCTCAGGGCCTTGAAAATAAGGACAAGAACTTTAAAATCACTGCACAAAATTTACAGAAAGCCTGCAATGAAGAAATTTTTTAAAAAGAGACATTTATAGAAAAGGAATCATACGTTAGTTAGAGATGACAGATTTTACATTACGAAAAAAAAGTTCTTTTCCTAGAAATAATACAAGCAGGAACTTCGGAAAGTAAAGTGATCCTTTCACTGATCAACAGTTTCCATTTGTTTATAGTCAGACAATAAAATCATGTATCAATTAAGTTTTTCCAGAATCAGTATTTAAATGCAAACAAATACCATTAGGCTGCACAGAAAGTATGAAACGAGAGCCTTATTTTTGAACAAAAATCAGTAATTGTTTAATAAGGAGTGTACCTGTCATTAAAGGTCTGTCTCAGTAACAAAATGAGGACTGAATGGGAAAGCAGATTATTGAATCTTGCAATTCAAGAGATGTGATTGCTCAGCTCTGCACCTGAGGCTGAGAACATACACAGAAAGTTCATATGAATACTGGTTTTAATTCCTCAACACTGACAGGAGAGAGGGAACCAAGGCCTGATCTGGATGCCTGCCTCTTTTAGTAGAAATAGCTACACAAATGCTCTTTCATTGCAAGATATCAGCTCCCCAAGGCCTTTCACAGCCAGGACCCAGAATAGCCACACAAATAGGAGGCTGTCTGCAAGCAAACTAATAAAAAAGTGTCCTGCAAGCTATCTCCCACTGCTTTCTAGGGCAAACTGAGATCCCTCTTTATAACTAGTCCAAACAGCACACTTCCATGCCTGCAAAACTTTGCTCAGTCTTTCTATACGGTTAATTCATCTGTCCCTGAGGTCAGCTGTAGATCTTCCAAAGCTTTACTCTCTAAGAAGTTGTTTTTAACAAGCATGAAAAGCACTAATCATGTCAAGTGAACAAAGGATGATATTAGTTATATAGACAACTAAGAGAAACTCATACTGGTAGTTCCAGGAACATATAGGTGTTTATAGGATAGGAAAACTAATTCCCACACAGTGCTGACTTCTCTGTACTTACTCTTTCCTCTATCTCATGCATCATCTTGCGTACTAGAAGATGCATGTATACAGAAGTTTTTCCCAGGATGACTATAGGCTGCTTACCCTCTGCAACCAAAGCCAACCATCAGTGGCTACAAAGACAAACAAGCAACACAATGCCGTTTTGGGGGTTTTTTTCAGTGAAAGATCTCCAGGACACTGTGTGATATGCACTGACCTGTTAGCAGCTGACAATACTCTCGTGGTGCATTCCGTATAATGAGGAAGTTGCATAATGCTTTTTTTTTTT
This sequence comes from Limnodromus scolopaceus, assembly GCA_028565335.1. Lineage (NCBI taxonomy): Eukaryota > Metazoa > Chordata > Aves > Charadriiformes > Scolopacidae > Limnodromus > Limnodromus scolopaceus. The sequence continues at coordinate 99,146,237 of JAOXNO010000013.1, read as the reverse complement.
GGTATGTTTTTTTTTTCCCTAATGTGCTTTGGGGAACTTAACATAGTACCATTGAAAAGGAAATAAGAAATAGGAATTTTTTGGGTACAGCATTGGATCTAAAAAATCTTCCAAGAAAAGGACACTCAGATATACACAAAATGCTCAAATTTTCAGTAGGGATTTCGGAAGGGGATATAGTACAAGATAAATCTAATTAGCTTCAAGGAAATGACAATAAGGTACCAGAGGAGTGAGTAGAATGGTTAAATCTACACGGACTTCAAAAGCTTTTCAGCAGAAAAACACAGGAAAAGACTAATGAAGAAAATTAGCAACTGTGATATAGATAGTAAAATTCAAATTGGATTCCAGAATACCATTGTTAGGTTAATGATTTGTTGTATAGTGCATGCAGGGAACAAGGCTTTTTGAATATACAAGGCCTTAGCATTTAGCTCAAAGCTATTGCAATTATATTTCACGTATGCTACTTTTTCCCTTGTGCGCTACTGCAACAGGGGTGTGAATTCACCTGAGTCTGGTACCTGTACTTGCTTTTTAGCTGTATGCAAGTAACTGTTGAATCAAAAATGGAGCTTGGCATTTACAAAACTTAAAAGATTCTGAGGAACATCAGGAGCTCAGAGTTTAAACAGTGATGTGATGGCAATTCTGCAAACCTGTCAGAGTTTAATGGTTATGAACCATACAGGTCAGGGGAAAGTAGAAGTTGGAGGACAGTCAATCAGGAAAGGAGTCCATAGAAAAGAGGGAAAGATATAAAATGAAGAAAAAATGATACTGCTGCAAGTTCTGCCTGAAGGAAAATATCTTACTAAATCGCTTTAAGACAGCTAACCAATAAAAATAGGCAAAAATGAAAAAGTGTAAAAATTCTTTTATCAAAATGCAAAACTGACCTTTCTTTTAAGTTTACAGCTCTTATGTTTTTCAGTTCATGGTAGATTAGTCCAAGTAGTACCCAGAGAAAATTATTCAGTTGCTTGAATCTGAATTTACACAGGAGGGCACCTAGTTTCAAAGTGCTAAATCCTGAAATAGTGGTATGCTATCATGTTTGAAAGTAAGATTAATTTCTTTCAGTGATCTGCAAACAATATTAAAGGATGTGTATTTTGCATGTGCTATAGCAATCACACGTCCAGCTTTCTAGGAGGTGCTGCATATAGAGGCAACAACAGCTAAGCAAAGGGTACCACAGTGTTAAAAGGCACGGCAAGGTGCAAGGACATGGGCATGTTTAGTTTGGAGAAGAGGAGGCTGAGGGGAGGCCTCATTGCCCTCTACAACTACCTGAAAAGAGGTTGTAGAGAGGTGGGTCTTGGCCTCTTCTCCCAGGTAAATAATGACAGGACCAGAGGAAATGGTCTAAAGTTGCGGCAGGGGAGGTTTAGATTGGATATTAGGAAGAATTACTTTACTGAAAGAGTGGTCACCCACTGGAATAGCCTGCCCAGGGAGGAGGTTGAGTCACCATTCCCAGAGGTATTTAAAAAACATGTAGATGTGGCACTTCAGGGCATGCTCTAGTGGCCGAGCCTGTGGGGTTGGTTTTTTTTTTGCATGTGTATGGTTAGACTCGGTGATCTCAGAGGTCCTTTCCAACCATGACAATTCTGTGATTCTGTGAAAACATACCCAAAATCCTATAGGGTGATCTTTATCTTCAGCTCCTGGACAGCTGATAGCAGTAACAAGCCAAATTAATTCTTGGTACCAGAAATGAATCCAACATATTTAGTAAACCAAGGTAAAAGACAGATGAAAAAATGAATTACCACAGATTCTCTTTCACAACCAAATCAGATTTAACCAAATACTTAGAATGGAAATTTCCACGCTTCACCAATGGCATAGAGCAGCATACTGTAACAGCTTATCCTGGAGAACATCTCATTTTAGTGCCACACAAGAGAAAGCAGTTCATCAGATCTACATAGGAGGATGCACATAATACAGACCAGAGAATTTAAAACCTCTAAAACCAAAATAAATAAATGTGCAATGACAATTCATAACTGTCCCAGAAAAGCAATTTAAGAACAAAAAAAGGAATTAAAACCTTCTTTCAGAATGAGAGGCAGTTAATCTTTAATATATATAATACAATTTTCCCCCTACCAAATTAACATTCTCATATAAAAACAGAAAAAGCTAAAACCTCAAATGTATTTTAAATTTTTATGATAAAATATTAAACATCAGATATAGAGAATATGTGTATGAACCATGAAATAGCCCATAAAGCCATAGCATAATTGTATGGGAGCTCTGTAGAGATGTCAATCAGTTGAATTCTGCAGAAGTTAACAGAGAAACTCTCTCAAATGTGCTATTAGAAGTCTTCAAGCATTAAAAAGCCTCTAAACCACTCAGCCAAAAACCTGCCAAGCTTGAATAATGACAGCAAACACAGTAATAGGTGTACAGTCTCAGCAACTGTTTGGCAAACTACAAGATACTTCAGTATTCTTTTCTCTGAATGATAAACCTCAAGTAATGTGTTGTAGGCTATTTTGTTCGTGTTATAGCATGAACAAAACAAAGAATTTGCAATTTAAGGACCTATGTTTTCCACATGAGTCCATAAACAAAGAACAGATGGGGAAAGAGGCAATGGACTCTTTACCTGGGGAAAAAAACAATTATCTTGGGAGAAGCAGCAGTATTAAACATTAAATAAGATACATACAGATTTTTGTTGCATCATTTTGCATTTTCAGACCACCACGCACCATGAACTAATTAATCTTCACAGTTACCTCCTCAAATTCTTTGGGGGTTTTAATCATTAGTTTATAAACACAGAACAGAGATATAATGAGGACAATATCAGTAGCAAGGCTAGAAGCAGGTCTCAAATTAAAAATTTTCAAGACATCATGAAGGGCTCAGAAACACAAATCTCATTGAAAGTCAATCCCTTTCACTGACAATCCACTACACTGTGGGGTGTCTAGCTCATAGATATTCTATTGACTTACTCTGGGTATGTCTTTTTGGACACTAAAAAGTTCACAAAAAAACCAAGTCACTTTACCCTTGTGACTGCATGGTGTATTTCATTTTCAGATATTACATTATTTATAATACTGACCTTAATAAATCATGTATGTCATAAAATACAATGTAACTGAACAGCCACCCCTTACAGCTTTGGTCGAATACCCTGAGTCATTAACATTGAGAATGAATTTAGAAGTTACTAAAATCTGCCTACTATGAAAGATAAAGCCTCATATCTTATAAACTCTGGTTGTGTACATGACTGAAGAATGCTACAGAAAGATATACAATCAACTTACATTGTATGGTTCTTCAGTTTATAGTTCCCCTTGCCATTATGTCAGCTGCTCTGCAATCACAGAAGTGAATCACAGCTGTCAGTCCAAAAGAAGCCTGAGGAATCTGTGTACAGCATCTGTCTGCAGCATTGCTTAGAAGTTGTTTATATATTTATACACATGATACCAAGATTAAAATTAGACTCTTGTCCTTTTCCAGATATTTCCTATTGCATTAAACTTCAGTTTAAGTACTTTTTCTCCCAGTCTATCGGTGTATATTGTGGAGCATAAGAGAAAAGTATAGGAATCAAATGTAGAACCCAGACAAGGAGTTTGCATCACTCCAGACAGTAAAGTACTTTATTCTGTAAATGAAAAAATTAACTTTTCCAGCATTAAATCTGATCCTTCACAAAGCCTTTTAAAAATTTTATTAGCAATTTTTGTAGTCTGGAATTGTTGGTATGGACTAATAGTTTCTAGTCAACTTGTATGACAAAGTTTCTAGATCTACAATAGAGCTTGTAAGTAAAATCAGCAAAACAGATATCCGTCCCATTTTAACTCAGAGTAGATTCAGATACCTATCACAGAGTATTTTACACTGTTGATTAGTTTCTTATATTTAAATCTTTTCTTTTAATATAAATATTTAAACATTTAGGTTATGTGAAGAAAGTTCAACATACTACACTAGTGGCATGGTGACCCACATGAGACAGAAAAGACTCCGATATAAAACATTGCTGAGATTAATATAGACAGTGTATAAGTCCAACAGGAATCTAATAGCTGGTTAGCACAACATTTAATCGGAGAGTAACAGATCTCATACTTACACATGATCTTATTCAGATAGTACAGGGAATTCAGTCTGGCTCTCAAATATTCTATAAAGATTTTGAAATTACTTTATTTCCCCTCAATATGATTAAGAAAAAGTGGTTCCTGCTTAGTTCTATTTGTAGAACAAAACTACCCCAAGATATAAATAATGTGTTAACGATTTTAATTATTATTCCCAAGTAAACAGTTAGGCCTAATTTGGCTCATTAAATATATCAATTTCAGATTAGTTCAAACCCAACACAATAAAGAATTCAATCTGCTCAAATAAAGTTATCACAGAAAACTATGCCACTATGATACTTGGACTTAAACCTACATTATTTTCTCGTCTGCAAGGCAGGATGTCCAAGGCTTCTTATGAAGAATAACCAAATTTCTATTTACTTGGATGGTTTTCAGGCTATCAACCACAAAATTCTTGCTGTTTGATAGCAATAGTAACTTCGTATCTAATCCTGCATTCCTGAAACCATTGTCATCAATGACATATTTCAGCAGAAGTTCATTAAATTCAATAATTTTTTAAATTTAAAAAAAAACATGTTTAAGACTGCCATTTCACTTGCTCAGACATTATCCTATACAGTTCTTGCAAGCTTTAATCTAGAATATGATACACCTTTATTTCAACTACCTCTTAGCAACATAATATTACTGGACAAAATCCTGAAATATACTTTATAGAGTTTTAAAAGAGGGAAGGGCGGGGGGAGTAAAGTTTCCTTATCACATTAAAATTCAGCTCTCCTAGGAAATTCTGCAAATCTAAGCTCACTCGTTTCACATGCATTCCAAGAGCTCAGCACTTTTTTCCCAGGTTCTATCATTCGTCAGAGCTTTTGTACACACAAAAGGGATGTATGCCAATAATGAGCTGTATTTTAGACTGACATCAAAGTTTATGGACTAAGGAAAGCCTGGCTGGAACCCTCCTACTGTATGTGTATTACATATTACACCCTGGAAATCAAAAGTGATTTCTATTTATTCATACCTGTGTAACATTAATAACAGGTAATTAATAGGCAGCCAATTTCAAAAGTATTTCTGCAGACACCAATGACTACATTAGATGTAGCCTGTGGGAATTTCAGAATATATACAGAATATCATGTATTAGAAAAAAATGTTCAAAAATAAACACAGAGGGCTTAAAATCAAATTTAGGTCTAACTGAAGAATTCCTGTGCATGTTTGACAGTCATATTCTCACTTTGAATAGCATTCAAAACACATCTGTATTGGTATCATTTGCTTTGCTCTTTACTGCTGTTTATCCCCAAAAAATAAAATTTGTTTTCACCATGCATTTTATTCCTTTTCTCTTCAACTACTTTTCTTGTTTCAAAATCTTTATACAGAATTCCACTATTTCATGGTCATTTGTCTTTCATATTAAAAATCATCCATTGGTATTTTTATATTTTTTAAAATATATAATTGTCTTTTAATTTACAATCTATTATTTTCAATACATCCACAAGAATCAGAAATGATCCATTTCCACATAAAATTTCTCATACATTTCAAACTAGAAAACATTAATAGTTCATGTTTATTATGGCCCTCCAGCAACTCTCACAGGAGATCATACAGGACTGCATGACAGCTATGAAATGATGTTGTATTATTAATGAATAACTTACCATAAAAATCAAAATCCCTCAGCTTCTGAAGACCGCTTTAGTAATTATGTTACACTTAATCTTAAAAGAGTGATATTCTGCCCTTTCCTTTTTTTCCTGTACCTCCATTTGGTGGAATATCTCCTACTTAGAAGCAATTTATTATGAATGAGACTACAGGGCTTTAAAATTGTTAATGCAAATCAAACCATTTGATAGCTTCAGAGTGAACAAACACTAATATTTTTTTTTTAATTGCCTAATACATTCTCTTGAACAACTTGCAAACATTTAATACACACTTCTATCATTAGCATAATATAATCATAATGTTCCCATTTAATTACAATTTATTTGAATGACTAATCATCAGTTTCATGTTTTAAAATAATGTGAGCATTTTACAAACTGCAATGTACTATCTGGCTATCAATTAATTAGTATAAAGACAAATTGCAAGATACACAGCTAATACTTTTATTAGGTCACTGTTTTTAAAAGATATTTCCTACCAGTTTTACAACCTCTGTGATAGACTAGCAGAAAGCAAGTTTGCTGCATGTCTATGGGTGATGCAGACAACTGCATCCCAAGAACCATTTATCCAAAGTACTGCTTTTTTTCCACCCTGTGCCAGTAACAACCTGTTACTGGCCTCAATCCAGTAAAAATGAGTCATCTTAAATCTGAAGGATGACAACTGCATTTTTATAGGCATGTTAAAAATACAGGGTTATTTCAATTAAATCTTTACTTTCATTAAGCAAGACAAGATCAGAACTTAAAACACCATCTAGGAGAAATCAAGGAAAAATGTCATAATCAATTCTTCTGTACTTTTCATTCCAGTTGTCACTCCTGTTTCCCCTCTGATGTGGGCATGTATGTTTGTTATTCAATAAGACCCGTCTATTTTGTCACATACTCCCCATGCCCCTGTTTCCACATGCAAATAAAGCACAGAGCGCTGCAGGTCAGCACTTTTTTCCCCTACACCCCCTTTCTGTCAGGTCCCTCTCTCTTCTATATGTGCATCCTCTTCATCGTCACATCTGCGATGGGCCAGGCACCAAGGAACTGTCAGCAAGTTTCTTGCTAAGAGATAATGCTCTTTGTAGCCTTGTTTTGAAACCCAGACACAAAGTCTATTCATAGCAAAACTTCACCACAATGGCTAAGGTAAGAAAGGATCACATTTTAATTATTTATCCAAAGACTTGGATAATGAGAGAGAGAATGAGTTAACACTATATCTCACAGTAGTGACAAAACTCTCAGTAACAGGTTATGCCCAAACCTAAAAATCTTCCTCAAGCTATTTGCTAAAAGTTACTCTCCTTGAGCTGAATACAAGTCAGCCTGGTTGTTGTTCTAGTAGCTTCCAAAATCTACAGTAGAACAAAGAGACATATCTATTGTATGTTTTAAAACTTTTTTCAAAAAGACCCAAATGATAGTTGGTAATAAAAACTCTCCCTGCTGGTAAATGTGACATCATTGCTCACCCTTTCAGGCCCTTTTGCTACAAAAACACCTTTCCTACTAAAAATTATTTAAAAATTGTTAATGGGTGAACAGATGGAAAAATTAAAGCAATTTAAATATCTGAAATATTTAGGCCCTTAATCACTTTATGTTGTTTTATTGTGAATTGCTCATTCCCAGAACAGAGGCTTCAGTATTACAAAAAAAGCTTGTCATAGTGCATTCTCCACTAGTACTCCAGAATATGTCCAAGTTGTAGTGATTAGCATAAGCTCTTTTAATAAATCTGCCAGTCCATATGGCTTCTGTAGGGGAATAGCTGTTTCCCCTTGAACATCGTCAAAAAGCTTTAATTGACTTCAGAAAGTTACCATCAATTTATTCTTCTAAGGTCTTCTTCTTGGAAGTAAGATTTCTCACATCTTTTATTCTGGACAGGAAAATTCTTCATGGACAATTTCTTTGTTAGGATAACCTTGCTTATTATGCCTGTGTGACATGTAAAGACAAACAGAACAATCTTCTGTTTTGCTATTGATCTTCGCTCTGATGCATTAACATAATTTGGCAGGATTTTTTCTCCATGCATATTCATGTCCAAGGAGAAGTTGCCCTGGATTTCTCACCCACTCTCACTCGTGCTTCACACTCTGTTTTGCTATATTATTGTTTTGAAGGCAAACTACTAATAGTTCAGTCAATTAAAATAATAGCAATGGAATAAACAGCTCCTTTAAATGAGCTGAAAGACTAGCAAATACCTGTTAGAATAAGAGGCCATTCTCCATATTCAGAGGTATAAAACAAGAAGAAAAGGTAAGCTAAAGTGTGATGACAAATGGCTGATTTGTTAGCTATTGCAAAAAAGCCACGTGATTCCTCCAGTTTCTTCTGTCTATTAGCTTCCATTTACATCGATTCTGGCAGAGTAAAGCTTCCGATTTCCATCTGATTGCAGCCAATACAACTGTTATCTTTCTGATTTTTTAGCTGAACTAGAGCAAGACAACACTGGACTAATACAATAGTTTAAGTTGGACGGACACCTGGATGTTCAGTTTCCCACTCAATGTAGGGCTAACTTCAAAACTGGATCAGATTGCTTGAGGCCTTGTCCTACCAACTATTGCAGATCTCTAAACATAGAGATGCTACAGCCTTTTCACAGAAATTGTTCTAGTGCTTAACCAGTCTCATTGAAAAATAAAGGTACAGGCCATTCAGCTAATTTTGGGCATAGTTTCTCAAATCTAATAGTAGTGTTCAAAAAGTACCTACATTAGCACAGATGTTTTGTGCTTATTATTTTATTAGGATAAATAAGAGTATAAGTGTGAAGACAGTGGCAGCTGGTAATAAACTGCTGTAATAGAGAAAATGGCAAAAGAAGAGTGCAGAAAAGGGTGCACAAAAGACAGAAAAGAGTAGAATAGGAAAGTAAAAATAATGGAGCACAGAAATAACATTGTTCTATAGGATAAACATATGTAAAACAATATTTTTATTGACCAAGAGAAAATAACAGCTGAAATACATAGTTCCTACTCAGCAGCTTTTTTTTTTTCATTTATTGTGGAAACTTTCTAGAGCTTAATTTTAAATTCAGGGTATTTTACATACGTTTACACTACCTGTTGTAATCCACTGCTTAAGTGTGTTTTGCTACACTGGGTGTTCTTATCTAGATGTTTTTTCTGATGAATTACAGATCTTTCCCCTGATGCATGATGTCACCCTCCCTACTGATCCAGTCACAAAGCTTAACTTTTATTTCCTCAAAGCCTAATTTGGGATCACATCTTTGTATCGTTTGATTCCAGTATTTATCTTTAACCTCCAGGAAGACTTAGCCTGACACAAGATGAATTTAAAACTCTACCCCTAAAAGTTAATTGCAACATGTGGCAGTCAAGGTAACCAAATAGTGGCTACTCTTTCTGAGTACCTATAGTACCTGTCCAAGATGAGTAAGTATCTCTTTTGATACCTTTGATAATTCTCTGATTTTCTCCTTGCTGGTTGTTCAAAGTTGGGAAACCAAACCCTGTTGATCACATTCTCCTTTGTAGTGCCATTGACTCTAATACCTTGCATCTATGCTTTTGCTGTATTTGACTTCAAAAGATAATGACACTATACAGACGGAAAGCTGCTACAAAGCTTCTCTCATGTCTCTTCCTTGAAGATCAAATCAGACTGTAGGCATTAGTAATATGATTTTGATATATGCTACTTGCAAGAAATGATAGCAGAAAATCACCACTTTACTCTAATAGATTTTTCCCTTTAAGAAAAACTAGCAGGTCTGTTGTTCAAATGAACATGCCTTCTTTTAAGATTACTGAAATGCCAAAAAAAATATAAAATAAATCTACAGGCACCATGACAGGGCTCTGTATTAACAGAAACCCACAGGTTCTAGCCAATCTGACTTTTTGTAGAATTTGCCTTTCATGTAGTCACTATGCTCACTGTATTTCAATAGCTACATCTGTAACCTGTGGTTTTGGTTTGTTTGTCAGCACAAGAAGCACCAATTTACACATTATTTTTCTCCTCCTGACTTAAGAACCACCCACAACTATAAATACCAAGAGTAGGGCAAAAATAATGAAGATTATAGGGAGTTGGACTCCCAGAAAGAAAGGATTAATTTTATTTTAGGAAAAAAAATCTTAGCTTTCTCATAGCTCATCCTCTCCTCCCAGTCCTCTGTACTCATTTCTAATCTACAATATTACTGCTACAACAGGGAGGAGTGAATTACAACACAAATGTTTCACTGCATTTGGTAAACTATTCTGGTTGCAAGTGCAAATCATGTTAGTTAATAGTGAAATTTGAGGTGGAATTTCACCTCTAAGGATAGAAAATATCTGTCATAGCCCTTAGATACCAGCCAAAGACTAAAAGTTTCTAATATACTCCTTCCAGTCAAATTACTTCATTAGTACGAAAGGGAGAACTGGAGGGAAGAAGGGAGGATGAAGACAGAGAAGGAAAAAGGAGGTTCATGCAAATCTACCTCCTACAAAGCTTTCAGAGTCACTGCAAGAGGGCTGGAGAGCTCTGAAAAATAGTATTACCCACACAAGAATAAGTCCACACTCATAGAAAGGCTATTCCCAAATGATTCATAATGCTTCTGTCCATTCAGACATGGGGACTACTGAAATAACATAAAGTGCAAAAGAGCACTAGATGTGCCATTTTTCCCACAAAATGTAGAACACAGTGATGACTTCAAATAATTCTGATCAAAAACAACCAGACAATAATTGAGAGCTATAATTGCCTTCATTGGTTTATCTTGCAACAATATGAAAGCAGGATTATATCCTGTGGATCAGCTAATGGGCTAAAAATTGGTTAAAGGCACTCTAGAAAGTGTAAAAGGCTGCACAGCAATGAAATATTGTATGAAAATAGAAAGATTTAGAAATTTTAAAAGGAAAAAAAAAAAAGAGGAATGCAGCCCTAGAATCCATATATCTAAATTCTCAAGCCATTAGCACAAAGATAGTGCTTTCTGTCATGTGATTCCATCACTGAAAATGGACAAATTTACAGAAATACAAAAAAATATTGCTTGAAGTCTCAGATTTTTGCCAAATTACATAGGCAGAAGATAAAGGAAAATTAATCCCTAGCAGACAATTGGTTTAAGCTGTGTAGCCTGAAAACCTAGCTTTAAAAACAGCAGTAGTCTATTCTGTTTGGCAGAGGAAAACCAAAAGCTTGCAGAAATTGAGTTAAATGCCCTGATTCAAAAGAAGTCCAGTCAAAATGCAAAGAATTTGATAATGTTCTATGATCATCAACAGACTGCTTTCTTGGAGAAACTGAACATCATGCTTTGGTGCTTTAGTAAATGATTTCTGCAGCACAGTCTCCTTCCAAGAGCTCATCTGTGTGAAACAAGTGAAGCCTATTTTCACAAACTTCTGTTGCCCTATCAATCTTGAGAACAAACCAAGAGAGCTCACCTACCAGGAGGATTCCATCTCTGAAATCACTGCCAGAGAAAATCAACAGTGACAACTCCCTGCTACTGTCAATGACCAAGTCAAGGGCCCTGCTATAGAATGATTACAGGTCATGTACCTCGCTTTAGAATGACAATTCTTGCAGAGTCCTGCTGCCCATTGCAAATAAGTGCTGCGGTTTTGCAAGTTGCACCATCTTTTCCGGTGTTAATTTCAGTTGAAGTAACACTAGACCAATATGAAGAGCTTTTAAAACTCTCATCAAAAGCATACATCAATACCTCATAGTTTAAGTTGCTCTCTGCTCTGATTAACTCTCCAGAAATTCTGTACTTTGCTGTTGTTGTCTTCTTGTCCACCTTTCCTTCCATGCCCATTCTCAATTTCTGCCAAAAGTGTATACCTGCTCTGAAATCAGAGGTATAACTATATAACTGTCAAAGTTGACTCTATTCCTGTGTTTTCAACACAATAATAACATAGTAACGGAACATGGAATTTATATTCACACACACAGGCTATGCTGAACTGTATTCCATGTCTTTCCTGTTTAAGCAAAGTATCTAGATTAAAACTGGATTTATATTTCCCAGCCAACTGCAGCACATAGCTATCCATGGTGAAAACAAAAAGTAGTTATTTCCAGAAGCTGTTGACACAATGGAAAAGAAATCTAGCCATCCTGCCTCCTGGTAACATTCTGAAAAAATAATTCCTTCCCTGTGCAAAATGATTCAGTGTTTCTTGGCCATCATGCCATCCATGACATCTTCTCATGTCCTTCTAAACACTAAAAACTTGACCAGTCTCACCATCCTCCTTTCAGCTACAACATTTTTCCAAGCCTTCATGCTTCATAAGTATCTTTCTCAGAAATACAAAACCAGCATATATGCATAAAAAAAAGTAGAAAATTTGAGACAGTATAACAAAATGTAAGAAAATAACCACGGCCTTTTTTTGAATAACTAAAGTTTAATGGCCCAAAGTTGAAGGGACATTGTATAATGCAGTGTTCCCTCTAAATTATTCTATGAACACATGTAATGTCTTGTTATGTTTGTTGGGGCATAATTTACTTAATATTAGAAAACTTTTTCTTTTAATTAAACTCCCCTCCCCAATTGTCAATCTTTGATATCATATCTTCCTTACTGTATTTACAGTCTCTTTCAATAAATTACTTTTTAAGAAATTAGTGCTTTGAGTTGTCATTACAAAGCATATAATGTTCTCTGTAAAAGGGTGGTTTACTGCCTGGGATTACTCAGAATTAGCCATATCTTTATACATTTTGTCCTTCTTTAACACACAGATAATTGCTGCTCATATCTCATAGTAAGATCAGTCTTAGCCACTGAAACGCACATACATTTCTCCAAGTTTAACCCCTCTGTGTTCCCCAAAAATAAAAACAAGTTCCAAGTAACAATGGTCACCAATACCAAAAACCTCTTCTACCAGAAAATTCTCTCTAAATACCCTCTTAATTTCAGATACAAGACCAACAGAGTGACCAAACACAACTCCTGAAAAGCCCCAGATAAATTAAATTTGAAGGATCTCCACCTCCTCCATTTCCAAGCTGGTTTGTATATCATTGAGGTAGCAAAGCTGAAACTTTTAAGACAAAGGACATGATACATCTTACTTCTCCTACTCTGTGGAGTAAACTGTTACTCAATAGGAATATATTGTCATCTTCTTTTCCCTCAGGTGACTACAATCACTGTATCTGATCCTGCTGTTCATGTCACGTTGGTCTTGTTTTGCAATCCATGAAGAATTTAGAAGAAAATCACAGTTTCTGGCTCCTAGTTAGATTAAGGCAGAAGACAGCAGTTTAACTATGTATCACTGCTAAGATTAGCACTGTTCTGCAAATGTTTACAGAAACAGCGCTTGGCATCTGGGAAACTACTTGCATCCAGCATTAAATGCCAGCTGAGAAAACTCTTTCTGAAATTTGGTTTTGGACATAGACATCTACATGCAATAAAAGTTCTGCTTTAGCTATTTATATCCTATGCCACAAGTTTGACCTTAAAGACATGAATACTGTATTATACACATGGAAATTTATTTGGGAGAATATGGCTAGCTAGTAGACATGAAACGTACAACGCCTGGAAGGCAGGATAACATGGAACAGGCTTTCTACTAATACCAAAGAAAAGGATCTTAAAGAATAAACTTTCTTCATCAGGCTATAATTCCAAGATACAGTCGTAGGAATCTCTTTCCTAAGGGGCATATATATTTACATCATCTCATAAGTGTGAAGGCACATTTTACAATGTGGATGCTAAAACTTCACTGCAAAGAAAATATATTTAAAATTAAATATACATGACTGTTCAAGCACTGTGTTTAGAATTATGCATATTCACATTCCATTATCATTTGCATACATTTAGCAAATATTTATGAGCTAATTATTTGCATAACAATGCTGAGCATTTTCAAGTATTTACATGATCACAGAGCTGTGAAAATATTTACTAATTGTTATCAAATAGAGCCTTATTAATTGCAAAAAAAAATTATTTGTTACGTATATCATAAATATCTCCTTGGAAAACTTGATTAACATCACCCATGCATTTTATATCTGATTTATAGAACACTGCTGGTACCTGGAACTATGAAGCAAAAACAGAGTAACATAAGACAAAAGTTTATGATTCTTTACAAAAAAATCGTTTCCTAACATTGTGTGTCATACATAAAAAATTTGCTGACTCAGATGTGCTCAATCATGGATCTATTATATATGTTTTATCAGCCCAAGGTATGTTGCAAAGTACACGTATCTAGGAGGACGGTTGCAGATAATCTTACTCCTTTTTTCTTTGTTTTAAATTCTTGGGTATCATTTTTACCCTCATTACAGAAATTTTTTTAAAATACAAGTAACATGAGAAAAGGAGATACTATTATGGTGCAAATATGCATTGCTAGGAATGTCAAACAAAAATTAATGAAAGCATTAGTAAAAATATGGATAATTATATTTACAGAATTTCATATATCCCTTTGTATGTAACAATGTAACATCTTCATTTTCAAGGAATGTGCTTCATTTTCATTAGAGGGTAGAGAAGGAAATAGAAGGGAGAAGGGAGAAGTTCTTGTTTATATGCTTGGTTTTAAATACCATCACCCATGGCCTTTTTAAAAAATAATAATTTTCCTCACAGAATGCTATTTTGTATCTTCATTTATATCCTGCCTCTGTGAGTGCACTTATATTTTCTTTGCTTTAAGCACGCAACTAATGGAATTTATTTCTCTGGGTCTACTTAAGTAGCTAAAAAGATAAAAGACTGAGTCTAACTAGACTGTCATGAAAAAGCTAATGCAAGTTATGTTGCAGGAAAAATACTTTTAACTATTTTATATTAACATACACAGAGTTAAGGCTCAGAGTTTCATTTTAATATTTCTTAGTCTTAAAGGAAAATAAATATAATATTATAGCAAGGAAAAAAAAAGGGGGGGATAAAAACTATAAATAACAGACAGAATAAGACACTAAGAAAACACAGGTGCTGGTGCTAGAGATGATCTCCCACCAAACACCACCACTCCCCCTTCTATTATTCAGGTGGAAGATCAAAGGGAATTACATTTGCAGGAAGCTTAGAGTTCAAAAAGTGCCATATTTTAATTATTTTATAGTAATATGGTGGCACTTGCACAGAAACATATAGCACTTCAGTGTTTTGTGCTGCCTCAGAGCTTATTATTCGGTCTGGTCCCCTTCCTTTCTTTACTGATGACCAGGGTGATTTGCACAAATAACAATAGTAGCCATGCTACTTTCACATTGCAGCTAAAGACTAAGGACTCAATTACCCAACAGTAGTATAATTCTGCTCCCAGAGTGCTGTTAGTACCTTGTTTTTCCTCGAACCTTGAGAACAAATGTGTTACATCTGCAATATAAACCTAATTCGTAGATACAAACTCTGGAAACAACCCTCAGACAAAACACAACTCAACATATACCTGAAGAATTTTCTTCCAGAGACAAAAATTACATGTAATTGCCAAACCGGAGCCTGTGATTTCAGAAAACCCAATACAATTACATGTAAGACAGCTTTCATGCCTATCAAAATGCAAAGAACAGCCTTGTCATAGCCAATCCTATTAAAATGAATAGGTATCTTTTCTCAAATACATTAGGTCACAAGGAAAAGCCCAGGCTACATATAAAATGTTTTCAGATGTTCATACAACATACTGTTTCTCACCATTTTACATAGTTCCTATGTGATTGAAGTAATCAGTTCTACATACTAAAATACTAGTGAAATCACAAGTTGCATTATTATATTAATGGTGGCTAAAGAGTGATCAAAGGATGCTTTACATGGCATAAACAGTGAAACTGTTCCCTAATCCCATGATACTGGAAGGATATCCAGCTTTAAATGGGCTTTATACAGACCAGTTTGCATGGACAATCTGTAAGAGTTTGCAGTTCAGCCATGTTTCCTTTATATACCATATGCATGAGAAAAATGAACAGAAGAAGAAGGAAATAAACCCTTTAAGTGAATACATAAATTATTTCACTGTAGGACAATATAATAAATTGCAGAAGTCCTAATAAAAGTATAAGAAATTCGTTACATCTGGAGAAATCTACTTTAAATATTATTTCATATTATATCTGAGATCTGTCATTTTGAAAATTGAATCGACCACCTTGTAAAGCATTCATGGGACTATTTTATCACTGTTTAAGTATCTTTACTGATAAAAAAATGAAGTTTTCACTGGAAGCATAAACCTTAATTGAAAAGTCTGGCAAAGATCTCAAACAATTTGATGGTCCGGACTTCATATAAGGTATTTGGCAGGCCTTGTTTCTGAACAATGAACAATGTTTCTGAACAAGAAACAATGAATCTTGTTTCCTTGTGTGGAGTGACACATTTATCAAACACGACACATGCATTTTGCATCAGTGCCATAAAAATTGATCTTCACTATTTGTTTTTGCTTCCAAACAGCTTCAGTACATGCAGAATTAAAAGTTGGGAGAATAACCCAACTATAAACTGTTACATCTCAGAACTCAAAAGTTAAAAGCCAAGTTGATTCTAATAAAAAATGGAAAGAAAAAAAAAAAAACATTCTCCAGCTGAAATGCTAACTATTGTCATTTTTAACTGCACAAGCTGAAATTGCAGACCATGGGAAGAAAAGGATAGAGAAGTGCAAAAGACGAAATCACTGTTCACAGGATCTTCTCCACTGAGCTGGATATATTTCGATGAAATTTTGTTGTTTAAACCAGAGATAAACCAGAACCATATTACCTAAAAAAACTATTAAAATACCCCCTCGGTAAAGGGACAAAAAGGATACTCATATGCACATGTTACTCTTAACATTACAGAAATTATTAAGAATCAAAAATAACAAGATGCATCCTGGGGCAAAAAAAATCAGGATTCAGGCCTTTAGGTCTTTGTCATCACAATCACATTACCAATTGCACCACAAATCACAAGAAACATGAATGTTGAGATAAACTGTACTCTCAATTTGACAGTATGTTTTTTAATAATCATGCAGATTTTTCTAGTTTAATGTCAAACTTCACCAATTAACTCAGTCTTTTCACAAGTTTCCTGTTAATCAAACTCAATTATCATGTGAAGGTTTAAAACATTATATGATTACACAGTTTCCAATATTTAGCAGAGTTAAGCCAGAAAGACTTTTCACTTCTCCCCAGCAGTATATAAAACAACAGTAGGTAGTTCAGGCCTATATTTTTTTGTCTTATTTATAGCATGGTTAACCAAGAAAAAGAAATAACCTACATATATGTATAGACATATGTAGATATACATATATATACACATATAAAGTGTTAAAGTAATTTATATTTATTTTATTTATTTTTTTAAATTTTTTTTTTATTTAATTTTTATTTATTTTATTTCTATAGATAGGAATTCAGCTATTTATTTTACACTTGTACTTGAGAGTACAAACTAAATCAAAATAAACCAGGTTTAAATATGAGTGCCCACATAATACATTACACTATCTTTATGCATTTTGATTGATACCCTGTATTTAGTTTAACTATTGATGCTTTATGTTTAGAATAAAAAGGGTAGCCAATGGCATGTGCACACAGACAAAAAAAATACAAAATCTGAAAGTGATCTGTCATTTGCTGTTCATACATATCCATGTTGTTCAAACACAGGAAAAATAGAGCTGCCTGCATGGCAAAGAACACATTGATAAGTAGAATCTTTTCTGCTACAGATAATCCATTCTTTTTCATTGGAAAATCCTACTTTCCTCCAGGACAGGAGATGACAGAAGTAGCTGAATGAGTAATCAGAAGACTATAAAAAAAATTAAGTCGAACCTGATGGCTGTTCCTCTCTTGTTTAGTAAAGCTTACAGTCAATAGGCAAGCCAGTTCACCGAAGGCAACACAACCACCTCAAATACTTGCTGTGGAAATGCTCTTATGGGTGCCAGTGCTAACATAGTTACTTTTTTCACACCTACATGATATAAATAATTTTTTGTGTTGCAAGTCAATGAGGAATCAGGATTTCTGGTAAGCGAGCAGTGGAATGTACAAGTAACTGGCACCTCACATGCAGACCTTGCTGTTGGAGCGGAGGGTGCACTGCAAAAAAAAAGAAAAAAAAAAAAAAGACAGTTGTGTGGGGTTACGAAAAATGAAAGGGCTGTTTGTGTAAAAACTTGGGCAGAATAGTGCATGACTGATTCTGAGCTACTAAGCTTGAAGCAATATAAAAGCTTTCACTTCGAGTGCCAGTGATGAATCACGCTGAGTCTGGCCTGGGCTTCCAATCTGCATGCAGGGGACAGCGTGTGTTACCAGTTCTGTAGAGCTCTTGTGTTGTTTCAACAGAGATCCAGCCTCAGACATGGAGGAAAGACAGAGTTGTGAACTGTGTTAGATTTGTATCTCCCGATGCTGCACTCAGACACCACGTGGTGTCTCAAGTTAGACAAGGCTTGTTGTTACACAAAAGGTGTCAGAGGACAGAAAAGTCAGAACTTGTCTCACAAAACCAGCTTGGAGAAATAAGTATCTAATTTCCTCTCATGTACTAATGTAACCTATGATTTTCATTCAGTATTTCTAGGTACCTGCAGAAAAAAAACATTCCAGGTTATTATTAGTAGTAAAAGTAGCAACAGTTGCACAGAATTAGTATACTACGTGTGTTCTAGAGCACACACAAAAATAGTACAGTCCCTGTTCTGGGAAGCATGCAAATAAACATGTTAATCCTGCAGTTAACTTTACAGAGAAGAATCTTAAAAACAGCAGAAAATCTCTTTGAAGTCAGCAGCACCCCTTGCACCTGTGTAATTCCAGGTATCTGAAAATTACTGCAGTTTAAAGGGGCAGGTTGAAAGACTTCAAGAATCACTGAAAAATCTCCAAAGAGATGATATTTAGACATATGACAAGAAACAACAGAGTAGGATTTGGATGAGAGAAAGGTAAGACATTAGATGTTTGGAGCCAAAAGAACAGTACACATAGGCAAAATATAACTGTATGATCCCAAGAGGAAAAGACAGAAGATGAAAGCCCCAGGGCACAGGAGATCAACTTGAGGAAAGTGAACATGTGAACCAAAAAACTGAGATACTACAGTGCAATGATGTCAGGAGTAGAAAGAGAAATGCAAACATCAAGTTGACTGGTGAAGCTGTAAAATGCCTGGAGGGGATCTAAATACTCACCAGAGTGGACTAAGTCCATGTTTGTCAACTTGAACTGCAGCAGATTGTACTAATGGATTTGATACAAGGTGGGAAGCAACTCTAATACAAAATGGAGGAGAGCATAAGAACTGCCTTGCTAAATTCCTTAACAGGAAATGAATCCTACAAAACCAAAAGTATGCTGCAACACACGGTCAGAATTACACTCGTGTTCAGACTGTAAATCCCAGTACCAGAACATCTAAAACAAGCAGGGCCTTTACCAGGGGTAGGTGGGCATATGGGAGATGAAAGCACCTTAGACAACTGCAGCTAGAGTCAAAAAACACACATCCAGGAAAAAAAGTAGTTCTACAGGAATAAGAAGAGACAACTTGGTAGGAAGGGAGGAACATGTGGACGCAGCGTGTGGCATAATTCACAAGAAACCTAGAGAATGGTTTTAGTTCTGCCACAAAGCGAAGTGACCAAGGTAAGTACCACAGAGTTTTTGTGTTCCTGGGGAATACCCTCATGGTTTACTACAAACCTTGCACACTTACTTCACAGCAGACAAACCATGCCTTTATTTCTACGTACTCTGCATAAACCCAGATTAGATGCAAATTGGTTAGTTTTTTTAAGGTGCTGCTCCAGCTGATGAAATCTTTTTTCTAGTACAATTGGCTACTCTGAACTGCTGTTACTTTTGCTCAGGTCAAATATCCAGTCTTTGTTCCAAGAAACTGCTACTTGCTGAACCGTGTCTTTAGAAAGATAAAGAGTAACTTTGGTACTTTTCTGTTCTATTGGTGCCGTAATTCATCCTATAAACAGAAGCTTGTTGGGGGGAGAGTTGACAAATCATTCTGTCATTTTAATTTTAGTAAGACTTATTATATCAGACCTATTACTGAACACTTCACCCTCCATCTGTGCCTTTTCTGTATTAAGTATTGCCAATTTCACACAGATGTCATATAAAGCTGTGTGTTAAAATGAACGTTTCTTCCACTTATTGGTGCCTGCACTGGACTGTTTTACGTCCTCCTTCCACACCTCTTTTTCAAGACATACATGTCCTAAATCCATCCAACTATTTCTGTCCTTTTTCACTCCAACAGATTTTTCTTACGGTCACCAATGAATACATTAAGATTATTTTTTGGGCTTAAATGGACCAGTTCTCTCTACTGCTATCTGAAAGGGAATGAACAGGGCCAAAAATGGTTTGGAATTACTTGTTCTGTGCAGTGACTCTGCATTATTTTACTACAATCATATTTAAGATTAGAGATACTATGTTTTTGGTTCCTTAGGCTAAATTTTTTCTGCTTCTGCTATAGGCTTTGCTTTTTGCCTTTTTTTTTTAATAAGGTAGTTATGACTATCCACAATTATAAAGTAGCATGCCATTTCATTACAGTCTCCATAAAAAAATATTTTTCTAGTGAATAAGGACCATTATCATTAAAGTTCCTGAAAAGAACTTCTAGGTTTTTTTCAGGAAAATTCAAATGTTAATCCAAAGTGCTTGTGGTTCACTTCCTGACTGCAAAATTTCTGTTAGTTTATTCTAGCCATCCACAATATCTGATTAAGTTTTTTTTTGTTTTTTGTTTTAAGGAATACTGTTTATCCTCAAACTTCTGTTTATTATATTGAGGATTCTTTATAGAAAGGGCCACAGAAGGATACCACAGCACCAAAGCATATTGGACTGTGGCTCCCTCTAAACATGTCATTTGTCTTAAAATGCAGCAGAGTAAGCCATATTTTCTGTTCTTGCCTCTTTAAGCTCCCAGGTTCTCACAGAAATTTATTAGACAATTCTCAGGGCTCAGATCCCTGCAAAAATAAAATATTTTTATCTATTTTCTTTCTATCTGATGAATGAAAACACAATGCAATGTGGCTACATCCTCACAAATACTGAGTTAAAACTGCTTCTGCTAACTGTTTTGAATGAGTAATCAAAGACAGCTCAATGCTCACATTTTCCATTGCACCATGAAGACAGAATCAGAAATTTCACTACCAGGCCCCAATAAGGCAGAAAAGGAGATGCCAAGGACCGAGGGAAGTTACTTACTACTATTTGTTACATACCAAATTTTCAGGTTAAGAAGCAGGAACACCAAAACAGCAACAATGTATGTTGGATGTCCTCTAATTGTTGTCCAGAGGTCAACATTTTTCTGAAATCCCTGGAGGTGCTTCCCTGCACGTCTCCTCTCTGCCACTCTGCCAGCAAGAGGTTCCCCGTCAGAGCACTGTGCAAACAGAGCTAAAAAGAGAAAGAATCATGAGTGCTCCTGCTGTACAAAGTAAATTAAGTCAAGAGGATATTGATGAGATTACTAATTTATTTAACACATACATTGAATTCAGAACGGGAAGAAAACTTCATCTGTCACCATTCATCAGCTACATATTGCCTAGGGCCATGAGGCTGCTGCTAGCCTGTTCTTCATTCTCCTTGGTTTTGCCCAATTTAGTTTTGTTTTTCTTTTTCTCTCTTATCCTGTACTTCATTTGTGACTGAACAATTCAAAACATAAATGTTCTAGTTTGCGGCAGTCAACAAGCTGTCACCTCACAACCTTTAAAATGACAGATGCCATTTTTTTTGAAGTAGAAGCAGGTTTTCTATTTGCAGCTCTAAAAGTCCTCTACACCGTGTAAAAAGAATCCCTTTCTGAAAACTAGCTGTGAGAAAATATTTTTCACTAGCAGCTGGTCTTCTTGACTGCCTAGATAACCCTTTTCAAGCAGAGGAAAGATACATATGTATATAATGAACTACAACAGACTAGTCCTTATTTTAGGATTTTCCCTTTAATCAGGTAAGCTGGAAATGGCTCTGAAGAGAACCATACCAAGAAAGCCAAAACAACAACAAATGCCACCCCTAACCCCTACAGCTTCCAATAACTTATTCAAATTGAGAAATCTGCAGAATAAGTGGTCATCTGGATATGTAGATCAGTCTTCCAGTACAGGCTTTAGAAGGCAAATTATTTAGTTCCCTCTAGGACTATTGTAGGGGAACCTCAAATGTTGTTCAACTTGGGAGTCCTGAAGGACATGAAGTGTACAGCTGAAAGGGCAAAAAGCAATGAGGGTTGGCATATTCAGGGAAAATGAGAGAAGCCAGCTCAGACACATCTCCTCCTCTCCCATATTAGATATTGCTCCGTAAGGCACTATTGCCATCACAAGAGAGATCATGCTTCTGGACAGAAGTGTTTGTACTGCCCTAACTTTTCATTACTCTAGTAAGTCAAACTACAGAAAAAAACATTGATCAATTGGTGCCTCTACCCCTATTCACACAGTTTTCAGTTGGACAGAAAAGGGAAATCAAACTGCAGAGAAGAGAAGAAACAAGTCAAATGACTGAAAAGTAAAAAATCAATTAAAAAAAAAAAGTATAAAGGGACATAAAATAGAAAAAAGAGAGGAAAAATAAATAGTAAACAACTGAATGAGGTGATGGCAGGAAGAGCAAGGGAAAACAGCTACCTGCCAGCACCATTTGAGATGCTGAGAAAGGAAGGTGTGAGCAGCCTGGCTCTTCTCCTGCCATATGCATGCTCCCTTAATCAGAAGCTGAAGCAAATGAGCTTTGCTCCCTAATCTTACTGCTACTAGAAAAGCCTTCAGCAAATCAATGTGAACATAGTACCACAATTTCTCAGAAAGCATGTCAGTCTGAGGGTTTCTTGCATCTTTCTTGTCCTCAGCACCTACAAGTTCCAATTTCTCTCAAGACAGTCATTTTCTGACCAACTTTTCAAAGTTTCTTTCCCTCTGCTCCTTTTACTTCTGCTTCCTCTCAGCCCCCTCCTTCTCCTCTTTCTTTGTCTTCCCATTTTTATTCCGGTGTTCCTAGGTCTCACACACCCTGCTTCAAGCTGGTATTATCAACTTCTCTGGAAATGCACATACACACTTGTGACAGCAGCAAGAATCAACCGCCTGTTCAACCACAGGAAGCAGAAGTTTATGTAGTACGAGATTTAAAAGGGCTCAGAAGACAGACATAGTACCAATTCATGGAGAAGTTTTCTTTTCCAATTAAGTGGAAAGCTAATGAAGATAACACTAGATGGAAACATGCTGAAAACAAAACCCAATTCACTGAGCTCTGATTATTGCTTTTTATATTAACTTCTAAGCAGAATAATTAAGATAAGATGACCATGGCTGAAAAAATGTCTGTGTGATTCAATTCAAGAAAATGAACAATTTCAGTTCAGCAATGAAAGGAATGAGGTTTTTGCTTTTGAATTTTCATGTGGTATTTCATTTTTGAGCGTGGGACTAGGACATAAGTGTAAAGAAAATCAATAAAACAAGGACTATTTTCTAAAGTCTCGTCACAGTAAAATTCCAAAATTTTAAAATTCAGCTTAAATGAAAATTTACCCAAACCATATTTTTGAGGGCAGCTGAAATATTTTTGGAAATGTTTTGTGAATGCTGAAGCATTTCCTTTTCTTTATGTTTTAATGTAAGTACCTTAAACCAAAGAACAATCTAGTGACCTTTATGCCCTCACCTCAAACCTTTCACTTTTATTCAACAAATTTAGACAAATTTGCAGTGCTGTCATGTCATTTTCAGAAATATGCACCATTTCAATGATGCTGGCTTGTCTGGAGTTTCTTTGGTTTTGGATTATTTTTGGACAACTGCACGAGAAAAAGCAACACATTAGAATCATAGAATCATAGAATCGTCTAGGTTGGAAGAGACCCTTGGCATTATCAAGTCCAACCATCTACCCTACTCTACAAAGTTCTCCCCTACACCACATCCCCCAACATCACATCTAAACGGCTCTTAAACACAGCCAGGGATGGTGACTCAACCACCTCCCTGGGCAGCCTATTCCCATGCCCGATTACTCTTTCTGTGAAAAATTCTTTCCTAATGTTCAGCCTAAACCTACCCTGTTGGAGCTTGATTCCTGCATAAAAAACCCTATGTTTCTTAGTTGAAAGTCATTATACAGAATGTATCCACTTTTATCCAAGAGCACTAATAGTAGTCATTAGCCCTGGGTCTGACAAAACATATGACTTCTGAAACCCACTTAATCCATTTGCTGAACTTGCACAGAAATAGACTGTTTCAGATGATGATTTGGAACATATCCCTTTCATTCTCTGTTAACTGTAGAGAACATAATGAATATAGGCTAGGGAGACTACCCCGAGATGCCCACAGTTGGACTATACACATATACGCCTCTACTCATTGTCCCTCTTATCAATTTACATCAGCAATACTCCAGAATAACAAAGGTTATATAGAAGTCTCCAAGTTTGCAAAGACATAAACACTTAACCTCACTATTGATATAACTGATATCCAATGCAAATTCTCAAGAGAGGAACACACAGTGCGCAATATGGAGAATTCCTGATCTTGGTTGCTGCTTGCAGTGTTATATCTCTACTAACAGGATCAGTTACCATACAAAGTTTAACATGGGACTTTTTGGCACAAAACCTGCATACAACTCTGTGCTGCTGTTACTCCATTATCATTTTGGTAGATTCAGTTATTCTGGAATTGTCACGCACATTTACTCAATGATATTTAATTATTGCTTTTGTTATTTCAAATATGAAACCATGCACTGCTTGAATACAGTAAATGATTAAAATTTAATTCTTCTCTTTCCTCCCAAGATATTAAATGTTATTTTGCATTTGACAAGACCTCAGGCGAGCTCAATGACTGCCTTTGTACCTGCCCATATCTGGGAGAGAACAGAAGCTTTTCCTGATTGTTTTCTCTTCCAATACTTACACTGTTGAGGTGGGACCACTTCCAGTTTGGCAAAGAGACAGCAGGAAAGCATCTGTACAGAGTCCCAGAGCAGATGCACTGTTGAATATAAACTGATATCAACAAATAAATAAATAAATAATATATTAAACCATCAGATTAAGAACTCTTCCACCTGCCAAGGTTTTGATGTAGAAATGGAATGTTTAAAGGGCTGCACTAATATAATTAATTCATCATCATTATAAAATTACACTGGCTTTGTATCTCCATTTTTAAATCTGTTTTTCCCTAGTATATTGGCATCTTCAGCTGACTTTTACATTCCCACTTGTAATAGCTAGGTATTTTAGGCTCTTAACTTTTAAAATATTAAAAAAAATCAATTCTTCATAATCCTATAATCTCCAAAATTATCTTTTTTTCAGTAGAAGTATGACTGGAAAGACAAAAAGGAAACGTCACGTTTCACTGCAAGCAGTAGGAGAAAAAGTCTACTAAGATATGCAACCAGGTAGGCCTCAATCCTGCTCTTAAAACAGTTAATTCAACTGGATCTCATGCATACATTCCCCCTAGATAGATTTCCCTCATTAACTTAAATAACAGTAGACATAAATCTTGACATAATCTTCTCCCTGAACTTTACTGTCCGTAAAGCATATGGAGTCTTCTTTGCCAGAGAGAAACTCAGTCATTTTTACACTGCTGGTGTAGATCCAGGGGATTATATCAGTCTGGCTGGCAGGATGAATCAGGGAAATAACTGTTTCTCTCCATCTTTTATTGAATTCTGTCAGATTACCAAGTTTTTAACAGCCACATAAAAAGTTCACAAACTGAGAGTTAAATTTATAACTGTAGATAAACAGACTGTCAGTCACCACCAATGCCAAAACTCATACTTGGTTACAAATGTCGATGTGACGTGATGAACATCATCAAGACCTATCTCTTCCCCTTCATACACATGCATCAGGGGTAATATAGCTGCTGTAGCCAAACCATTGATTTTCTACTGTAGATCCTTGCTCTGAGTTGAGTACCTGCACATGTAACTCATTTATCATTTCCCTTTCATGCCATTTGTGGCAGGAAGCAAAGTTTTTCCTCTTGTAAAAGGGAAGGAATTCTGCCTTCCACATGTGTGCTGAGGCAGGGTGGGATGGACAGAAAAAGGCCAGATTAAGATTTGCAGTATTTGAGGAAAATTGCAGCATTTACTTTAGGCATGGGTTAGTTCCACTCATGGGTTAGTTGCACTCAGGGGTTAGTTGCACTCATAGTGGAGGGTAGAAGGTTACTCAACAGTCCATGAAGGAAGGGCATTTAGGACCACATGAAGGGTAGGAAAAGGCCGAAAAAGGAGAGTCCAGAAAAAAAAAACCAACCTAAAAGTCTTGGAGGTGCTACCTGGAGAAGACTGAGAAAATACTCAAAACAGTGGAGCACTTCAGTTATAGGTCATATTTGGAAGACAGCTGGAAGGCCATGTGTGAGCAAGAACACAGACTGACAGACCCTCAAGGGGGCAACACTTTATCACCAGTTCCAATGGGCTGCCTTTCCCTTTCTTTCTGATGGCATAGCTAACCTTAATTTCCCACAAGTTTAACCATCAGTCTCATGAGCGTAACCATCTGAAATTCTTTAATCTATGAAATACTGTAGACATATTTCTAAGTTTTTTAAGACCCCAGACAACAGTTGAGACTCTTGGGTATCATTACCATTTAATTGGAAACACTGTCATGATACTGCTACTTCATATAGATAGAGAGACAGATAGACAGACATCTATATCAATCATAGGTTACCTTCCATGTCCCCATAGACTACAGTTTAAGAACACTATAAACTACATAGAATCATAAAGGCAGATTTGAAAAGAAAACAAATTAGACAAATCTTTTGTTCATCTCTGCTGTGGCTTAAGAACTTATGCATTATTACTCCTGTAAGCAAACCATATAGAGAAGATTTATTTATTTATTTATTTTTCACCCCAAGCCCTCTGGGCACATGGAAAAAAAAAACAGTGATAAACAAGGATTTCTCTTCTCAACAAGACACAGAGATACAGCAAATCACAGGAGAAAAGTTCTTTTGCAAGAAATGGGAAAGTTAAAAGGATTTCTCAATGTCTTGCTTGAAAAATCAATCTTCTCCTTAATCAAGCCCATATAGACAAATAATATTTTTCCTGCCAACAAAACTACATTTAATAAGACTAAGATGGTTACAAATTAGATGCCTGCAACCCCAGAATTCTTAGATGCCTCTTGCTTGTCCAGAAGTGGCAGTCTAGATGAGTTAGGCTTTGGAACAACATTGACTTTAAAAAGAGGGAGGTTTATAGATTTTAGCATTCTGAAGCATCAGAGAGCTGGAATAGCTCACCCCTTAGAGTTCAAAATTCACAGTACCCTATACTGAAGCTGATTACCACAAAAAGACTGCCATCAGTATCACAGAATCACAGAATGATATGGGGTTGGAAGGGACCTCTGAAGTCCAACCCCCCTGCCAAAGTAGGTTCCCCTAGAGCAGGTTGGACAGGAACGTGTCCAGGTGGGTTTTGAATGTCTCCAGAGACAGAGACTCCACAGTCTCTCTGGGCAGCCTGTTCCAGTGCTCTGCCAGCCTCAAAGTAAAAAAGTTCCTTCTCATGTTTAGATGGAACTTCTTATGTTCAAGTTTGTGCCTGTTACTTCTTGTCCTGTCACTGGGCACCACTGAAAAAAGACCGGCCCCATCCTCTTGATGCCCATCCTTTAAGTATTCATAGGCATTGATCAGATCCCCCCTCAGTCTTCTCTTCTTCAGACTAAAAAGACCCAAGTCCCTCAGCCTTTCCTCGTAAGAGAGATGTTCTAGTCCCTTGATCATCTTCGTAGCCCTTTGCTGTACCCTCTCCAGCAGTTCCCTGTTCCTCTTGAACTGGGGAGCCCAGGTAAACGGCAAGAAAGGGTTAACACACTAGTGTATGAGAAACCCAGTTGCCTTTGAGTCCAGGAACCTTGACTGAGACTGTAGTCACAAACCAATATTGTCTGTCAATGCCTACCTCTATTCTGCCAGATGATAGAGCAAGAAGTGGGAGAGCAAGCGGGAACATACCCATCTCCTAGGTAACTGCATTAACCACTCAGCTTAAGATTGATCTGGTTCTTGCTCAGTGTCCCTCTTAAACCAAGAATTTAGGACTCTTACCTGCATAACAATCTATCTTCATGTTCATAATGGGGACTGAAAGTTACTACCTAGGTAGAACAAAAGACTGTTAGTCAATAACCTCATGGTTAAGACACTGACTGCACAAAGAGATTTTAAAAATATGGGTCCAAACAACCATAAGGAGAGGAAGACATGCAACCTAGGGTTTTAACTTGCTGGGCAAGTGACCTAACCACCATCACATAAAAGCCACTTGCTATCAAGTGTCACAAACAACTTATTTTGTTTGTTTTTTTGTTTGGGTTTTTTTGGTGATTTTTTTTTAAATAGTAATTTATAACTTCTTAGTGTGTTATATCAGCTCAAAGTTCTCTAGTCAGGCCAGACCTGTGAGGCAATTTTGACAGGCATAATTTAGGAGATCCACAAACCAGAAACCAGAGTATTTCTGAATGTGTAGAGTAGAATTGGAGGGAGGGACTTTCCAGGAGAAACTTCATGAGTTTGAAGTGCTGTCTCAATTGGGCAGTGGGCCTTTCAGAGCATGGTTTGAGATTCAAGTCCTTAAATTCTACCTGTTATAGGTGAAACTCCTTTGTTTCAACTGCTGCTCATTAACAAAAAGATGTGAATTACCCTCTCTAGGCGATAATTCCCTGTTGTACATTTCAAACTTGAGGGCACTACAAATTGCCTTTAAGGCTAATATTCACCATTCTTCCTCCTCGCTTGAAAAGTCTTGTTTCCTTTCTTCCTGTCCAATTTTCTGGGGGCCAAACTTTTCCTTCATTTGCTTTGTTGCAGATTTTTTTACTTCCCCAATGTATTTAATGCAGTTTCTCAAGGTTGAAACAGGAAAGCTGAATTTGATTTTTCTAATACATGGGGACTCACTTCTTCACACATTTCAAGCCAGGGTAATCAGCAATGTTTTTGCTCAAGAATATGGTCTCAAATGAAGCTAGACTGCATGATTATATGACAAAAAAGGAGATTTAAATATAGGTGGCATCTGCAAGCATGCAAAATGTTACAAGGATGCCATTCAGGGTGTAGTTTTCAAGACATGATTTTATGTTACATTATATTTGTCAAATCATTGATCCTCTGACTATACTCTTTCATATTGAGAATAAAGGGATCAGGAACCAAAAGCAGGAGGATGATATTGATTTAAATTATTTTCCTTCTAACATTTTCTGTTGTAAATATGATAAAATCTGCTCAAGAGGAAAAAAAATATTTCATGCACCAAGAGACTAACTAACCAAAATACTTCTAGCCCTATCAAGTAAAAGCTATTACAACAGCATCCAATACACACATCGCTGTAGATAGTTGTTTCCCACAAGCAGCTTATAGATAAGGCACCATTCTCTAAAGTGAAACAATGGGACAGAACTAGGAGTCAGGGACAGATTAATGCTAATTGATTGTGCTAATATGCTAAGTGATTGAGAAAATGCAGTAAAGCTCCCACTGAAAAGGCTTTCTGTATTATATTTTCTTGTTTGTTATTCTGCCTCACAAAATTCAGAACCAGAAAAGGAACAGTTTTAGTTGAAAACTTTAGCTTTAGTCTCATCATAGGCTCTTATGACTTCAGATAAACACTGCAGAATTGAGCTTAAAACATGTCTATTCACTCTTTTCAGAATTTCTCATGCTTCTCTAGATATTGTACCCCTTGCACAGACACACTGACAGGCAATCTTCAGATACAAAAATCGCATACAATTTCCTTGGCATCCCCACCTCATTCGTTATACAGGGTTGGATTAAAAAACAGCACAACTTGTTTTGTACATTTAGTACATCTCAAACTTTGTCTGTTTGATTCTTTAACCAAAGCAGCATTCTTTCAAATGACATATGTATGTACATATGTATCGTAATTTATATTTTCTGATAAATATTCATCTTAAATGGAATTTTCCCATTTTGTTCATGAACATTCTACTTCACTTTCTTCACATTTACAGATGAAATATTTTTTACTTTTAGTCAGCCATTGAATTATTACAATTATAATACTGCATATTTCACATATAATATTGGATCTCTGCTCATTTTTTCAAAAGGACTTTTTGGAGTGATTTACAGAAACTTCTGGAGATAGCTATCACTAAAAAAATAAACTATCTATGAATTAGAAGCGAAAAATAAAAAAGCAATAAAAAAAAGAAATCTCAGTTTTTATCAGTTCACCAAGATCGAGGTTTCAGGGGGAAAAAAAGTCTTTTTTAATTACAGCTCAGAAGCCAAATTCTCCACAACAGAACTGAAAGAAACTCTGAATCAAGTTATTATCTAAATTTCTGTAGCAGGCCAGCATTTGTTTTTGTCCTTTCTTTCTCCAAGATTAACTGAAGAAACTTTAAAAAGAAGGCTTTCTGAATTAAATATTAAAATGCATGACAGTCCAAACTGTATGCAGCAGTTTTACTTATTTTAATATTTAATTCAGTACCCAAACTATGTTGTTAACTTAGTTCATTCTGCCACATGTATTTCAGTTCACTGTGGCATTTTGCTTGAACCATACTTCATAGAATCATAGAATAGAATCATAGAATGGTTAGAGTTGGAAGGGACCTTAAAGATCATCGAGTGCCAACCCCCCTGCCATGGGCAGGGACACCTCCCACTAGAGCAGGTTGCTCAAAGCCCCATCCAG
>JAOXNO010000013.1:99059578-99115512 GCA_028565335.1 Limnodromus scolopaceus | reverse complement strand
TGAGCTTCTCATCCACAAGCACTCCCAAGTCCTTCTCCTCAGGGCTGCTTTCCAGCCATTCTCCACCCAACCTGTATTTGTGCCTGGGATTCATTCCTCCCTAGAACCCATCCAAGTGCAGGAGAAAGTCACTGAATCCCTGTGCTAGGTGGGATATTGAGTTTGTGACACAAGAGTTGGAGTTATCTGGGATTTTTTATTACTAGGTTGGGGAATTGATGAGAGGAGGACTGCCCATTTGGTTCTCTGCTGAGGAAACAGCATGCTAAGACCATGGAGGTGTGGAATGAAATATTTTCTGTGGCAGATTTCTG
Organism: Limnodromus scolopaceus; assembly: GCA_028565335.1. Taxonomy (NCBI): domain Eukaryota; kingdom Metazoa; phylum Chordata; class Aves; order Charadriiformes; family Scolopacidae; genus Limnodromus; species Limnodromus scolopaceus. Next base: position 99,115,198 of record JAOXNO010000013.1, on the reverse strand, counting down.
CTCTGAACTTGAACAAACTATCTATTTCTCTTGATTCTACCCTCTAAAAGAAAGGGTAAGTGTGCTATAGTAACACTTAACATTATAAGGATTTTAAGAATATCAAACACCACTCTTACTAACAGCAACGAGAGTGATATTCAGTTTGAAAATAGCAGCAGTTCTTTATATTACACAGAAGGAAGAGCAGTACCACTGTGAGTTGTTCCAGGCTAAATATTTGCCATCCCATTTGCACTGCTTTTTACATTCACTGCAAAGCCCTTTACGATCAGGCTTCTTCAAAAGATTAGCATAAACTGGAAGAAATGGCGGGAGGATGTGAGCTGTTGGGATTAATGTATGGGAGGCACTACATTCTTTGGTTGCTTCTTTCTCCAGGGACCCAACCCCCCCTAGCTATCTTTACTGTTCTCTTCCTCCTCTTTTATTTTCTTTCTATTTCTTTCTTTCTTACCCTCTGAAGCTCTGCAGAAAGCTAATTTCTGAGTCTTCTTGTTTATACTTGTATTAGATTGGGTCAGGTAACCTTGGCCCCTGCTCTTATCAGATGCAGCTCAAAGCACCATGCAGACATGCCGTCTGCCAGTTAGCCTGGAAGCATGGCAGCCACCTCAGCACCATGCCACACTTGCATTAATTAACCCAGTCACATGCTGATGTGGCTATAATGCTTTCAGAGCCTGAGATGTATCTGTGTTTTCTGTGTAGGTATAGCTGTTCTAGACTGTTACTCCTCATCATCACAAATGCCCTTGCATTGCATTATATTTTATAATGCTTCCATGAATTAATTCCTTTACTATTCACTTGTTTTTATCTTTTTTTTGTAATATCAGTCTTCCTACCTTCTCTGACTTCACTGTTAATTTTTTCTTTTCTCTTCTTTTATTACTTGTACCCACAGTCTTCCCTCTCTTGTTTTGGTATCTGTTTTATTGACACTTTGCTGTTCTGTTCTTCTTTCAGCTTTTTCTAAATTAATTGATTTATTTTATAATTTTTTTTTTTATGCTTCACTACACTCTGGCCTTTCTGCAGAGGAGGTTGAGTATGGGAACATGACACACAAAAGCAGCAGTGTTTTTCAAGAGGAAGTCAGCACTTGAGACCCATAGTGCCATCAATCACTGCAACATAAATGAGTTGACTGCTACAGTTTTCTTTCTCATTTTCTACTTATGGAGTTTGTTTCCTGCTTTCCTAGAAAGTGAATCTTAAGGCAATAGGCAGGAGAGAGGTAGTCCTAATGCTAGATCTGCCACCTTTCAGCATTTGAAGTATTTTTAGGCTGAGAAGACAAAGATTTCTATTTCCTGTTACCTCATGGTATCTCTCTTTCACATAGAGAAAAAGGCTGCCAGCAGCAGCTTCCTGTGTTTGCACCAGCTCTTGGCAATTCTCCGCTCCCACAGGATGTTAGTTGCATGTATCACTCTCCAATGTCCTCTGGTGATGGAAGAACACTGCCAAAAACATAACACAGAAACCTGTCTCTTAGGGCCTCGCACATCCGATAGCTAAAGGACTGTCTGTGGCTCCTTTTATAACTGTTGAATTAAGAAATTCAAAGAACATTAATCTGCCCTAGGAATTTCCATTATATTTTTGCTAAGCTACCCATTCCATGTTTTCACTGCACGATACATCAGCCAAATACATAGGAAATGGACCATTTCTCCTGACTCTGTGCAGATTTGTAGTAAAAATGCTTAAGTTGCTAGGAATGGAGAGTGCATGGGTGTGGAAGCGCTGGAAAGAACAAGCAGAGAAAGGGAAAAAAGGATGGCAAGTTTTGTTGACACAGCCTGTCATAAAGATCCAAGCACATCTATCTATGCGTGGTTTCTCAGTAACACCCATAGTAGGGAAACAAAGGACAGTCCAATACAAATGATAGACCAAAGCCATTTAGTAATGCGTGCAAGAAGATCTGAAGCCCTCAGTCATCCTGACACAGGGAGAAAGGGCAGTAAGTCAGCAGTGCTGCCTAAAAGCTCTCAGAGGTTGAACGGGGTGGAAACACACAAGACCACAATCACCATCAGATCAGAACGGACATCCAGAAACCAGCCCATGACTGCCAACAATACTAACCAAAGGTTTCTTCCTCTCTTCCTCTTTCTCCAGCCTACTTCACATAAAAGGAGGGCAGTCATTTTTTGTACAGAGTACATTGCCCACAGTGTGCAACCATCTTAAACACATTAAAAAAGTATTTTAAGGAAAACTATCAAGGCATAAATTCAGAGACAGTCATCTAAACCAAAGCACATCCAGACATATAACTGTCATTAGCAAATCTTAGTCCCCTTGGAGCAAATACCAAAGACAGAATCATATAACAGTTTGGGTTGGAAGGGACCTTTAAAGGTCATCTAGTCCAACACCCCTGCAATGAGCAGGGACATCTTCATCTACATCAGGTTGCTCAGAGCCCCTCCAACACGACTTCAAATGTTTCCAGGGATGGTATATCTACCACTCCTCCAGGCAACCTATGCCAGTGTTTCACGACCCTCATTGTAAATAATTTCTTCTTTTTATCTGGTCTAAATCTACCCTCTTTTAGTTTAAAACCATTACCCCTTGTCCTGTTGCAACAGGCTCTGCTAAAACATTTGTCTCCATCTTTCTTGTAAGACCCCTTTAAATACTGAAAGGCAACTATATAAGGTCTCCCCAGAGCCTGCTCTTCTCCAGGCTGAAAAGCTCCAACTCTCTCAGTCTTTCCTCAGAGAAAAGGAAAAACCTCTGTTTATATGATGAACTGTTGCTAAGTGGATGCCTAGTGGTAGGGTTCTAAATGGGACCGGGTGGTAAATAACACTAATTCTTACAAAGAGTTGGAGAACAGGGGTGAGGAGGTTTAGGGGAGTCAGGGGGGTTGGTGTCTTGTTGAATGTGCAATTATGTAAACTTCTCAGTTGCTACATAATTACTATTACAGTGCAAGGTGTTGATGGGACTGAAGGAAACTTGTATCACAAAATACTGTGAGAATGTCTGGGAACCAGAGTAGCCTCTTGAAACATTCCCGCAAATATACATCCCCCAATAGACCAATTATTCTGCAACTTTAGAATCAAAATTAATTCTCCCATATGCATTGCCTGAGTCAGTAGCTGCTTTGGGGTTAGAACCAAGACCCAAAAGTAACACCAGAAGCTTGGAACCAGTCAAAAACAAAAGAAAAATGTAAGTATAAAGATGGCATTGTAGGGAAATATGCAGAACAGTAAGATGAATAAGATCTTAAAGAGTTGAGTATTTATTAGTCCTCTAAAGACGCAGATATAGAGAAATGAAGTCTGAAAAGGACATACAGACAACAGTAACAGAATTATCTAAAGTGAAAGAAAGTTTCAAAGTACTGAGATCTTATAATTGGCTCTGTGATACAAGAATTAATGTTCCTAAACTATTCTCTGAGAGAAGTCTAAAAAAAAAAAAAAAGTCATTAAAGATGTGAAACAGACGAGCAGTCAAACAGTCCACTGAAATAAGTATAGTAACAATATAACTCCCCTGCTAACAGAAAGACTGAGAAGGTAGTGCATCTTGCACCTTTCCAGGTAAAAAACAATTTGCTTTTTCTGAAGTTTTTGTGACCAGTGCCACGTAATAAATATTGAAAAATAATCACACACACATACAATCCTCAGTTTCAAAAAGTATTAGAAGCAATGCAACAAGTCTGTAGAGAAAACTTCCTTACCTATACATTGTTCAAGGGTAAGAAGACTGCTACTCTATGCACTTTGGACAACACCTTGATAATGTGTTGAAGCACTGGGAGAGGAAAGTGCTACATAGCACAAAGAAAAGTTGCTAAATAGGATCCAATCCAGCACAACATTCAGTACCAATAAGTTTTACATCCCATTGGGTTCTCTGCCTTTCTATAATAACATGGCATTTCTGAAGACAACATTTACAACACAATTGAAAAAGGGCTTCCATTAGCTATTTTACACAGGAGTATAGTTACATTATTACGCTCCTTACATCAATCGACTGGTGCGCAAGTTGCAGCCGTGAGACTACATACATGGGTGCTTCAGACTTTTCTGAAACTGAAATATATACTCTGGCTCACTTGGTGTACAGTTTTAAAGAGGAAAATGTCCTTAATCCCATTTACAATAAAGTGTTCCCAAAAGACATTTTATCATTGAAGTGCCAATAGACTGATGCCCCAAATTTAGGCTTCTGGGATAATTTGAAAAGGGTACTCCTTCTGAAGATTGCAAAGAAGTAGTGACTTTTTTTTCTTCTCCTGAAGCTGATGAGTCAAAGGTAAGGAGAAGATAAATGAACTGGACTGAGTTCTTATTGATTTATACCTCACTACTGAACCTAAAATGGGGATATCTCCAGATGGATTTGACCGCCTTGGGGTGAAATGGTATGAACTGACTGAATTCATTTGGAAAGAGCATTTTGAAAAATATCAGTTAACAAGAAATCACCTTCAACGGGAGTTTTCTTATTCTCTGTCTCTGTAGAGATACAGACAGTATTTATAAGTCCAGATGGCAAAGTAATATGAAATCCAAATACGTAAGCAGTTACAGCCAGTATCATTAGTATGAAAACTGCCCCATACCTTATAGTTTCTTCCTGTAAGAGAAATACTTAATATTAGCATTTGCAATAGATGCCTAGAACATTATCTCCAGTATAAAACCACCAGATTGACAGAAAAAGCAGTTCTTCAATTTATTTCAGGAGTTGCACATGTGTTTGAAATTTTAATATGTACTTATGTACACTTTTTATCCTCTGTATAGTTCTCTAGAATTTCCCTAATGGTGGTGGTTTTGTGGTTTTTTTTAAACCAGTAGCTCTCAAAAGCATCACTAGAATCTTCACAAAGGTGTTTTTTTGTTTTGATTTGGTTTTTTTTGTTTGAAGTCAGAACATCCCAAATCAATTGGAATATCAAGGGGAGAAGAAAGATTAGTGCATGTAGCCCAGTATTTCAGGATTTATTTCTAGCTGGCTAGTAAAGTACATTAATATATCCCTGAAATTTTCATTAAAGACTGCTATAGCAGAAACATAAACCCAAAATAAATTATACAAAACATAGTAGTAATACTGTTTAATAAGCTTAAGTTATATTTCCTCCTGTATACTTACCTGACCTAAATTCAGGTAGAAATACTCAATATCAGCAATAGATAGCAAAATATAAGTTAAAAATTTTTACCAAGTTTTTATGCTACTCGTTTGCATGGGAAAAATAATGGAGCAAAAATGTCAAATCCAAATGTAATAAATATTTTTCTGTTGTCTGTTCCACTGACATTTATCTATCTTTAATACTTAGGTAAAATTACATAGTTGGTTATCAGCTTCTTACTAAATCTCCATGGAGTCTGATAACACAAGTTATTTTCCTGTATAAATGCTGACTGCAGTGGCAATGTACCTGCAGTCATCCCACACAACTCATTCTGTGTTCTGAATTATTGAACATACTGTTCTCATTACAAAAGTTCTGTCAGTAGTTTTAACTAAACAGAGCTTATCCTGCAAGGGAAGAAGCACATTTTGATCTGTGAATAAGAAACAACATAGTAAGGTAAGGCTAGGAGAGGTCTCAAGATCCATACTTCTTCCCTTCAGCAGGAAAGGAAGCTCACATAGATCACCTCTGACCAATATCAAATTTGTTGACTCCATCCAGTATGATCTGAAGGGGGTTCCACAATCTGTCTTGGTAGGCTATTCCAGTGTTTTACAAGCCTCACCATTTAATTTTTTTTTCCTCATCTGTTAGCAACATCTAAAAAATATTGCTATTTACTTCCGGTACTACTGGGGTTTAGGGAAGTAATTCTCATCTTTTTATTCAGGGTTTGTGCATCTTGCAAAAGAGATCATCTTCTTCTCTTTTTAAACTTACCAGAGCTGAATTCTTTCATGGTTTCAATGTTTTCATAACCTGCTGGATCTCTTTTCTTCTGGACTTCCTTCAGTTTGCCTATATAGTCCTTCAAGGGTGATGCTTAAAACTTAACACTTTAGTTAAATTGAGGACTTCACCCACATCAGAGAATAATAATTAACACCCATGTGTTACAAGCAAAACTCCTGCTACTTCATTTCAGTTGAAGATCTGTGTTAATCCATCCTACAACAAGAAGAAAAGTTTATTTGACTTTTTTTTGTTGTTCTAGGCACGTGGCTAGCTATCTGCTGCAAGTCCTGAGACCTTCCAGTGTGGTGGCAGTTATTAGCAAGTTCATTATTTTTCAAAGCTTATTGTGGTATTTTCCTATCATATTTTAAAATATTCCTAACACAGTGAAATCCAGAGATGTTGTAAGTCTATGCTCTATTCTATCAGCAAAACTGAACTTGAAAACATTAGCTGGACCTGCACCAAGGAACCCTTTGCAGGACCCTACTAATGCCCTTTCCATTTGAGAGAAACCCACAGACATTGGGGTGGTGGGCAGGGAATCAGCCAGTTACACATATACCGTATAGCAGTTGCACCTGGTGAATATATTACTAGTTTGCTTGCTCATGTCACCTAAGATGACATGAAAATTCTTACCAGGGTAAAATATCACAGACTGCTCTCACTTTCTTTATCCACTAGATGATTTTCCATTGAAGAAAGTAAACAGATTTCTGTGATGCCATTTGTTCTTGTCAAATTCATCTGGTTGCTTTCTTCTTATTTAATTATCCTCTAGGTCCTATAAATTGATTCATAATTCATTTAGAGGTTGGTTTTCTTCCCTAGTACTGCATATTGTGCTCACTTTTTCCTCACCCTTAAACTACATTTGCTATATACTGTTTGTTCTTCTTCAGTCCCCTAGGATCTAACCTGTCCTCCACCATTTCTCAAAAGCAATTAATGATTCAACAAGTGCCTCTCACTTTTTTAAGCCCTTGAGAAAAAAAAATACTTTAGAGTTTGCCAATTAAAAACATGCAAATTAATGAAAGACTCTTAAAATATTCTTTCTTTAAAGACTCTTAAATCTATTATTTCTCTGCCTGTATTAAAAATTAATACTTTAGAAATCTGATTACAATGCACTGCAGAAATATTGAAAAACCCCAAACCGAAAAAAACCCAATCAACCAAAAAACACAAAACCAAGACAAACCCAACCCAAAATAACAAAAGCCCCCAACCTCTCCATATGCTTCATATGCCTTCTTCTGCGCTAGGGTAGCTAGCCTCTCTTTTTTTAACATATTCCATTTTCCCCTAACATATTTAGAGAAGATATGGAGAACTCTATTGCTTTGATGATTTTCTCAAGAGACCCTTGTCTGTCATTTCCAAAAGACTGATTTTTCCAGAGTTTATTAACTTTACTCTGCTACTCTACTCCTTTCTGTGGGGTTGTGAAACTGTCATTTCAGAAACACTTCCAACACGTTAATAGGTCACTTAAACCTCTCCATGCGTTCTCCCTATGGAGTGAGAATATAACCTAAAATAGTCACATTCTGTACCTCCTCTACCTTCTGAAACAAAAGCAAAGCTGTCAGTGTGGTTTTGCAATACCATTCAGGCTTGCTGTGACCTGTCACGCTATTTTTCCTCAATAACTGAAGTCTACTGTTATCATGAACTTCTGTTCTTTGGGTAACTATTTAAATTTCTCAGAAACAGACATATGACAAATAGGTGAACCTCTTGTTCTTCTCACGCATAATCAGTGACATTGTGTATTTGAACAAGTTTGAAAAGTAGGGCAAGATCTTGATGAGCCATTGAATACATGAAGTGGTGAAATTTGCAGTTCCAGAATAGCCAGATTTTTCCACCTTCACTCATGTTGATAGTACTTTATAACTAACTACATTGATTTAGTTCATTACTCCAGGTTTAAGTACAAATAATGGCAGAAAGAATACTTTGGCTGAAATAATGGTGGGGAAAAAAACCAAACCAAAATAAAATCAAACAGTGACATAACATTTGCCTTTACATTTCCTAATCAAACAGTTCTGTCACTGGTTGCAGTCACAATCAAACAGTTCTGTCACTAGCTGTGACTCACAGTTAAAGACTGGAAAACCATGTTAATGATTTATTCATGCCCAATAAGAAATGTAAACTGATTAGATTAAGTATTTTTAATGAAATAAATAAGCAAATAAAGCAAACTAAGTTGGATAGCTATTAGGACTGCTATTTACTTAAAAGTATAGAGCAAAACAGTTAATAAACATGTGAACATACAATGTTTAATTAACAAATTGGGGAATAGTAACATAAACTAGAGAATCCAAAGATAGGTTTTTCTTCAGTGTGACAACTCTCAAACATAAAATTTAAGAGAAGAGAGATGAGCTAAGGACAGGAATGAAATATATAATCAGATATATTGGAGACTTTTATGTCCTTTACTATCCAGTTCCTACTAGATTTTTTAATACCAAATAGAAAAGAAATAGAACATTCTCAAGAATTTTAATCTAAAATAGCAAATTAATTTTGCAATGCTCATTTCTCTCCACTCATTGTAAAAGAAGTCTAAACTTGTTTTAGTGCAGACATCTACATGAAAGTCCTCTAAACTATGATGAAATTAATCCTCTACAAAGTACCGACTCTTTGGGTGCCTTCCTCAAAGCTCACATATAACTGGGATAATAATTTCCCCTGTAAAAGAATAAATTAAATTGCAGACATGATATAAAACAAGTCTGATTAAGTAGAAATCTGTGTAATCCTAGAGTATAAAGACTCCCAGTGAGTGAGCAGCACTGATATCTGAAGTAAAAGGCTGAAGTGGAGGTGTCAGTAAAGGCAACTGGTTGAGAAAGAGAAAAGAACAGGAAGAAGGTTATCCACCTTATGATTAATGTAGAACACTTGGTGTGAAGCCATCCCTATGCATCAAGTCTAACTAGGACAGTCTGCAGTTTACTGCAGTGTTTGTTACCACAACCAAAGAGGCTGCGCCATCCTTTGGGATACAAAGATGATACACCTTCACCCTGTGTCCTTTTCCCTATTTTACATGTCATTATAATCACCCTAGACTCCATATCAGCAAGTGTTGCCCGTGTAACAGAGATGCCAAGAACACTGTTAAAGTAGCTTCACTATTAGTATGTACCACTGGGCCCCAATCTCTTTGATGCAGCAGCTACGAAGCCCATGTTTCTGCCACAAGGAGATATTAAACTGTATAAACAGGTGACTAGCCCTGCCTAAACCACCACAATGGGACAATTTAGTCTACATACAGCATAAATCCAGTGCATCCCAGTGCATGTGTGCTGGTTCAACTGCACCATGCTTGCATCTGAAGCTTTTTTTCACAGTCAGCAGATCTTTGCTGTCAGACTCTGCTGACATGACAATAGCCACCTCCTAGTTGTCTTCTTGCCTGAGGGCCCAAATGACACAGGAAAAGGTTAGGATGCCTTCTGGTGAACAGTGGTAGCAATGACAACCCACCTCTGTGTGGCACCATTGGTAGGGGAAAACCCCTAGCCACAAGACAATAATTGCATAGATCGTATCATCAAGAGGAACCACAGGTACACCAGGAAAGTTGGAAGCTACCTTGCCAGCCTACTCCTGAGGCTTATCTGGAGTAACAGAGAAAAGCAGCAGAAGCAAGCTTAGTCAAACATTTTGGGCTAGAAATAGCCCATGGGCTGACAGCTGGTCCTCCCTGTGCTCTGTATGCAGTAACATACTAAAGCAACTTTAATGAGCTATCTATCTCTTCAAGGTACCCTCATCATACAGCAAACACCTACTGCAAGATGTTAATTGGATCCCAGAGATTATTAGGGTCAAAGCTATGTGAATAAAGGATTAAACAGACACAACAACAGAGGGAAACTCTGTACATGAACAGATCAGAGAACAAAGGCCATGTGATTGCATTTCAAACATATTATCTTGGAAATCATCAGTCATCATATTTTATTAGTTCTAGGGCACAATAATAATATCAGATGCTTTTATGGCAAATCTAATTATCAGCAATAGCATTTTGAAGACTCCTCAAGTTCATCTTCAATTTTTGTCACCTTGTTGAGATGTTTTTAGCTATTTTCTTCATTAAGCACTGAAATGGAGAACTTTAAACAAACAACAAACCCAAAAGCAAAACTCCAAACTCACAACATTTAGATTCCTAATTCTTATATGCAGCTGACAGTTTAACAAAAAATTAACCTCAATTTGATATTTCAGCTCCTTCAAACTCTAATTACAGAGTAAGTCACAAGGGCACTTTCCAAGATTTAGCGTAAATTTTAAAGGAAAGAAAAGAAGAAAATCTCTGAGAAGTTCCATTTTTTGTGAACCTGGCTAAGCTACAGAGAATGCAAATTGATGTTTTACTAATAGCTAGTAAAAAAGGCTGACAACACGGAACAGAGGCTTCTCCATAATCATTTAAAAAGTAAAGTAATGCAAAGTCAAGCAACATATGACCGTTTTTTTCCCATCCAATGATACTTACTTTCTTCACGCTTGCTAGTTTTCTGTCTGCCTCTTCTTTTCTGTAGCCTTTTAAATTTCTTTGTGAACAACAGGTTTGGCAAACACATATATTTCAAAGCCAGGCCCTACCACCATTTACCGAGTGCTTATAAATCACCTGGTAAATATCTAAAATGGAGTTTCCACTGCCTTGACAGTTTGACCACAAAAAATGAAAGATGGTTGATTCAGGCAGAAAACAACCATGCCAAAAGATTTAGTAGATCAGAACCTGAAGTTGCGCTGCCTTATACATACAATATGTGCAGATTCGCTAATATCAGAGATTATTGCTTAGAGTTAAGCAGGTATAGAGAAGTAAATTGTAACTGAATAATCATACTTCTGTCAAAATCCTCAGTTCTGATCAACTGTAACAGCTGTTGCATCTACAGTCAGGGAAGTAGCCCAAATAAAAGTAAAAAGTTATGAAAAGTCCTGTCAGAGTCAAAGTTGCCAAATATGGTAAAGGACAATTACAGAGGCTTAAACTACACTTGCATATGGCACTGGAAATAAAGAAGGCTTGCAGAATGGGATAGTTATTTCTTTTGTACTTTGTACTTCTTAGCAGTTTTTTTGGTATATATAGAAAAAGGAACTGTCTCTGAACCTACTTTACTTCAGTAATTGGAGGAGTGCTGTATTTTACACAAAATGTAATACACAGATCCTATGTTTTTCAGTAAAGTGTACGAAATAGAAGATCACAGAACAAAAAAAGTCTATGATCAATGCAAGGCTGATGACCCAGACACCCAAATTTGAAGGGGAAAAAGGAAATAATCACAATCTTTGCAAGAGAAATTACTATTATTGGGGTCTAGGATAAAAACAACTAGACCATAAAGCTTAGATATAGGCTTCCAGAATACCACAAGTGAAAAAGCCACTGTATTGCCAGTGTCAGTTAGGCCAAGTAGATGATTATTGAAGAGTAACAGTTGTCTGACATGACAGCCATGAGACAGTTTCCAAGCTAATATAAGAAGAGAAAGCAATGACATAAAGCAAATGTAGATCAAAGTCAGAACATATATATATATATATATATATAAATATATATACATAAAGAAAATACAGCAACAAATCCACAGAGAGCCAGGTCTGAAGAATACTTCACTGGGCTATATAGCACTTGGGACTTGGAAAAAGCTGTTGTGAAGGACAAGAATAGCATAGATTACCTTTTTGTAAGAGTTGGAGTGAGGGGAGAAGAAAAAAATCCCTGAGAGCCCAGTGAGGTCAAACAGGATTATATTCAATAGTAGTTCAGAGAAATCTTTATCAGCTTTGAGCAAATGTTGGTTAGGGGACTGTTTGAACTATCTATCAAAAGTAAATAATCTTTTCTTATTTTCAGTCCTGGGCAGCAGAACTTAGAACAGATGACATTCAAAGCATAAAGTAGTGAGCTAATCCTCATTAAGAGTACACTCAAATGAGGGGCAAGGGAGCAAAGCAATTGCATGAGAATTTATAAACATCTTCCATAGGTTAATGAAGCTACTGAAACTTCTTGCATATAGCAAAACAAAGGCCAAGTTAAACACTTTTTAAAGGTCTTAGAAGTAGGGAACATTAATACACACAGTCATTAGGACAATAATAGGGCTATTTAAGTAAATGTTTCCCTTAGATTCATATACACGGACTTTGAGTTGTGCATAATACATGAAGGAAGAACACATTCATGAACTAATCTGATCGACTGATATTTTTGACAGCCATCAACTTTCACTGATACAACCAAACTGTTAAAACATGATTTCAACATAAGAAAAATAACTTACCCCATACTATGTTAAGGCATCGTATTTACACTGCATGATCCAGTATAGTGCAGAGATCCCCGACTTAGCAGAGCAGAGAGAACGTGTTGTTAGTGATCCAGACACATTTGTAACAACTTGTACTTCAGCTAATTATCCCTTTAAGAGGCAATAGCACTTGTGACTCTTTAGATTCTAGGGTGTGTATTTCTGCAGCCTGTTTTGGAGTAAACCTGGAACCAAGCATCCTCAACACTCACGACACAAAAAATTTGAATGGGCAATATTAGAAGATTCACAGAAAACAAGAAGTTTAACACCTTTTGCCTGCTACTTTCTGCTAAATTCAAAGTGTGCTTCAAATGCAGACTGCTTTTTCAGCCTCAGCTAAATTTCACCTTATGAGACTTGCCAGAATAAAGCACTCCACTTTCAAGTAAATTTAGATAGTACAAATGTAGAATACTATAAATTCAAATTGCTAACAGGTTTTTCAGAGCAAGAAGTAAAAAGGATAACAAAGTCACATAATGGGCATTAAGGCCGCAGTCTTGCATACACACCTAGCACACGTAAATGCACTCTTTCAAATTTACTAATAAACAAGCAAATTTACTAATAAGCAAACCTGGGTTGAGGCAACCCCCAGTATCAATACAGGCTGGAGGACAAAGAGATTGAGAGCAGCCAAGCCAAGAAGGACCTGGGGGTACTCATGGATGAAAACCTGGGCATGGGCCAGCAATGTGTGCTTGCAGCCCAGAAACCCAACTGTATCCAGGCCTGCACCAAACCAAGGGTGGCCAGCAGGTTGAGGGAGGTGATTCTGCCCCTCTACTCTGCTCTGGTGAGACACCACCTGGAGTACTGCATCCAGCTCTGGAGCCCTCAGCGCAAGAAAGACATGGACCTATTGGAGCAGGTCCAGAGGAGGGCCACAGAAATGATCAGAGGGATGGAACACCTCTCCTTTGAGGAAAGGCTGAGAGAAGAGCAGGGTCTGCGGAGACCTTATAGCAGCCTTTAGTACTTAAAGTGGGCTTATAAGAAAGATGCAGACAAACTTTTTAACAGGGCCTGTTGCAATTAGACCGGGGTAACGGTTTTAAACTAGAAGAGAGTAGATTTAAACTCGATTGAAGGAAGAAATTTTTTACAATGAGGGTGATGAAACACTGGAATATATTACCCGCTGGGGTGGTAGATGCCCCATGCCTGGAAACATTTGAGGTCATGTTGGACAGGGCTCTGAGCGACCTGATCTAGTTGAAGACATCCATGCTCATTGCATTGGGCTTGGACCAGATGATCTTTAAAGCTCCCTTGCAACCCAAAATATTCTATGATTATATATTCTGGTAATAGTTAACATCCTAATTGCTGGCCTTTATTCAAGTCTCAAATTCTGAAAACCGATTGCCCTCCATATCTTTTTTCCCACAAGAGCTCCATGGTTCTCCCATACTCACCCAAAGATTAGCATGAGTTGGTGGGTTTTCCCGTTGAGTTGTGTGTGATCCAGCCTCTTGCATTTCTTTTTCTGTGGTTAGAGGCATGGGCCTTCATTGCTAGGTTTAGAACAAAGTGGACTACTCCCAGCTTCTTCCAAAGACACCCAGTGATCAGAGACTAAAATACAGCCCAAAAGCTGTATTGCTGCCTTTCTTTTCATTTTTCTGCCCCCAACACCTGCAGGTAGATGGTAGCAAGGAAGCTCATCAAGAAATAAAATTTCTGGATTGAGATTTTATCCTTAAAGTTTAGTTGAAATACAGTTCAACACATTATCATCTGAATAGATGAGTGTTGCTAGGAGAAAACCTCATAAATACCACCCAAAATACTGAAATTTTTTTTCATTATAATTACTCTCCTTAACAGGAATGAACGGACACACCAAGGAGCTGGCATTACCAGCTGTTACATGATTAGGTTCTAACACTACAGAGATAAGGTAGGTCTTAAGGACTTAAGGAGAAGTCAGCAGAGAACGCTTACAGGTTCTGGATGCCAATTTGCAAAGCTAATATGGTGAATGGTGAGGAATGACAGAAGAACAGGTACTTATTTGCTTTTTGTGTGTGTGTTTTTTTCTAATGGAAAGTTACTTGCCTGATCTTCGACCCTGTGTATTTTCTTTGTCTGCCTTACCTAGATATGCTCCATACCTGAGGGCAAAAAGAAAGATAGGTTAACCACAAATAGCCTCCATGTTAACTTCCATTAATTCTTTTCTCCTGATCCCCATAAGGTCTCTTCAAACCTTCTTGAGGCTTGACAGCAAACACAAGGAAATGCACACATCGGTGCTTATACTACTTCAATAGCCAAATGAAGACAAGCTCCATGTCCTTTCAGTTACCTCTGAAACATCACTTCAGTTCTCTAGATCAGGGTGCTTCAGTGACTTAGGTAATGGCCCCATTGGGCTCAGTGGTCCTGTGTCCCTATCCTTTTAAAGTTTCCACCAGTGTGAATGAAACCAGTTTCTGTGGATAAAAGAGTCATATTTCCCCATATACTTATAAAAGTTTGGTGTCTTTGAATGTTCACACACAGACCACTCTATTCTTAAACCATATTTTGGATGGCAGGATATAAGTCAACAAAAAGGTATCATTTATAGTTTCCTAGTTTGCCATTTATGAAAACATTCATACATCAAATTGCTTACATGGCATCCTCCAGAATTGTCCTTTCTTGCTGGGCATGTCAGAGTTTAATGGGGGTATACGCTCACTAGCAAAATGACTACCTACCAAACAATATTAATAAACCTTCAGTTTTGATCAGACATGACACTTCTCTAAGAAAAAAACATACTTCGAAGCCTTAGTTGCCAGTGAAAAGCCTTACACATTACAAGATCTATAACAAGCTTTGCAATGTGGTAATACAGTTTGCTTTCTTCTCCCTGTGATCCACTCTTCGTAAATTGCCTGGCATTCTAGAGAGACAATCACAGTAGCAGTAGTACTTATTTTTGCCCACTGGCACAAAACAACAATGGAAACAAATTTTGTGTTGTTCTTGTTCTGAAAGCAATTCATTCCTCTACGACAAATTCACAGCTGAATTCACACCATGCAGAAAATGGCATGGTTCCATGCAACTGGACCAACTTTTCCACCAGGTTCCTGATATAAAATTTGCAAAGACACAAGAAAGTTGTGGACAATCCTCTGATTCACATCTAACATACATGTTTGTCTATCTTTTGGAGCAGTATGCATGTGCTTCAGTAATATAACACCAGTTTAACGTATTAAAAATAAATAGACCAGTTTGTATATTACATATTAATAACAGGAAAAAACAAGGGAGATGTTTGCACACTAAGCAAGCCTAAGTAAATAGTAATAAAATAACTAGCAGCTTGGAACATGTTTGGTGAATTATTTAAATAAAATTCACAATATTACTTGTTATTTCTATATCAATAATCTATCAGCCATACCAATAACCACGTACCATGCTACCTTAGGGCCAGGGTTTCCAGGATCAAAACCACCCACCTTCCTTTTAGTCTTAAACTCTACTTTGCTATATGATCTATTTTTAATCTAGATTTCTACAGAATGCAACAGTTTTCACAAATGACAAATTTTCTAAGATACCACTAGAACAAAACACTTATAAAACCACTTTTTTTAATCCAGTGTATCAACAAATATTCCTACTCTGCACCCTGATAATTTTGTCCCAATGTAATCATTGACCAACTAAAACATCAGGGTAAAAATAGGCCTTTAAGCACACCAAGTCTTTATCAACTGCACTGTCACTTTTCAATACTTCTCTGTAGGAAACTGCCTATCTCACACACTTCTCTATCCATCACAAAATACTCCTTTCCCCATCCATGCTTTTCTCTCCACAAAATTACAAGGCATCAGAAAAGCCAAATACGGCAAACAATTTACTCTTTTGAAATAGCTCATGTTGTATTTTATAAATCATTTCCTTGCATGATACTACATAAAAATAACTTTCACCATGGAAAGACTGGCCACAAGTGTATGATGAAAGTGTATTTAACACCCTTGGGATGAAAAATCTAAGCTATTTAGGCAAAGATAGTTGGTCATGTTCCTTTTCCCAGTGGTGAGAGACACTGAGTATCTCTAGGGATAATTCTGTGTCTAAAAGGTGTTGGACAGAACCCACAGCAGTGCCCTTCTTTTCATAGAGTCATAGAATGTTTTGTGTTGGAAAAGACCTTAAAGATAATCAAGTTCCAGCCTCTCTGCCATGGGCAGGGACACCTCCCACTAGACCAGGTTGCTCAAAGCCCTATTCAACCTGAAACAAGCTGTTCAACTATTGAACACTTCCAGGGATGAGGCATCCACAGATTCTCTGGGCAACCTGTTCCAGTGTCTCACCACCCTCACAGTAAAGAATTTCTTCCTAATATCTAATGCAAATCTCCCCTCTTTCAGTTTAAAACCATTACCCCTCATCCTATCTCTACACTCCCTGCTAAAGTGTCCCTCCCCACCTTTTAATTTCTGATGAATTTTATTTTTAGGCCATATTCAGCTCCAAAGTAAAAGCATAGAAAAAAAAATTTAAAGATTCCTTGAGGTGTTTCTTGTTAATTACATGGTGAAAGAAGTCCCAGTTTGTCATGCAGAAATATATGTTATATTCCAAAAAGTCCACTGGAAAGGAAACTGTAAACCCTGATTTAAAATTAGGCTGAAATCTATGTAACATCACTGCAGCATAATATACAGGTTTATGAGATCCCAAGATATAGCTATAAAGAAAGATGACTCCAGAAAAAAAAAACACCACAAAACACATATCTCATTTTCTTTCCTATTCTGAACATCCATAAATAGGTAGAGGATACCTAATCTATTGTTTCTGTAAATCACTGTTTAAGCAGTGATATACAAAGATACACAGCCACCTATTTTTTTTTCTCCCACCAAAAAAAACCAAACACAAATCCCAAAACCAAGATGAATATTAAACTACGTGAGAGAGCAGGAAACCAAAACAATGTTTATTTTATAACATATTTATAACATACAAGTAAGCTGAGAGCACAGAACAGTTCAAGCCTGTGAAAGAGTTAATTACACAGTTAGGAAGCAGTCTCAGCCTTACAGTAAAACACTTCAAATATTGAGAAAGTTTAACAAGAAGACAGGAATCAATAGGTTTCCTCAGAGACTAGAAAAGACACTTATGGGGATGAGCTGTTAAGATTTCCTCCATTGATTTCCACTGCTGTTCTCTCCATATTACCATTTTCTTTTCCCCACATCTCTCTCACTAGGAGGATTATGCTGTATCGTTCTCATTCCTCTATGGACCTTGTACCTCCATGTGAAACAGGAAGAATTGGTTCTTACTGCTGCACCAAGCAATACCTCAATTCTAGCTTCATTATTAGCTCAAATTTTAAACCAGATTTATCAGCACATTAGCCAAGGTTAATGAGCCTACATTTAAGTAACTCTGGACCCAGTCATGGTTTAAGTGTCAGTGCAAAAGGCATGCAAAAAAAAGAGGAAGCTTGACTGTAAATGAAATGTCAATAGTTCCTGAATTGTGTGCTTCTCTCATCTTTCTAGACTAGGCCTGTTTCTTACCCACAAGATTTATTTTAAAAATAAAAGTAAAATAAAAAAAAAAAAAAAAGAGAAATGTAGCAATGCTGACTCTTATTTATGTGAGATCATAAATCATTTTGCTCGTTGGGTTTTCACATAGTAAGAAGAAAGCACTGTGTATCAAAAACCTCCCTGTCTCTGGTGTTCAATTGTCATTTTTACTGTGAAGTCATGGCAAGTCTGTGAAATGGACCTTTTAACAAAAAAAGCTTTACTGGAAATTTACTTTTCCACCAGCTGCCACAAAGAATCAGATGATGGTTCTGAGTGCTCACAGGACAACTACAACATGGCTGTTTTAAAAGAGCATTTTCAACCATGGAGCAATCTAAAAAGTGTGTCATTTTAGGGTTACGTGTACCTGAGCAAGCTTTTCCAAGGGTATCTTGTAAAGACCTGTGGCGTCTGGAAGGATATCATTGGTGCCTGACTGCACTTAGTTTTCAGCCTTCCTCACAAGGAACTTCATTCCTCTGTGAAACCATTTTCTATTAAATTTCTGTTAAAACTGGTATGTTTCTGGCAGTAACTGAAAGCTTCCATTTGAACCCAATTCTCATTCCTTTTAGTGATAGCAAAATAAAATACTGAAAGTCCATATGGTTACATAATTCATTTTGATTTTTTTTCTTCATCACAATCATGGATATTTTTCAGAAGTTTTTATATGAATGGGACATATGTGTCAAATTCTAAATTAGTTGGGTTTATGATTATAGCCTATAACTTAATTACAGGACAAATCTAACTTCCTTTATCTTCAATTAAATCTTAAATGAAGCAGTGGTGACTCTAAACATTCTCACCTTTTTTAGAAAGACTGTTTTCTGTATCACTAAAAGACAGCCATATCCAGAGACCAGAATCACGAAGATAAACAATTGGGCTTAATGTGACAGCCACTTCTCACTCTCACCTGTCTTGCATCAAGTGGTTGGTTGCCATTTTATGATGCTTGCTCTTGGACAAACCAGTGTTAGAGACACTTTTAGGGCTAAGTGCTGTAGTACTCAGTTTGATTGCTGCTGGAGCCTGAAGTGTAAATGTCCCAGGAGACACACTGTTTAACAGGGAGGTTGATACTGTGCCACTTTGGATAAAATAGGAGGGCAGCAAGAGTGCGGAGAAGAAGAGGGCAGTTCGGAAGGCAAGCAAGAAATAGCATGGTGGAAAGACACGCAGGAGAAGAGAAAATAAATTAACTTTGTAAGAACTTGAAAAGATTGAACAGCAAACACTTTATTCACATGAAAAAGCAGAATTCAGTGCTCTTTCAGTTCCACCCACTCTGCCATAATATTCTGTCTGACAATAAAGTGACTGTCACACCTCCGTGCCAAGACTTGAGTAAGTCTAAAGGAGTGAAGCCTCATTTTAGCAAAGATAAAACTTGTCAGGGTATCCTTGGGCAGATTGTAATACAGCATTTTTAAGACCCCCAAAAAAGAGAATCTAAACCCAATAAATGTCCTCCCTGTTTTGATCCAAAGCAATTAATCAACCAAGAAAACAATCCCCTCAATCACTAGCTCCAAGACTCCAAACTCCACATGTAAGTACATTGTAGTGCTGACTAGCTGCAATATAAAGAGCAACAGGAAAAGGATAATAAACAATTCTGAAAGTTAATCAGCTCCTCATAATAATTTACACATTTATCGTTAGATTCCATTACATTAACAGAGATTCATTAATGTTGACTCTTTCAGAGTTATCAAAATATATGAAATACTCAAAATAAAAAAAAATTACTGAGAAATTATGTAACCGCATTATTTACTTCAGGTATCTATTTCTGAGTAAGGAATAGTGATAGTGCTCCCTCTAAAAAGAAAACCTCTACAAATATAGACCTTCAAAATTACTAAGTTATGCTAAATATTTGTGACAATTAAAGAAGGGGGGGGACATTGGGCAGGGAGAAGTGTATTCCAGCATGCACTCTTAAATTACATAATATTTCCTTACAAGAAACAGATTACTTGAATTTCAAGTCTGCTAAAAAATACCACTATTCTGACATTTTGGTTCATTTTGGAATAAGACTAGATAAGTAGATAAGTACACATAAGGCATTTGCCTTGAAATTAGAGTTCATTAAATGTACTGCACTGACGACTGTCAGAAAAACAGACCCTCATTTTAAAAAGTTAATCTTTAGAGAAATATTTCATCCCTGATACTGGAAATTATAAGATGAGAGTGACTGGGGTTTACTTCTCAGTATGTGAAGGAGCTCCTTCTGCACATTCAGTCTAACAACGAAGGCTGTGACCTGGGTATTAAGCAGTGCCAAATGCAGTCTTCCTCCTGAAGGATTTCCATTGAATAAAACCACAAAATCCTTTTGCATAATTTCCTTAAAAGTATTTATTAACCTTGTGCCAAGAGGCACCAGTATCCAAGAGGTAAGTGGTTACATACACCAATATCAAACTGTGTAAATTCAATCCTCAGTGCTTAGTTATAAAGCCTTTTCTTATATACAGGATGAACAAATAGTTCCTTGAGATTACTATTGACACGTCATTTAAAAAGGAGGGTTGATAGATCACACTTTCATAATTATAGAGACACCTGACTTTAATCAATAGCAGGCAAATTTTATCCAGACTAATGCTGAAGTCACTACTCAATCATAAAAGCTGTCATTTCACTTGAAAATGGCTATGGATTCCATGATAAATGAAACATCATGGGGAAGATCCATTAAACTTGACAAATTCAAGAGGAGTGCCAAGAAAACAACACAAATCAATATTTGATATTTATCAGTTTGACAAAAAGCATTTGATAGAGTGTGCAGAAGAGGCTCATGAACACTCACGGCTTGGTATGTTTTGTTCTTAAAAACATAATCATATATACTTCATCCTCACAATGTCACGTGCAAAAAGATAATCTTTGAGAGACCAATCTAAATGACATGGCCTACCCTCAGCAGTGTCAGGTATGTCTATGCTGTTGCCCTATGTTTAATATCTTTTCACTTTTGGCAAATAGCAGGGAGATCAGATCTCAGTGCATCTGCTGTCTATGATTCAGATGGCAGACTATATGAACTTTGCAAAGGGCAAGTCAAAGCCAAACACTACAGCATCTATTAACAATGTTTTGTTGATGACCGTGGAGTACAAATAGCTTAATCGTTGACAGAGTGTCCTTAATCATTGCTCTGAAAGTGCAAAGCACTGAGCAATTTATGGGCCAAATCGTGACTGGCTTGTAAGGAGCATGGGGCACACAAAAGCCCCAAAGGCTAAATAAACTAGCTTTGCTTTCATTTTTGTGATCCTGAATATAGTCAGGAGCCATGAGCAATGTTCAACGTATAAAAGTGAAAGTTGATTAGAAGCCAAATAGTCTATACAAATAACCTTCTCCTGCATCAGTTTCCCCTTTCTCTTCCTACCAGTGCCCCAAGATACAGTAAAACTTTGGGGCAGAGAAAAGTGGGTATAGAGATCTTCTTCCACGTGAACATAAAAGGAGGGAAGTTTGGCCCAGTGGCCTGGTAAACAACTCCAACCCTCATACCCACTAAGACATCTCATACTTTGGGATGCTAGAAGCTCCAGAATAATACAGTGCTCTGCATACAGTGAGTCCTCATGACTCAGCTGCTGTGGTCAGCAGCCCAGTTCTGCAGAGTGCCAGAAATGTGAAGGACAGTCACTGCTGTAGGAATCATCAGTTTTTCTCCTTTCTCTTCAGGATGTAGAATGATCAACACCACTTCATACTTAATATGACAATATTCTGCAGTTGGACTAGAAGGGACTAATAAAGGGTGTGTGCACATGCTACTATACATGCATGTGATGCTTTGACATAAATAGCCTGATTGTCTGATGAAATTTCGTGTACTTAGGCCAGGAGCTAGAGTATTTCAGGACTTAAGTTTGGTAGCTGCACAGCCATGCTCACCCACAACCACAGCACAGCACTCGAGTTACCTAGTTTAAAAATAAGACTGCGTAGCCCTGCCTTTGGCCGCTGTATATTCTCACCACTAGTTTGTACACTTCTTACACAAAATATGTTTATCAGATCACTTACCAACACTGTAGTATCAGTGACTACTAAAAATTATTCCCTGCCCATACAGGAAATGTAACAGAACTATAGTGTACAAGGTATGTTTCAAATTACTAGAAAAGTCTAATTTCTAATGATTATATCAGAGCACTTGCAGAAGGGCTTTCAACATTAAAGACCTTTTCCAGGGCAAATAGACCTCTCTCAAGATCTATAAGACACTAGGTACAGTTAGACAATAGTCAAGTCACTCAAACATCAGAAGAATTATTTCTCAATTATGACCTTTATTTTCAGCTAAAATAAAAGAGTAAGTGACCTTTTCAAACACAACAGTCTCGTTCAACTATCCCTACACTCAGCAAATCCCCAATACCATAGCTTAGGTGCAGAGAAAGGATTGCAACATTTCGATGTGCAGAGAAAAACAACAATGTCTTATATGATCTTCCTGAAGTTCTCAGCATCAGATTTGTGAGAAGATGTTACCAGCAAAATCTCAGAATCACTTTTAATATATGCTTATATAAATTTGATTTTTATCAAATTACAGGAAATATCTCAATGGTTGATAAATAAATATGCACAGTTACTTTGAAGAGCTATTAAATAAGATGGAACCGTTTCTATTGTACAGTAAGTGACCCCAAGACTGGAATGCAAGCCCAAACATGAGATGATCACCATGATACAAACAGCATGAGAAAAAGCTCTTTTTGATACAGATACAAATAGGCTGAATCAAAAAAAGTACTAGGAAATTGCAAGCAAGGCTGATCAGAAGGTCAAGTGGGGCATCAGTGAAAGCTGTGCCATTGATTTCTTTGCATTCAGGATTTTTCCCAGAAAATTTAGGGATGAAGAACATTTTCTCAGAAGAAATGTGTATGCAAAAAGTGAATGAAAACAAACCAAAAAATATAAGAGGAAGATCACACAAAAAAATAGTGGTTCATTAACAGTTTGGAATTAGGGCATTGGCCGTAGCATTTGCAGGTAGTGTTATTGAGAGTTTTTCCTCTTTCCACTAATTTCTTATTTCAGCTCTCTAGCAGAGGCAACATTTGAGTGAAAGTTTACCATTTATCTAAGCTTCCTACTTTGACTGATCTATTAAACCTTGATCTAGTAAACAAACGACCAGCATAATATGAGGAAAAAACCCTCTGCATTTAATAGCGTGTGGATTTGTCAGACTCAGAAAAGGGACTATCCTGTTCTGTGTGGGTTTCTCCCTCATTAGTTCATCTTAGGCCTCTGTCAAGTACAAAACCCTGTCAGATCAGTGAGGCATTTCTAGACTAAATTTGGAAAACACTATACTTTATAATTTGAAAATAATAAAAAGAAGGATTCCATGCAGGGGCAAGAGAAAGGAAGGAAATATCTGTTCCAAAAAAATGAAAAAACTCGAAGCTTGTAAAAATCTCATTCTGCAATAGGTCAAAACCTTTTTAAATTTAAATCCCAGTTGATTCCAATCCAAGCCTATATTTTTTTCTTTCATAATTTTCATGTTTCATTTCAAATGTCAGAAATTTTTATTCTAAAAAATTTACTAGAAGTATTTTCTCATTTCAAAACAAAAATGTGAAACTTTCAAAACTTGTTCTAAAGGCAAAGTCTTTCACAAAACCAACTCTTTCAGGAATAAGTTTTACTCTTTATGAGTCACCATTGTCTAAGAGAGTTGCATGGCAAAATGTCTTGCCAGCTCCAGTTGGTCACAAATTTTGCTTCCTAAGAAACCAGTGTACAGACTGACTAAAGACTAGAGAAATTCTTCTGCTCCTGTGCCTCTGAAAAAAAAAACACTCCTCATGATAAAATGTATGTGGTCAAAGTGCAGTAGAAATTCAATTGTCTCATTTTAATCTACATGCAGTCTAAAACTGATGTGAAGGATAACAGCCTCTTACGTCTTGAGTGAGCTGTATGCACTTTAACTGTTCTACAGTGCCATGAAGGAGGCAAAAATTAAAGTTTGTTTCCATTTGTCAAGTATATTGATCCCCAAACTTTCAAGCAAGAAGTACGTTTCATAGCCTTAGTTGTCTCTTTTCAAACTTGAAATGCCTTAAATGGACCTGATTTTCTGAAACTCACACTTTTTAAAACACAACACATCAGAAAAGTAAAATTTCTAGATGCTTGGAAGAAATGTTGGGTGATGCATTGGAAACAGTTGAATTCCTAAAGTATCTGAAGTCTACATAGAAAAGCCACAGACAGACATCAGATTAACAACAAAAAAACAATTTAGGTAGCAGTTAGCAGCCCTGCTTCTTTCCTTTCTTCAGTATCGGTTCTCCACAGAACAGTTACTTTTAGTTTCATGAGACTGTGAAAACCTTTTCAGAATTGGGCTTGGAGAATAAAAAGGAAGATAAAACTAAAACTACGTCACTTAATCTGCTAGATATATTAAAAGCAACATTGTCAGGTGTTTTGTATTTTTATAATGGATTAAAAGAAGACAAAATTAAAATTAATTGTTTGGAAATAACTGAAAAGGGAAAATCATTTGACTAGAATTAAAGTTATTTTTGTTTCAACACTGAGAAAAAGTATTTTAAATTTTTTATCATAGTTCTCAATAGAATATTTTCTCACAAGTCTTAGGTCTTCTCATGGGATATGAATCAGCATAAATATTACTGCCGAAATTCAGAGTGCTTTACCCTTGAAACTCATTGGTCTTGCAATGGGCAAGGTAGATTGAAACCTACCTGCTCCTGTATTAAAGCAGTAGGAGTTTTTAATTCCCTCTCTCCTTTTAGAGTGTGCCTTAAATATCCTATCTGTATTATATTTAAATACGGGTCTTAGAAGAAAGAAGCATCTTCAGTTTACCAATACATTTATGACAGCCTGTTAGGCTCCACATCATATTTCACTAGCTGTATGGTCATCTTACAACTTGCACTGTCATCTCTAACTCTCTAACCTGGTCCCAGTTCAGCAAGATCTCTGGAGTGCAACACTATTTCTGGAAACTGAACATAAGCACATGCTGCTTTGCTGAGCTTAAGACCCGCCAAGTAGAAGTAAAAATAGAGATTTTGGCTATCCACCAGCCCAAAGGTTTGTAGTTTTACTGAGACACAGCAAATACCCTATTTCAAAGTGATCAATATTTCTGAACTAAACACTGACAGTATTAATCTTTGCTCATTGTTGCTTAGCAAACAATTAAGTGAATGTCCAAGGGAAGAAGTTTTTTCTTTCTCCTGACTGCCTCTTTTTCACTTCTCCTCTGTTCTTCACTTTGAAAATTGGTGAAAGTCATGAAAGAAGAAAATAAAACACTGTTAATATACCAGTGAATCTCCAAGAACAGAAGCAAGCTTTTTGCACAAGTTAAAGATACCCAGCCAATTTTTAAGAGGAAATATATCATAAAGAAGTCACTTAAAAATAATCTGATTTTATATAATGTTTTGCGAGATTATGCATTGTATTTTTGCTGCACAGTTGGAAGATATTATGTTCTCAAATATTGCAGAACAAACACTTTATTGACTGAACAGTCAACAAAAGATCATGGTCAAAGTTCAGCCAGACACAGTGACAACATCGATACCGATAAACCCTGCCACCTTCTCCAAAACCACGTCACAGGAGGTTCAGTTACCTTGCCATAATGTGTCTCTTTATCAATAGCACAAGATTCCTACAGAGCAAGGTATTTTATCTGTTATTCCTGTATTTAACACATTGCAAATCATGACAATAGTCACCTTCTGCCGAACCATCTATCACCAAAGGCCTTAATCTGTAGTGACAATTTTACTTTGATGTTTTCATCAGGAGAGAGTATATCAAACTCTATGCAGCCTTAGGAACACTGAAAACAAGATGAGGGATAGATTTGTTATTTGGCACTCAAACTAAATGTTTTGGTTTTGAAAATTATGCACATCTTTAGATCATGTATTAGTGGTTGACTTCTGTTTCATCAGCGTGTTTCTCTTCAGAACTTCTTTCTCATGGCTTCCTTAAACAGCCAGACCAGAATGTTCTTTTACTAAAAAATGATATATTACGTGTCACTCTAAATATCCTAGTAAGAGCTTCTGTTGGAAGAATTTCCAGCAATATCTGCAGTTCTTCCATCTTCTCAAAGTCATTAATTGCTCATGACTTTCTTGTCCTCAAAGTTCCCTAGAAAGTGTAATATCAGCACTTCTTGACCATGAACTCGAACTGCATTGCAAGACAAGAAGGCATACGGTTGTTTATCATTTTTTAAGTAATCTCAGACTGTGATTTAGGGGATGAATTTCATATATTTCCTACCTCTTCTGATACCCTGGCATAGAAAAAAAAATTAATATTGCAGTATTTTTTTAAAAATTAACATTAAGACCACAAAGTAAAACAGAAGAGCATTCCAGCTTGCAACCATTGGTTCAATGTTGCTTTACTGCCAGTAAGAAAAGAATGTTTTAAATAGACTTGGCAATTAGCTTTTCAAATATTTGATGAAAACAGGTCAAACAGAGGAACTCGGGCTTTCAGGCAGGAGAAACATGCCATAAACAACACTGTCGGGAAAACAATTTCCCATTAAAGTTCATGGCCTGTAGCAGACATTTCTATTGATCCCTTCTTTCATCCAAAAAGTGTTTATCTATATTAGGCAAAGGAATAGCTGATATCAAATAAGCTAAGCAGTAAATTTCTTAGTTTATGTACTGCAAACTCAAATCTAAAGGTTCGGATGTTCAATGGGCCAACTTGAAAACAACCATCCTACCTAGGAAGACCTATTTGAAAATTGCCAAGAGATTGTGGGGTGGGCTTTGCTGTCCTAGGCTACTTTTGTCATCTCCCTTTCCTGTGCAATTACCTCTTCGAAGAAGTGCTGAGGATTCTGTGCTGGCTGAAAACGAAGCATAAAAAAATTATTCTTCTATGAAGGGAAGAGAAAGTGGGCTACAGTAAAAACCTGTTCAAAAATGTTTCTTTCTGACAGTGCTGGGGACAGATTCAGATTTAATTCTTGGATGAAGGAAAGTCTTTCTCTGTGCTATAATATCTTTTTACTTAAATCAGTACATTAATCAAAAAAGTCACTTTGCTGGTTAATTTGCACCTCTATCAAATTTTCTATTCTTCCTTTTTATCAAGTTTTTGCTGTGACAAACCTTAAGATGTTAAAAAATACTTAGAGAAAATATCTATTAAAGTTTATTATATCTTGATACTTCATAATTGTAAATATCTTCACATCCTTCTAGATGGATAATGTTCTGCCTGTGAGTACAAGCCTCTGCACTATTTTAACATTTGTGATACAAGGTTTAAAAAATATTACACTTATCATAACTGCAAAAGTCATGTTTTAATAAGACAATGCTGCTTGTATGTCTCCCTTAGTTAAAGCGAAAAAAGAGGAAGAAAAAAACCTTATACACAATCACCGCCCATGCTAATGACATATTTCAGTTAGTTAATGTTGAGGTGCTTTGGGTAACAAAATGCCTCATTTTCACTGTATACACCACTGAAGTTTTCACACTGATATGCTTGGTATATTTGGCATGAATCATAAAAAAAAAAAGAAACAAAAAAAAAACCACAAAAAAAACCCCAAACTGCTATATTTCCAACACCTAATGGCACTTCCGTAAACTTCATAGCAAAAATAAATTCACACAGCATACTTCCTGTATGGAGCAATAATTTTCTGATAAACCCTTTTTAGAAAAAGCTCTTGAACACAAGGAAAACAGAATATAAAATTCTTCTCACAGCATTTTATGAAGTTAGAGACATTTCTAAACTAAGCTCTTATTTTCAGAGTGGCTTTGTCCCAAAAATCATCACTTCGTATTATTACTTTTATCACAAAACGGAACCAAATTCAGGATATGCAATGCTAACAATAGAGGCCAAACGTCTCATCACAAGGCTGTTTTTACAGAAGGCTAACAGGTCTGATTTAGAGAGCAAAATAATAAATGGTGTGAAAGCTTTCACATATAAGGGACTCTGATGAATAAGTGTGTATTGTTTCTTTAAGGTGTGAAAATATCTGTATAGCAAATTTGAAATAGATTTGCCAACTGGCAGTCTTGCAACTTTAACTTTATTATTTTACCTCTAATATTTTTAATTTCATTTAAATTTAATTAATTTCATTTAATTTAATTTACTTTAAATTTAACTAACTTTTTAGTAAAAATCCATTTAGAGTTGAAACCAACGACTGCATGTGGCTAGAAATAAAGTAGAATAAAGTTTTGAAAGGAACATGCTTATTAGCATCCCAAAAATATGCAGTTTATAAGTATTTAAAGCGTAACCTTTGCAAGGACATCAGAGTAACTTGAACATCTACATGACTAATGTGTCTTCCTCTCTGAAGACTACTCAAAAATGTTCTAGTTTCACAATGAAATATCTCTAAGTCCCTTTTTTAATTGTCTAGAAATACTGAGTCAATACAAAACATCAGTGTCTTGGCACATCATTTCCTACCACAGAGACAGATAGATAGATAGATAGATAGATAGATAGATAGATAGATAGAGATATTGAAAAGTGATAACTAAAGATGTAAATAAAAGCATCTCCTGATGACGTTGTATTGAGTCAATGGTAAAACCACATTTACATTAACAAAGTATTTCCAGAATTCTTTAGGTACTCTCTCTAACCTGAAACCAATCCAAACTCTTACCTTTGCTTCTAAAGTGTTTCCAGAGGCCCGCTGATTGTCTTTTTCTTTTCTGTTTTTACAAGTATAGACAGTTACGATGCTACAGCATTTCTGGGGACCAGCAGCACGTTCACTCTCATTACTCTGGCATGCATATCCCCTGTGGTTGACCAAGGAAACTGGAAACTTTCCAGCCAGTCTCCCACACTGGAAACTGGATACAGAGTGGACAAGTCAGCAATGCCCAAGATTGCAATAGGAAGATAATGACTATACCTTTTAAAGGGGGAAAAAGAGCAGGGAATAGTGTATTTTATGGGAATTACACCCAGACGCCTTCAGAGCAATTGGATTAAAATGATTAGTAAAGCTAATGGACTAGAATACATATGGGGATTTCATCCTGCTTATCAGTGGAGACAGTATTGTCACTTTGGGATTAAATTCTAATAATGCGTAAATACACAGAGCACATTAACCAGGTATCTAATTATCACTAGCTAGAGAAAACTGCCTTTTGTAGAGTGACAAACATTCAAAAGCTGAATAAGATGGATATTAATTTAGTGATTTGAAAGACTTCAAGCAAGTCTGAAAGCTGCATGCCGAAGCCATGTAGACATAGTGTCTGTTTAGCCTAAGTAACGTAACAGTAAAAGCATGTGTGACAAGGTGAAAAAAATCCATTCTGTAAGGGCCAGACCTATGTTAAGGAAGTTATTGGACAACATCCAAGGATAGCAAGTTCACAGCTTCACACTTATTTTCCTCATCATACAAAAACAAGGATAACAATAATTCATTAGACAGAGTTTTAAAGCAGAATGATTAAAGGGGAGAGAGTCATCCCGTGCCTGAGCTTATAGGTTTGACTACATGAGCCAGCAAAAGGGCTGGCAAGAAAAGCCAGAGAGGATGTAAACTATTTGCCAAAATTCAGGTAACAGGCTTCTAAGAAAGCATGGAAAATACACAGGAGTCTTCTATCACTTGTTTGCAGCCAAAGCCAGTAAGATAGCTTCCCTATCATTAGCACTCATATATTTTCTATAAACCAAATCTCATAAGTGAATTTATCAGGCTGGAAGATTCACCTAATCAGCTCTGAAACCACCTATTGATCCCAGGTTTTCAAGGGAAGCACTTTTAGCTCTCTGACATATGACTGAATATAGCCAATGAAATTCTGACAAGAAAGTATAGAACCTGTTACCTACCAGAAACTGTCTGGGAAGAAAGTCAAACATTTCAGAGATTTTTTTTTTTAAAGGGATAAAAATGTGTACAAACTAATTATGCCCCTGTGCCAAGGGGCATAAATAGAGCAAATAGAACATTTTTCAAAAAGAAACAGATATTGGCTAACACTAGCACTGACTTTTACTAGACAAGCTGGTTGTCTCTTCCTTCTTCCAAAGGAAGTTAAGCATATTGATCACATTATTGATTAGGTGATCTTTATAATCTCTTCTAGACTGTCTACATAGTTACAGAAAATTTAAAAACACAAACATGAATGTAGCAAGAACATACACAGAATGGAATAGAGAACCCTCAAAAAATGTAATGACTTCTTTGTAAAGTTTTATTACTCAAATATTATTCACTGTCATACCCTATGAGAATATCTTTTAATCTTTAATTCTTTCCTACCTTTATGGCCATGCAAAAGAGGTAGCTAATTTATGAATTGACTCAGGAAACAGAGCACAAAGTGGGACACTAAATATTACATATTTTTTTTGTCTGCTTGTCTCCTCTACCCTGTTCTTTCATGATGCTAGGAAAAGGAGATACATGAGCTTGGACTTCAAGAGGAATAAATGTATTTTCGGAAGTAATTCCAGAAACCAAGAAAAGTTTGAGATTATTTAGAAGATTGCTGAGGAGGCTAAGAAACTTCTGAGATTGTTTTACAAAAGGTACTGACTAAGATTAAGCTGAATTAAAGAATCAAAAATCTTAATTTTTTTCAGTGTTTTTCTAAAAAAGCTTACTGGTGTTTCAGTTTAGGGATATTCAGGATCTAGCCAGCTCTACTGCTGATAAGCATTTTACATCACTAGGACTCTGTCTCTAAACTCTCTTGTCAAAAAAAAAAAAAAAAAAACACAACAAGAAAAAAAGAAAAGAAAAATTCACAATGAATACCAAGCAGACATGAAAATGGAGCCATGGAAAAGGTTAAGTTAAAGGAAAAGATGCCAAAACTATGCAGCAGCACATTCACTGTAGTTTAGTAGTATTTACATTGTTCTATAAAAGTTGGGTAGACAATATATCATCTTGCTCAATAAGGATTCTTTTCAACCCTAAATACACTCGGACCCTACACACCCAGACAGTTTTGGGTAGAGTGTTGTTGCAGCTCTACGTGGAAGGTGTAAAACAATTATGTAATGTAAACAGAAGCTCTGAGTTGTTACTCTCTTCAGGGTAGAGAAGAAAAAAAAACCACAAAAGTAACAGAAGAAGAGAAAATCCTTTAGGATGGACACATGAATTAGTGTACATCCTAGATGAGAAGCAGAAAGGAGTTACTGTTTCAACTGTGACAGAACAGGGAAGGAAATGCAAAGGAGTGAGAGGAGTTTGCTGAGTCTAAGACAGTAGAAAGCCCATGGCCAAGTTTGCTGTTATGGTTTTAAGGATCACAAACTTGGATTTAACTAGGCTCATTCCCAGATTAATACATTACACAATAAACATTGTCAAAGTCATTTATCCACCTTTTCACCTAATTCAGCTTCTCTTTGTTCCATCCTCCTTACTCAGAAATAGTGATAAAATCTCCAAATAAGGACAAAGGGATCAATTCAGGGAATGAAAGTAACGTCATTAACTTTTTTTTTTAGGAATAAATATTAATCCGAACATTTCAATTTATCTTTCTCAGATGTTTAATGTTAAAGCTACAGTTTAAGTAATATTGAATCGGATGCTAGAAAGCCATGTCAATCTGCAAAAGAAAATTAAAAAATAAATCTAAAGCCATTTTAGAGGATTTGGATTCTAAGATTAGAAGTAAACCCTGATATATATGGAGAAAAAACAGAAGGATTATTTCTTAATAAAAATCAATCTCTGGGAAAAAAAAAAACAACAAAACTTATGGCCACATTTTCTACATCTTCTTTTGAATATTTAACCTTTTCATATGAGAATCGATCAGGAACAGAAAGGACACTGTTTTCAAGACTATTAAAAAAGAAAACAAAGAAACATACAAGCATAGTTTCATTAAGTCTCAAATCCTTATGTTTACATAGAAAGATTTCTAAAAAAGAGTTAGATAAAAGATTAAATAAGAGACCTAAATAGAAGGTATGTTATGTACCCAAATTATGACTTGTAAAATCCATTCTTATAGTCTTCTTAGGATCAAGGGCATATCAGTTCATTAAAAAAAAAACCACACCCAAAAACAAAAACCACAAACCAAATCAACCAAATAGAAAACCTCTAGCAAACTGTAAGTAGGAGCAATATCATTTCCTACATGTATGGTCATTTTCCTGTACTTTGGGAACAATTTGCTTGCAGGGCAAGGCTTCTCACCCACTCCCTCCCCTTTTCCACTAAGGATAAGACAATTACCTAAATCCAGATTTGATAGCACAGGAATACAAGGAAACTACTCTAGCCACCATGTCCCCTGTGCTCGACCATAATACATTGCAATTGCTAGTCACGGAAAATGGCACAAACTGTTGGGGGGAATTAGGAATTCTGCAGGAGAGTATTTGCTTCTTATCACATTTTACTGTTCTCCTCAATACAAAATGTAGCAAGACATCCTGATATGCCAGCTTCTCATTTTTTTTAAAATGCCAAAAGAAAGAGGACAGCGGCAGCAGAAAGCCAAGAACAGAGGAACAGTTTGGGGTGTTGTCCACCAGGAGTTCCCCCCATCTATTGTCCCCTCAGCTCAGCCACTGTGATTTCAGATGGCCTGTCCGATGCCAGCAACATTAGACTATCAGACAAAAAGGTATTCTGCTTACACAAGAAGAATCAAGACCCATAAATCCATTTATGTTTAGGAGAACCTTTATTTCACATATATATTCATCCAATATACACCTAGCACTATTGCATAAAATCAATAAATCCATAATCACCTGCATATTTTTCAGTATCTCAGGTAAATTCATCAAAGATTAAACTTGAAAAACACTTAGTTTGGTATCTTGATGCACCGTTTACTTAGATTCCTCTCATGAATGTCTCTCTCTCTTTGCACGCTTGCCTCCTTTTGCTGAACACATAGCAGCATTCAAAACAGATGCTCTTAAACTAATTAATAACAGAAATTAGATGATGTCTCACTCATAAAAATGTTAATTAAAACTAGGAATAACTGAGGGTGTGCACATGTTTGTATTTGATCAGCTGTACTGGAAGGAGCTAATTAATGCCAGTTATTAAAGAACATTATGTAAGGTTCTTCATATGCTTAGCTTGACCTTTTTGACCAACAATGGATGCACAGGAAGCCAGAGGCTCATTGGTCAGCTTGATAGCAGTTTTTAAAGAATAAGCTGTCAAAATCCACTGATCACACCATTCTTCATTTTTGTGGGGCGAGTCTGCCCCACAAAAATGAAGTGTTGAAAAAAGGGATTGTGAGTAGGGACACAGTGCAGGATGCCGCTTTAACTTGCAAGTTAGAACTGTACCTTGCCAGCTGGTACACCAGCCTCGCATGCCGTTGGGTAGCTCATCTATACTCTCTTGGCCTTACAACATGTTAGGGATATAGTCCTTCTTCAGGAGATACTGAAAGTTTCTCCAAAGGCGTTCTGCACATTTAGTTAAGGGGAAATTTTAATATAAATTACAAACAATATTTACAAATCTAACTATTTACATTAGTTCAGGTAAATAAAACATAATTTGGCCCATGTCTAATTGACATTCTGTATAATTATATGTAAAACTACAGCTAAGAATAGCAGGAAGGAATATAGTGAAATACGCAGCTGAAAGATTTTAGACAGTGAGATATCCATCTGCTTAAATGTTTCTGTTGAGAATCCACAGGAGTGCTCACTCTCTGAACGCTTTAAGTGGAAGTGGAATAAATATGGCAGACACACCACACAACATGATCTTTCAATGAGTTTGTGAACTGAATCTGGAAGAGCTTAGGAGTCTTTATTTTTTCAATCTTCGATTCCAGAAACAGAGCTGAAAGAGAATGGTTCACATTAAAGCAAATATGAACTTTGATATGAAAAACAGTACTTAATTCTTTTTTTTGTGCTTTTGAAAAATTCCCTAGGAAAGAAATGGAAAGGGAAAGATTTTAAAAAACCAACTAAACAAAAACAAACAAACAAACAAACAAACAAAAAATAAAATAAAAAAACAACCAACCAAAAAAAACCACATGCCAATAGAACTCAAGTAGGGAAACATCTTCTTAGATTTAACAGAAAACCATTTTTGAATGAAAAAATCACAACCAACTGTAAAAACTAACCTAGAAAGAAATCACTGTTCAGACAAACCTAGAATAAAAGTTCACTTGAATTTCTTTCTGAAAGTGCAAGTTAATATAAAGGTTTTAATACCAGTCTAGCTTTGGCAGCAGTCAAATACTTTTCGAAATTTGACACGTTTATGTCAAAAGACAGTAAATTATTTTTGCTATTGGTTGGTCCATTCTTGTCAAAATACAACTAACTTTCCATTTTTCTTCATTCTTGGAACATCATTCCTGCAGTTGTCAAGCAAAGATAGAGCTGGATGGAAAGAATGAGGTTACTGGAGTACAAAGCACACCTTTAAAAAGAAAAAAAAACAAACCCAAGAACATACACACACATAGAAATTTAACTTTTAGATGTTCACAAAAAGTTACATAGCATTGTAAAAAGTAATTGTCTTCAGGAAAATCAATTAGTTTTGACTGAAATCTCTACTAAAATAAATCAATGATTAAAAGAATGATTAAAAGAATAACATAAACTAAGAATGAATCAAAACCAATGGGAGCTTTCTTGACTTGCTAGAACTGGATTTTGTATTGCCTAATAAATCTTCCTGTCTCTTGAAGTGGCCAAGAGAACTATGTCAGGAAAAAAAAAAAAAAAAATGACTCATTTGTTCTTTCTTTTACTCACTTCAAATAGAGCTACCAGTGCCTTCATTAAATAGTTGCTAGAAGATAATACTTTATTAACACAGTTGTAGCAAATTCTGTGGATGGAGACACAGTAATATTTAATCTTAACAACTGATGTGTAACTGAAGTCTCCTGCAGGAAATTAATTCATAAAAACATGCACTAAATGTGTTATTACTGAATATGCACTACTACTAAAAACAGTTAAAATCTTGCCATATGCAAAACCAGTTCTTTGGTAGCATAAAAGATGTAGGAAAATGGAAACTATTTTCAGCTTGTATGAGAATCCCCTTTAGCAGCTTCCATAAACACTTATTCAGAACACATTAGCCGCTGTAAATACATACAGGAAAAGAGGACTTCTTCATAACTAGATTATTTTCACAAATAGTTAAAAATAATGAGATATAGTTTCCATTAAAAATATGCTCATTCCACAAACCTTGTGCTTTTGACTGAGATAGACCAACAAAGTCCTTTGGACTTCTTTCAAATTCCCCTGCCTATTGACAGTGTTGCTTTGAAACGTATCTAAGATGTGCTAATTCTTCTCTGTACAACTGTACTACTTCTCTGAACAGCTGCACAACTTAGAGATAAAAACATCCAAAATTTTATGCTATGAAAAACAGTGATAAGAATATGAAGATAATTTTATAGAGGGCAATTATCAAAAATAATGTTGACACATGCTGCACAAATTTTAAAGAATTTGTATGACTGATGTTTATGCCAAATACTTGCTTTAATTTCCCATATACTTTGGTCACAGCATTATTATGAAATAGCAGAGGTGGAATCCTCTATTTTAGACACATAGCAATACTCCATGGAAAAAAGTAAGAAGCAAAAGAGAACTTCAAAAGAAGTGGCTGGATGTTTGGAAGAAAGTATTCTGGTATCTGGTCAGCAGAAGGCAGTGTGCCCTGGCAGCCAAGGGGGTAAATGGCATCCCAGACTGCATCAAACACAGCATCGCCAGCCAGTCAGAAGAGGTGATTATCCCACTGTATTTAGCATCGGTGCAGCCTCACCTTGAATAGCATGTGTAGTTTTGGACCCCACAATTTAAGAAGGATGTTAAGTGACTTGAATGCTTCCAGAGAAGGGCAAGAAAGCTGCTGAAAAGGGCTGAAAGGAAACATCCTATGAGGAGTAGCTAAAGATTTTGGTTTCGTCTAGTTTGGAGAAAAGGAGGCTAAGGGGCAACTTCATTGCTCTCTACAGCTTCCTGATGATGTGCGGGAAAGGTTCAAAGTTTCATCAGAGAAGGTTCAAACTTGACATTAGGAAACACTTCTCTACCAAAATTCTCTACCATTAGGTTGTTTTTAAATAACCGACTTGCTTCTGTAGATCATTCCACACCCTCATTAAAAACTAGAGTCGGGAACGGTTTCTTAACGGTTAGCCTAAACACAACTTTAGCACCCTGTACAGAATCCAGGCAAAACAAAAGATACAAATATTTCAGTATTTTTAGAAATGTATTGATCCCTGAGCTATCATTTAACAATCCTAATGCCTTTAGTACTTTCTTCAGGCAAGAACGCCTTTGTAATCCAAAGATATATTCTTTTTCTGTGCCTATGTGCTAAAATTGTATCAGTGATGAAAATCTTATTGTTCCCTCATGACAAGAAAGGCATTGGCATAATTTCTAACATAATGCTGTTTTTCTTTCTCATTCAATACTATCATATTTCAGCCAAAATTGTTGGGACTACTACTGTCCATTGAAGGGTTTGAGCTTTTCTCCCCCCCCCTTTTTTTTAAAATCTGTGAGTTGGATTATTAATTATTATGCCGCAGGTGCAATAGACTACATGTTTGCATGTTGAATCTCATTGTTTTCCTGCCTACACTTTAGATCTCCCAAGACTCCCATTAGTTCTGTTCCCATCCCTGTTTATCTTGGCATTCTCTGTTTAATAGAAATGGAATATTTAATTACTTATTTCATGCCATCATCTAAATCATTAGCAGGATTTTATTTATTTTTTTTTAATTTAGAAAGAGAAACACTCATGGAAGAAACTGCTTTGCTTTTTAAACATATTGGAAACATTAAGTGACCTTGTTTTACCTGGCCTTTTTTAGCAGCTCAGAATTTATGTGGCATCATACCCAGAGTTGGATTCGAGCGCTTTCCCCAAAACTCTGCATTTGACTTTGTCATACTAGACCGAAATACTGCATGCCTAATCTGGGATCTTCTTCAAGAGCCCAAATATCTCCACAGTAGGATTCCACTCTAGAGACCTTTTGCCTGAAAGACATACCTTGTTTCAGAGTTTCTCACAGGTATTTCAAAACAGAATCACTTCACTTTGAGTCAGCTTCTAATAACTGCCTTGTACTTGGCTGGCCAGAAGCCCCCAGTCTTTCTCCCTGCTTCTCACACTCCATGTAGCTGATCTATTTCCGAGCTGTTAAAAAAAATAATCACAGGATCCCCAATCAGGCTGGATCTCTTTCCCCTAAAAGGGCCAGCAACTTCATGATAAACATGAAAACAGCTAAAGGAAACAGAAACTTAAGAGTTCAGACGTGCATCATTTTATTTGGCATACCAAATTATTACACATCAGTTACCCTAGACCAAATGCAACAGGATATAATAGGAAATGACTGAAGCACTCCTCAGTAAACCACAACACAACATGACATGATGGTGAGAATCATTTCTTCAAAAAAATAATGTTTGGAGAGATATAAACAGCCTCCTAGTTGCAAAGGTTTCAAGTTTGTTACCTAGTGCTGTTTACTGAGCATGATAAATAGCTTGTTGTGCACAGGATTGAGATATAATTCCACTTCCCATGGCAAAAGGCAGACATTCTTATCCTTATAGCATATATCTGGCCTCC
The DNA here is from genome assembly GCA_028565335.1 of Limnodromus scolopaceus. Classification (NCBI taxonomy): domain Eukaryota; kingdom Metazoa; phylum Chordata; class Aves; order Charadriiformes; family Scolopacidae; genus Limnodromus; species Limnodromus scolopaceus. Next base: position 99,077,599 of record JAOXNO010000013.1, on the reverse strand, counting down.
ACACATTGCTGTTTTCAATATCCACTAAATCCTGAGAGGTCTGAGCTAAGAGCATGCTAGGTAAACAAACAGATACAATTCTTTCCCAAAGGGACAATCGAGGAAATGATTGCAAAGTATCTTCAGTTCCAGTGACTTGCTGTGTGCTAACAATCCGTTAATTCCCTCTCACACCTCCTTGCTTTCAGTACTATATTATGATCTTACGGATCAGTTAAAGAAATTCAGCAGAGGTGATCTATTAAAATGGGAACAGGGAAGGACATCTAGCTAAAGGAAAAGCAGAAATCTGCCTTGCTTTTCTTTATAAAGAAAATGAATGATTCTCAAAACAAAAAAAATATTAAAAATGGGGGGTAGAAAAAAGTGTAATTATTCATTAAGATCTTCACCACGTATTCAAGATCTTCTCTAAATATTAAGTTCTATAACTGAAACCAATGCAAGAAGTATCCAGTGGTGACAATATAAGTTCAAAACAAATAGGAGATAATCGAATGAAATCCTTCTAAATATTATCAGAAGCTACGAAGTGCTTTAATTAGTCTGGTTGAGTATCAGAAGCAGAGGAAGAAGGTGTTAGATTCCTTTAACAGTACCAAAAAAGCCCTTCTGCCTTATGACATCTCTCTCGTGCTTTCTAATCAGGATCTGATCTTTAGCTACAAATCATAGACTTGGGCTTCATTCCAAAGATTTGCTTTCTCACAGATTTGTCTGCATCTATAATGAAAATCCAGCACTTCTTTTTTTTCCATTTTGGCATAATCAAAGGAATTCGGAAGATAACCAGCTTGGATGACAACTAAAAAAACGATTGTTTCTCAAAAAAACCTGAAATGATAACTAGGCATCTCAAGGGAAAGCAGGAAAACACATAACGAAATCAGCCTGTTTATTGAAATAATTTCCTCTAGTCTCCTAAGCTTCAACTACATACATAATAAAGATTAACACTGTTACAAAAGTCACCAGCATGATGTAAAAGACAGCACTGCTAGCAGCAAAGGCCAGTGTGGGCTGTTCTTAAACTCTTTTGGTATCTCATAAACTCTACCTTCTAAATATAATAACTTTTTCATCAACAAGCTAGCCTTGCAGCATTAATTCAAACATTTTAAATATGAAAGTTAAAAGCTATGGTATAAGAGCATATTACTGATTTGGGACTTCAGTTTGTTTTTCTTCCTTGTTTTAAAACTAGAGTCCACTTGCAGTACTCACGTTCAGAATTTGTAGAGCAGAGAGAGAAGGCACATATAAGGGGTACTCTACCTGGGATTTACCCATCTGCTAGGGTGGCCTTGTTGCATACATGCAGCTGAAGGCAGACACACTTCATAATCTGTAAAACAAACTCTTAAATCACAACCATATCCAAGACGTTAAGTTGTCTGGTAGTTCACATATAAATGTTTTACAGAGATGTATAAAATGGACTTTTAACCAACAGTGAAATGAATTATTACTGCACTCATACAAAAGAAAAAAAAATTACATCCATTAACAATCATTCCCACAGCTCCAAGAGTCATAGCATTTTTAAATATTGATCTTTATTCTAAAGTTATTCCTGTTATCAAGTAACATTTCTTGGTTGGCTAGTTTAGTAGTGCAAAAAAATTGCAAGAAAACTCAGGGAATTATTTGTAATGCAAAGCACAAATTAAAACAAAACCGGGGCAAGGGAGGACGTGGAGACTATTAAACTGTGATAGGAAGTAGGGATCAAGGACTTTATCTTTTTCCTAAAAAAAAAAATAAAAACTATGGATCTTACTGATATCCTCTTAGGGAGTATAGTGTTACTAGGCTCAGAGAAAAATATTTCTGATTACTTGAAAGAAGTATTTTGCTATGTAGGACTTTGAGTTTAGCCAGTATACAGTACATGAGAAGGAGCCTTCCCTCTAGCATTCATCCTATTTTTAGAGTATTACTAAATTTTGCCCATGCACTATCCATGCATCTTAATGGGGCCCCTTAAGGAATTAGGCAGATAATGGAAATAAGCAGACAGCTCCTAATAAGAACACACCAGGAGGTGTGGAAGTAGGAAACCTGAGAAAACAGATCAGGTTGTGCAGAAAGCCTACCATTTTTCTCTCAGTCTCTTCTTTTGCAGAAACCCACCTGTGACAGGCCGTCTCCTCCTCCTCTCCCACACCTGGCAAATGGGAAGGATGCAAAAAACACAATGCTGTTGTTAGTGTCATTATTGCCACTGCTTTATCAGATGATGCAGATACATGTGTTCACATTACTCAGTTTGCCTACTGCAACACAGCAGCAGGAAGAACCAATAGCTTTGGATCCTTGTAAGCCATTTCCAGAGAGTGAAATGAAAAGACTAAATTAAGATAGCTCAGAGGAACAAAGTGTCTTAGTAAATACCTTTGTTAGAAAAATACCTTCTAAAGCTTGTGTGTGGCCTGCTACACTCTTAGTAGCATTTTTCTGAGTCTACAATTTCACTCTATGGTATTTAAAAGGATATTCTGAGATAGGTAGATTTCACTTTAAAGGGCAAGCACATGCACACACAAAAAATAAAGTTGTGCAAGCTTTTCTTTTTCTTTTTAAAAAACAAGAACAGTAATCAATTTGTTCTTAGTTCTCCTATTATTATTATTATTATTTTCCTTTACAGATATTGCTATAAACTGAATGTAGAAATGGAACTTATTGCTTTTTCTCTTTTTTCTGCATTTTTTTTCTTGGCAGGATACAATTTGTAATAGATTCCAAGGATAAGCCAATTTGAGAAGATAAACCAGGAAAAAAAATAATTGTGCAAGAAAACATGAATAGTTTTATGTTGGTGCAACTCCCTGAACTGACTTATGATGGGATTAGACAAGAATCTGTATTTGCACAGTGGCTGTAGTAGGAGGGTAGTAAGATAAGGTCACCTCCTTCAGAAGTCATAAGGAGTCTTACTGGCTTGACTGCACCATGAAATTGCAACATCCAACCACATCTACTCTAAGTAGGGTACGGAAGCTGGGAAGGAAGCTCATGAGCAATTTACTCACACAAACAAAAGTGCAGAGAAGATTGGGGCTGGTGTCCAGTAAGACTTGACATGATCAAGCTGTAGTCAGACCTGAGAGCTCAAAAGCATTTCTAGGTTTACCAGCCTTGAAGTAGTAACAGCAAAAGTAACTCTTTACTGTCTCTGTGTCTCACAAGAAATCCCAGCTTTATATTAGGAACATAGCTATCTGTAGAATTTGCAATAGCTTAATTTTTTTTAAAAAAGTACTCTTTAAAATGTAGTAAATTGTGGAAATGGCAATATCTACATCTTAATATAGACTTTTCACCTGTAAATAATATCTTTAGAAGGTAATTTACACATCAGTACATAATGCCCTAATAAATTGGGAAAAAAAAATCACTTAGACTGGACAAATGACTTTCTGAAGACCCCTTAGCAAATCTCTCAGTGGATTAGATAATCTTCAGGTCATGTTTACCAATCCCCGTCCAGAGCTTTATCATGAAAGTACACTTGCTTAGTGAGAGTTAGATAATTAAGACTGACATCAGGAAACATGCCCCTTAAGCCTAAATTGCAACAGGATTGGTGAAGGCTGAAGAATTTCATGTTTTTCAGCTTCTTCTCTGGCATTACCTGTTCTCTTTGTATTTGATTTCTCTTGTCCAAATAATCAGCAGATTTTCTACACTCGGCCCTCACAATAAGAAGCTCTCTTACTGCTCCTGTAGCTTTATTACTCTACACTGGATATCAGTAAAAGAATTACTTTTCTCTCTCTCATGACACAGGGTACTAACATGAGGCCAAAGTATATAATTACCATTACAACAGGTACACTGTATATTTACATACAGAGAGAGGCAAGGAGGGAGAGAGAACCAGAGGGAGTGAGGGACATAGATATTCAGGAGCTTATTGACTTGGTTTAATGAATGCTGGTAATTACAACTACAACTACTGAAATTCTACAAGGAACTGAACAGAACCTGTACAATATTTTTCTTCTTATAAAGCAATGCTTTTTGCACTCTCTCTCCTTAATACTGTTATCCAAGTAAATGTTCTTGATAAAATAAAATTATCTTCTTCCTTTGCCTCCAGTGAAAGAAAACAGAAAATAAGTGGCACTTGTCCCCGGTGCGGTAAATGCACAGGCATTACTTCGCTACGGTTAGTAGAACTGTACTATCTTCTACATGTCTTTTTGTTTTTTCAGTCAAATCTAACACAAAGTCTTCTGTAGCTTTTCAAGAGAAATTTTAATTTTAAAAACTGAAGGAACAACTACCTCATAAAGCACTTTTCTCTCATTCATTTAACAACTGGCATCCCCCAGCAATGAAAAACATTTAAGCAAACATTGAGCATTTCCTTTTGCCGTCTCAGAGAAGTAAAAAGAAAACAAAAGATATATTTAAGAAATAATTCTTAACAGTAAATAGCATTTAGGATCCTCATTTCTTCCATTTTTCTTTACCACAAAAACATTTGCTACACAAAAACTTAACCTGACTAAAACTTACTTCCCCTGCTTCTGCAATGAAAATCCATGATATGCAAACAAAAGATTACTTACTGCAGAAAAATACACTTTTTTGCCATTTTTTTGAAATACAAAGCTTTAATGATATCATCTATTACAGTTCTTCCTAAAGCGTCACTCACCAATGATTGCTATGATCTCTAAACATGGAATTAATAAGCTGTATACAAGATAGTTTTCTTACTTGATGAGGCCGTGCTTCGCACCTGTCATTCAAGGGAACCCACTGTAAAGCAACTTTACAGTTTAATTGGATTAGCCTGCAAAAACATTGCTCAACGCATCCTTTTTAGTCTTCCTGTTTCACCAGCAAATTCAAAACTAAGCAGATTCATTTTAAAGAGGAACCCTCTCACAAAGATCTATAGGCTAAGAAAACAAGTGATCCAATATAAGGAATCAGTAACAATGTAGACATTGCCACTGAAAGACTGGATTAATTAAATTATTTTTCTCTGTATTTACCAAATACAGAGATTGATATACCCCATAGATACATATTCCTAGGGAAAATCTGAAATGTCAAGGCTTTACCACTTCACCAGAGCAGATAATTAAGTAATTAGAACAATTAAACATTGACAGAGCACTAGCGACCCCCAGGTGAATTACAGCCCTGAATTATGAAAGCATTAGCTTGGGAAGAGGGAAGACTTTGGCACATATGTAGGACAGATTAAATGCAGTTGTAGGATTGGTTTTACAATTTATGCACTTATCCTCCAGATGTGCTCAGCAGTCCACAACTTTTATTGTCAAACTGCTTATTTAGGTGCCTAGGGGGAACTCATCTGGGTACATTTTCTCTCTGAAAAGCCAGGGAATTAGGAAGCAGAGAGTATATAGTTATCCATACTCTCACCCTTTTACACCACATGAAAGGGCTGATTTAGTGTAAAAAGTGCCCTAAAAGATCTGTGTCCATCTGAGTAAAATACGTCATACAACCCAGGCACCTGGGACAGCTGATGATCAAGGAGCCCTTTTCAAGAAGTATACATAGGACATCAATGGCTAAATTATGCCAGAGGCTTTTAACCTGTGTTGAGAACTGCCTGTGCTTCAGTAACTGCTCTGACTGTGTTCATGCAGAAACACCCTATTTGCTCAATAAGGAATATGAGCAGTATAGCCATCACAGCATGCAGTTTAGGACAAGCTTCCTCTCTTACTGTTAGAGCGGGCTAGCTTTGCTTAGCTCTTTTGGAGTGTGTGTGGGGGGGTGGTTACAACACTTTGGACTGCCTGCTGTGATGAACCAGCTCCAGGTACAATGAGCTGGCCCTAGGGAATGGATGCATTATCTAGATGGACAGCAGGGACAGCAGCACAGACACAGCCTGAGAGTATGGCAGAGATGGGTAACACATGTAATTCCCAGCAACTGTCAGCTGTGAAGACTGCAACTACCAGATTTGTTGCAAGCAAGAGCGCGTGACCATGTTACAGGCTGCAATCCTTTCTAAGTGGAAAGTTGTTTTAAAAATGAAGAGACAGCAGGGAGATGTTGTGAGAGAGATCTGTGGATACTCACCAAAAATTCAATACAAAAAAGGCCACATGCAGGAGATTTCATATTTTTTTCTCAAAAGCACACTTCATATTCTTCTCTTCTGAAACTCTTAACAGCTCATTTCATTGCCTTTATAAAATGGGAAGAAAGACCCCTGAGAAAAGAAGATTAAAGTCTATTAACTATTTGTTTCTAAAATGAATTAAACCATTTTCATAACAAAAATATAGTAATAAGGCAAATTGTAAATAACTGAAATATGAAATGTACTATTTAAAACCTAATTATAGTTTCTGACATGAAATTATATAAAATCGTTATTTTAAAGTGGGTATTTACTTAAAACTGAATTTTTAGAATTTTACAGCTTCAAGCAAAATCATATATTGATATGATTTACCATAAATTACTTCATTAAAAGAAGATATATAAATCTGCTGAAGACACAAAATGGGTAGAAAGTATCAAAGATTACAGGGTAAGGAACAAACCTTTCAGAGTGGTTTCTGTAGATTAACCATGTGGGTGGACAAGTAGTTCTCAGAGTTCAGAGTAGAGAACAGAGTAGTGTTGATGAACAGAAGTAGGCGGATGGTTCCAGTTCGAAGCAGAACATCTCCCACTTTGTCAAGGCTGCTGAAAATGATTCATTCTATGCTACATCATTTTACATACCATGGCCCGTAGGTTTTCCTTCCTACACGTCAAAGCCATCCACATATTCAGAAGAGGTGGCAAAGGCTCTTCTGATTATGCTCCAACACTCTTTGCTTTCATTTAAAAAAAAAAAAAATCAAAAACCCCATAATTTTGGAAACAAGGAAGGATGGGGAAACTTAAGCCTAAATGAAAGTCATACAAATAGAGAGGAAAATACAAAACTGAAACATGAAATGTACTATTGGGAAAAAAAAAGACTCAGAGGGAATCTGGAAAAATATTCAAAGAAAGAAATTCTAAAAAACAGTATTATGGAGAATATTTACCTTGTGTTTACATATCAGTCCTTAATTAATACCTAGGTTATATATTTGTGTTAATATCCTAGTGAAAGTTCCTCTAGAAGTTTCTACTGCAGAAGAGACAAGCATCCAGTCCTCAGGAACAGCTAGAAGAAATAAAAAAGCAACAGCCCTCCACCAATGCCCCTCAGAACCTCTGCAGCTCCAGAAAAGACAAGTTTTCTCTCTGTAAAACAGCACAAAATCAATTAATGCCATTATTTTGTTTAGCAAATAGCCTAGAAACAGGAGTCTTCAAATAGCCATACTACAACTTTACTAATAATAACATTAATACTTCAATGCAGATCATTAGTTTAAAAGGAGGTAGTAAATAGGTGGAAAGCAAAAGCTGGTAAGTCATAGCTCTATGAAATAAATGTTTCTGAACCTGCAATGATCATTGACAGTACTGAAGTAAAGGCCAATTACAACTGAACTGACCATATTTTACCTCTGAACTGACCATATTTTACCTCTCATTATACTTAAACATACTGAAATTGATTATCACTGAAGAAGGAACCCAAACATATGTGTAATTCTCAGCATGTGCTCTGCTAAAGGCAGCAGAACTAAAACCCATATCCTATGTAAAGGAGGCTGTCAAGTGTTTTTTTAGATCATCATCTTCCAGCATGCGTATCTGTTGAATTACTTGTGAATATGAGAGTTTGATTACTACTTTTCAGATCCACTCTATCTTGATGACAACGTTTATATTCAATACATAAGGCTAGCAGTGCTTTCTTTTGGAATAACTGCAAAAATTAATTTTCAGAAAAGTTTCTTATCAATAAATATTTTGCTGGCTTGCAAAGTAACCAGAAAGAACAGAATACACACACTGTTTAATTGGAGCTGAGAAGCCTAATGGCTATAGAGAATACCCACTGTTAGCGGGAAATTAAATGGAAACCTAGGGACCTAATTTTGTCATTTGTGGACCCCTTGCACCTACTGCAACCAATAAAATTCAAACCATCAGGAAAATTTTATAGATGGGTCTAAATTTAGTTAACAAATACAAGATAAAAAAATTCAGACCTATCTAAAACACGTGGCTTCTACATCACTTCTCTATTCTTCCTTTTTTTTCCCCAACTCTGTCAGTTTACAGGCCCCAACTCTACAAACATTTTGCACAAATCAAATTAACTTAATTGAGTTTAGTTATTTGCCTAACATGAATCTTTACAGAAATTTTCTCTTTGAAGGATTGATCTGAGCATCCTGAAAGTGCATGTAAATCTTCCTAGTAAGGGTCCTGTAAGTTTGACCTGCAGTTTTTTCAGACTGCCATTCATGCCTTCTCAATTTTCTGAAAAGTATACTCTGTGGGATACTCAGTAACAAATATATAGAGATATAAGGCCAAAGAAGCAATATTTGGTCACTTAAGCAAGCTTCAGGTCAACAGAATGTGGTTCTTATGGGTGACGTCAACTACCCAGACATTTGTTGGAAGAACAATACAGCAGCTCACATCATCCATCAAGTTCCTGGAATGCATAGAGGACTGCTTTCTCATACGAAAGTTAGGTGTGCCAACCAGGAACAAGGCAGTGCTGAACTTGCTACTCACAAACGAAGAAAACCTACTTTGTAGTATCTCAATTAGTGATAGACTTGGCTGCACTGATCACAATATTGCGGAGCGTGGGATCCTGCTGAGCACACTGAAGGTTAGTACAAAGACAACGGTTTAAGATTTTAGAAGAGCAAATTTCAGCTCACTTAGGGCTCAGTTTGGACTGATTCCATGGGAAGCTTCCATGGAGGATGAAAGAGCTAGATAATGCTGAGAGTTTTTCAATAATGCTTCCCTGGAAACACAAAAATAGTTCATCTCCTTTAAAGGGAAGGGAAGTAGGCAGAGCAAGAGATCCCCTTGGCTAAACTGTGAGCTTCTGAGTCTGCTCAAACCCAAAAAAGAAGTGTACCAGAGATGGAAAAGTGGATTAATACCCATTGAGAACTACAAAGGCACTGCTGAGGTGTGCAGAGATGCAGTAAGAAAAGCAAAAGCAAAGCTCAAATTGAAATTGGCCAGAGATATCAAAAACTACAAGAAGAGGCTAGTAAACAAGAAGAACAAACAGAAGGATAATATTGGCCTACTGTTAAAAAAGAGAGGTGAATTAGTCACCAACAACACTGAAAAGGCAGAGGTTCTCAACACTTTCTTCACCCCTGCCTTTACAAGCACTTTTGGGGCCCAGGCCTCGGGAACAAAAATCCAGTTTGATGCAAACACGGACACACCATCATCAAATGAAGATTTTGTATGTGAACTATTACAGGAGTTTGACCCCTGCAAATTGATGGACTCTGACAATATCCACCTGAGGGTGCTAAGAGAGCTGGCTGACGTCGTTGCATAGTCACTCTCCACAATCTTTGAGAAGTTGTGGAGATCAGAGGACATCCCAGAAGACTGAAAGAATGCTAATGTCACGGCCATCTACAAGAGGGATTTAAAGGAGGATCCAGGAAATTATAGGCCCCTCAGTCTTACTTCAGTCCCTAGGAAAGTTATGGAATGAATCCTCCTGGGGGCTATCACAAGTCAAATGAAGCACATGTTTGGGAAAAGCCAGCACGGATTCAGCAAGGGCAAATCATGCCTGACAAACTTGATCACTTTCTACAACAAAGGAACCTGCTCAGTTGATGTGGAGGGAGCAGTGGACATGTTCTACCTGAATTTCTCCAAAGCTTCTGATAGTTTCCCACAGCCTCCTCCTAGAGAAACTGATGCATTATGGTCTAGACAAGTGGTCTGTGTGGTGGATGGGGAAATGGCTGACAGGCTGCCCCCAGAGGGTGGTGGTAAATAGCTCCTTTCCAAACTGGCAACCTGTCACAAGTGGGTTCCCCCAGGGACTGATATTGGGCCCGATGCTGTTTAATATCTGCATAAGTGATCTGGATGATGGGATCATTAGGGCTACAAAGATGATTAGGGGCGTGGAGCATCTCCCTTACAAGGAAAGGCTAAGGGACTTGGGTCTTTTTAGTCTAGAAAGGCTGAGGGGGGGAATCTGATCAATGCTTATAAATACTTAAAGGGTGAGTGTCAAGAGGACAGTGCTGGTCTTTTTTCTGTGTTGTCCAGGGATAGGACAAGAGGAAATGGGCACAAACTTGAATATAAGAAGTTCCACCTAAACATGAGGAGGAACTTTTTTATTTTGAGGGTGTCAGAGCACTGGAACAGGCTGCTCAGAGAGGTTGTGGAGTCTCTGTCTCTGGAGACATTCAAAACCCTCCTGGACATGTTCCTGTGCAACCTGCTCTAGGTGGACCTGCTTTGCAGGGGGGTTGGACTAGATGATCTCCGGAGGTCCCTTCCAACCCCATGTGATTCTGTGATCAAGTGTGCCCTGATGAAGTTTGCCGATGTCACCAAACTGAGTGGGAAAATTGACACTTTGGAAGGGAGAGCTATCCTGCATTAAGACATGCATGGATAGTCTGGAAGAGTGGCCTAACAAGAACCTTATGAAGTTCAACAAAGACAAATGTAAGTTATTGCACCTAGAAGAACATAATCCAGGAGTGCAGTATAGACTGGGATCTACCCGGCTGAAGAGCAGCTCTGTGGAAAAGTACCTGGGGGTCCTAGTAGACAACAAGCTCAGTATGAGTGAACAGTGTGCTGCTGCAGCAAAGAAAGTCCACAGGATGTTGGGTTGCATCAATAAGGGCATCACCAGCAGAGATAAAGAAGTCATTATCCTACTCTACTCAGCACTTGTCAGGTCACACCTGGAATACTGTGCTCAGTTTTGGTTCCTGCTATACAAAAAAGATGTTGACAGGCTGGAGAAGGTCCAGAGAAGGGCCAACAAGACCATCAGAGGACTGGGAAGCCTGCCATATGATGAAAGGCTGAGAGAACTAGGTTTGTTCAGCCTTGAGAAAAGAAGTCTTAGGGGAGACTTTATCATCATGTTCCAATATTTAAAGGGTAGCTACAAAGAAGGTGGAGACTCCCTTTTTACAAGGAGTCACATGGAAAAGATGAGGGCTAATGGGTACAAGATACTCCTGGAGAGATTCCAATTGGACAAAAGGGGAAAATTTTTTCAAAATGAGAACAATCAGCCATTGAAATAATCTCCCCTGGGGAAGTGGTAGATTCCCCCACATCTGACTTTTAGAATTTTAAGATTCGGCTGGGCATGGTGCTGGGCCATCTTGTCTAGACTGTGCTTTTGCCAAGAAAGGTTGGATCAGATGATCCTTGAGGTCCCATCCAACCTGGTATTCTACGATGTTATAATATGAAATTCCATCAGTAACCAGAAGAGAAAGCTGACCATTTAAAATATGAGCAGTTTGGGTTTTTTTATTTAATTTTACTCTCCAGGTGAAAGGGCATTTTCTCCCACGAAAGCTAAATATTTTTTTCATTTTGCAGCTTTTGGCAGGCAGATTCAAATCTCTGGAACTAAATCTGAAAAGAACTAAAAACTATTGCAAACTTCACTATCTTTTAAGTGCAAAGTGTCTTTTTTGATGTGTCCTCCCTGACAGACACAGCAGGGTATTTGTTTTCTAAAGGACTTGTATCAAAATGAAACCTACTACAAATAAAATTCTCCTTCCGTGAAGAAGATAAGAAAAGAGTAAACAACATATGATAGATAGAAGTTGCATTAGTAATATACTAGAAGGCTTTTTTCATACTCCAGAGGAACATATAAGGATATATATGGGGGATGGGGAGCAGGTAACAACCCTGTATATGGGTACATTGGTGTATATGTATATACAGACAATAAATAAATAGATAAGACCCAAATGTCATCTCCTGTCATCATGTATTCTTTTAGTCAGTGTTGGCTCTGACGACATTTTGTGGTGACAATCTCAACAGAAAGTTTTACAGTAGCAAATGCATGTGTATATGCAGTGCATGTGAACTATTTTAAGTTAAAAGGACAGAGGGTGAGCACTGTGTAAACTGTCATTAGAGTGATCTTGTTCACCTCTTGTGGAAAGAATCTAAGCCATTTCTAGTGCTAACATAAACTGTGAAGAAAAAAACCACAAAGGCTCATCTTTATTTAGACGGTCCATTATTATAAAAGTGTGGGGAAAAACAAATCAATAAAACTTAAGTTAAAAGAGAAAGAGATTATATCAAATTAGCACACTACTGAAATCAACATTATTTCCCATGTTCTCCTTTAACGGAGATGGCCATTTACAGCATTAAGTTCTCCTCTGTGAAAGCAGGTGTATTACTAACACCTATATAAAATGTATATATAAAATGTAGACATTAAAAAAGACTATTACTATACATGTATCCCAGAGAATATTAGAGAATATTGAGGAGAATTTAAATTATTTTGCCAGAAATGGTTGTATTGAGTTCATATTGCTACACTATTCTTTAAGAAAAGGCAAAAGAAAACAACACATCCAAAAAATACAAACTCTATAAGGCTTGCAGAGAGGGTTATCTTTGTTCTTCCTTATTAAAACAGTTAATTTCTCCTCTCTGCAGCTAAGTCTCTAATGTAAATCCAGCAGGCAACTCTTAGCTTGGAGACAGCACAGATCCATTCCCACCAAAACTTAATGACCCTTGGTAAAATCTTTGAAATTCTTTTTCCTCTCACATTAGGCAAGGATGGCATATGTGCTAGCACACCTGGCAGCCCAAGACACAAGTAAAAACAGCATACTGTGCCTGCCCAGTGGCCCTCAAAAGGTAGTTCTTTGGCTGTCCATGAGTTCACAGAGAAAAGCATGAGATAATTCAGGATAAGCACAAATAAGGGACCTGCAGACAAACTGAAAAGGTCCTTCACAAGGTAACAGCCAACTTTTCTGCTTCCAGTGGGTACCAAATTAATACTTCCAACTTGTTCATATTAATTTGTTGGTGAACAACCTGTAGTGTTCTTACCATATATAATGTTGTCCTCTTCACACTCTATTGCATATGACTACTACAAAATTATCTGTTGAGATCCCCACTGGTTAAAAGGATTCTTCATGACTAGGAAGGATGTAGGGCTACAGGGACTTAAGAAAAGATCTCCGCTTCATTTCCCATCATTAGTTAGTCAAATCGCACTCAACAGAGGAAAAGTAATTTCTTAGACTGCTTGTGTTAAGCACAATAGAGACAACTTTGTCAGTATTCCCAAACACTGTGCTGGGAAACTCAGCCTGAAAAAGGATATAGCAGGAAGAGGAAGGACTTGAGGGGAGCAGCCATGTTTACGCAATTTTTGTGCCATGGATTAAAAGATTTACCTGCTACATGTTTTGGAAGTCTTGCTACATTCTTTCTGGTTCCTGAACACTGAAGAAACAAAGGATGCCAAAACTTTTATTTACTTTTTGCACAAACATAAAAAGTTCCTCTTTCCCATCTGAGAGCAGCTAGCACCAGCTTTTTTGAAGCAGTGCAAGAATTTTTTTATAAAGCTAGACCTTACAAACATTCAAAAATGACAGATATTATCTAAAACATTTTCACTTTCATTAAGTTCTATTAATGTAGGAAAGAATTAACCAGACTTTCAGTGTATAGAAATCTGTTGGTTTGTCCAGGATTTTTTATAAAGAGATTTTCTGGTTGGCTGGCAACTCCCTTAGAAACTGTTCTCTTTCACTGTGTAAAATGAGATGCAATAAACCAAGCACTCAAGATAACATCTATCTACCTCATCAGGATAGGGCCAATAACAAATACAGGTTTCATTAAGACTGGAGGCTATTTTTCTCTGAAGGACCCTCTCTCACTCAGAGTATAAGATAAGCACGTTGTAAGAATAAGTAAGGATCACAGAAAAAGCTTCTATCTGTAGAGCTTCTGTTCCTTTGTAAGAGTTAGAAAGTGTAAAAGTGAACATGGAGAAACTGGAAGAATTAACATGCAGTTCCTGTAACTTTGTGCTCTCTGGAGAACTAGATCCCATCCTAGCATCTGCCAAAAAGATCCAAGGTAGTGCTGAGTTGATTTCACTTCTCATTAGTGGCAATTTCACTTTTCACTAGTGGTAATTAACCATGCATTCTTCACACAATTGTGATATTCACAGCTGACCTATCTTGCAGGAGTCATCCACAGTTAGCGAACACTTTTGACTGATTGTGTGAATTCACTGTGAAGACTCGCTCTGTTTTGGAAGAAAGAAGATCGGGCTGTTCTAGTTGTGCGCTTTCAACAGCACAGCATGGCTCCTTAGAGAGCTTTGAAAATGTCATTAGCCATGTTATTGTGCTCAGTCTCACACAAGAGACAGCTGAACTAGTTCTCCCACCTGGTGGGAACATAAGTAAACTGTGGTCCTCAAAGCAATCTTGCTGTCACAGAAGACTCAGCTTCACCCACCCCTTCATCACCAACATCAGCCATAAGAAAAAAGATATGACTAAATGTACAGTCTAGAAACACTGAAGACTCTTCTGTGTTTGTCACAGGGGTCGTGGGGCTTAAGCCACCAGCTGCCTACATGTATGTACCTCACCATCAGCCAAGGCAACACCAGTACCAGGTCAGGCATGAACCTTTGGTTCTAATGGAGATTAGGAGTCAAAAGGACAGAAAGAGATTCTTCTGTGTTTTAGCGAATAGGTTATCAGCAAACAAAGGCACTAAATTACTGATAGAAAATAACTAATATTTTGCTCATTTGCTTACTACTAAGTAAACAAGTCAAGTATCTTCAGATGAAGCTATATACAAGTGGGAAGTATAACCAGAACAGACTGCAGGGAGAGATGAGGTTTTGGGGTTCATCAATACCCTCTGATCAGCATTTTCTGTCTTGGCAGTATCTTGGTCCAAACATTGTCTGATTCTCTCTTTTTATCAATAAACACCTGTTCTGTATTAAAAACTTTTGCTCTTGGGACTTTTGGATAGGTAGCTGAAACCAGATCTCTTAGCTGGCAACTGGGCAAGATTCAACATGCTGAAAAGAAGTTTTTCTTAACTCTAGTGTATGCCCTGCAGACTAATGAAGAGTTCATGTGCTCTGTGGTACGTGTGCTGCTCTGTGTTCATCTCGTATCCTCAACTGCTGCAGAGGCCTATGAAAAAAAAACCCACCAATTCAAAAAACATCATTCAAAAGTTTAAAATGTGGAAAATCAAAATCTAATTCAAAACACAATACCACAGATAGGTACATAACATGCTGACTAAATGAGGTTACGTAATGTACCAAGATGTTTAAACAGCACCATATGCCTATATGCACTCTTAATTGTTGAAACATGTAGCAACAGTTTACAGAAACAACTGGCCCTTAAGCTCAGTTATGGCTCTAAACACAGCTCCTTCCATGCCGTATTTAATCTTTTGATCAGGTTGGAAGGGATACAGGTAAAGAAATTTAACTTCCCACCTTGCTTGACAGGTAGAGAACCCCACTCCCACCATCATTTCTGCTGAAACCACTCCATGAGCCTGTAAACAAGTTTACCCAGCTGGCAAGAAAAAATATAGTTCTCTACATAATAAACTGAATTGACTCATGAAGTGGCCTAACAAGTGAAAAGAAAAAAAACAACCCAGTGCATCAGCTTAGCTTCTTGTGAAACTGCAGTCTTAGTTTACATGTATCTCAGTTCCTTCTCTGTAAAACAGGAATATTCATAACATTGTACCTCAGAGGAGTTTGTTGGAAATGTATTCAAATAAATGCCTCAGAAGCACTGAGAAAAGCATGACGTACTATACTGACTACTGAAGTAAAGTCCATGAGGAAATTAATAATTCCAGCTTCAGTGCATGTTCTTGTAATTTGAAATAAATAAAATATAAGGCCAAATACTGAATGAAGAAGATAAAAGTGAAAAATTAAATAGCTGGTCATGAATGGTGAACACAATTCTTCCTGTATGCTAAACAACACACTGGTCCTATTAAACAAATAAACAAAAAAACCCAAACCCAGATAAGACTATTTAATTAAAACTTATATTAAAACTCAATCGTACTTTCTGGTTTTTGAAGAAAGCATGAAAAGGCAACAGTAGATAAATTCTGAAAATGATGCCAAAGCTCACTGTAAAACTAATAATGTTGAGAACACTGTAGATGCTGATGCTCAAACTGGCCAGCCTGGATACCCTGTAAGACAGGCTCACCTGAACAACATGCCCTTCAGAACTCCCCAAATCCAAAGCTAGGCACTGTGAAATGAACAACAAGATACAGTTATACAGTACAGATCTACAGTACAGATGCCATGCAAAGGAGAGGCAGATAATGAGATCAGGTTGAGCATAATGCTACAAAACCAACAGAAAGCAAGCCAGTATGAGGCTAAGACATTAAATATAAGGTTTCGGTGCATAAATGAGGGGAATGTTATATAGAGCAAGGAATGACATTGCATAACATTAGCGTATTACTGAGTTGCTGTTTCTCTCTCCCTGAACTTCAGCAATAAATAGTAAATTTCATGAGTCCACCCCAGCAAGAGATTTTATAAGCTTCTTCAGCCAAGCCCTCTCACCTTTCTCAAAGAAACTGGTGCTCCCAGGTGTAAGATTCCTGCTTACCAGCTGTGAGCACAATCAGAACAGAAGCCTGGTTAGTAACTGTTGGTGTTTTGCTCGCTACATCAGCAAAGTTGAGTATGATTAACCTTTTTTTTTCCATAGGAAATCTCACTGATATTTCCTTATTTTTCTTGTTTACCAAAACTTAGAAATCATTTTTTTGCGCAAGTCTACAATGACTTGCACGGACAGTCAGAAAGACTTCTTTCATTTACATTTTGGGCATACAAAGACAAAAATACATCCCAGTTTATAGAAATCTCTAGTACATATCATTAGAAGCACATCATGTACTTTGATTCCAAATGTATCAACAAGGATAAAGCAAGGGTGAATTTTACCCCAAAGGTATGGAGAATTACAGAAAAAATGGTTGAACCAATTAGAAAAAGTTAACCTTATGTCAAATGCTAAGAAGTTTTAGACCGTCCCATTAAGTAAAGGTTAGCAAGGTATAACAACTCTTTAATGAGTTAAGCTAGCTCAGTTGACAAAAAAAAAAAAGAAAAATGGCAAAAAATTCAATCCATTTAAACCAAATATCATAGAATCATAGAATCATTTAGGCTGGAAAAGACCCTTGAGATCATCGAGTCCAACCCTACTCTACAAAGTTCTCCCCTACACCATATTCCCCAACACCACATCTAAATGACTCTTAAACACATCCAGGGATGGTGACTCAACCACCTCCCTGGGCAGCGTACTCCAATGCCCGACCACTCTTTCTCTGAAAAATTCTTTCCTAGAAATTATCAGTTTGCAGGCAGGTAATTTGTTATTTTAGGGGTTTTTTTGTGCAGAACACAAACAGCAGGTAAGAATGTTGACCTGGGCTAAATTTTGCACTCAGAGACATTGCAGCTATGGAGAAATTATCTGTCAAAGGAATGAGAAAAACACATGTTTAGCCATTTAGAATCTGTGTGTTTCAGAAAGAAGAAATATTTGAGCTGGACAATTTCACTCTTTGAATCCATCTGAGCCTGATTGAACTGACAACATCTTATTTTGAGATGTGCGTTTTCTGGCTATGTGCTGACCTACATGTTATTTTTCACTTTTTACAGCTTTTATTTGAAGCATTAAGGCCTTGAGAAAAGTTCTAACAACAACAACTGTATCACCTTAAAGCACCTTGCTCACTGTTTATTTTTTCTTTCATGGCAAAAGCACAAATTTTTAAAAATAAGCCAAATTAACAGCTTATTGAAACTCTTGAGAAATATAGACAATCAGAGAAGCGTGGTTACCAGTCCTATTATCATGTAAAAACACTAAGGAGAGATGGTTAATATAATGTACGTACTAATGTGTCAGCCTTTATATTCAGCAAAGTTTCTTCTCCCAAGTTACAGATGATAGGACAAGGGGTAATGGCTTCAAGTTACGCCAGGGGAGGTTCAGGTTAGATATT
>JAOXNO010000013.1:99039674-99059478 GCA_028565335.1 Limnodromus scolopaceus | reverse complement strand
AGAGACGAGTTGACATGGTGCTCAGGGATATGGATTAGTGTTGGGTGGTGTTTTGTGTGGTGTGGTGGGTGTGTGGGTTTTGGTTTTGTTTTTGTTTTTTTCTCCAATGGTTGGACTAGATAATCTTAAAAGGTCCCTTCCAACCTAGGTGATTCTGTGATTCTGTGATTCTCTATTTAAGTATACCTTACAAGGTGTCCTAAGTGTCATCCCATCACCAAAAAGTCTTTAGAAGTTCTAGAGAAACCAAAGTGAGTTAAATGATGCAGGTAGAGCAAGTGATTGGACAAATTGAAGCAAATAAAGACACTGTGTCTAACAAGGCAGCGGTGCATAGAAAAACGTGTTGCACACCGAATGGCACAGACCTCAGCAAACCGTAGATGCATTTTCAAATCATCTTCTGTAGAAACAGAGTGAGCAGAAGCGCACCAGCACACCTGCGTTTTCATAGGGTGACATGGAATTTCTGCTGTCATCACTATATGTGTATGTGCATAACATAATACATATATAAAATACCTATATATGAAACAAACTGTTGTTAGTTATAAAATTAAATCACACCTTGTCCATCACAGGAATGAGACTCACTGAGAACTTTCTGTGTCATGGCCTGATACCTTACCCTCCTGTCACCAGTAAAATAATTTGATGGTGTGAATGGGATCATACCAAAAAATGTCTTACTTGAAAGAACATAGGAGAAAGCCCTGTTTCCCTGAGCAATGAAGAACCTAGGGAATAACCCAACTTTGTAGTTTTAAAGATGTCTTTCAGCCAGCATAGCTCTCTGCATCACCCACAACTGTTTCTTTCTGGCCCGCTACGTTGTGGGTGGGATTTCTGCCCTGACATTCACAAGCTGCCCCAGCAGTTGACCCCCTTTGGTGACATGTTTGAAGGGTCCTGTCAGGAAGCTGCAGAAGGGGACTGCCAGGCAGCACCCAGGAGGCCACAGAAATGGGCAGGATGGCCAGGAAATGGCCAAGGAGACCCAGGCTGGGTTGGGCATAGTGACTGATCTGACATCCCTTGAACAGGTCAAAAAAAACAGGCACTTGAGAAAATGCCTTATTTGTTTATTTATTTTAAGTGATGCCTGCCTTGTAGATAATACCTTCATCATTCAGATATTTATTCAGGAATGCTAAAATTTGATTTTCATGTCCTGCCCATCTTCCACCTCTTAGAAAGAAGTCACCGGCCACCAAGTCATCAGTATAAGATAGGTGAATTCACAGAAGTCACCGGCCACCAAGTCATCGGTATAAGCTGGGTGAATTCACTTTCCAGTTTGAACTGTGCTTCTCACAGGGAAGAAAAAAATAAAAAGGAAGCACCCTAAGAGAAAGAAAGTAGTAGTAACCCAAGTCCATGTTCTCATGGTTGGGATACCAACTGGGACACCAATGTAGGATGAGGAAATCCAGACCCTGGTTCATGCTTACAGAACGATCTCTAGGACAATCTCAATGGCCACTGAACCTCAAATCCATAAACGGTTGTGAAAACAGGACTGGAAGACAAGATTCCCCTCCCTCACCCCCACAAGGTAAAGGTCATAATTGCTGGACTACAGAGCCTTTCTTACTCTCCTCTGTTCCTCACTAACTGCAGATCATTAGATAAAACACTTTCATTGACAGAGCTGTTGCATTGCCCACATCTGTTTTGATGGAAAGAAGGAAGATTTTCTCCATTCTTTCAAAACGAACGCCCATGTGTATCTGTCTTGGGAAGGCTTTTAGTCTCCATACCTGGAAGCAGATAAGTTTCTGGTATCTGGACAGAAGTAAGATTAGAGACATAGTCTCGTGCTTGGTGTTTTTTGTGGCTTTTTGCCCAACATTCAGGGTTTTCTAACTTGTTTTTCTGAGCCATTCAAATAGCACACTGTGGTTTGTGAGTCTGTATTCTTGACTTTAGATTCTGTTCTTTTGCCTTTCAGGAAAGAACATTTTAAGTGTAGACAGTGTCTAACTCATGGGCATTTTAGGCTATTTTTAAAATTCTAGGTCCTAGCATAGTAGAGAGTAGCTTCTGTTGTGTCCAAGTCTCTCATTTCTCCTTTATTTTGTATTCCCACCAGCTTTAGCAAGGCATTAAGGCTATCCGTAGATGAAAGTCACTCACATTTTCTGGCGTAATTAAGTATATTAGCCTCTTCACCATGCAAAATATTGAAAGGTTCATAGTGGTAAAATGAAAGTAAAAACTAATAGAACTGGACAACCAATACAGTGCAAATAATATCCATGATAATTTTGCCTATCTGGGGCTTCTGGTGCTTTTCTGTAGCAAACAAAGTCAAAGTGAATTTACTAAAACATCTGAATGAACTATTCAACATATATTCAGTATTCACCATGCAATATCCAGCTAAACAGTGAAGCAAAAGAACTGTTCTACTTTCTTTAAATCTCAGTTTGTAAACAGCTGATGATACCTAAGTAAATCCAGCTTTTCAAATATTATCAAATCTGTCCTGCCTGAGATACGTTATCCTGCCAAAATAGTCTGCAGTATCAATAATTTGAGCTATAAACTGATCAGCAGGAGAATCATATTGATGACTGTATCGTTAGGATAAGACAATTGTCAAGCATTTACTCTGCAAGAAAACACAGAACTAATGATGGGAATCTGCAGCATTCTCTACTTGCAAAACAGCTGTTCATATATTTGTAAACACTGTTTTCCACTTTCCCCTTCTCCCTTCTATTTTGGCTCTAATGTCTTATTTGTAAGATAACGAGAGTCATCAAGAAAATTGTGATTTTTATTTCCATGACAAACATAACTCAGAGGGAAATAATAAATCTAATTTAATTTAGTTTGGCATACAAACTGAACTATTTCCTATATAGCTCATCATTAGACCTTCATCTATATCCATTCTTTCCTTCATGTGTTTATAAAATTAGCCAGATTTTCAGCTACTAAAACTAGCTACTATCATAGCTCACATCACCCTCAGTGCCATCACGCTACTGGCAAGGGAAGCTATGCCAGCATTAAGACACAGGAACATTGACTATGAAGAAACAGATTCTAGTTTGTGGCACTACTATTGCCTCCCTCTGCCACAGGTAACACGAGCTGTATCTTCTCTGATATGCTAAGCAGCCCCCAGGATGCCCATGAAGCTGAGACAGTCCAGTTGCCTGTCTGCTGAGAAACTCCTGGGGGCCTTCACATGCAAGTGGGGTGGTTATTTTTGAGCTCTCTCTCACTGCATGTGAAAAGCAAACTGGCACAGCAAATAATTCCCACCCATTCTCACAATATCCCTTAAACCCCAGAGTTCATCCTAAAAACGATATTGCTATTTTTACAGATACAAACAAGTCCTAGGTATATAAAATGAAATTACATCAGTATGTTACAAATCACTTTCTTTTCCTGAAAAGGAATGGATAAGAGGTAAGAGAATGCACTAGAAAAGAGAAAAGCATTAATAGTGTTTTGTTTAAAGGAAAAAAATGCATTTTAACCTGGCTGACATCAGCCTCAGAAACTGACAAACTGCAATCAAAACATATGACTTTGTGAAATCAGAATCCAGTTGGTGACTATTTCGAAGTAGAGCTAATTCAATTATCTGACAGGTGTGAAACTACCACCTTAATTGCATGCATTTAGCTGGTGCTAGATAGAACACTGATGTAAACACGAGAGAATAGAGATATTAATATGAAGGAAACTGGAAAAGTTAGAATGTCAAAAACGTACTGAGGAGACAGTCAACTGAAATGTCACTGGGAAATGAAAGTCAACGCAAAACTATTTGTACAGGGAAAGGAGAAGAAATGCTGGGAAAAAATAGCATTGACAGTAATTTATACACATTTAGAACTCAACATAATGAGGGAGCTAAAGGAAGGAAATGCAGGTGTAGACTGTTATCTAAAAGACATCGCACATCAGAATCAAAGGGAAGAAGAGCCTTTTGATAGCTAGCAATAAATCCTGCCCAAGAAGATAATGCAATCAAGCCAGTTAGGAAAAGAGTAACACATTATTACTGGTAGATGAAGGTCTCCTGCTGTTAACTTATGTTAGTTTTCCTTCCTCCATCACCCAGCAAACCTGTTGACACCCTGTTTAACTTGTGTTCAACAGGATTTCTTGAAACAGGGTTCTAGCCTGTTTAGGAAAAGATCCTGTTTTCTTACCTCATCAGGGGTGCACCAGCCAGGGAGACCCAGATTGGCCAGTTAATATTCCCACAGTGAGCAAGTCCTTAGATATTCCTTACCATGCATAATGTAAAGACTATGGAACTAGAGGCAATTAAAAAGAAAGAACAAAAAAGATCAAAATCAACAAAGAGCATTAAGATAAGTGCTTTTTTTTTAAGGTCTAATGATCAAGAAGAAAATCACTTTCTTAAAATTACAGGAACGTAAGTTGGAGAATCAAATAAACAGATAATCAAAAGTAGTTTGATTAGAGAAGAAAATGAATACAACATGTGTTTTATAGTCGCACAGTATAAATTTCAGAAATATTCATAGTATGTTCCTTGAGGAAAACAATCCGATTGGAAAATTCAATCTTGCTAAGATTTAGGTGTAGTCCAAACAGTTTTTCAGTTTCTAAATCGTATGGTTCACGGATATACAAACATTGCTTTAACGATATCCATTCTCTGATGTCTTGCAGTATAAAGGAAGACATTTCTGGTTATCTTTAGAGGGGATACAAGTACTGTGCACTGTGCATAAAATAGAAAATATACAACTTCTTTAATTAAATTCTTCTCTACGTAGTGTGTAGATGATACTAAGAACAGTTCTGTGACTGTTGTGGTTTAACCCCAGCCAGCAGCTAGGACCGTGCAGCTGGTTTCACGGTTCTCCCCCTTGCTCCCAGAAGGGCAGGGAGAAGCGGGAGGAAAGGAGGGAAAAGGAAAAAAAAACCTCGTGGGTTGAGGTAAAGACAGTTTAATAGAACAATAACAGAAAAGGACAAAAACAGTAACAATAATAATGACACAAGTCACTCTCACCCCCTAGTGAATTTGTACTTTCCTGAGCAGTGATTGCAGATTCCCAAATCTGCCCCTGGCCAACCTCCATTTATATACTGAGCAAGATGTCTATGGTATGAAATATTCCACTGGCCATTCCCTTATTCTGTCTGTACTCCTTCTCATCTTCTATGGGAAGCTGAAAAGAGTCCTTGAAAAATATTGACATTGCATAGCAACAACTAAAACAATATGCGTTATTGACATTCCTGTCACAGCAATCACTAGAAAGAAAATTAACTCTTTCCCAGCTGAAACCAGGACAGTGACCTTCTGATTCTGAGGAAAATAAAGGACTCCACTTTTAAAGCTTTTATTTTGGAAAATTATTTTTTGTGCAATTTCTATCAGGATGTTTGTGTACCACTGAGAAAGCAGATTCTAATAACAAAGAGGAGAAACACAGGCAGCTGTATACCTTCCCATCAACTTCCACTAGTTGTGACAGATTTTGCTATGATGAAAAATATAATAGGATATACAGATAAAACTTGATTACTTGTTTTGATTTTACATTCTTTACTTGTTCAGTCAAGTGCACTGAAGCCAAGCACAAAATGACTTACCTGGAGCGTTCAAATTTATCTAGTTCTTTCAAAGTCCTGGTTTCTCTCAAATATCTTCAAGAAAAAGGGGGAGTAGAAAAGGAAAATATAACAATGTTATTTCTTTGCCAAGAGCTAGTCCCTAGGTCAGAGAATTCTTTAAAAGGCAATATTGCTATATTTCATATACGATGCAATAAGAAATGTAATTTCTACGGGCACTTTCAGGGTTTCGGGTTGAGTTTTGTGATTCCCATTGATGTGAAAGGAAGTCATGCCAGTAAAGCCCAATAATCATTTGAAAACAGGAAAAAAAAAGATAAAATAGAGCTGAATGAGAATGGGAAAAAAACAGACACTGTGGATTCCAGCTCTAAAAAAACCCCAAACACCTACTGTTACTTCTGTGACCCAATGCAAACTGTATGCAAACTGTAACCCCTATCACACACCATGGACAAAGCTCTAATACATGGAAGAGATTAAAAGAGGCATTTTTTTTTATTAGGAGAAGAGTGTGAAGCAAGTTTGGACCCTTCTGTGGAAAAGAGGAATTTAAAGAAGCAAATGTGTTTTTCTGAATCAGTCTTGACTAAGATAGCAAAATTACTTCATACAATTGATTCTCTTATACTCAATCACTAGAGGAGGCAGAGTAAAAGAGCTTTAAGTCAGCTCTGTACTACATTTGGTAAGCCTGTTCAGGACTTGATACACTCCTACTATAAACCAATGGCTTCACAGGTAGCCATTGTCATGCAACGATTTCCCCCATTACCTGACACCTGCCCCTCCCAGAATCATGTGCTGCTACCACTGTTCTTACAACATTTCAGATGTTCACTGTCCACTCCCAAGTGGATTTAATTAACTAATGCAGCAGAAAACTCATTTGCCTAGAGGAAAAGGAGACCGTATCCTACTGGGACAGCAAGCTGAACTGGTTCAGAGAGGAGTTGTCAATGAGTTGTCACTAGGGAGGAAGAGGGATTGCCCGTTTTGGCAGCGAAGAACCATAAGCTCAGCCCAGCTGTGCATACCTGCAGCTAGCAGTGAACTCACCAGCAGTACCCCTTGCAGAGAATGTTTTCACAGAATCACAGAATCACCATGGTTGGAAAGGAGCTCTGAGGTCACCAAGTCCAACCATACTCACACAAAAAACCACCCCTACAATCTTGGCCACTAGAGCATGCCCTGAAGTGCCACATCTACACATTTCTTAAATACCTCCAGGCATGGTGATTCAACCACCTCCCTGGGCAGGCTGTTCAAGTGCCTGACCACTCTTTTACTCTTTCAGTAAAATAATTCTTTCAAAGGGCCTTTTCATCCATCTTAAAGGACCTTTACATAAAGAAATAAAGAAAAAACAGTAAATCAAATAAAGCTCAAAGAGCTTCTAGGAGCTCTAATCAAAACACAGTTACAAAGGCAATCATTACTTCTGCCCCCCGATAGGTAACAGGTTGCAGATCAACCCCTTGTTCTTTGTTTGCACAACAAGAAAATGCACTGGCTACTACTTTGCGTTTAGCTCAGAACAACGCACTAGGAGCTTGGTGGAGCACAGCTACTGAAATACAGACTGAAAGTACCCTATACTTTTAAGATCCCTCTTTATAATGAGCTGGGGCATCAGTTCTGTCTCCCCTTCTACATTTAGCAAGCTCGGCAGTACCCAGAGTGAAGCAGGTGTTTCCTATGTATTAAGCTCTAGATACTTTTAAGTAAAATTCCTCAAAACGTTTCAGACTCAGAATAGGAGAAATAATACTTTATAAAACAAAATGCTAATAGTTCCTCAGACCTCTCATTCATGATAAACACACTCAACAGATAAAGCCATGGATGAATTGCTGTTTACGGAAATAATTCCAGGGGGCTATTCAACAACCTAATACTGCAAGTTCTTTCCTCACACATTGAGAACAACAACCAAAAATAGAATAGAAATAAGATTTTGAAATAAAACTTATATCAGGAGTAAAACAAAATGAACTAAATATAAGAGATACATAGTGATTTGCATAATATAGACTATAACAGTGTGACTGAAAAAATAAGTGAAGAAAAATTGAAAATTGTAAAACATTAAAATGCAGTAGTGTAAATACCATTAAGGTTTAGAGGGTCTTTAATATGTTTCTTTTAGTTCAACTTAAGGATCCTTTCTTAAACACAATACCTTCCCCTCTCCTTTCTTTTAGAAGACAGACATATAAATCCTAAAATCTCATGGATAAGTTCAAATCAATAAAAATGTTTAAAATGCAGATATTCAGTGTCATTACTACATGAAAATCTTGTAACCAAGAAGAGATGCTTCCTAAGAATGGTGCAAGGGATCTGGACCCGTAGGAATATAAATGTTATAATACAAATTAATTCATAGATCCGAGAGATATTTATAAGAAAATATTATCAAGAAGTACAAAGAAACACAACCTGAACACTTGCTGAACAAAAAGATAAAGAAACACGTAGCTGTGGAGTTTGAAGATAAAAAACAACATTCCAAGTAACTCACCTGAATGAATCAAAGCACAGTCCCCAACACATCTACATTTTCACATACATCAGGGGCAGTATTTCATTCTGTATCAATAGCAAAGCACACTGCAATGAATATAGCACCAGTCACACCTTTGCCATTTTCTTGCTTTTTTCTATTTCCTAAAACTGCTTGCTTTCATTCCTATTCATGCCAGCCCTTAAGCATGTAGACAGAGCTTATCAAACCCTAAAATGTTCTCTTGGATTGAAAGATGGAAGCACTTTCTTTTCATTCTGTTAAAATCATTACAGTGATTTAAGCAGGATTTCAGCACAAAAGGTACACATATAAACATTGCACATGTTTAAAAATAGACACTTCTCATTGTAATAACACCTATGGATACTAGAAGCCATATATGCATGCAGCCAATGGAGAACGCACAAACTAAAACCACTGGACAAGGGAGTGGATCCACCTAAGAAAGCTGCCATAAGAATTATCCTGCCATTGCTCCTCTTAAAAGTTGTGCTCTAAATGGCCTGTGACAGCTGCAGGGAGGAAATCAAACTATTCAATCTAAAATAAGTTGCTCCTGCTACACTGAGAAACTCTGTGTGAGAAACTCTTTGTATAAAAAAGGTGGATATGGGAATGGGACATAAAATGCAGAATGGCTTGGAAAGTACAAGCAGGGTTACACATTACCATGAGGGAAATGGCCCAGGTGGCAAGGACTTTAGATCCTGCAGAACTCAAATATAGCTCCCCACTATTCCTCCTCATGCAGCACTATTTGTGCCAAGGTCAGATCAAGTCATGGAAGACATCCATTTAAGGACAAGATAAAAGTTTTACCACTAGATAGACAAAATCACATGCTGGAGCACTTCAGGCCTCGTGAATTTTACTGTGGTTGAACCACCCTCCAAATCTGGAGTTTAGAAGTGCTCCTGGATTCCTCTTCCATACTAAGCTAACACATCCCCCAGCTATGTTTTCTACTATATTTGACTGGATGAAAAATCCATCCTGTACTAACTTATTAGTCTTCAACCATGTGATAACAGGAGTGCTTTTCCTGCTTGTTTTTGAAAATTAATATCACAAACTGTCGGAGGCTTTCGTCTACAGAACTTTTATCCTATTGTTACATAGAGGTAAGGAAACAGTAAGGAAAGGTGTTGTAGGCAAAGACGACAATCCCAAGATGAGAAAGTGCAGGAAAGGATTGGATTCCATCCTTTCATTTATAACAGAGAAAATAGGGAGGTCATGGTCAGGAACACGTTATTTCATGGATGTCCAGCTTGAGGTGTTAAGATGTGATTAACTGTTTAATAACCCAAAGTATGAACTGAATAAAATCAGGGTAAGAAATTAAAAGTGGGATATATCTGACCTGAGCTTCGGATGTTCCTTGTTAAATAGAAATGTCATTATTGGGAGTTTGTGTGCATGAGCCTAGATGAAAACCTTGGTTTGCATTCCAGCTTCACTCCTTTAAAAGCTGTGAAGTTTCTAGGACACAGAGTCTTGACAACCCCTAGTTAACAGAGGAAAGCCACCCCACTGCCCCAATCACTTATGTGGAGGGAAGTGAGAAAAAGTGTTTCTGGGAGCTGATCCTTATTGCTGGTGAGTTCTTAGCTGTTGCTTTTCAGATCCACTCTTTCTTCACACTATGCCTCTGGGCAATAGCAGACTGAGTTGCCAGTCACACACAACTGTTGCCTGCCCCCCAGCCCCCAACACTTCAAAGCTACATTTTGGAACGAATGATTAGTATAGAAAGATACGTATACTTTTACATGACACCAATGCTTTTAAACATTCACAACAGTACTCCTAAAGTCCCATTTCAGCTGCTGATTGTATATTCATGATCATAAATATATTCATTATGGTTTTAGTTGTAGCATGTTCCTCAAAGTTTTAAAATGTTTTGTTATAAATCCTATAGGTACATACTATAGGTAATTTACATCATTTGCCTTTTTGCAAATTTATGAGGTGTTACTGTGAAAAACAAGGTCATTGAGCAGACCACTATCCCTGACGATTTTACATAAGACTATTTTTATCCTTCCACATAGCCTCTAATTTAATATTAAAAGCAATAAAATATATAAGTAGCTGCCATAGTCCAGATAAGGCAATGTTTTCCTGACCCTCAAAGTCATAGTTTGCTTGATAGATTGATGTTTCAATCAAAAAGATTTTTTTCTCTGTGTCAGGTTGAAAAGATATTTGATACAGAACTGAACAGACAACATATCTTGTCTTTATCCTCCTGGACTTTACTTACACAATCTCCAAAATTCTGACCTCAGGTTCTATTCAAATATGGGCGGTGTTACAGATACAATGGCACATGCTGCTGAATTACACTTCATAAATGTTTAATTTGTTGATCTTCATACTCATTTCATTATTGGCTCCATATGCCATATGGTTTAGTCAGGCTATGTTAAGTAATTGCAGATATGGAGACAACCAACTTTCTACTAAGATAGGAAAGTCCAGTCATTATGGTGTATAAAAGTGATCAGGAAATGCACTTCACCAAGTGACAATGCTATAGATTTTCAGTCAATTACAGCCTAAGCTCTTGAAAGATAAGCTCAGAAAGCTTCTTAAAGATAGGTACTTGCTTCAGCATTTTCCTCCATGAGGCTTCATATCAGTTCCCCTCACCTGTTAAATGAAGGCAACATAATTTCTTTGCAGAGAATTACAAGGGTGATCTTTTTTTCAGGCTAGTTCTGTTTATATGGTCCTTCTATTGCTTTAGAAAAACTGAGGGTATATGGGTTACTTCCATGCCATTTAAAAACTGCTGCACCCCATTTGTGTTCAGATTATTATTGTTGTATAGATAACTGAATTCTAACAAATATGGTCTTGTTTCTTCATAAACCAAAGCATGTGGTCTCCATTTCCAAGAAGGAATTTCTTCAGACTATTAGGACAATGCCTTTTGAAAAGTATGAGTAGGTGCTCTTTTAAGGCTCGCTTGTTCGTCTCATACTATCTCAGACTGTCCTCTAAAGTTCTTAAAATCCTAGTATTCTATTAGACTATGCAGGAGAATTTTAGCACCGAAATGCTTGGATGTGACATGTTCTTATAACAGATATGAATCTAGACTGCATTTGGACTACCACCTTTACCACATCTACAAGTTCACACATATAGATACATAGAGTTTATAAATGCGCCAAAGCTATGTGTGTGCATAATACACATACATGAATTATGTTATTGTCCCAAATTTTCCCTGTGGGTGAGAAGCAAGGAGGCTTCATTTCAGGTTTTGACATCAACTGAAATTGTGAGGAAAAATCTGTGACAGTGTGTGTGATTCTGAGTTCATTCCTTTCCAGTTTACATAGTATTTGTGAGCCAAGGAGATCTTCACCTACTAAAACATGACCAAGTAGCACACCACAGTTTAATCTTACATTTCAAAAGTCCCAGTATTATTTAAAGATTTGTATTCAACCACACACTTCCCAACTCTTCCCTCTCTTTATAGAGCAACATTATAAACAAACACAGTTTCTGTAGCAGATTCACATCCTAGCTATCTATATATACTACTCCTGATTTTTTTATGGTGTCCATTAATCCAAAGCAAAGGAACATCAGAGAAGAATGACCCAGCCCATCAAGCTCAGTCCTTCATAATCACATGCATGAAACTGATTTTTAGTACTGAGAGGTTGTGGAGAACCTGTTTCATCTCCATAAGATATTCCATCACCCAAACAACAAACACAAAAATTATAATTGACCACAAACAAACATCTGCTAGAGGAATATGCCAGGAAAGATCACAGGCACTGTTGTGTCTTCCACCTCTGCAGCAGAACAAGCAAAACTAAGGTCCAAATCTGAAGTTAATGGCAGAAAACTCTACTAACCCTTAGAAAGAATAATCGTGTCTTACAACAGGATTTGCTTTGCTAAAGGCAGGCATCACTCACACACAGTACCTGCTGCATAAGCTTGTACATTACAGAGCATCCATGTTAAGCTGCTATAAAGGAGGAGGCTGGATGTTCTTCCTTCCCATCCCATTTCTCCTTTACTATTTAAAGACCCTCTTCCTTAGTTGCTGGACATCTTTCTTTCAATATTTGGTTGAACTTAGTGCTTATTGGGCTACTACTCATAAGAAATCCACCTGCAGGTTTTGCACTCTCATTATTCTTCCTACACTTTTGTGTGCAAAAGACTGAAAAATAGCTAAATCATTTCCCAGGACCTGATGTTCAGTCACCTCTGAGGTCAAACAATAGCTGTTTAGACAACACACAGTACACATCTGCACATGAATTTAATCTGAACTGAATAAAATCTCCAGAACAAACTGCAATTGAAGAGAAAACCAGTTATGCATGACATCATTACTCATAAAAAATGTCCTGAGAAGTTAACAACATCAGTTTTACATCAGTCTCACCGTATAGCACAATTCTACAGGGAAGTGACGAAACTTGCCATTGTCTGCCCTACTTCAACTAGAAAAGTCCACTTTACCCAAACTTTTAATTGGTTTTTGATCTGTGAACTTTCTGATTTTCTCTACTGTGGAGATACAGATCAGTCTGGACATTTATAAGGAAGGAGAGGTATACATGCATCATAAAATTAGCTCATATCTGGCAGCCCAACACAGATATTACGGCTTATATTAAAAAAAAAAAAAACAACCCACAGTATATCTTGGAAAATGATGTGTCACCATTGATGTATAACAGTCAAATGATGAAATGCTTGAATTCAAGCAGCAAGGGAATGCTGGCTTGCCATAGGTTCTAGATGACACAGCTGCTTCACCTCTGTCCCTTAACTTCATTTTTTGTATTTCATGCTAGAAAAAAAAGCAGAATTATTTATTTTATTTTTCCATTGATATTTTTTGGATATTCCATAACCCAAAGCCTGTAGCTTTAGATCCAGCAATATGTAAAATCACTATGAGGAAAGTTGGATTTTATCATGACATTATATGAGACACAAAGTGATATGTTGTAAGTGATAAAAGAGAAACATCACAAATACAATGTACAGAAAGGATTATTCTCCCCTGCAGATACAGAACTCCTGAATCTCTGATTATTGGTGAGGGATTAAAGTACACTATCTTCCAAAAAATGCCAGCTTAAGTAATGGTACCACTGTGCAATAAAGAAAATATATTGCCTGAAACAGTAAGAGTTTCTCTATTTAACTGATTTTCTCTGTACCATTTCAAGTAAAAAATAAATATTGGAGTACTAGGTAAACTGAATCAGTCTGATAAAAATATATTATTGAAATGCGTATATACTAAGAAGTGAAGAACATACTTATTTAAAGCTATTGAAGAATCAGTTTTTACAAAATAAAGAATGTAGCATATTAAATGAATTTTAGGATGTTAGCAGGACTTGACATTGAAATGGAAAGAGAATGCCTTACTAAAAATTTGCCGTGCTTTATTTTTACTTACCTGTATAAGTATAGCCATCTTGCTAAATTTATGTATAGAGAATATTCCAATAATACTTACCTGTAATATCACTGCACTGAAGTCAGAACTATGATGAATAAAAGTAGACCAAAATCATCCAAATAACAATTGGAGTTACGAAAGCTGCACTGAAATTAAAAAAATACCAACAAAAGACAACAAAAACCCCCTGTAACCATACTGTTATTAGCATGTTGGATATGACTTATTTTCTAGAATAAAGGGAAACATTGTGCCACAGTTGACCTGAGATACTAACCCCAGAAAACAGCTAGCTGCCCAAGCCAATGGCAGTGGGCAAGTCCTGCCAATGTTGACTTTTTTATTTTAACTGCAACTTAAAATAACTAAATGTTCCACATATCTTGCTCTAAAAAACTAGTTATGCAAGGAAAGCAAAAAATGTCTCAAAAATGCGTCTTCTCTCATATTCTAGAAACTTCAGGTTAAACTGTGATTTTGAGACTGTTGCCTAAGTATAGTCTACATAGTCAGAGAAACAGCAAGCCACTCCTATTGCTGTCCTTCTTCAGTATTGTTAGTTCAAGAATACTTTGCAATATGTTGATGATGCTCATCGAATTTTTTCATTCCTGCAAAATACATCCTCTTTTTCATGTAGTTGATTAAAGTTATCCATTCATAGGGAACATAAATTAAGAAGGAATAAAGAGCACCAAGTAAACCAACCAAATTCCACTTTCTGAAATTCAACAAACAGTACACTCCAGTATTAGTCAGTTAACTTCCCTGATCCAAAAAATAAAACATTTATTATCTGGTGTTACCCATAAAAATTTATTTTTAAATTGCTAGTTTCGAAAGATCAGTCTGAATACACTGAAATATTTATATAGGATGAGCCAAATCCAAAGCACACAAATGACTTTGAGCCCTTTCACTGAAAAGAAGAGAACTTTTACATCCGTCGTAGTCTCAGATTCTGTCTTTTCTTATCATGTCCTTCACTCTTCTCATGTTTTGTCTCTTCTGTTCAGATTCTTTGTATGTTCTCTCTAATCATTTGAGTATTAAAAGATTCCCTGATCATAAATAACTTTGTAAGCAGAGTTAGTCACATGTAGGGCAGAATCTAGAGATGAAAATGAGCCAGAAACACTCTTGGAAAGCATATAAGAGTCTTCAGTTAACAAAAGAATAGGTATTCTTTATTAGCATATGTCCTCCTACAAGCCTATTTTATGGAACAGTCAGAAAAGATATGCCAAGGAAGCCCCAGATGATGGATGCCCTGCAGGGACTAAGGGAACAGTTTCCAGCATTGTGCTCTCAAACTATTTTTCAATGCTTAACTGAACTGAGCTTCCTTATTGCAGTGTTGACCTTCCCCTGTGGAATGATGTGCATTTATATCAAGTAGGGCTAGGTAAGAACATGGCCACTGAAGAGATCCTTCATGCCATTTTATCACAGATAAGTCTGAATTTCTGTTTCCACAATAGTTAGAGCTGCATAACACTTTTCCGTGCACATAATATAAATATTTGGAACTAATTGTCTCTCACATGTTCATATGCAGGATAGAAACGAAAGTAAATGAAAAGATGAAGGTTGGTTTTCCTCAGTGTAAGTAACCAGAAAGCACAATATCAGGATGCAGTGAGGATTTTTGCCAGCGAAAGAGAGAGCTGCTAGTAGCAGCTCAGATATTGTATATGTTACTAACATGGGCACAAAGGAGAGCCTAGCAGAAAGCTAAAATATACCTTTTTTTTTTTTCCCTTCCAGGGAGAATTTTTTTAAAAACAAAAACCAAACCAAACCAAAAAGCCAACAAAAAAACCCATCCACCTACGACTCCAGCATTTATTCACATGGAAAGCCTACCGGAGCAGCCTTCCTGCCATTCTTCCTGAAACAAATCTGGTATGAAAAATTGGATTTGACCAATTCTGAAAGCAGAATTGCAGACCTTCCATACCTATCAAAACCTGGTTTGAAGAGCTACACAAGGTTTGAAGAACAAGACTTGAGACTGCCTTGTTTGTGAAATAACCCACTTCAGAAAAGACAAGAGGAATTCCTTGGTTACATGGGTTTTTCACAAACAGGATGTTGCTCAGATGCTGCTAAACAGTAATGTTGCAATTCATCAATTAAAAGGAGCTGGTGCCGTCAACCTGAGTGTTATTTTGAGATGCGTGAGCAGCCGCTCTGCTCTAGTTGATTGCAGAAGCTGACGTTTTTGCCACCGTATTGACTCTCCAGTTCCTGCATTTCAGCCTTAAGTGAATATTGAGTCATTTCTCAGGAACTGCAAGAAACAGCTAAGCAGATGCGCTCAGTCAGCCTTGTCAGCTTTTCCCTTGTGCAAATCCAAATGTATCAAAGTTTGATTAGCACTGTAGAGAAAAAAGACCATCTGCTAACAAACCAAATGCGTGTCCCATTGCAAAAAAGGAGCAAAGACTGTTAGATACCTGCTCTGCTGAAATATAAAGGGAGCAGGAAGTTGTTGTTTCTCTCAAACAAATATGTGCCCAAAATAATAAGGTAAACTGTGAAACCAACACAGAAAAGGTGAAATCACACAATCAGAGCACTTTTTCTCACAGTCCATTTTTGCTGTATGTAAAAACACAGCAAGTACTGCTGTTGCATCTAGTTTTCAAATCAGATTAAGGAAATCCATTATTCACTGGATAAAATGATCATGATTATTTTTTGTAGTTAATCCTAAACAATTTAGATTAAATTCCTAAGCCTGTGTCTGCTTAAATTCCTGTGGAAAGACTTTTGGAACACACTTTATAGCCATCTGCTTAAGTGGATGATGTAAGGTCACATTCAGTAGAATTCATCAAAGATAAAAACATCTTTTCACAGTTCTTGGTGCTTTTGAAACATTGGTTTGGGGTGGACAGGAAAAAGTAAAAGAGGTCCTCACATCAATTTTTTTTCTGTTTATCCAACAGAATCCAAAAAGATTGTTAGCAAAACACAGAAGTTGGAGTGATATTTCATTCATGCCTGCAATATCTATTACTTCATGAAATAAATGACCCTGAGGAATGTCAGTTTATACATTTTAAAACAAGTTTTAATTTAGGTCTGTTGTCACAGTACAGAGCAATATCATAATTAATGATGTGAAACTGGTAGCTAAGATGTCATTACACACAGGAATGTCACAGTGAATCAAGTTCAACTAGCTACTAAAGAAATTCAGCAATGGAATATTAGTTTTTATACTCACAGTATATCAAATAAATCTTTGACAAGCTACAAAAAACAGTATGGATTTAATACGATAAGGGATGAGCAGATTTGGTACAAAGCTGGCCCAGAATCTCAAAATGCCAGCAAATCAAGGCCTGTGGGTAAGTCAGGCTATTTATTTGCCAAGCTGACCTACTTCTATTACACTTATCATTCTTCTGAATACCATTTACAAGAGTCTTTCTGTCAGAGCAAAAGACAATGTTAATTCATCAGAGCTCTGATGTCATTTCTAAGAGCACTGCATACCTCCTGAAGACATGTTTACAAACATTCCTAGGAAGTACTCTCAGCTGCTCAAAACTCCTTTATCCTGTTACCAGCTAGCGTTTTCTAAATCAAATTAGCATTTACACCTAAAAATTAGGTGTACAATCAAATTAGCATTTACACCAGGTTAAAGAATAATACTTTCATTTTTTCTTTTTCATTATAGAAATATGCTTGTTAGTAGCATGGTATTCCTCATCTAAATAGTCATGACCAATACAAAGTTTTAAGAGAACATAACATAACTGAAACTGCATAATAGACTGAAAGTACAGTGTCTATTAGAACTGGTTAAGAGCCACGTAGTCCATTCCCCTTGTGGCCCTCTCCTTGGGGTTCCTATGGGTAGGTAGGAGGTGTGTGGGCATGCCTAGCCAACAAAATTCCCAGCCCTAGGGAAAGGGGTGGAATTTACACTGGGAATCTGAGCTGTTGCTTTTATAAAAATAATTTGCGGCGTACTGCTATTCCACCGTATTCAGTATATCTTCACTCAAACAATACACATTATTCATTGGCTGACTGGAAAAGAACAAAGTCATTTAAAAACAAACAGCTACAAAACCTCCAAGTTTTACTTATTGTATATGCATTAGCTTATGGCAGGAGACAATTACCTGTCTGCTACCAGCATGTTCTGATGCATAGCCCTTTTCATTTCAACAAATGAGGACATATAAGAGCTATTGCTGCTCTTGTACACATCAGTGGTTTTTTGTTCCATTTCGTAATGGAATTTTTTCCCTTTTATAATCCTCCTTTATTAATCTTCTCTTGTTTAAACTTGATTTTTACTTTTGAATCTAATTTTTCCCCTTAACTAATGACTGCGCTCCTGTGGACAGTTTCACTAGCCACTTATACTTGAGAGTTTTGTACCATCACGCATTGCAGCTACTGGAAGGTGTGATTGCAACCTGGGGGTATACCCAGGCTCATTTTGAACTGGTTTGTTCAGACAATAACTTCAGTGATGATTCTTCCTCATGGGCTTTCTCCTGCTTTTCCCCTCATTTATCCAAACATTTCCATAGGCTTACATTTAGAAGCTCACACTGCTACCACTGCAATCATCAGCTCCTTTAGACAGAAAAAGCTATTGGCTGCAAAGCTATGTGTACAACAGTCACTTCTCCACTGTAGTACAGATCCACCTTTAGGTAATATAAAAATTTAAACAGGATGTTTTGGGAGCACCCTTATGGGGCGCGCTTTCTCTGCCAGTCTCTTCACAACTAGACATTTTCACTTTCCTCTAATGTTACCCTGGATAACTAAATCTTACACTTAGCATCTATCTCTAATGAGCTCTTTTGTACACACGCTCAACCAGTCACATCTGCAAGGAACATATTTACACCTCTTGCTGAGGACTTCTGACTCAGGGAATACCTGAGAGAGAGTCCATCAGGTCCGTATCAGCCTTTCCTACTTTGATACGCAGTTCAACTCCTGAGTTACTAATGTGATTGTGGCTTTGTGTCGAATATTTGTACATGTTAATGTCATGTTAATGAAATGTACAACACTACTGAGTGGTGGTATGCAAGTAACTGTACAAAGAGATGCCCTTTTTTTATGTTAAAGAAAGTATGTTTTCGGCATTAACTGCATTTTGTTGTACACATTGTTCCCATTTTGTCATTGTCATAAGGGCTTCAAGCTACACACTACTCATGCAGTTTTGTAGACTACTGAGATGGGAGGAGGAAGGACAATTTCCTATGCTTTTTCTTTTACTCAGCTTTTATTGTTTTCTTAAGTCTTTACAGTCATTACTCTTACACAAAGACAAGGTATGAATGGTTGTATGTATACTTAAAAAAAAGCATTTCATTCTGTACATGTTGTCTCAGGTCACCAGCTACCTAACTTGTACCCATTCGTACTCCAAGGGTGTTTTCTCTTGTTCATTCTTTCCATAAGAACCAGCAGTTAAAATCACCTTGGCTCTGATTTTGGCATACTAACACCAAAGAGAAGACATAAAAAAAAAAGCTAGAGGATAGCAAATAGTAACATATCACTAGTGTTACCTGTAGGGGTGGGGGGTAGATGAATGTGCCTTGACTTGCACTACAATAGTTTTCATCACTTAAAGCAGTACTGGGCAAACACTGGCCAGGCAGGCTTTTAGAGTAGTTATTAATTCTATACCTAAAATGTCTCACTATGGTGCAGGAAAATGCAATCTGAACTCTTTTCTACATGAATGAATGCAGAAAACAAAGAACCTCACTGCTCACTGCAATAAAGACAGCACAGAGAGTTTCACAAATTCAGCAAAGTTTCTACAGCACATAAGGGATAACGGTTCATAAAGGTGTGCTATGCATTATCCAGCATGCCTTTTCCTCAAGTACCTTCCAATTGTCAGATCTAGCAAAGAGTAAAACAAGGGTCATTTGGTTCAAGTGATGAGGCAGGTCATCTTGCCTATCTTAAGGCATTTATGGTAAAACACTGGTGGCACAATTTTGAAGGTGGGTGAGGGAAAATGAAGTGAACAAATTCCCTTTGAAATTCAATGTTATTGATTTCAAATACCAAGGAGAACATGGTCAGTGTGTAGAGGTCAGCTTTCTGCCAACCACTGCAAACTGGAAAAGGATCAGAGATCTGAATTTCACTGAATTTTTAGAGTTGGAAGGGACCACAGAGATCATCTAGTCCAACTCCCCTGCTGAAGCAGGATT
>JAOXNO010000013.1:99006681-99036848 GCA_028565335.1 Limnodromus scolopaceus | reverse complement strand
CTCCTGACACCCTCCCTTTAAGTATTTGTAAGCATTGATCAGATCCCCCCTAAGTCTTCTCTTCTCAAGACTAAAAAAGACCCAAGTCCCTCAGCCTCTCCTCGTAGGAGACATGCCCCAGACCCTTAATCATCTGTACATATTACTTCAGCTGCTCCTGCCAGAGGGATGGTAGCTCTGAGCTAAGGACAGTTTGTCCTAAACTACCACCACAGCTAGACTTCAACTGCAGGAAAATTGACTGCAGTTTTTGGTAGTATTACTTTACAGTGGGTGACTGGTGATATTCAGATCTGTCAAATACATGTTTCCAATTAAGGATATCAGTGGATTCCACAAAAGATTTTAATGATAACATAAATGACAACTATGATGTATTTGAGGATACTTTCCCTTTTGAAATCCAGCATGGGGAACTCTTTTCTGCCAGAAGAGCTCAGGGGTTGAACAGAGTCATCCCTTCCTCAAACACTTTGCACATCCCTCTCCAATGCACGTTACCCTTTAGCAGAGCTGAGCGGAGTCCTACATGCAGCTGACAGGGCTGGAGCTGGGGTTGCCTGAGAGAAACTGGAGAGGAACTGAAGAAGCATTGGATGTCAGGTGTAGTCTGTGAAGGACAAAGCAAGTGACTGAGGAAGAATTGAGAAAGCATCAATGGGAATAAGCATGACAACAAAGAAAAACAACAAGCTGTCAAAGGATATTTTTTTGATTGTGAATGCTGGTATTTCTACTAGCTTCACTGAGATAAGTCATATATAGTAAGCAAGAATGGCTCCCTCTCAGATATTAGCACCTAGTTACGTTCAGAAATCCAGACCAATGCTACAGCAAAGAAAACTCACCCTTGGGCTAAGCATTGCATTCATATTCTGGCCACCTCCTTTCACAAGAGAAAAAAGTGGTCCCTGTCTTGAGTTCGGGAGTCTGACAGTCACATTTAAATGCTTACAAGAAACATACTGTGCAGTTAAAACTGCAAAGGAAATATGGGGATTATCACTCAGCTTTGGACTGGCAGTGATGAGGGTAGTGGCAGCGCAACTAAACATCCACTCTGGTATTTCACAAACCCAACAGAGAAAGGCAAGGGACAGAGAGCCTCTTGCCTTTTTGGGAAAGCACACAGTTAGAGAAGGGATTACCACTCAGGAGAAAGCAATAAAAAAACATGTTTGTAATATATGCTGGTAATTGAAGAGCTACTGCTTAATCCTGTTCATAGGTTTAATAGCTTCTAAGGGAATTTAAATAAGTTAGTGAGGTTTAACATTCCTCTGAGAGTTGAGTCCATGTATAACCTTGTATTTCATAATTAAAAATCTCTTTGATCTGTACGACCCAGAAAATTGATTATAGTAAATTACAATCTGAACAACCAGCCACTTGATGCTATGAATAATGCAGGAAAACTTCAAGACCAGATTTAGCATGTCTGGACAATCTACCATGAATGTGGGGCAATAAAGGTTTTAGCAGCATAAATGAGAAGCACATGTTATTGAAGAACAGGAATAATGTCATCATCTGCTTCCCCTTACTCCTCATTAGCACTATCCACAGAGTAGCAAAATGTGCATAATTTTAGCAAAATTGTGAGTGGTGTAATAGTGATAAAAGAACCCTTAATCCTTCAACTGGGCTAAATGTCTAAAGAATAAAAAAATTCCAGAAAATTAAGATAAAAAATCCACAAAAGTAGTTGGAGAAGAAAGGAGATTAAATAGGTAAAATGAACTGGCCATACTGTGGCTAAGAAGCATCAACTGGGTTAAAGGAAGGGCACTGTAAATAAAATAATAGCTCAACCCAGGACATATTGACATGAGCTATTTTTACTTCAGTAACAAATTGTGTTAATTTATTTAGATTAAATATTGGATATGTTAATTCAGTTACTGAGCTGAATAACAAATAAAAAAATATGGGTGTATACAAGTCAAAAGCATATTAATATTTAAACATAAAGACCTTGAATTTCCACCTTGTTCCTCCCCCATCATCCCTCTTCCAGAAATCAATCCCTTTTTCCCAGAAAATAATATTTCAAATTAGCAAGCAAGGAGTTTGCCATTAAGGTCATAAAGTCAAAGATGAACCAAGGGAAAAAATGTTAGGGAATGCAGAAAAGGGAGTGTCAAAGGCAACAGCAACATGAAACAATTTCAAAGCAAGAACATCTCTATACTACACCATATCTTAACAAATCTTAACCACATCTTAACAGACTAGAATAAGATGAAAATTCACCTCCATGTTTTCTTCAGTAGGAGTTTATACTTGGATAACTGTGTTCAACTGGTCTCTCAAAAGAGACGTATCCTTTTGCTTTTGCAGTGAAGACATATAACTATTTTACTGAACAGTTCAGCTTGCAAAAGTGTCATAATCTCTACAGCAGCTTATACTTAATGAGTCAGAAATCTCTTTCTGTACATCTCATTTGAGTGTTAATTCCAAAAATAATGCCAGATAAAAATCTTTAGAGCTCTCTGCTATTCTTTTTCCCTTCCTCAACCAAGCATGTAATTTTTTAAAAATTTCTAAAGATTTGACTCTATACATTAAATAAATCCTATAAAATAATAATACCTGTAAAAATAAAATCACTTACTGAAGGCAGTATCACTTTTTAGTGACTAAATTACTGTTCCAGAAAAAAGACATCTTTTTGCATTCCTCCAAAATCACAGGAAGTCATGAAATAGGTGTTAAATAAAACTGGTAGTCACCAAATATCTACTTCAACCAAAACCACCACACACCATCCTCTACTTACTATCTTATCCTGCAGCCATGTAGACAGAACTAAAGACAGCACTGCATTCTAGCAAGAAATCTAGTATGTCCTCTAGGTAATTTTGGTCAAGTCTGGTAAACCATATCCTATATTCTCCAATTACATGAATATTCTGTATACATGACTAAAATTTTCCATCATGGGGCAGAGCAAGGTTAAACTTCTATTGTAGCCCTGCATTTTCTTTTAAGTATCTGTTGCAGTCATTTGTTTGCTGCTTACACAGCACACAGTCAAATAAATAAGGAGAGCATTAAGCAAAAGCCAGATAACAGGTGATTGCTGAGAGCTGTGAACTAATGATAATGCTTTTTTTCTGTTTTTCAGTGATGTACTCAGCAGCATACCTGCAATAACTAAAGTAGCAGATAATCCCCCTATCTTCTTGTAGAATCTCAATGATACCAATTATTGTCAGAGGGCTACATTTTTAGTCTTACAAATAACATCCACCAATTTCAGTTTTTCCCTCAAGAATGTTGAAAATAGTGGCATCTCTTTTACACTTTTGTTGTCATTGCAAATCTATGTCTGCCCATACTATGTCAATGTGATAGCTTTTCTAATTGGAGCTATTTATGGGAGGAGGAGGGAGGATCAGTAACAGAGAGAGACAGAGAGATACATTTTCAGAGGTGAGTTAGGAAAAATATTGAAGCTGAATTTTCATCACTATGACAGGAGCTCTGCATCTAATTTCCATGAATATGGAAAATAGAAAAATTTTCCTTACAAATGTGGATTTTTTAAAACAGATGAACATTCAACTAAATCAGATGCTGTAATTATTTTTTTTTTTACCAGTCTCAAAACATCCATTCAGAACATTTAACTAAATCTTTGAAGATGCACCAATTGTTTGTGAAGAACGACGTAGAGACTGAGATACATCCCATGTTGAACAGCAGAGTACCCAGGTGGTCAGAAGCTGAGCTCTTCATAGCCTACAGGCCTCCCCACACTCACAAGCATGCCAGTGAAAAGTGTAATAACTTTGCCATAAATATACCTTCTACACTGGCTTACTGCATCAGACATTGTACAAAGACTAATATTCAACTATGCAAAATGTCTTTAATTCCTTATCTTATCTTAATGGAGTAGAATAATGTCAATAGCTATTTCCTCACATAAGGATACAGAGGAGATACAGGTGTTTGGTAAGGAACCACAAAAATTGTTCAGCCCAAGACTCACTAAAGTATACCACTCACAGATCTGGGCCTCCACCAGTCCCTTAAAAAAGAAGTGGTATGTCATTTATTGCTTAGCACTAGTACAGAAAGATACTGACACCAGAGGCTGGCAAAAAAAGACCCCAAACCGCTCCCTCCTCCCCCCACTAAAAATAAAATAGTATGGGGGAAGACTGTGAATATGTCAAAAGTATAGCAAACTTGAAATGAAAGGCCTATTATTTTACCCCAGATACATCACAAGGTTCAGGCTAGGGAAAAAAAAAAGAAAAAAATGTACCTTCTAGCATTGTTTTGCCAAATGAAGTAGCAATTAGTGGCTCAGAAATTATAGCTCTACATCAGGTTATGGGAGATCAAGATCCTATTTACTGCTCAGCCTGAGGGATGGAGGATTCAAAGCTTATACTTTTGACTACCCAAGTCTTGACCATTGGCTAAGGGGGAACAAGCTCAATCTCTTGCTGTGAAAACTAATCCATTTTGTAAGAGCTACAAGTTCAGGGGCAGCAGGAAGAGTGCCCAAGTGTCCCAGCTTTCAAAGAAGTTTCTTACTGAAATATTTTTAGTTCTCAGCACCTGTCAGATTGCAAAACATACATTTTCCACTATAAAACCCCACAGTTTGTTGCCTATCATCTTAAAACAACAGGATTTTAATTGTCCTGTAAAGTTAAATAAGTTAATTTAAGTCAAAATGTCTCCTCTCTTCCCACAAAATACATAAGTTAAAGATTTCAAAGCCTATCTATTGTCTATCATAGTGTTTACAAACAAGTTAATTTTCAAAGTCTCTGTATCGTATTTTTCAAACATGCTTTCAGCACAGTTTGGGGCAAATGACTGAAAAAAGAAGCAACACCTAGAAAGGTTAGTCACAAGTTATTAACAAGTAGTTATTTTTGGTTCAGGTGTTTTCAGCACACAGGCTTTGTAATGTCAGCGTCAACATAGAGCTATTGTTTAGTTGATAATAGCATTTCCATGAAAGTGTCATTCAGTTCTCCTGAGTGACTTCTCACAGATCCAGGGGGATATGTTAGAATTCTTGCCTCGCTGCCTTTAGTTCTGCTTCATGCTAAACTGATCCCACACTGCGTCATTCCCGCCAATAGCACTTTTCCTTGCAACAAATATCCCTAAACTTAAGAGATAAAGTCTCTGGTTGCTGCTGTGGTGCTCCCTGAATTTCTATTTCAGATAAGAAACTTCTAAATCAGCAAGAGATTTTCTATATAACTACTGGAGCCAAGTTTCAGGGTAATATCTATATTCCCTTTCCCAGAATTATTTTTTGTTGTTTGGATTCTTGCAGCT
The DNA here is from genome assembly GCA_028565335.1 of Limnodromus scolopaceus. NCBI lineage: Eukaryota > Metazoa > Chordata > Aves > Charadriiformes > Scolopacidae > Limnodromus > Limnodromus scolopaceus. The sequence continues at coordinate 99,031,532 of JAOXNO010000013.1, read as the reverse complement.
TGTACGTTCTGTTAAAGATGTGGATTGCCTAAAATTTAAATTCTCAGAGAAACCCCAGATTATTTTTTAACTGCAAGCATTTCCATTGTTGAACTCTTAAAAAAAAAATAATTTCATACAGGTACAGCTATCAGGTTCCCTTTGTTTTTGGATTCCCACCCCAGTGAAACTGTGTGTATCACCTCATTTCAAAACATGCATACACCTACACTTAATATCCAACATGGATTACCCAATCTCTTTAGTGTGTTTACAAAAGTGCATGTTTCACGGATGACTATCTATGCCTTAAAGCAAAGAAGTGTAAATGCACACACTGTACCTATGACAAACACAGGGGTAGTAAATAACAACATTGTGTCCCTGACTGGGTACAAAGGCTGCCAACAGAGGGACAGTGAAAACAGAGGCTTAGCAGTTCTTTCCCAAATTGCTTTCCAAACTACACTCAGGGGCCTCAGGAAGTGGTCCAGAGGAGGTTAGGAGAACAATATAAGATGCATAGCTCTTTTTAAGGTATTCCTGACGATATATGTACTTAACAAATAGTAGGTGTTAATTTCATTTATTCTGGCACAAGCCTAATCACTTTTGTATTGGAAGAGGATCAGATCAGGGAATGCTTAAGCAAACATAAGTCCATAGGCTCTGTCTTGTCCCCTTTGGTCAAATGGAGCAGCAAGCTGGCATGAGGAAGAGGTCCCTTGAGCAGGAGATGCAGGCGATCTTGCAGAACTGAGCTTTGTGCGATATATTTCAGTTATTTATAGAGCAACATATTTAGCAAAGGAAGATATATCCCTCTCTTTTGATACTGTTCAAGAGAATCAAAATAGCATTATAATGAAGAAGCTGCTCCATTCTTAATCATTCCATCAGTTTGCCACAAACACTCTATAATTGAATTATTCTAATGAATAAATATAGCAGTGTAAATCCAGACATTTTGCCCTTATTAAAGAATTCTGATTATCTTCATTATCTTTAATATGAATTCTGGATTGATAAAAGAAATAGAATATGCAAATTAATTACTTGCTTACCCTTTGTGAAATTAACTTTTCATAATTTAAATGTTTCAGAAATGCAATTATTACATACCTTGTCTTAAAATAATATTTTTAGTAAAATTCAAACCCTACAGAAACCATTAGAAACTCCTCCTTTAACTTCAGTTCAGTCAAATATCATTCTAAAAATTGGCTCATTCCTTTACCTCACAGAGCATTACTTTTTAGAAATTAGTAACATTAGCAAGACAAATAGCTGTAACAGCATCACAGGAAACGCATACTTGAGAGAAAAGGGCAAAAATCTGTGTAAAAAGATGACACATTTAGGGCTTGACAGAGTCCTTTTTTGCATACAGAATTGTTCTAAAATTGAAAGAAATGTTTGCTTTTACTCTTTTTAAAATATAAAAAAAAATCTTTGGGAGTAGACAGCAAGTTACCACACACATAATAATTGTGAGATTTCTGCTCGGCACGTTTCACCTGTTGTTTCTCTTCCTATGGATATTCACATCTTATGTTTAAAATAACAATGACACCTGGAGCATTGTCATGTGTCTTATGAAGGAACGTGCATATTTTTGGTCTGACCCAAAATCACCTATGTCTTTTTTTTTTTTAAGGAGCTCACTAAAGGATTAATGAGCTGGCCAAAAAAATTAAATGGTGACATATTTAAGCTTCAATTTTTTCAGGTCACACTGTTGTAATATACATGATACCTTGCTTCTTGCCAACATCATAGCACTAATTTACTAATTAAAGATACGGTATTACAGAATTTATCTAAATGGAACTGCCAAGTTAATATTCAACAGATATTCTACCAAAAAGACCCTTTACAACTTTGGGAATTACTACCAGTCATTGCAAAGTCAATGGAAAGACACAGATGTTTCTGAAGATCGCCATAGGATGATCCAGTTCAGTTACATGTTTGCATGTCTCATGGTATAGAGTTGACCAGATAAGATACTCCTCACTAGCTGAATTCCAGATAGTAACATCTCTCTTACATCCAACTGGGTGTAAACAGGCAGTGGTAAACTCCCTTCCAATATCCATACACTTGTAAAACAGAGAAGGAAGCCTGACATGATGCAGAGCATCAACTGACATGAAAGTGATTTCCAGCCTGTCTCTATCATCTACTCATAAATTGACAATTTACCATTTATTCTTATTCTGCTCTCATCTCTTCAAGGTATTTGTCAAAGTAGATAGCACTTTTCTTCTACTGAGAATATCCAGACATTTTATTCTCCAAAGCTCCAGATTTAACCTATGCCAAAATCAGTTTAGCATAAGAGTTTGGTTTCCAGGGTCTTAGTCCTACCTGACAACTGGGTAAAACACTGGTATCTAAGGATCCCACTGAAAATTCAATTGTATCCATAATGCATGAATAAAAAACCCTACTGAAGGTATCTCCCCATTAATGGATAACACACAACTTCTCCCTCTGCTCTTCATAATGAAGGATACAGGCAGCCAGCATAAGTATGTTCACATACCATCTTTTCAAAGGTATTTCCCCTCTTGTATCTTCCAGAGCTATGAAAAGAAAGGGAAAGGGATCTCTCGCCTCCTACCATTCCCATCAGAAGAGGACAAGTATACAACCTGAAAAAGAAAATACCAAGTTATGAGATATAAATGGGGTCCATCTTTTTTAAACTAGCCTACTTAATCCCCCAGCACTGCTGAGGAGTTGTTGCCACTGTCTGAAAATTGATCTCTAGACCTTTATTCAATAAATAGCAGTATCTGGAAAAGTCTGAGAAAAAGCCTCAGAATGACAAAGTTCTCCAGTGTCTTGCTCCTTTTCCTGCAACTCCAGAAGATTACTGAGGGAAATCATGATGGCTAACACTGTCATTAAACAGTCACAATTTTTTTCCTAGTTTTGCTGTATATTTATTCTGAATCTGAGAATTTCTTCCTCTTGTGGCAGATTTCCACAGAACTAGAACCTTTCAAGTTCAGCAATGGGTAGAAGTAGAATCAAGAAGAATGAAAGCCCATTCTACTTTATTTAATTGCGTATTTGTTTTCTTTTGGGTGCAGACAAAGTCAAGAGAAAAGTAGTTCACTTGAATCAAGTGAATTACCTTCATAACGCAAAATTATCAGATTACTTCCCTTATTATTAAGGCAAAACTATTGTCAGTATCAATACTAATAGGTTTTAAACTGTTCTTGAAAATGTTTCTAAACTAAATGTAGGACTAATGCAGCAAAACTTGTAAGCCACTGCTGTCTCATCCAAATTAGATCTATGATTGGCTTTTTTCTCAGCTGGTCGTCAGATTCTCCTTTAAAACAGTGGTATGTATGAGATTCATTTTAAATCTTTTTTTTCTTTCCTGCTCTTTTCCAATGCAAAATTAAACTGTGAGAACAAAGAATGAGCTCGAACATGAACATAGGCTTCAATTTGGGCTGAACATGTTACCATGGAAGCAAACAGGACCTCTCTTAATTAGACAAGGACTTGTCTTGGTTAGGGGACACCCCAGAAGGGAATAGAGTACCTAGAAGGTGTAATTGCAGAGGCCTTTACAGCCTCTAAGTGAAACTCATGCTTCCCACTGCTAGAAGTAGTCACCACTACAGGAGTAGTTAGTAATGCAAACAGAACTGGGGTGAATCATAAAACAGAGTTAGAAGGGACCTTAAAGATCATTGAGTTCCAGCCCCCTGCCATGGGCAGGGACACCTCCCACTAGAGCAGGTTGCTCAAAGCCCCATCCAGCCTGGCCTTGAACACTTCCAGGGATGGGGCATCCACAGCTTCTCTGGGCAACCTGTTCCAGTGCCTCACCACCCCCACAGTAAATAATTTCTTTCTAGTATGTAGTCTAAATCTCCCCTCTTTCATTTTAAAACCGTTACCCCTCATCCTATTGCTACACTCCCCGATAAAGAGTCCCTCCCCGTCTCTCCTGTAGGCCCCCTTCAGGTATTGGAAAGCTGTTATAAGGTCTCCCTGGAGCCTTCTCTTCTCCAGGATGAACAACCTCAACTCTCTCAGCCTGTCTTCATAGGAGAGGTGCTCCAGCGCTCTGGTCATTTTCATGGTCCTCCTCTGAATTCGTTCCAACATGGTTAAAGATCATGGACCTGTTAAACCCATGGATTTCTTACAGAAGTTGCTACTTCATCTGTGCTCCCACAAGCTCATTTGCTGAAGGACTGATGATCTGCCTCCTGCACTGCTCACAAACATCTTGAAAAGCTCAGGTAACTGACAAGTACATACGATCATGTGTGTCTGACCACCCAGCATGCTGATGGGGACCAGCTGCCAATGAGCTGTATCCCCAGGTTTCATCCTCTTATGATGTTCTGTCACAAACTTCACAAAAAAACAGGTCTGGTACATTTTGCTGTCATCACCCTTTAAGAAAAGTTGTGTAAAGTGTGCCACACAGATTAAGACAGCAGAGAAGAGATGTAATTAGGTAATGTCTCGACAAATCAAAGAGGACACTTATGAAATGCACACACATGGAGAACCCATGACAAGAAAAGCAGATCCAAGGGTTCCAAAAGAAAAAGGACAGGCCTGGGCTAAGAGGGATGATTACTGCAAGAAACGTGAAATTTTAAGGTCATATGGAAAAAGGGATATCCAAATTGGCAATCTTAGTTTCAAGGGAGAGGTGAACCAACAGATTTATATGCACAGATGGAATTTTAAACCATCCTAGTTTGGTCAAGTCACATACATTTATGTATTTTTAATCTGATCTGATAAAGAAATCACTCTTCATGTTAACACTGATCAGGCTTATCAAATATTTTTCTACTATTTATTTTTCATTAATAGATTTCAAATTGAACATTTATCTAATTTTCTGTTTGTCAGAATCACATTCCAGCTATTATTACACAGCTTTTGATGGCTGCTGAGAAAGTTTCTGCCTGCAATTCAAAATCTCAAGAGGTTCTACTCTTTCAGACAAAGAATTGTTATAATTCGTTACTATAGGTTGTTGGAAACAAATGTGATAGATAACAAATTATAATGTTTAGGCAAACCACATTTACTGATCAGTGTAAGTTCAATTGCAATAACCACTGATTCATGTTATAGCTGACTTGTAATACAAGTCACTGTATTTAAAATATAAAATGCCAGGTTTTGCCCAAGCTGCTAATGCCTCAGAAGTAAAAACGCTTAGCTGTGTTCATCTAGAGAAATAAAAGGTGCTGAGTTTAAAATATCTTCATTTGAGCTCTACAACCTCAGCAATTCTAAAACAAGCTGGGCCTCTCTTATATCTCTTATATAAGCTCTCAACTACCATCAGTGTTAGGCCAAGATTTTTAAGTTTCTCAAGGGAATGGAAATAATATCAAAACACAAGACTTTTAGCCAAAAGTTTCAAATGCATGCATTTTATTGCCTATCATACCACTAAATAAACAGCATAATTTTAATTTTTGTTTGTTTTTACCTAAAGTTTGGGGGTTTTACTCTTAGAAAGGTATTTAAATCTGAAATCATCAAGACATTAATTTCCTGTAGCAGTGAGGCTTTAAATTTACCTCAGGATTAATATTTCCACTTCTGGTTTACCATACTTAACCTCCTTACCACTCTTGTACCAACCTCCTAGTAATCTCACCAGATATCAGTATTAGTAGGAATGTTTTAATGTCCCTTAATCCCTTAAATCCTCTTGTCTATTAATACATCAATCTACTGTTGTTGCATATGAAATGAGTACACAAAGGAGTTTTCAGTGCAGTGCTAAAAGGAGAAGATTTCTGTAAGAGGACAGTTTAGGGCCAGTGCACTAGAAAATTTTATTCCTCTTGCTACATTCATATTTCTTAGAAACACATCGTGTCTCCTGCTACCCAAATCAGATAATTTGGAGTACTACCCAATGTCCTGCATGGTCCTTGATGATACAAACTGAAAACTATACCTAATCTCAATAACTTAACATCCTTTTCCCACAGATCTTATACTTCTAAGTATAATATTCCATGCAGCCAGTACAAAGTACTACAAATACTGTTAATATGAAAAATGAAAAATAAAAAATTTGAAGAGAACACTTTGAATCCCAATCCCATGGTCTGTTCCAGCCCCTGCAAGGAAAATACACTCTCACAGTTATTGACATGTGAGTAGCAAAGAAATTAAGTTTTATATATTTGTTCTAATACCTGGCTTCAGTATGTGTGATTTTGTATTTGGTTTTTCATCTGATTTTAAGATGAGAAAACAAGATATGTTTTTTTATTCTAGATAAGGAACATGAGTCTTGGATCAAATAGAAGTATTAATACAATGTAATAATGGACATAAGACTTGAGCCAGCCAACACTTACCATCTTCCTAAATCATATAAAGAAATGCCAGTAACTGTGAAGAAAGCTGAAGCATTCATGCGTAAAAGGGACACCAAGCGCAAGGTTTCACGCCTTCTGAAGTGGAAAGTTCTCAGGAAGAGAATCCACACAGCAGCTCCATGAAGGTCTGTTAACGAAGGTGACCCACATCCTTTGAAACCTTTGCTTCTATAAAGTCTCTTGACTGTTCCTTTGCTCTGCCAAATTGTTTTTGCAATAAATACTTATGATTGCCTCATAGCTCTAAGGGTTTATTACAGCATACAAAAGCCGTATTTGACTATCTTTCTGTATAGAACCATTATTTCTGATTCTCTATTCCAATAAGAGATGTATCTTTTATTTTACCTGACTGCTTATAGTAACTTACCAAGCAAGTGAAATTCTAGTAATAGAAAGTTTGGAAATGTCTACTAATCTCTATCATCTTTAATTTTAGCATGATCTGTCTTACCTAGTGATTGCAGTCCTTTCTGCTTGGCCACCTACTTGAATTCACTGATTTCTTAAATACTTGGGCTACAAAAAAAATACTTCTATCACATAGTTAATTCCACCTGCAATCTTTTTACCCCCTTTAACCTTGAGATTCCAAAGACTTCAAGAGAATGCAAAACTCACAGAAATTGCATTGTGAAGGGAAAACTGGCCAAGTGTGGTTTGCAGTTCACCAATGAAGGGATGGTGAAGGCTGCAGAAAACAAACAGCCCAGTTAGTTAAATGCATTTCAAAATAAAATATTATTCCAGATTTGTTTGTACGAAAAATACTGCTTTACAGATCATCTATCATATCTTCATTCTTCCGATGAATACCTCAAAAATATTGATAATTTTTCATACGTGTTAAACGTATGTTTAGGTTCCGAACCTAAACAACCCCTAATACTCTTTCAAGTATCACAAACCTCTTTGGTTTCCTGCAGCAGCTTTGCTGCATTCTGTGTGGCATATGATCACAAAGTGAAAAAATAAGAGGAAGATACCAACGCTGAATAAAACCTAAACATCACTCGTATCAACTGTGTCTTTCACTTGGGCTAAGAAGCAAAATAGACTCTCTGAACACCAGCTGGAGACTAATTTATAGCTATCAGCACTTTGCTTTTGGTAGACAAATGTTTGGTATTTGTTGATATGAAACTATTAAAATATTACAGCATACCCATACTTTAAATTCACAACTCCCAAAGAGCATGCCATTATGCTCAGACATAAGAAATCATTAACACACTAACAAGGCAGCAAGAATACTACAGGGAAAATAAAATTTGGCTTAGTTATCTGCTTCATAAAGTACATCAAAGAGTACAGAGAGAATGACTGTTTCTGTCAGCGCATTTACATGGCCCCATTTGTTATTCTTTTCATAGCCTTTCCGACTGTATTTCTTATTTAGTCATTAGCTTAAATCAGAGATCAACAAGCAAGGTACACCATGAATTCACAAGTTTATCTAGAAATACAAGAATAATATTCTACTGGCTCTGTCTGGGATGGAGTTAACTTTCTTCCCAGCAGTCTCTATACTGCTGGGCTTTGCATTTGTGGCTACAGCAGTGTCGGTCCCAGACCAGTGTTTTGGCTATTGCTGAACAGTCCCCACACACCACTGGGGACAACCCTCTAGCTCGGCTCCACCAAGAGCCAGTAGGCTGGGAGTGTATCTATACTGTCCACATTTGTCAGTGTTGTGATGGTGTTACTTTGATTTTGGTGTGGGAAATTTTTATTGCTGATGCAAGTAGTTTGTGAAAAGTGCATAATGAGCTTACATTTTAATGATGATTCATAGATATGTGTTTCAGAGAGGTGTGGGATAGAATGTACGAGGTGCAGGTGCCCCTGGTGCTGGCAGGGGGCTGCAGGGGCCTCTGTGAGGACCCACTGCAGGGCACAGCCCAGCCCCACAGCCAAGGTGGGGTATTTAAGAAAGGGCAAAATGTTCCACAGCAACCATGGGAAAGAGGAGTGAGTAAAAATGTGAAAGAAACAGCCCTGTAGACACCAAAGTGAGAGAAGGAGGGGGAGTACGTGCTCCAGGAGCCTGAAGAGAGGCTGCCCTGCAGCCCATGGAGACCACAAATATTTATCCTGAGAGACTGTAGCCTCTGGGAAGGACCCACACTGGAGCAATTCGTGAAGGACTGTATTTCTGGAGAGGGACCCCATTCTGAAGCAGGGGAAGAGTGTGAGGAGCAGCAGAGAAGAGCTCAAACCACAATCCCCATTAACTGTTGCTCTTCACCACTCGGGGACAGTGGCAAGGAAGGAGTGAAGTGGAGCCTGGGAAAAAGGGCAGGGGGCTGGAGGTGTTGGTTTAATTTGTATTTGGTACAATTCTGTTTTAATTGGCAGTAAATTAAGTATCCCCAAGTTGAGCCTGTTTTGCCTCTGACAGTAACTGGTAAGTGATCTTCCTGCCTTCATCTCAACCCACAAGTTGTTCCATCTTATTTTCTCCCGCTGTAGTGTTGAGGAGGGGGGAGTGAGAGAGAGGCTGGGTGGGCATCTGACAAGCCAAGGTCAACGCACCACAGCCAGTTTAGGATATGGACTTCTCAGTCCCAGATCTGCACTGTGGCCTTAGTCCATGTACCCTGTGTGCATATTATGTCCCTAAGTACAGCTATGACATATATCTAACAGCAAGAAATCGTTGCCATTCCACATTTATTTCCCACTCACAGCTTGAATAATCATTTCACTCTGTTATGAACATACTTCCAAAGGTCTAAATGTCACCAGTGAAGCTTCCTCCTTGCAAATACTGATATGGAATATCAGTGCCTTTCACTTCATCCATCAGTGGAAAGCAATATTTTGTCAGTAATCCAAGCAAGTCTAATTGCCAAAATCTGTTCTCTTAATGTCTGTCATTCAGGCATCATAATTGTAAAATCGATTTTCACCAGCACCATCAATACAATATAATGAATATTATCGTAGATAGACAGCATAAAATACAGAAGGAAATTAAGCAGTAAAGGTAAGGAAAATTTTGAGATTCACAGCTAACAATAAACATACACATAAAAGTTGAGTACCATATCAGTTATGGGAATATTTGTGTATATGAAGCATATTTTGCACTTATTCATATATCTCTAACAAAGAAGAACTATAAGGACAACAATTTTACTTAAGTTAGTATTACCATTCTATTTCTAGCCTTCTCATGTTATACTGTTACAGTATATGATGTAATACAAGTAATTTATATTATAAATTAGAATTTATAATGCAGACAAAGTAGTAAGGAAGTATTGTAACATACACAAATCAAGCAATATAACTAAGAGGGATCATTACCTTATTCTACAAAATTTGTTTAGTATTTGAACTAAAAAAGGTCAAGAGAATTGTGGAACAATAAGAAGGCTCTAGTAAAGTACCAAGCATATGCAAAATTTTGCAGTGTGTTTTGTGTTGCATTATGTGCAGTATAAGTCACTGAACAATGTCACTAAAATGTGCTTCTCCCAGATTGAACCATTATATATATGCAACTCTTGTTCAAATACATTTGTATTGAGGTAAAATTAGGGTAAATTGTTTTTAAATGTAACCTCACCCTTAAATTGAACATGGTCTCAAAACAGAGGTGAGGAATTTGCGTTGCATATTAACTGACTTTTCAAAAAAGGTGAAAAAAATCCTTTATGATATTATGGTAGAAAATTTCTTACAGTGAGCTAATAAATCTTGCAAATATGTGTTTGTGCACTCTGAAGTAGTGCCTTAGTAAATGAATAAACTGGAGGTTACAATGGCATTTTGCATATCTATAGTCTTGCCCTAGGGCTAAGCCTAAATCTTATAACTGCTTAAAATACTGTGTGGTTTTAATAGAAAATAGCTGCTTTTACTCCCTTTAATAGCTGACAGCTCAAAAAGGTGCTTGCTTATCTCCTGAAATATCTAAACAGTGTCAGTGTATGAAAGCTCCTTTTATATATCTCCTAGGTGACACTTAATATGAATTCCATTCAGATAACATCCTTGTTGCCAGTCAAACAGAAAAAGAAAAAAAGGTATCCACATGCCTATATCCAGTAAAGTTACAGTAAAGCCTTCACAAAAAATCAATAAGCAGCTTTATATTCCTTCAAATTACAGTGAAAATAAAAAAATTCCCAAAAACCAAACACAAAAAACCCCAAACCCATAACATTAATATTTTGGCTTGTATTTCAACATCTTACACTAATTCAGATTAGCAACACATACACTGTCCTTAAACACAGTCTAATTATAAAACATTGCTGAATTCCTAGCTTCTTATTACTGCCTAGAAAATCACAACTGGACAATATCTTCTTTACTGCAGACAGATCTGGCAGTTTATGACCATGCTTTGCTGAGGCTCTTCCTTTTTAATACCTCTTTTAAGACCTCTTCTTTTTTAAATAGAAGGAGTTCTTCTGCATGCCTCAATTTACAGTATATTACTCTGAAGATATCAAAATATGGGAAACAGGCACCTTTTTACGTCTTTCAGTCTCACCTTAGAAATTATAGTGACAAACTTTGAAAAATAATAATGCAGTATTTCATCCAACTGAGTTATTGTTGGCTTACACATTTTATTATACGTACATTTATTTAATATCTGTTTAGGTAGATCTTTAAAATACAGCTATTCTCTGCCTTCAGAATTCAAGATTAGTCATTAAAATACTGTGCATATTATTAGCCTGCATAGAGCAAAAAGGCTAATCTAGAAAACAGTTCTCTTTTGCTATTCAGTTTGACAGTTGACAGTGTATTTTGATCTTGAAAATGGAGTTACTGTAGCCCCATCATATTTTTTTTCCTCCCTCTTTCTTTAAAACCAAAGCCAAAAGTACAACCTCCAAGAGGGACATCAGGACTACTTCTGCATGAACTCTGCTATATTTGTAAATTCTTTACCTGCTTAAAAATTGAGGGAACACCAAAAACCAGATTTTTTGTTCCCTGACCAAGGAAATCTGTCCTGTAGTCTCTCTCCTTACAAGACTTTTTTGTTCTGTCTTTTTTATTTCCCACTGCGAAGCTATTCCACAAGGGTGTTGGTATAACTACCAGTAATTTCATTTTCAAAAAAAAAAAACCCAAGACATTTCCAAGTACAACAGAAAGCTATGCATTATTATTAACTGCAAATTTGGTTTTAGATGTCTTTAGCAATTTCACCTAAAAATTGTTCCAAGCACGTATCCACCATTGCCCTTCCTCCAAACTCTCAAAACATTACAAGAGATAAGAAAAATTGGATCATTTTCAAAGTGAATATACCATTGGTTTTAGCCCTAGTTGTTTTCCTATCAGCCCTAGATGCTCAAATCTTTATAAGACAATAAGAGAAATTTAATGAAGGAGGATTTTATCAAACCGATATATTTTAAGATCTTCCTAAAAATTTTACAAAATCTTAAGATGTATTTGCACTGCCCTCCCCCAAGAAATGCATAATTCTTACATTAATATTAACCCAAAACATTCAAAACATCATTAACCAAGCAAAAACTTTTGGTTTTATACACAGTTACTATTTTTTCCCCTGTGATTGCTCCCCTCTGAACCCTGGACTACAGCTGGGACAAGTTCCTCTCACACACAGAAAGAGCAGAAACCACTTTGAATCACTAGAGCTAAGCTTTAGGACGTTCAGGAGAACACTTGCACTGAGGCACACATCTGCTTCACACACGCTCTCCTACGGGTGAAACAGAACCCAGCTCTGCTTTAGAATCCATGTTCTAGTAGCAGAGCACCACGTTGCTAAAGCTATAAAAGAAATGGAGAATACTAGCCTGATCGTACCTGTCTTTAATGCAGTTTCTTAGTTTCTGATTCAAAACTACCAGTTCCTTCGGAGCATCGACTGTTTCAACCCTCTCTGGCCAAACACCCGGTTAAAATGTGCAAAAAAAAAAGCACACAACTTTAAAACACATGCTTGAACTTCTAGTTTAAAATAAACAAGTTTTAATATCAGATTGCAAACTTTTACACTTCTAAGTGCCCACTTCTAAAAATAGATACCAGAAACAATGTCTTTTTTTTTTCTTTTCGACTGATAACCAAATAAGAAATTTCATATTAAGCCTGTGCATTAGAAATTCTGTTGGTATCTTACCATGTGCCTTTTCCCTAGGGATGACAGCTGAGCCCTCAGAGGCCCAGAGGGAGAAAGCACCAGAATCTAAATGAAAACTCCAGCTAGCTTGCTTGAAATTTGAGTATCCTGACCCAGTGAGGAGCTAAAACATATCGGAATTAAAGCTTTCACAAAATTCTCAAATAGAATAATGTGTAAGAACCAAAACGTATTTACTTTTCATGACAGATTAAATTACAACATTCTGTTAAAAGCATGAATTTTCAGTCAGTGAAATTCTGTAGAAGGTTTATTGGCAGCTGCACTGAATCAGGACAATAAAAATGCTGTAGTCATATAATGTCTTAAATTTTATGATAGGTTATTTTAAATGCACACTGGAACTGCAAAACAAGGTTTTCAACTAATTTCAGGATGCATTTGAGATGACCTTTTTGTTCCACTTCCTGAATATTATTGTCCTTCTCATGGCAATGCAAAATGCCCTATCTTATTATTAGCACTACTGGACATAGAAATATTTTATCTTTAAGGCCAGAATCTGACAAAAATGCTCACATAATAAATATGGACTGCCTCTGCCACTAATATAAGTATTAGTTTGTAAAATAGACATTTCTGTCAGGATATCTGAAAATATTTGGGTCAAGTGCATTGTAGCAAACTAGGAAATATACATTTTCCCCTTTCCCTGCTGTAGCAGAAAGGTGAAAGTTATATTGTTACTTTTTGCCCTGGAACAGGCCTCTTTTCCTGTCAATCCAGCATACACATCAGCAAAAAAGAAAATGTAACTACACATTCAAAGGAAGAAAGAGCCAAGGACAGATTTGTTTTGTATCACTTAATGCATGACATGAATAATTGAGTAAGTCTTTTTTCTCTTCAGTTTCTATGCATAAATCCCATCATTCAGAGTGAAAACACTACCCCCACTCAAACTGTTTACAGATGTTATTAGAAACCATAAAGTCAAAATCACATGCCCGAAAACCTCTTTTGAAAATAGTGAACTTTTGAGCATATATTAATTACACAAATTGCCTTTGCAGGAGAAGAAGTTTTATCTTTCTCTATTAAGAACAATTATTTTTTTTCTTTTGTCTAAAAATTGCTTTATTTTTTTCATTAATTAGTAATTATATATAACACTGATGCACCACAAAAATCATTGAAGAAAAATTAAGGAAAAGCAACATCATATTCTAGCTGCCTGAAGAGGTATACTACAAAAAACCCTCCTGAAATACATTCGCGTGTTTCAGAAATGAATAATTAACAACTGCGAATGAATGATTTGGAAAGTTTATTATAGATACATTTGATAAAGTGCATTTATACCTAGCTAATCAGAAAACTACTGCTTAAAGCTGTCCCAAGATGCTGATTACCGTCAACATGTGAATACTAAAGAGCTAGGCAGTTTTGCTCATAGCTGGAGTTTTGTACATCAGACAAGAAAAGCTTTTTAATAAAGCAGCTCTCTCATTCAGAATGGTCCCCAATGCTATCCAAAATGACAGCTCAACATCCATTACATTAGGAAGATACAGCTCACATGCAGAATATTGCAGTCTGACATCTTAATGCAACTGATTCCTGCAAAATGCTACGAGTGTAGCTCCAGGGACTGAATCCCCTATTGTTGGCGTTGAATCACTTGCTAGACTGGCACAGTGCTGGCCAGCTGGCGACACAGGAGCTGGACCAAAGCCCACAGGATGCTCCTGGCTGCTCCAGTTCCCTAGAGGACACCGCATGAGAAGCCAAGCCAGGAGAAAGGGGCTGTCATCACAGCTCTGCCCCCCAGCCAGTGGCACAGCAGGGATTCAGAAGCAGTGGTTGCCACAAGCAGCTCCTCAATTGCACCCCCCTTGACAGTAGTAACCCACCTCACTATGCCAGGCAGAGTACGCGTGACAGCCACTGGCAGTGGCAAGAGGGCCGGATAGAGGGAAAGGAAAGGGGAGCCATAGAGAAGTGGCTATAGGACTCTTATAGCAAACAGGGTTGTAACATATGGCAATAAGACCAAGGATGCTGCATGGATGAAGAGAAGTATGTATTTTCCCTCAGTTCCAAGAAAAGAATCAAAGTAAAACAGAGTCTTAAAAGCTTGAAGGCTGGTGTTTCCTGCCTGAATTCATTCAGGTTCATCATTCCTGAGGGTGTTCATATTTCTGCAGAAAAAGACCAATTTTTTCATCAGTCAGTGAAAGAGATCATTGGATGTACTTACATTTCTACATGCAAATGACCTTTTTTTAAATCCAACTTCATCCCCCTCGAATCCCAGCAACTTACTCAGAGATGGGGCTGAGTATAACTACTTTAAATACTTAAAAAGTTCACCTGAAGGAGGAAAGAAGCCAAAGAGTGGGATCAAATTCTGATAGTCTCTCACCTTGCAGAAGTCTGAGGCACTTTGCCTGCCCTGGCATCTCAGTCCTGAGTCATCACCTGCGACTGACGAGCACACCTTTCCCTCTCCTAGTTCCACATAATTTGAGGCTTTTTTAACGGTTTGCTGTATCCAAGCCCAGGGTAAGTAATAACCAGTGAATCTCAAAAGGTTTCAAGGTTTAATTCAGAGAAACATCTGAAGGGCCTTATATCCCTTCAAACCTAATGAGCTGAATAGCTCATAGGAATCAGGCTTCTGTTGACATTTCCAGAAGTGTTTTTTTAACAAGGATTAAAATATGACAACAAACTCTCCTGCTGCTTTAATATTTCTTTATATTTTCAAAATCAGACATAATAGATTGGATGTGGGGGAACAGGGTGGGGGAGGTGACAGAACAACAGAGAATGAAATTAAAGAAGCACAATTTAAAGGAACCTCAGGTTTCAAAGAAAAAATTCAAAGATTTTTAGGCAGCTGGTTCATTAAACATACTTTCCAATTCTGTTGTCAAATTTTTCCCAAACATTTTAATCAAGACTGAAGAAACACTCTGACATCCTATCTTAACAATATCACGTCTTTGGCAAAGTGTGAGCTCTTCTTCAGAATTCTTTTACTTGAAATTTGCTGGTTCGGGTTATTGAATCAGGCTAAATCTGAATTATTATTCTTGAATAACATAATCTTTGTCTACAAAGACTATTTATTTTCCATAGGTCATGGCCTGATACCTAAGCTTTACTTTATTCTCAATATGGACATAATTCAAGATAGAGAGAGATGTCACTAATTTGCTATATGCAGCCTTGAAATTCAGTCACAGGTGAGGTTTTTAAAATAAACAAAGCTGATGGCACCACTCTGTTCAAACACACATATAGTTTTTTTAGAGCAACCTTTCTAAATGTACCTTTTTCTTGAATGATAATTTTAGGTCTTTGCAAAGTGTCAGCCTGTGTGATTTCCAAGTTATGTGATGGGACTACTCATTACTGACATACCCGCATCCTTGCCAATTGTTCCCCCATGGGGTTAACTTCTGTTTAATAAGCAATTTCATTCCTATTCTGCGTGCAGTGGCTGTCCTCTGCAGTCATGCTGCTACGTCACCCTATGACACAGTTAAGGTAAAAACGCATTCTGGAACAGACTGTTCCCCGCTGTAATTCCTTTGAAGCCAACTCATTTTCATCAAGGGTGAACTCAGATCACAGACTTTTAAATTGAACTCTTCAGTATTTATTGAAGGTAATCCAAAGAATGACTTGTTTCAAGAAAACTCTCATGAAACTTTTTCATGCACTGCTGTGTACTATTTCAAGGCAAGATTATTTTACTTGTAATATTAGCCTAATCTAAAACATACAATAGTTTCTGAACTTTTCAAGACACAATTACCTTTTAAGTACCTGAAGTGAAAAAGTGACAGCAAAGATATTCTGAGTGGATTTAATAAACTGATAACAAGTCTGGGTCTCCAGTCCCTAAGTAGCCCTTGTCTTTGGTTACTTACCCAGAGTTTCTAGAACACAGAAAGTTTACAATCACTTCATTACATGCTAAATCAATTAACCTTACTTTTCTCCTAAATATAACATCTTTTTCCATTCCCTTTCATTTTGCCTTATGTTGCTCAATCTTTTTGACCTGTGAATGCAAATGGTAGGAGCTATTCCAATTGTATTTGAATATTTTATGGTCTGGAGGTTCTTCATCCATGTCTTAACCTGTCTCTAACAAAGCTGGGAGGTTGCATTAGTCTCAGGGATATAAAAGTAACTAAACTGCTGCGATTTTCACATCAAATATAACACCAAGCGCAGAGAAGCAGTATTCCATGAAATGTCAAAAAATGAACCATGCGAGTATGCTTGAACTGGAAGGGGCAAGTAAGTAATCCCATAAAATCAAAAACAGATAGTCCACAATACATTTAGTATTTCAATGAACCAACAAGAAGGCTACAGTTGCACAAACTGGTAACAGATACCAAATGCTTTTTTCCCACACACAATATTAGTATTACAGTACAAGTAGTAGAACATACAAGATCTACCATGATACTGTCAAAATGATGTATGTGGCTGAGAAGTATTTTGTCTTGAAAGACAGATGCTTTATGCTCAGCAAGGCAGGAATGTATTTGAAAAGCTCTTTTTAACATTGGTCCAGCCTCACCTTGAGTATTGTATGCAGTTCTGGGCCCCACAATTAAACTGCATCCATACGAGGGCAAGAAAGCAGGTGAAAGGGCTAGAAGGCACATCCAGGCAGGCCAAGGACACTGGCTTTGTCTGGTTTGGAGTAAAGGAGGCTGAGGGGTGACCTCATTGTTGTTAATGGCTTCTGGAGAAGGGGATGAGGAGAGGGAGGTGCTGATCTCTTCTCCCTGGGATCCAGTGACAGGAGATGTGGGAATGGCTCAAAGCTGCATCAGGGGAGCTTCGCACTTGACATTAGGAAACATTTATTTACTGAGAGACTGGTGAAACACTGTAACAGGCTTCCTAGAGAGGTGGCCAATGCCCCAATGTCAGTATTTAAGGGGCGTTTGGACAACCCATAATATGCTTTAAGTTCTGGTCGGCCTTGAAGTGGCCAGGCAGTTGGACTAGATGATCGTTGTAATCCCTTCCAACTGGAACTGTTCTATTCTTTTCTATTCTAAATCTTAAAAATTTCAAAGACTCATAGAACAAGACAGCGATCTCCTGCTAACCTATCCTCAAAAGAGTTTTGCTGTTGGTTAGAAAGGTAGGACTTGACCCATTTTTATGAAGCAAAGAACAATAAAGTGCTCTTCTCAGCCATTCAAATAGCAAGAGCTGAACACCATCTTTTCTGCTTGGTCATTTCTCCAAGCACACTGCCATGTTGGGTCCGCCAAACTTGTCTCTCCCTTTCTTGTACCATCCCCAATGCAGTTTGCCCCAGGAGACGAAGACAAGCTTCAAGTTAGTGGCACTGGTCTGCCAGAGGACTAGGAGACTAAGAGGTAAAATTTCCTTTAATCTCCCAGCTAAATCTACTTCTTAGTCATGTTGCAAAGGGTGTGAATAAGTTGTGGACAAAAGAGGTC
This sequence comes from Limnodromus scolopaceus, assembly GCA_028565335.1. Taxonomy (NCBI): domain Eukaryota; kingdom Metazoa; phylum Chordata; class Aves; order Charadriiformes; family Scolopacidae; genus Limnodromus; species Limnodromus scolopaceus. Next base: position 99,013,557 of record JAOXNO010000013.1, on the reverse strand, counting down.
CTTACACCCTGAAAAAAATCCAGGTGATAGCCTCCACTCATGCACACAAGAGCCCCACACTGTTCAACACCTGGACTTGCCCAGAATACCACTATATCAGACGAGCTATGCTTAGCCAGAATGAGCTCTATCTTGCCCACCTTTTCCTGTCTCTGATGATTACCAACAGTAAGCACCTCCTAAGTATAAAAACCGAGCAAATATATAACAGTATTTTTCCTGTATATTTTCCCAGCCCTTGACCACAGAAAGAATTTCTGTGGAAATTCAGATTCTGCCCAGTGAGAAAGTGTATCCTATTTCCTTCTAAAAGAAAGGTACAAAAGAAACTGAATTTTAACAGTTTGTGGTCTCCAGAATTAGTATCTGTGCTGCTGGGGTAACAAAATGTAAAGGTCAATGTACCATCTCTATTCAATGTACAGTCTCTAACCATTTTTAACATCATTCATGTAGCTCCTAGATGTCAATATCTCATGTTCATGTAAAAACAGGAACCCAGCAGAATTGCATGCGTAATAATTGATTGTTTTATTTATAATTTCTTTAATTCAGTGGAGAAAAATGTACTTTTTGGTGTACTTTACCTAGTCTCAACAAATAATAAAAAAAAAAATGCATCAAAACAAGTTTTCTCCTTATTTTCCCACAAGAATCCACCATTAATATAAAACATTCTACAATTAGGAATAGATTAGGTATCTAATTATTTAGTGCAACCTTAAAACTGCAGGCTTTCCAGATAGATGTATCCATCCCTGATACAAAATTGAATGTGTATTTGAAACTCGGCTTGAATATTGTACTAAGGTTGCACAAGTAATTAAGTATATTTCTTAACAAGGCTACGACTTCCTATGTATAAATAAAACATTGAGACTTGGTATGCATAGAATTATTTGGACATATGGCAAAGTTCCTTATAGCAGCTGGCTAATTACTGTATGCTTTTAGATACTACAGCATCCGTTTTTAATTTTGTCATTTGTCTGCCATGCCAAAATCCCTCACAGGAGCAGAATCTACAATTAAAACTTCTCCAATATGCAACGAGTGGCAAGAATGTGAATAGCTTCCATGTAACAGAACTAGACAAGGTTAGTCTTGGGCCTCTGTGTTTCCTGAATTCAATTGATCTCCAGCAAGGCTTCATTGCATTCCTCCCACAATATCTAAATGTAGTCAGCTGTGACACAATGAGCTCACTGCTCCAGAAACAGAAACAAAAGAACAGAATGAAAAGTTAAAGTTGCTACATACACAATACCCTTGTATAAAGTCATTAAATCAAGGCAATGAAAATGGCAAGCCCAACAGTGTCACTGCCTTGTAGTGTAACCATTCCCCTGCATGCTTTCATACCTCTTCCTCTGAGACCCAATCTACTAGGAGTTAACTATATGAGAACATCAAACCTCATTAATTTCTACAGCCTCTGCCTTCGTAGCTGAAAAAACTCACTTCAAATTACTACAGGAGTATATCTTAAGAGGTGAAAGCCAAATGCATTTTACTCAAAAGAGTAACTTAAGATTTTAATGACAATTATGTGACTTGAGGATTCAGCATTTTCAAATGCTCAAAAGTTGCAATGTTACAAATAAAGCCTTTATTTTGCCTCTCAGACATAAGTTTTATTTCTCCATCTTGCAGCTACCAGATAATCAAGAAGCTCCACCCTCCCCTCCTTAAGCACATCAGCTTTCCAGCCACACTTTATCCCACACACCAGATCATGTGCCAAACTTCCTCTTTGCATATTTCTTTCAGGCCACTACTGCTGCTGGATGGACGAGAGAGAGAGTCTGCAAAGACAGGAAGGCCAGAATCCTTATGTGATTGGTGTTTATTCAATGCAGATATCACTTTGCTCTTGGAAGAAGCTGGAGAGTAGTGTTTATCATCATTATTGAGAGAAGTTTGTAAATTCAGATCCCTTGAAAATGTTGGAAGAACACAGCCATTTTTGAAAAGTTAAATTTACAGTTCCTTCAAAGATGAAGAATGAACATCTCAATCTCTGCTTAAGAAAGTGTCGGTAGCAGAAAATGGTACTGTCTTCCCAATATTTTTGACAAGATAAGAACACCAGAAGATGTCACAATTTGCCCCTGTAACAACATTGAAACATATACCTTGAGAATGGTTTGTTCTGTTCATCACACACTCTTGCCCGAAGATGCCTCTTTTTCTCCAAGGACTGCATGCCTAATTGAAATGGCAGCAAAAGTTACATGAGGAAAACATGACCAAAGGACTCAGTCTTAATTATGTGGCCCTGATCTATCACAAAGTGTGGAGAATTAAAAATCCCCAAGTCAACAATCTCCAGATACCCAATTAATTGCCTATTGAAAGAGAAGACAGGCACCAAAATATCTCTGAGTGAACTGGTGACAAACAAGCATAACAAAAACATATGAGAAGCATATGAGAAAACCCTCAACTTTAAGAGAACCTGAAGTGCTTTATTTTTTTTCTATTTTGTCATTCTTCACTCTGAAAATAATTCACCTTACAAGTCCTAACTCATACAGTAGTATATATACTACTTATGCAATGCTTATCACAAAAAATAATAATAAAAAAATAATTAACATCTTCCAAAATAGTATTTCTAATATTTAAGATGATACAATAAACTTCTGAATTGGTTGTGGTGGTGGTATGTCATTTCCACAAATACTAATTTTCTAGACAGCTGTTCAGGTTCAGCTATTTGATACTTAGGTAAACCAAACCAGTGCTGTCCTGCATTTTACAAAATGAAAACAGAAAATTCATAAGAGTCTATCACCAACAAATTATTTGATAATCAAATAGCAAGACCACTTTATGTACTCAGGTAGCAATGAAAAAGTCTTCAGTGATTGTCATTGGACTGCCTGTGGTATATTTTTATATAGAATTCAGAAATACCATTGGATTTCCCACATTTTCATTTTTACATCTTAAGAAAGGAAATAGCTTCATTAAAAAAAAAAAAATTATCATGCTTTGTCTCTGGTTACGAGCAGGTTAGGAAGTACATCAAAAAGTCACTGATGGAGATAGTTGCTACAGATCAACAAGAACTGGAGAAGTTAATGCTTATGAAAATGGGATCTCAGTATCAGCAGTTCAACAATTCAGTACCTAAATGTTAATGCTAGAAATACTGTTCTGGAAGAAATTGTTCATTTTCTCTTTGGATTACCACCATCACTTGACTACTTTAGCAGAAAAGCAGATGGTAATACCCCTCAAGAGATCAGTTGTGTTCTTGTTGAGAAAGACTTAAAATAGCAGAAGAGAGATCAACATTAAGAACTGTATGTGCCAAAAGCTAACTTCTAGTACTGCGTGATTACTATTCTTCACTAGGCTTAGAAGAGAAAATTTCCATTGTCAAATGTTTTTAATGTCAACCATTATCACTTTTGGAAGTGATAATTAGTCAGCTACCACTATATGAGCAACATAAACTGAACACATAATATGTTCATTTCTAACTAAAATAAGAATAATTACTCTTCCACTGCTGCAACATCCCAAAGTCAATAAAAGACATTGGGTTCTGAAAGCTGAGATAAAACAGGATAAATGGAAGGTATCCATCAGCAGCAATCTTCTCATTTTAAGTTCCACCTAACTTTCACTGGAGGTTGAATTCCTTCTGAGAAATTCATTTCTACTAATATTCTCCTATTAAGCTCTGTCCTGAAAAGGTTCAACAGATTATTTTGCATAAAAATACCTGCAGATTATCTCATAACCAACTTCTCAGAACTTAATCAGTGAGAATTTAGTCAAATACTTACTGTTTTGCCATGATAAAAGTTAACTTTTTTCATTAGATCCTATTTTGTTTTTTATACTTACTGCGCCTACAGAACGCACTAAAATCAGCTTAATTCCCCTTACTTTAAAACTGAGCTGTCTGCTAAACCTATTTCAGAGATAATAATTTGCTAGACTTAGAGTGAGTATGTTCTAAATTGGTCTAATTAGAGCGTCTTGAGAATAAAGGTTGCAAGACCTATTCTGATTAAAGCACCAATTTTAGCAATTTATGGTATTTTTTTCTGAAATAAACTCCTTTGGGGCTGAGGTTGTTTATTGTTTTGCCTAAGCTCCATAGCTTGGAGAGGAAGGGAGAACGTACAGTATCAGTTATCCTTATATTTGTATTTACAAATTATTAAAATTGCTACAATTTTTTGTGATATTCTAAGTATTCCTAAAAAGGGTAGAAAATACCACACCTTTCACAGCAGTATCAGGTAGTATATGCAAAGAAATAAGGAGGGGTGGAGGGTGTTAAAGGTCTTGTGTTTAAGAAAGAGATCCCCAAATCAGTATAAATCAGTATTTTTTTTCAGTTTTGTAAACACAGTGGCATTTTTTCATGTTGTTGTAGAGTGACAGCTAAACTGACATGATGAAATGTGCCCATGGTACGGCTGAGAGGAGCTGTTTGGCAGGGGGTGGGATCAGGAAAGAGGAATGATAGCAGATGTGATAGCACTCTGAAGTGGATTATCTTCCCAGAATTGCTGTGGTGCCTTACTTTGCCAGGGACTTCACTCGGCAAGCTGCTGGGGGCTTTGGGGACTGATTCAACAAAATACCTGAACATCAAATATGTCCTTAAATATATCTACACAAAATACCCCAGTGTAATATTACACACACCTTTATACCAGCTTAATCACTAGGAGCTGTCTACAAAAATCATGTTGTTGCACATAACCTCTGTACAGAAAATCACAAGATAATAAGGTTCTGTCACCTACCCCAGTGCTCAGAAACACACTCTGCAGGACAAATTAGCCTGAACACTGCCAGTCTGCCATTGATAATGCCACCACAATGAGAGCAAGTATTTCTATACTATACTCCAGTTTCCGTTATAAGCAGGACACGAGGTAATATCCCCCATAAAGTCAACTATTGGGGGGGGGGGGAACAAAAAAAAGAAAAATAAACGCACACACACAAAAAAAGAAAAACCCAACAGAGAGACTTCCAAGTGTGCAACCCAAGACTTTGCCTTATCTAGATGCTTAGATCATTACTCCAAAACCACACTCATATTCCAGCACAAGGATGCCTGTAGGCATGTTAACGATGCCCCTGGGCACCTCAATATCACTGACCGTTAAAATTCAGCAAACCACAACAGCAACCACTCAACAGCGAATGAAGGTACCAATGCAGGTACCCTGAATGCCAGCTATATAAAGTGTTGACAATATAGACAAACCCAAAAAAAGCCAAACACTTTGTGTTTTCTGTGTGAACAGCCACAGAACAAGGCTACTCTCGTGACTGTTCATGGCTCAGTATTTAGTTGGACAGAAGGCTGTTTCTTTTACACAAAAAACAAAAGTCATCGTATCCATTGCTGAGATTGCATCTGTCACTATATATAAGATATATAGAGTATATATATAAGATATGAGTATCCTGTGTAAATTAGAGAACGGACATTCACCTTCAAATGGAGAGACAGAAGATTAATTAATTTCATTTAAAGGTTTCAGACAGGGCCAGGCTAGTAAGGTTAGCTATCTGTAGTGAGGGAACTGAAGCTCATGTCTTTTGAAGAACAGGAAGAATTGGAAAACAATTTCAATGTTTCACTTTCTTCCCTTCATCTTCTGTCACAAGCAAACAAATAAAATTACTTAATTCTTCTCCATGTATTTCACTGAGGAATGGATGAAATGGAACAGAACAAATATAGAGAAAATTTGTTACGAAATAGATCATCTTGACTGGGGAGGATGCAAGCAAGGCCCTACAATATGAGACACTGGTAGCAGGATCCTGGGACAGGTTCACTCTTAAAGCATACCAAGAGACATTCAGGGTCTTCACCTGTTGTTGAAAATTGAATGATTTCTTCTCAGAAAGCATAAGCAGGAATGAAATCTCTCTAATGATTTTTACATTTACCTTTGCATAGTTCTTCAGTAATTACCATTCTAACTCTAAAAGATAGGGTTTTTAGATCATAACTTTTGTTGACTGAAGAGATAACACATCAAGCATTTATACAAGAATCTGCTGTTGGAAAACCTAAACTGTAGTACCTGAGTCTAAGAGCAGCAGAATTGCTGAGCATTAGCCATAGTGTTAAGTTGACAGTCAGCACTGAAGAGATGGTGACGGGCATTCCCTATTGGTATATCATCAATACAACCCTTCAAAATTATCTTCCCATCGACTGAACCAGTTAGTCCTGAGAAACGGCAAAGACAGGGAACAGTGTATGTTGTTTACATTAACCTCTTTTATTGAAGACCCAGTTTAAAGTGCCACTTATCGATAAGCTTAAATGTATCCCAATAGCAGTAATTACTTAAATCTCACTGAATTTCTCGGTACTGTGTCTTTTTTCCTAATGAAAAATGTCCTTTGATTCCACAAGCCTGTAATCTCTGACTGATTCTGGCACTGGAGCTGTGTTTGACTATCCACATGGCACATCTCTACTTTATTCCAGAGGTGTAATTCCAGTTATTGTGGACATATATTACCTTGGCATCTGTTTGAAAGGTCAGCTTGGGTTTCACAAAGCCAGAAAAATTTGTCAGGAGGCCTTAGTCAAAATAGCTCCCACAGACCACAATGCTCCACAGCACAAGCAGTACCAAATTATCTCATTTAAACCAACCTACATAGGATTCAACCACACTCTGGAAACTGAGCAGTGATGAGGTTTATCCTCAAAATAACCCCCAGGAGTGCCTCTATTTTGTGTCCTATTACATTATATATATACACCATAGTTTCATATCAAATCCAGGTAGATGACGTCAGTTGCTCTGCCCTTGTCTACCAAGTCTGTGGCAGTATTGTAAAAGGCCACCAAATTTGTCAGGCACGATT
>JAOXNO010000013.1:98992733-99006400 GCA_028565335.1 Limnodromus scolopaceus | reverse complement strand
TTCCCGTATTCCCTTAACATCAGACCTGTCCTTGAGGCTCCTGAGGCAATCACCCCCCTCCCCCTTCACATCTAGTTCAAAGGGGGAGGGGGGTGATTGCCAATAACATTTGTACATTTCTTCATATGATCTCTGAAGGATGGATTTTACACTGAGGTATCAGAGAGGTATTTCTACCATGACCTTTCAAGAAGTATTCTCTTTCAAGTATAAGAAAGATCTAGCAAGACAATGACAGTACATCTCAAATAATGCAAAGCATTACCATTTTTATTTTGTTAGATTAGCACATGGAGCAAATGTCTAATAACAAACTGCTCAGCACATATTACATAAGTTACATTACGGTTGTTTACACATGTTTAAAAAAAATGAAGTCCACCTATTACAGGTCGACATGGGACTAAGCAAGAAAATAGAAAGACGTCTCACAACAGCTTGTGAACCAGATTTTCAGAAGAGCTTAATATCAGCTTTACTCACCTTCCAGTGTCAATGGTAGTACACCTCAAGGCAGCCAACATAGGGGTATGTTTTTAAGAATCATATTCTATGCATATTTTTTTTTCTACAGTAGACCTGAGAATAAATAGCTGAAATTAAATCTTTGAGCTTAATTTTCCTCCAGAAAAAAAAGTGATCTGAATACTGTGGACATACAGTATGTTAGAAATTTGTTTTTATTTATTTTCACTTAAGAAACAAAAAATACATTTCAGAAGTTCATCTCTACCTTTTACAATTTTTTAGAAACACAAGACCACAGAGAATGTAAAAAAACCTCTTGGGCAACCTCACACTCTGGTTTGTTAATAGTGAGCATGGCTATTCATAGTTAGTTACAAGTTTGCAAGCACCAGCTTGGAAACAAGGCAACATGCTCTACTTTGAGTAGAACTGAGGCATCAGTTGGAACAAAATGCCACTTTGCTTGAAGAAAATCATAGGCTATAGTTGCATTATTCTTTTGAATCACCAGTCAGAAGGGTGAGTTTTAGACCCTGATTGATTTATGGGTGCTATGCTGAAAAGAAAGGATAAGAGCACAGTCCACCCACAGTGCACTTAAAGTAATTCAGAACTGACAGGCAATAAAAGAAATATTGTTCCTCTTCTCATTTAGAAGAACAAGAATAGCTGTATGCAATTTTATTTCTGAATTTGATAAGTGAAAAATGACTCATTTTATTAGACAAAGACCATTTAAAATGTAAAAAAAGCCTGCTGTTATAATTTGCATATTTTGAAAATGAAATTGGTTCATCATAGAACATTTATATATAGTATTATGAGATATGTGAAATCCTGTAGATATAAAAAATGGTTTACATCATAGGACTTTCCAGTTTTGTGTTACATTAATGATCATTAAAAGTACACAATAAAGATATTATGTAGCTGTTCATATGTCATTTGACAATTTTGACTATCAAAGTAGACATGATTGGAAGACCAAAATCAGATTCCTCTGCTGACAGACAGAAAAGAAAAAAAAAAAAAAAGAACTAAAAGGGAGGACCTGTTTTGAAATGTATGCCTCTTCCCTGCATTTACAAATAGATGTCCCCATCAAAACCGCAACTGCAAATCAGTTTACCACATTTGTGACTCACAAAGTGTGTAAATGAATGACCTTGTAGTTCTGTTGCATAGCTAGTTCTCTAAGGTAATGAAGATTTTACAGGTTGAGCTGTTGCCCTCAAATGCACATACCATTATCTCTCTCACATGCACACATGCTTTTAATTAATGCATGTTGGTATAGCTCTATAGCTGCATTTCCTCTCTCTATCCTTTTCCCATCTGTGCCATCAGAAAAGAGTGAGAGATACAGAGGCAAGCTATAGTTACGCATCCAAGCAGTTACCTCACCAAGTTCAGTGAAGCTGCCTGGATAAATGTTAATATACGTGCAATGTAAAATCTCAAGGTAGGTTTAAAAAAATCATATTGACACCATTAGAAACTTGCAATAGAATTATTACTTTGCTATGTATAGTCAAAACATAAATATCCTCTATGTTGCCAGTTGCTTAATTTTCAAATTTTAATTTAGTAGAAATACTGGGGTAAAAAAAACTTTAGGAGTTAGAAAACACAATTTAGTATTTAAGACACTGAACTGGAATTCAGGACACACAGTTCAACCAAGTTCACTGCAGACTTTTTGTGTAATTTTAAAGCAATCTAATTGAATCTCTCCATAAATCTCTTTTGTCTACATTTTCTTCAGGTTATGAACTCTTTGGGGAAAGAAGCAGGGGGTTTATGTGTATAAATGCTGCACCTAGTTCCCAGGGCCTTGCAATGGTCACTTACACCTGAAAAATGAATAATGAGGTTGTACGACCTTGGTGTTTCTCCCATCACTCACGCCTGAGAGAATTCCCAGTGAACATCTGCAAAATGAATTGATTATCCTTCTCCCAAACCCCTCCTTCCTTCAGATGCCTACAAAAAACTCAGCTCAGCCAGAAGTGGTGTGCCCAGAAACCAGTGTTACACCAATCAGTATCATCTTGTTTTGTTTTACTATCCTCAATTCCCCTGTGCTTTTAGGAGTGGGTATTGTCTCTTTGTCCTGTGTTTTTACACCATCTACAACAAAGAGATTCCTGATCCATGACTCAGGGTTATGGTGCTCCTGTGTTACTAAAAAAGCCACACTTCCAGTACACTGCCCTGAAGGCGCCGGGCAGTCACTGCTCCTTCCAGTCCCTGGGGACCCCACAGCCCAAGCAGCACCTTGACAGAGATTAAGGTGCATCGTTTTTACTCATTTGAAAACTAACAGTACAGTGGAATCCTGTTGAAGCTACCTAGCTTTTATAATTTTACATTTTATAGTAAAATAATTTTACATTTTATTTAAAATTGGTAATAATAACCACTGCAACCAGAAGTCTCTGGCTACAAACTATTTGATAGCTTTATTTTCTGAATTTCTCTTGGTCTGTGGTCTCTTTACTTCTATGAAGTCCCTCACTGAAACTTAGCTTGAAGTATGGTGCTCTGAGCAACCTGGTCGAGTTGAAGATGTCCTTGCTCAGAGCAGGGCAGGTTGGAGTGGTTGACTATTAAAGGTCCCTTCCAACCCAAACTATTCTATGATTCTACAGCTATTTCCACTTCTTCTCAGGGTGTAGGAGGGAAAGGGGGAATTGTAATCAAAAGTGTTACAACAGGTTTGCACTTCTTTTCATTTTGTATTTGATTTTTAAGTAAAAATCATTAACGTAGCTGACAAAAAGTTAAAATTAGTGCAAAAGCAGAAGGGGTGAAAATGACCACATCTAGAAATGAGAAAAGATGGGTTTGGATAAAAACAAACTTATGAACTGAAGCTCTGAAGTGAAATGGATTCATTTTTTGAAGCAAGGTCACTTCCTCTCTGTCACATTTTGAATCAATGTCATGTAATGAACCATTTTCATGGAATATTAATATCGCACATGGCTTTTTTAAGTTGTTAGGTGATGCAACATTCTGAACTTTTAATTATGGAAAAAGGAAATCAGTGTTAATAGTTTGTAATGTTAATCCTTTACTTAAAGAATGAACTTGTGACAAACGTTAATATTTTTCTCATTTTTTATTTATTTGGGAAAAGATGTATGCATTATACCACACCAATAACCTAAATGTTTGTCAAAGTCTATGAAGGAAAGAGCAAAACTGCAACACCCTGAGAGACAGTTCAATACTTTCTGATGACATCTTTCTGATGTCAGTAACTTTGGGAACGTGCTTGGCCTAATAAGTTGGAGAAAATAAATGAATCAATGTGAGATCCAATTTTCAAATGTGCTAGAGCGTAATTTCAATTTTCAAATGTAATCTCTTACATCCACTTCATGACATAAAACACACAAATTTATACACTGACATACAGAGTGAGTTGTAGTCTAACATATGAATGATAGCCAAAATGTTATGGATTCTGTTCAGAAAAATTATCTCTTTATGACATTTAAAGAAAGTGCAGAAGATCTGAAAATAGTCACATCCAAACTTGGAGCAAAAATGTTTGGTGGTTTAAGCTCTTCCTGCCAGTGTAATTTCCATTTTAAAGGTTAGAAATGGAGAGAGATGTTGTGACTGGCACCAATTATTAAGTATCATAGAATCATAGGATAGTTTGGGTTGGAAGGGACCTTTAGAGGTCATCTCGTCCAACCCCTCTGCAATGACATCTTCAACTCGGTCAGGTTGCTCAGAACCCCATCCAACGTGATCTTGGATGTTTCTGGGGATGGGATATCTACCACGTCTCTGGGCAACCTGTTCCAGCGTTTCACCACCCTCATTGTAAAATATTTTTCCTTATATCTAGAATGAATCTACCCTCTTTTAGTTTAAAGCCATTACCCCTCATCCTATCACTCCACTCCCTGACAAAGAGTCCCTCCCTGTCTCTCTTGTAGCTCATTTAGGTCATTAATGAAGATATTAAACACTACTGGTACCAATACGGACCCCCAAGGGATGTCATTTATCACCAATCTCCATCTGGACATTGAGCCATGACCACTACCACTAGCAGTATAGCAAGAAATTCTGATTTTTAATTCCAATTCAGTAGATGAAAACAGCTTGCCTTCAAACATCATGCAAGGATTGCATATGATTAGCAGACAATGCTAAAGACCCTGCTAAAGACAAGCTAAAACATTTTAATTCTGAGGATGTGGTCGTTACCTTGAACTGTGAAGCAGTGGAGTAGTCTTTTATTTTTCATGATAGTCCAGAGAACCACTTTGTGATATTAGAGATTCAGCTTTGCATCAGAGCAGCCTGAGAAGAAAATTGAGTTACACAGATAAAAGATCTGAGTGGAGGTTTCCCACCACTACTTACTGTGACTTTAGCTATCAAGACTCCCTTTTTCTCTCTTTCACGTCAGCAAGCTCTGATTTGGGGAAAAAGTCTGAAAGCTTGGAATGAAGGAAAAAAAAAAAAAACCAAACCCTGCAGACCAAAGCTTAGAGAAACCCTGCAAGTTTTTCTGGAAATGCATAGCTATCTTTTGTGCAGCCTTGCTCTGAGTATTTGAATGTTGTCAAGGACAGCTCTAGACACAGAGGAAGTCAGTAGCTGCCTAAGGCAGGACACTGCAGACAGCAGCAAGAGAACCACAACTACTTTGTCTTGTCACTCTGTGCCAGCTCCCCAACATGCCAGGCTTGTTATTACAGTTTTCAAGCAGAGAAGCAAAAGGCCTTACTTTTTTAGGGAAAACAAAAAAGTTAATTTATATGTGTTTCCACAACTTCTTTCTTATTCTTCACCTTGAAAGGAGGTTTACACTGAAGGAAAAAGTGGAAAGAAAAAATATGTACTATTTATTCACAGTCAAATATCCAAAAGCTTATAAATTAGGAGATGCAATATTGCATATCCAAGAATCCCAAATGATTATCAGCACTTATCAGTTAGACAAATGCTCAGATATCTGACTCGATCATAAAAAATGGCATTTATATGTATAGGTTCAAGATACAGGGCATTCATACCTTCTTTTTTTTCTCTTTTTTTTTTTCCTTCTTTAAATATGGGCAAGATGTTTTTGAACTTCTAAGTTCTGTGGAAAGTTCTCCATCAAATGGCATCTCCTTTTATATTAAACCTACTTTTATTAAATCAAGTCCTGTTAAGCATAAATTGTTCACTATTGACCCAATTATCTAACTTGTGTGTGTACTTACCTGCCCACATGTACTCTGGTAAATGCTATAATTATCCTGATGAATCACAAATAGAATTTTCATTTTACCTTGCAAGTACCGGAAAGCAGTGGCTAGAATATGACTTGATTATATAAATGCTACCTTATTTCCAGGAATGACGACAGAGCTGGTGAAAAGTATCGTTAAATATAGCTCTAAATGAGCCACTCTCTTCAGCAGATAGAGAGAAAACAAAAATCAGAAAAACACAGTGAAAGAAGATAACAAAAGAGGGAAGACCTGAAAAAAAATAATAAATAGCCAAAAGCCTCATGTAAAAACTGGAAGACAAAAAAACCACCAATATGTTGAAATTAAAAGCCTTCGTAGGAACAATTTTAAAGTGGGAAGATATAAAGCATATTACATAATACAATACTCAAAAGGCAGGAAACATGCAGCTGTGATTCTTCTCCTTCAGTTTCCTAATGTACTTAAAGCCACTCATTTCCACACAGACTATACATATGAAGCCACTGAAAAGCCCCAGCTCTTTCTCGCAGTGTTCATTCTGACTTACACTCAGCAGATTACCTCCAGATCCCTTTTCAGAAGGGCACTTGTTTCAAATGCCATTTGATTGGAGGATACAAACTTTTTTTTCTTACAGATATGTAATGCCATGGCAAAGTCCAGCTACGTTCTGCCTTCTAAAAACTCTTTAAATCACGAAAACCAGAAAGTGAGAAGGATTTGAGAATGTTTGTAAAGCTATGAAGAGAAGTAGATGCCAACGTCCTTGAGTTCTGCACAGTAGGACCCAACAGGTAACATCAGCTTTGATTTCATTTAATTTACTTTGGCTTCCTGTTTTTAAAAGGAATGTTATAAAATACACCCAATATTTTCTTAGAAATTGATCAGTGAACTCCCAGCTACTGTAGCTACATCTCCACAGAGTGGCATCATGATTTATGAGGGCAGCTCTCTTTAGAAAAATATTTAAGCAAATATTCATGGGAGTTTTCAAAATAGCTATTGATGACCATGATAAGTTTTAATCTACCTGAGGATTATTAGGTTACCAATCAAAAACATTTTTTTAATTGAAATTCACATCTTCTAATTATAAAGTTTCAAGATATCTGGAAAAATAATATATATTTGGATATAGTTTATGTTCCAATGCATGAGAATGGATTTGAGGTTCTGTTTATCTCTTTTTAAATGTTGATTCTCGCTTTTTAAATTTTTATTAGAAGTTATTAGGAGATGGGATGGTTGGTGGTTTTTTTTTTCAATTTCTTTATACTTTTAGAGGAAAAAGGTACTGTTTTTCCTAGGACAAATCCTAGTCTGATCTTGATAAGAACACAGGAGAACAAATGCAAAACCATTTTTTAAATTTAAAATGACTAGAGCATCAACTAACATGGCTTTGTCAAGAACAAAACTTGTTAAACCCATCTAAATGCCTCTATGGCAGGGTAACAGGCCTTACAAACAGAGAGGATGCTGTAGGTGTCATACAGCCTGACCTTTGGCACTGTTTCATGTGACATTTTCAAAGCAAGCTACAGCAAATAAGTCTAGCTGAAATTGCTCTTAGGTGGGTGTAAAAAAAAAGAAAAAAAAATTACTTACAGAGTACCAGTGGTTGATAGTAAAACCATTTTGAAGGATGTATCAGGTTACAGTGGTCTCTCCAGGATCTGGTACTATTCAGTACTGTCGGCAGACTATGGCAAAGGTAATAGGCTTATGAGATTGGAGAAAGATATGAAGCTGGAACAGACTGCAAATACACTGAGGGAAAGATTATAACTCCAAACAAATTAGAAAAATGACCTAAAAAAACCAAGGAAAACAAAAGTCATTAAAGATACATGTTTATGGGAATAATCCAATTCACACAAATAGAGAATGGTAAAACTGACCTCAAAATTTAGTCCATAGTGAATCATGACCTGAAACCAGTCAACATAGTGCTGTGAAAAAACTGGAGAATACCGTGCAGAATGAATAAACAGGAACATAACAGAGAAGTAATGCATATTCTTCAGTCCACACTCTTAAGCCTCCAATCTTAAGATCTTGCCCAGTTTGGGGTTCCACAGTTCAGGAAGAGCACAATCAACTGCAAACAATCCAGAGAATGATCAGAGATCTCGGAAACATATTCTATGAGAAAAGGCAATAAACAAACACCTGTAAAAGTTTTTATTTATTTATATATGCTTGTTCCATCATGAAAGGAGATTACCTAGGTGATCTCTGAAAGGCCATCAGATCTTACAACCCTTTTTCAAATGGGAAGAAAGGGAAAAACACAAAAGAAACAGGAACCATACAACAGATTTTTTTTCTTCATTATTTATATAAAACTACTAATTTTCAACATTCATGTAAATATGAAAGTTTAAAAAATTATTGCAAAGTATTTACTTGTTCATTAGTATTACTGCAAAATCCTGCATCCCTGTTAGACTAGTCATGATTTTATTTTGTACCTCAGGAAACATGATTTTGCCTCCCACTGGTACACCTACCCATCCCACTCCCACACCCACCCTAGCCCACCTCACCCCTCTCATAAAAGAGACAGGATGCATCTTTGGTTTATGCAATTTGGAGGAAAAAACTCTTTGCTCCTAAATTAATTATTTCACATGCTATTTCGAATGGAATCTAAGATCATACTACATGTGGCATAAGAAAAATAGGCAAACTGCTATGAACAACTCTATATTATCACAGTACTTTATTCTATATCAAGAAAATAATTTCAACCTTAATTGCAGTATAAACTTGTCAAAGTATCTACTCACTAACAATGGTCTGCTTTAAAATAAACTATGCATTTTCATATCCAGCCCAGACTCATTCAAGAAAGGACGTAGTAATATGTGTTTTCCAAGTCCAATAGATTATATCTGCTTATTCTAAGCTATTTCCACAAATACATAAAATCTTATTCCTTTCCTACCTTTGCTCAAACTGTCTCCTGATGACTGATAAGATGTTCTAGACTGGGATTCTTCCCATCTTACTCTACAATTACGCATTCTTCAGTTGCAGTAAGGTGCCATTTCCGTAAGGAAAATAGTTTTGATTGTATGCACTACAAAAGTCCAACACTTGATAAATGCAAAACAGACCTAAAACCCAATAGTCTCAGGTACTCTATGAAAAACCAAATGATATGGTTGCTTAAAAGTATTTCTCCACAAATTATAACAGAAAAGATTAGCTAAATGTTAAAAAAATGTAGTTTAGTCAGATTTCAGTACAACAGTGAGAACAACATATACAAAAATAAAAAACTGAAACTCTTATGCTAATTACATTTAAAACACAGCCAAATGTCCTAGCTTTCTTTCAAAATCTAAAGAGTTTTTCCTTGGAGTCAAAACCAATGAAACACTCTGTCATCATCTGATGTTAATTAATGGCTTTGTATTGACCTCACTGAGCACAGATGTTTTGCAAGGTGCCTTCTGTTAAAAGCTATTGATAGCCTAAACACTTCATAGTAACTAGCTCTATCTTCCTCCTCCTTGCATTTCTCATACCCTGAACTAATTAAAACTAGGAATGATTAATACTAATTTAAAGAAAAAGGCAATAATCTTCACCCTTACTGAAATTGTTTTGACTTGGTACAACAGTTATATTCTTCAAGCTAATCTGTAAAATAAACAATAAAGAGCACTAGATGTAAAGAAAGTTAAAATGTGAAATCCAGAGCAAAGACAATCACTGAAGATGCAATCATTCACAGAAATGCCAAGTGGCTGTGGGAAGTCAAGATGAACTTATTAATTAAGCAGTGCTATTAATTTAACAGCTCAGAAAAAGCAATGTTTTGCTGAATCAAGATATTACTTTGTTGCTAATATGTAGACAGGCATTTGAACAGACAGAAAGCATCACAGCCTTTCTGTGGCACTCAGAAGTACATACACTATGAAATATTCCTGTTTGCATACATTTCCAGCAACAGCCACCAACTTAAGCCTAGGTTGTTGTACATGGACATGAACAGCCATCCATATCGAGAAAAGAAGTCCATGTTTTGTAAAGCCAAGAGGTTAATACTCAGCCTCATGTTCTGACAAATTAATAAGCTTCAGTGAGTTTAAGTCGATGGA
This sequence comes from Limnodromus scolopaceus, assembly GCA_028565335.1. Classification (NCBI taxonomy): domain Eukaryota; kingdom Metazoa; phylum Chordata; class Aves; order Charadriiformes; family Scolopacidae; genus Limnodromus; species Limnodromus scolopaceus. The sequence continues at coordinate 98,996,583 of JAOXNO010000013.1, read as the reverse complement.
CTTTTAGAGCAAACCAAAAAGTACACAAAAGACTTTCCAGTGGTCAATAGCCTCACAGCCCTGACATTATCTGGGGAACTGGGTCTTCCATCACATGAATGGTGATGATTTGTGATGCCAGACAGCCCCAGCAAAAGTATTGGGCTCTGCTTTCATGAGAACAGAGCAGTCAGAATCTCAGGAAGCAGGGGTTAACTATACTATCAATTAAAGCCATCAAATTTGACATGCTCTTGTAACCCTCCAAATTTCCAGTCCCTAAAATCTCTGCTGCAGCAGACTGGAATTCACTGGTACCAAGTACTCACTGTTGTGGAGACGCAGAAATGGTTCCGTAGCTGCACTTGGAGATAAATGGGGAAGAGAAAGACTTGTATAACCTTATAGTGCTCCTACCAATGTCACTGAGAGCTGTAATCTCACACTTCTCTCAGTGAACATCTTCCCCAGCTTTCTGCCAGTTACAGGTCTTGTGGCACAACTACGGGGTGAAAGCAGCACACCACCTCTTCCAATACAAAGTTTAGCATCTTGCTTAAGACTACTTTTACCAGCAGCATTCACTCAGTCCTGGTCTTTACCCAGAAGCTGCTGAGGTACAAATACATTTTGTTCTGTTGACTTTGCAGTGATAGCAGTAACTTCAAGACAGAAGATAGTAACCATTCATTGGTGGGGACAATGAAGCCTTAAACCGCTACAGCTGTTTCCTAAGGGATTGCAAGCAGAATCCTAACCGAAGCTCCGGGCTATGTCTAGCCTACTAAATTAAAACTGCCAGGGACATGCCAGTCCTCGAAGCCAGCTGACAAGGATCAGCCTGCATTTATGCTTATGAAATCTTTTAGCCTCTGACCTAAACTAGTTACATGCTAACAGCTGTCGGGAGTGCGCCCTGACACATTTTCAACTATTCATGCCCAGGTACTGTTTCAGAGTGATGCGCTCCAGTGCCCAGCCACCTTCCTAGGGAATAAATTAAAAGCTCAGGTGTAGATACAGAAAACCTTTTTGGTATTGTCAAAACACGTCTTATAGATCTGTGGGTTGGTGTTCAGCCTGCGCTAGGTGGGGAGTGCCATTTTCTTTTCCTCACCCCATTAAGGTGGCAAGGTGCAAGAGATTTCTGCGAGTTCCTTATTTAATAATGTATCATAACATGAGTATATCATAAGATCATATGGTTTTGGTCCTTTTCATTCTTAAACTTGTAAGACCAAACATCAGAGTCATAAAATAATATCAAATTTTCATTCAACATACAAAACTGGCAAATCTTAGTTTATTTACTCTTAAAACTGACACTTCAAAATGTCAGACTTTCATTACATACACTCTTTTCCCTAGCTTGAGTTTATTTATACTTTTAAAAATACTTGGATCAAGTGGCATATAAAGCAAACAAGTCAGATAAACCAAAACCAGGTCAAAGGACTAATACTATTTTCCCCTCAGTGGAAATACAGTAAAATATAACCACCTGGTGTCACAGAACTCTTCCTGGAATTTAATCAAAGAAGGGCTGAAAATGCCACAAACAAAAGCAAGAAGTACTGGAAATTTCCAGAGGGACATGTTCATGAGTTTTCTCACTTGACTACAGTTAATTTTTTTGTTTTTCCAAATTACATTTTGATCCCCAGATAGAATGAATCTCTGAAGTTGGTGCACTGTGCCCGTGCATTTTCCACTCTTCAGCTTGTGAACAGCTTACTGAAAACCACCTGTATTTATGCCAACGTGGCCAAAATGACAGCCAGCTTTGGCAGTCAAGCAGCTGAACCAGATGCTCTAATGCAATTTCTGGAAACTGAAACTAAAAATACAACAGTTCAGAAACCAGATAGGGAAGGACTAGTACAAAAAAAATGCTTTATCTGATCTCCAGACCACAGAGAACAAGAAGACTCCAGGTTTGGAGGAGCTCAGGCAGAGCAGCATGGAACTACTTCAGCACAGGCTGAGTCTGCTGGTTTTTTTCTCGTTCCCAAACCAGTTCCACAAACAGTGCTGAGCTCCTCGCTGCTGAATCTAGATTTGTTGGCAGTCTCTAAGTTAGCTAACATAAAGCCTATCTCACATATATATAGATTAGACTGAAGCTTTGATATTTTTCTCCACAGAATATGCATTAATATATTCTATCATAACTGATTTTCTAGAGAAAACACAGAAATCTTGCCTCAGAAAAGTTGGAGCTTTTTGGAGCTGCTCTGTAGCACAATGAATTCCACTGTTGCACTCACAATAACATGCCCCTGTCTATGTAATGCAACACCTTTAACAAAGTACAATGTATTGTAATGTTTCTGCATTTTATTTTTCACACAAGCTTTCTGTACCTCAAGTAAAACAAAATATCCTCCACTGGATAGAAGACAACTGCTGTTATGTGGGCTTTCTTTTCCACATGGGCTTTACCTTTTTCATTCCCACCTGGGTAGAAAAAAAAAAAAAATCAATGGTACCCTTCCTTCTTTTTGTGTTCACAAGTTTTGTGATATGAACACTATTCTCCATGTTCCAAAGACTGAGGCTAGCAGGTTAACTTCATTTTGGAGGAAATAGTCTGGGAGTATTTCAGTGTAATTCATTTCCTTTATATATCTGTATCTATACCCATGGAACAGAAATTGTCACCCTGCTTTAGCCCACTCCACCTAAGGATCACCAGCAAAGAGAAGGCTCAGGAAGACACTCTCCAACAACCATATTGAAGTACGATGATACAATAAATATTTCTAAATCATCTTTCCCATGAATGCCTCCACCACCACAAAGACACAGTATTTGAATTTTCAGAACTAAGTGGGTGGAGTTAGCTTTAATATTTTGAAACATGAATGTATTTCCTTTTAAAAAAATTCTACATAGTGACATTCATCCAACTATTAAACTACTCTACTATTTTAAAGACGTGCATCTTACATGAAATCATCATTCACAAAATTCTTGCCCTGTCCATAGGCCCAGGTTTTCTTATTGCAATATAAATTAGATACCTCTAGAGTATGGAACCAACACAGGACAACCATATCCCGGGCTGCATCAAAAGAAGCATGGCCAGAAGGTGGAGGGAGGTATTTCTGCCCCTCTACTCTGCTCTCATGAGACCCCCACCTGGAATACTGCATCCAGCTCTGGATTCCTCAGCACAGGAAAGACATGGACCTGTTGAAGACATGGCCAGAAAAATAATCAGAGGGATGGAGCATCAATCCTATGAGGAAAGACTGAGAGAGTTGAGGTTGTTCAGCCTGGAGAAGAGGAAGCTCCAGGGAGACCTCGTAGCGGCCTATCAGTACTTAAAGAGGGACTTATAAGAAAGAGGGGGACAAATATTTTAGTGGGGCCTGTTGCAATAGGACAAAAGGTAAAGCCTCTAAATTAAAATATGGAAAATTTAGGCTAGATATAAAGAAGAATTTTTTTTAGAATGACGGTGGTGAAACACTGGCACAGGTTTCCCAGAGAGGCAGTAGATGCCCCATCCCTGGAAACATTCAAGGTCAGGTTGGATGGGGCTCTGAGCAACCTGACAGAGTTGAAGATAGAATAGATGTCGCTGCTTGTTGCAGGAGTGTTGGAACTAGATGACCTTTAAAGGTCCCTTCCAACCCAAACTATTCTATGATTCTATGTAGAACACAGGTTTGCTATAGGGAGAACTGTTAGGATTTCTTTAATTCAGGATTGTATCAGTGATCCTGTTTACTGGTGGAGTCCACACATAGTGCATCTGCTCAGCTGAAAATACAGTGAGACACAGCAAGGCCGTCAGAGCACACGCGCGGTCGGTCGGCGAGGCGGCGGCAGCTAGCCACTGCAGCTTGTGGCGCGCGACAGGAGG
>JAOXNO010000013.1:98977624-98992633 GCA_028565335.1 Limnodromus scolopaceus | reverse complement strand
TGGCAGGGGGGTTGGAACTCGATGATCTTTTGAGGTCCCTTCCAACCCTAACCATTCTATGATTCTATGATTCTAAGGGAACAAACCTGTGGGAAAAGAGGAAGACTTTACAGATGAAAACCACCTCACCATGAGACTATGCCCTGATACTGGGCTCAGGGTTTTGTATTATTTCCTCCCAGTAGCCTTGGAGACAACTTGTTAAAAACATGCATACAAAAGATTTTTTGCAGTAAACTAAAATGAAACGCCATTCCTTCTCTAGACTTCAAAATACTTTAGAACCCACTAAACATTAAACAAGCTCCCATCACTCAGTGGAAAGTCTTTTAGTAACGTTAATGAGCTTTGTATCAAAACCAATAAAGGTTCCTGTCATTATCACCTGTTATCACCTTATATTCAGAGAGCTACATTCACACATTTATAATACAAGAATAATTAGCTGCTAGACTTGCTTATGATCAACATCACCTTAAAGGAATGAGAAGAAATATGTTTAACTTGGTGGTTTTTTTCATCTCTCCCCTTTTCTTGTTGGTTTTTTGTTTTTTTTTTTTTTGTCATTCATTAAATCATAGGCATATAATTAAAAAATATATAGAAATACTAAGGTTTCTGTAGAGTATTGTATTTGCCATTGGTCCTGCTGAAAAAGGTTGTTGATTTCACGATTCAGTCTCTCGGAAACAGGTAGTAATTTAATCCATTGCTGCCTGTACCTGAATAACGAGCTGAATAACAGGTTACTGTTATTTATATTATATAATAATATATCATAAATAATATTATATATTGTATGTTATTATATATTATATAATTATACTATGTAATAATACCCGAATAACAACTGAACTGTTGTTGGAGACAGAATGGAAGAATTAGCAATTTGCCTGCACACGTTCAGTGCAAATGTTGCCTCTCTGGGCAATATTATAGCTAATAGTCCACCCTATAGATAGACATAAAAGTAAGCATCCAGCTTAAGAAATTTTTGCAAAGGTACTGTCTTCAAAAATCAGACCAAATGCTGCAGTAAACTCAGCTTAACTCATCATCTCAGCAGCGTTGGGGAGCTCTGTTTTCAGGCGTGTTCTTTTAAATAAAAACTTATCAATCAAGAATTAAAAAGTGCAGGATGGCAAACAATGCTGTTGGATACTAGATATCGAATACGAGTTTTTTCCCCACCTCTGAGGGACCTTGGCCATGGGTAACTCCCACTGGGGCAGGGACACAAGGACCAAGAGACAGCAGCCGTGGGTGATGCATGCTGGGACAGAGGAAAACCAGTAAGAAGGGCAGAGTAACAGAGAGAAAGGGTTACATGCGGTCCCCAACCTCCTGCACCACCTCACCTTAGGGACTGGGAGGCACTGAGTGTGACACCCAGCAAAAGGGGAGGTGATGCCACTATGGGGGAGGAGAAGTGTTGGAATCAAATTGAGTTAGGGAGAGGGGGATTTCTTTACCAAGGTGTTTGATTATTTCCTGCGTCTTATAACCTGAATCAGTGATGAAAAGTTGGTGTTAATGAGCAATAATTAGGAAAATTAAGTAAAATTCTATGCTGAGCTACTTTTGCCTGCAACAACGGGTAATATAGATATCCGGCCTACCATCTACCTATCAGCTAGATGCCCAATCCTGTACAACTTCTACAGCTTGAGGCTAGTTTTTGTTGCATTTCATGTCCATTTCCTGTGACTACCATTATCAACTGAGAGGCATCCGACTTGTGTTCACATTCCACTCACATGAAAAAGTACCTGAAGTACCAAATCCAGGCTAGGCATGAAGAGCTAGCTGTGAAGAGCAGGGGCTTTCCTGTCCTCTTGTGGTCAGGGTACCAGAACAAACTACAGCTGATCTTCTGGCATGCCATTCTCCTGGCTATTTAAGATCTTGTGAATAATGGCTTCAATCACCTGACTGTATAGGGAAAAGAAAGTCATCTCAAAAAAATCTGAAAATGGATACAAACAATAAGTTGCCCCTTTTAACATGCTATTTTGCTGATGAATACAGAACTAAAGCAGAACCTAAGTGGGAAAGAAACTATTATCTTACTTCATCAGTATTTTGGGATAAGGACAGTTTCATACAATCCTCAAGTCACTAATACCACAGTCATTTGATAATTATTTCTTTTTAAATCGTAAAACATGAGTTTAAGTGCAAATGCTCACTTGTTTGAAATATATTAGAATATCAACATACAAAGACAATAGCAAGCCAAATCTCAGAGAACTATATGAGACTAAATACATCATCAATACCTCTCAGAAACTGCATCTTCACTTGCTTTTCTGGGCTTAGATTTTTGTCATGTATTTGGGTCTAGAAATAAGAGATTGTAACCATAATATAAAAATAATGGAAACGGCTGAAACTTGAAAGCACTATAAGATTAACTGACAGTAAGAATGAAAACCTGTTTTATTTTTCTTTCATATATAATTTTGGTTTCAGAGATCAACTTGCATAATTTACTAGCACAGCAATCATTAGGGATTTAAGGGGACTCTGTAGTGCAGTTACGCATTTGTTGTGTGTACATTTTGCTGTCAGGCTACAAGTACCTGTAACGGAAACAACACACAGCTACCAAATACCTTTGGGGACTTAGACACAAATTCCTGGGAGCTGCTAAGCACTGATATGAACGAAACCCCCAATTTCAGAGGAACTTTTTCCACTTTTCATACTAAACATACCCTAAACACATGCCTGTTAAGAAGACAGGTACTGCATATTCATCTCATGACTGCATTTACTGGAGGCTTCCACCCAGGGTGGGATGCACCCTGTTCTGCCTCCTAAAAAATTCAGGATCTGGTCAAGATGTATTTACTGTGAGAAGTACAGTTGTGTGGTGAGTACTCAGAAACCACCCCTTACCCTGAGCCACTGGGAACATGACCAAATTCAGCATAAAAGTTTGCAACTATTATATATTAAAGCTGAATTTGAATGAAGTCTGTGTCATTTCCAAAGGTTCATTATTGGTTTTACTTCCATTTTAGAACCAGCTCCTTCTTCTCCCACGGTGGTACTAAAGATGTATTCACAAAAGAAACAGTTTGACATGTCACATAGGAATAATGAAAGCTCTCTCATATGTGTGAAGGTCTCTATTAATGAATTAATACTAAATAAAAAATATTTATTAAAAGTGAGTTAAAGTCACTAATATACAAGTGGGATTTTGGCTACTTCCTTTAAAAAGCCCAAATCTAATCCATTCTCTCAGCCTTCTCCTTCTCCCAACTCTTTAGACAGAATTTAAGATTACAGCATACATAGTCTAAGAAATCTTCATTATATCAAAACTCCAAATCATATGCTAGGTAAAATTCAGCAGGAAAGTTAAAATAACAGGACAGGGGAGATGATGAATTTGTAATGGAAACGCAGAACTGTAAAAATCGGAGTCTTTTCATCTTGGATGCAGAAATGATGATTCTATTACATTTGGCATAGGCAGGAGGGGAGGGGGAGGTAAAGCACTTTGATACTAGCTAAATTTAGTGCCAGATTCAAAAGCCATGAACATAATACTGCTACAATTGAAAAAATAATGAAAACTTTAGTTTCATAGCTCACAATACTGATGTTCAATATTACAGCTGACTTTAAATATATTTTTATCCATATTGTATCTTTTTATTTCCTTGCCAGAGTTGCTCTCTTTTTACTTAATAAAAATTAGGATGTGCACTATAGCTTCCAAAAAAATTATCAGTAATTAAAAAAATAGGTTTTAAAAATTGAATTCACAAGATAACCGTTAGCTGAATGTTTTAAAGGGCTACCCCGGTGACTTCAACTATAAAAGTAACTCTATGTCATGTTACTTAAGATTTACTATTACAATCTGAAGTTATTATTATTTAAAAAATAAAACAAAAAAAAGTCAAATATACTTACTTTTTTTAAGAAAACATTTGTAAATATAGCCTGTGAGAAATGTTGCATTTGGGGAATGTTTTCGTTGCTTTGCAGGGTTTAACAGAAATAATAGAGTGAGGATTACACTAGACAGCAGAAGACAACCAGGATCTCCAGCTGCAGCAGCCGCAGCAAGGGCCTGCCAAAACCTAGTGTGAGTGCAAAAACTTTTTTTCTACAAGAAAATTCATAGTTACTGTTAAGGAAGAGAAGAAGAAAAAGATTAGGTCTGCAGGTGCAGTGGGACTGGGAAGCAGCTGCTCAGGCAAAGAGCAGGTTGCAAAGGGAGAAAGTCCTGAGAGAAAGTTTGCATCAGGGCCATGCCTCCAGGGCTCTGTAGATTTTTTAGTTATTTTTAGAATGTGGTTTAAGGCAAAGAGAAAGCCTAGATTTTCCTGTGAGTGCAGCTATCAAACGCCTGTCCTCTTAGGTATATGCTTCTGGGGGGAAGCTTTTCTTCAGTTACTGAAGTGGGAGGGGTAGGCGTCTGAGTTTGTTTAAGGTAAGGTTGCTCTCATGTTTCATCAGGTCAAGCTCAGCTACATCAGCTGTATTCTCAGGATAGTCTCGTCATCACTATCTTGGTGAACTCGACCTCTTCCTCTAATGCCTCTTCACACCGGTGCTCAGCTGTCAACAAAAAAAGGGCACCGGCCATTTGACTTACTTAATATTCATCCATCTATTTTGCAGTTTTAGCAGTTTAACTCATTGCCTTTGGTCATCTCTTGTTCTATAAATTTTGTCCTAGCCAAGAAATAGAAAGGGGGTTAAGAAGCCCTATCTGTGCTTTCCAGTTAAATCCTCATTTTACTTACAGTAACATCAATCTCCTATATTAAGTAAAATAGTGAAGTTATACAGTGAGTAATGGCTGAAAACTGTTTCACGTCTCCTGTATCATAGCAAATGACAAGGTGTCTCCAACAGTTCTTAAATCAACTTTCCTCTGTCCTGAAAGGCATGTTTATCTTTATCATTATCACACCACCTATTAATTGGTTCAGTACCATGAAGAAACAGCACTATTGGAAGATCTCCAGGCATTACAAACCTAAGAGCAATCGTGCTTGTTACAGCCTGGCTCTTTCCGACACTGTGATTCCCTTTTTGCCTCTTTCTAGGGTTCATCTTACTCTGAGATGGATGCTACACAAGCACTTCCTTCACCGTAACCATGGGAACTGAACACAGAGCATCATCTGGGATGCAAAGGCTTGACCAATGTTTTTAACTTACAGGGATGCTTTGTTTTAAGAATCCAGGCCTATTAGTATAAAGGTTTTTATAGATCAGGGCTTTCCCTACCCAAAAAACACAGGGAAGGGCAGCTGTTGAAAATATTAATTCTGCATTTCAAGCAAAGATTTATAGTTCTGCGTAGAAAACTGTCTTTTTCAGTGAATAACTGCAGCAATACAAAAATAAAACCATCTATCATGAACGCATGAATTCTTAGTAATCCCATGACTAATTTAAACAATGCACCCATAAAACTGGAAATCTTGAGTTCTCTTTCTGTGTAACCCACTGGCTGTTAATCTTGTTCAAGTCAGGCAAACCACCTGTGCCTCAGTCTCTGTGCATTAACCTACATCAAGTACATAAATACCTGGTTGCTGAGGCATTTTGTTCATTCAGGTTTGTTAAGCTGATTTCCCAGACAGAGGTAGTACAAAAAACCTTAATAGTAAAAGTTATGATTGGTCATAGTGACATGGCAAGGTTAAGACAATTTGAACATAAAATAAATGTAAGCTACAATGCCTCCTGAGTAGACCCTTTCCTCCCTAATAAACAACTACTCTCAGATCTGCACACAGAGTAACTCAGTATGTACTCCCAGTGATGCCCATACTCATTAAAGTGTTAGTCTAAAGCTCGGATGGATGGAAACATGCCTTTTTAATAACACACCAAGTGCACAGAAATTTATATTTTAACTGCAAAAATTTATGTTAATAGGAGCATAACAACTTACCTGGCTAACCTGCTTTCCCACCCTTTCAACCTTCATGCCACACAAGTTTCTACTGTATTCATCTTTAAACCTTACAGCTGGCCTCTATTTGTTACCTGTAACAGTAACCCCAGATTTCTTTTTGCCTCAAGCATTACTGCAGTAGCACACTAGGATATACCAGCGAGTTTAATGGATCCCTGACTCGTCAGATCTCCTAACTGATTGGATCCACAAAGCGTTAGCTCTCAAGTAAAAACAGTGTCTGTAATGATCTAATCTAAAGGAATCTTATTATAATTTTTACTGCCTGAGGTTCTAGTAATAGTTGTCTATCAGTCTTTGAACAAACATTACATAGATTCACAAGAGTAGAATATATCAAGTAAAGTTTGAGGTCAATTAGGTAAATTGCAAGTTCATCTGCATGCTTCTTTTCTGTTTTCCAACAAAAGCTTAACTTAGAAAACATGACGTTTTGTAGACACCTTTACAGTAACAAAGTATTCTCTTGCGGTGACCACAAACCATAAATGTATTCAGAACTGTGCTAAAATCCGGCTTCTACTCTGCAAAAGAAGTAAAGCAAAAATTTTTAAATAGCATTATATCACTACATATTTATTGCGTGGCTTTTTATGATTGTTGGTGTTGTTACAATGTCAAGGCTAATTTCTTACAGGCCAGTAGCTCTCAAGCCTGTATTTACTTTGATTCTAATGCTGCCCTTTAATCAAGAAGCCAAATTGAGGTTTGAGGGACAAAGTTAAGAAATCAGGCAGCAAGTATTTCAAATTAAATTTATGTAGTAAAAATACAAGTTCTGCAATGATGGCATTTACCCTAGAGGAGGACTTATATTTCATCCTGTTACTATATAACAACTCACAGAGCATTTCAGAGATGAAGGGTCTTTTATTTTCCTGAAATAAAAAACACTGAATAACATCCTTATCCAAAAGCTGTGAGTGAGCAAATAGAAGGAACCAAAATATCAAATACTCTGTTTCTGAAAACAGACATCATCTTATATCTACCATGTTTGTAAAGCATTTGGCACACCGTTACTCTTGGGTTGTTTGAATCTCTCTCCATCCCCAATCATTAGCCACCGCACCACACACACACACGCTGACAAAGCCAATATTTACAAGCAGATATAGCTGATAAAACTTTCTTCCTAGTGTTGAAATAAATATTAGTAAAATCATAAGCACTACTGTAGATTAAACAAATGCATGGGGTAACAAAGTGCCTAAAGAATTTCCTGTGGAGTGCTTAAAGGAAAGCATCCCCATTTCTTCGTGGAAACCTGTCTTGAACTCATCCTTGGGTTACCTCTTCCAATACCCCAGATCTGTGTATAAAGCATAAACTATACAGAATCACCTAGGTTGGAAGGGACCTTTTAAGATCATCTAGTCCATATATTTTTGAGAATACAAGGTAATAACTACGGTAGACTGTATCTTCCCAGCACTGGAGAAGAAAAGGAGGGGGAAAAGAAAAAAGAAAAAAAAAAGAAAAAGAAAGAAAAGAAAAAGAAAAAAAAGACTTCCTAGACTCAGAAGCCAAAAGCAGAATCCACCCCTAACCCCCACACCTATGCCTACATTACAGACAGACATATAATGGGACATATGTTATGGGATGATGTACCACAGCCTCCCATGCAGTCCTTGTCTCTGGCTAGATACTTCAGCTCACATAAAGACAATCATGTCATATGCCTTGGGTTTTTCTCCAGAAAAAAAAGCAAGCAGGCAAGAAGTTATACTGCTTTTTCACAAATCCTACAGTGTAGATGTAGGGTGCATACCTGTTTGCAGGCTGACCTGGCCAGGGGCAGCTCTCAGGAAACAATGCTGACACACCCTGCAATGACAGAACATCAAGGTCACAAAAGCTGTTCAATTTCTTTCTTTATTATTATTCAATACTGTTATTGTTCCGGTACTGTTACCATCCTTTTCTCCTAGTCAGACATCTATCCTTTGGTTTGTATTTTTTGATTCATACAGACTTGATCAAGTATTTCCTTTCCAGAGGGGAGTTCTCAGAGCATCTTTGCTACATATCCAATACAACGGGTCTGGACGTCCAAGGACAGGCTCTCAGAATCTCTGGGTCCAAAGCAGCTCATGAGAACCACAAATCACGCTACTATGAACTACATAATAACATAATAAGTCTCTGCAGAAACTACAACGAGGTTCACTTGGATTTATTTTTTTTTTCCGTATCCACCAATAAAGAAAACAGACATTTGACTGCAACAGATCTTATGCGTTTGCTGTCTGCTTTTCTTTATTTGTTTCTCTGTCACAGAACTACTTGTACTCCACACGCTTCTTCTGTTGGCAGCAATTCACCTCCAAGCAAGGCACAGCAAGACTCAGGAGAACAGTTTGCAGACTGAATGCAAGGTCAGCAACAAAAGCCCTGATCGCAAAGCAGTGCTTTTAGGGAATAATATTTATCCCATTTGTCTTTTGTTTATTACCATCATGTAAGCCATTCTGTTTTGTGAGCTGTTCTCCAAAGGAACCATTTCCTCCACACAGCACTGCATATTCAACTTCTGCCACTCTCATCGTACTGGTGTATTTTCTTTTATATGTTAAGTGCCATCACCTGTTGTCATCAGCAGTTTCTAATAACTCCCTTGTGAAAACTACAGTTTTATTATATACAGGGTCTAAATTTATTAGCTTATCATAAATGTCACTACAAAACATTGTTTCTAAAATAAGAGAGGTAAAACCAATATAAATGCAAGTAAAGCAGCCCAGCTATTACTTAAACTTTGGGATAAAATATTGGTTTAAAATAACAATAATTTTTTTTTTACTGTCTTTTCTTTAACATTCTTGTTGCATTCTAAGATTCCTCCTGTGTTACGGATTCACATCATGGTGCTTACAGATATGTAAATCTGTTGCATATATAAATTTGGAACATCAGAATATGCATGCTTAGTTGCACAAATCAAGTCATGCCAACACCCACTGCTAACTGTTGGCTCAATTTGATGAATAATGAGCTGGCATCAGGATATTAGAACCTCAAGCAACAGAGGAGCTTACTCAGAGTTACATACTTTCAATGTTATAAATAAGAAATAAATATCAGATACGTTGCAGAGGAGGTGATCACTAGTTTTTTTTCTTCTATCAGACAACTAAAAAGTCTTAGAATTGCCACCAAACAAAACAAAACCAAACCAAAACAAAAACCCCCCAAAAAACAACAAAAAAAACCCCCAAAAGCACAAAGAAAACTAAAAGCTCTTTCCTTATTTGAATATACTGTGTTTTTTTTCTAAAAGGCAATGCACAGTAATAACCCTTGCATGGATTTTGTTCCAGAAATTGGAAGGGAGCCAAAATGCTCACCCAAGGATTAGAATCGCAGGCATACTATGCATCATACCTCTTATAACATTCTGTGGTGATAGAAACCCAAACTCATTTTCAAAAATTATTTTCACTAAATCCACATGTTCATGCCTCTTTCAATTTATTTTCATAACAACAAATGCAAACTACTGTACAGATAATATATGCAAAATAGTCATTTGCATGGAATTATTATGAAGGTATGTGAAAACAAAGTGAGTATTTACAGGTGAATTAGGTATTTCAAATCTATACAAGTCATTAATTGTTTTGCAGGTTCAAAATTCCTTTTATCTATGACAGGTGTGTGATGACCAACAGGCTTTTCTCAGATTTTTACATTTCAACCTCTGATTTAGCTGAAAGATTTGTAAACTTCACTTAGTAACCCAGCTTTCAGTTGCCTTCAGAACTGATATGTAAGGATTAGATTTCAAAAGACCTCTAATACTACTTTTGACAAAGTCAATCAGCACTTAAACTCCAAAGTATATTTCGAGTGCCTAATATTTTAAATGTCTTCCAAAACAGGGGAGAACTTTTGAAATCTGGGATGTATGACAGCATATTAATAACACTTCAGGTACAATTGTTCCAAACACTATTAAATACAAGACATGTTTGTCTTCTTAAGGATACCCAGCACTGACGACACAGAGAATGAATGCTGTTTCTAAATTTAATAGATAATTCATTCATTGATCCAGTGTCCTGACAAACCTGTTTCAACAAACAGAACAAAAGTATTTACTCACTCCTTCCAAACCTATAAAGACACAAAGTAAAAGAAATATTACATATTAATCCACCTAAATATTTGTTGTTTCTGCAAGGCTAGATTTGAAAGTAGTATTATGTATTTGGGTTTTCTTTGTTAGTTTTTTAAGTTAGGTAGCATATTTGGATAGGGCAGACAAGCTTTTGGGCACATAAGCTCTCCAAGTCTGAAACAGAAGCAGCAAAGTCCAAAACCAAATACAATTTGAGCATAATTCCTCTTGGTTTCACTTGAGTCACAGTTAAACCACCTAGGAGAAAAACAAGTTGGACACACTGGATAAGAGGAATGTTAGCATAGAGAGGTCATGCCACGGTCACTTAACTCCTAAAAGGCATACTCCATGAGACAGACAAAAGGCATTAGATGAAGATTATACGGCGTCACAAAATTTAGGGTTCAGCATAATCATGAATGTCAGGTCTTAGGCTTGTTTTTGGATGATGTTCAGCCTTTAAGGATCAAGGAGAAGGGACCACAGAACTGTTCCGTGAAACATTCTTCCTCTAGTAACTGTTCCTGTGCAAAATTGGTTTTCAGATGCACTGATGTTTTTTAAAATTATGAAAAACACCATAATTCTAGGCCCAGAAAATTTTAGATTCAGTGACTGATTCAGGGTATCCTCAGAAGACACTTTTCAGCACTGGTCTAATAGCTGTAATGTTCATCACTTCTCTTTAAGCTTGTAAAATACATTTCAAAAAATTCTAATTTTCTATTAGATCACATGAAAATAGCTTTGGCATTTATGAAAAATAGATTTTTATTTTTTTTAAATTATAGAGCAGTTCTAAATATCTATTTAAGAATAAAGACTTTGCCCAGATAGTCAAAATCATCCCAAAAATTGTTACTGAAGAGACAAAAGCTAAATTTTATCATATTTTAGGTCTGCAGCTAGAGAGTTTTGTGTATGGTATATGTTATTTTCTATTTATTAACACTAAAATTATCCAGAATGATTTGAAAATCAGCAGGAAATGTGTCTACCAACAAGACAAACTCTTTCTTTCCCCTACTGCAGAAAAAAATGAGAGCAAAGGGGAAATTGGACTCCATGGACAGCTTCACAAAAGAGCAGAGGGAAAATGCCAGGCCTTGATTATAGAAAGGGGAGAAAAGACAGAAAGAAAAAGGTAGAAAAGAGAGGGAAAGACAGAAAGATTTCCAAACTCTGTGCTCCATTCACCTTCCTCTCAGAGGGATTTCTACCCCCTCAAATTAAAACCTTGGGAGTTAGCCTCGTATCAAACACACTAGAAGTTCAACTTGGTAAAGGTTCATGGTGTTGGATCCATGTCTAAAACTGAACAAATCTTGCCCAACATATTTGTTAAGCTCATGTACTCCATAATATTTTTGAATTCCATCTAATAGCAATCTCTCCACTCTATGCCTTCTTGCATTGATCAGTAAATTTCATGGCAAGGAAAAATATGTTTGCAATACAGATTGGAATTATTTCATTATAATCCTCTAACACATCAGCAGATGTGGGAATTTTTAGGCATAAAATAAGTAAGTCAAAGAAAATGAACAGAAAAAAGTAATAATTCTAAAGGAAAATACCATTGGTCAACATATGACTTCATTTATTTTCTGTGTTTCAGCTTTTCACTGTTTACCGAACAGAAACATGGGGTTTTGTTTTCCAAATAAGAATACATATTTGTGCAAAAATTAAACTGCAGCCTTTTAGCAGATGTCATGTTAGTTTGATATACCCTGGTCATAAAGACACAAAATAAATGATTGTATATAAACAGCCCTTAGACTGCTAGGAGTCTGCAGAAAAATGTGCACACACAAAATGATTCAGCACATTCCTTGCCAGCTTTTTAAATGGCTTTACAAAATTTAATGAAATTTAAATACAGTGAAAGGGTGAAGCTTTGATGTCCAAACTCTTGTTTCAATATTTCCTTTTTGATGAAGTAAGCAGAAAACCCCATAAGAGAGCAGCTTTAATGAGCTTTATTGTAATCAGATATAGAAATTAGATAAATAGATGGCCCAGAACTTATCTACTTTGTTTAGAATAAAAAGGATTCCCAAAAGAACTTGGGATTGCAGTATTTCCTGTAACATAAATAGTGAAGTCTGTGTGGGAGGAGGCCTTATATCAAAATAATTTGGTGAAGATTACCATAACAGAGTTGTTTAGGGATTTAGATTTTACTCACATCCCATATCTTTTTTTTTTTTTCTTCACATTTGAGCAAGTCAAGTAACGCAGATCTGATATCAAATAGTATCAAACAAATTTGGTTCTACTGAAAAACACTATTTGCATAAGCCCATTTATGCACTTGAGCTTCTCTCCCCAAGTATGTCTTCAGCTCCCTACTGTGTCCCTTTTTTAACAGGAAACCTGAATAATGTTAAGCAAACCAGTGGCAGGCAAACACATTTTTACATCCAATTTAAAGCTTTAAGTAGCATACAGCTCTAACTCTGGTTCAGAGTTACCTGAAAGTAGTAAACAGTTCCATGTTTACTCCTATTTTGGGAGCAGAAGAAACAGCTCTTCCAACCTCAGGACAAAAGACTTTGGAAAGTTTCTCAATATAAACTGTCCACAGCTTGAAGGTGTGTGTTCCTGGCTACATTTCCACAATGCATTCCCTATTCAGGTGCACCTGCACCACAGCAAACATTTCGGATTACACCTCTGCAGTGTCTCTCAGAACTACCCCAGGCTGAAACTGTTCACCATGTTAACACAGCTGTAGTTGCTGTAGGAGTTAAGCGGCTGAGAAATGCACACAAGCAGGGAGTATAGCGTGCTCAGGGGCTTTAGCCTAGATTTAGCATTATTGAAACAATTCAATTCACTTTAATTGCATTAGAATTATCAGCATCAATTTTAGCTAATGAACTTAGGTATTTCCTTTCCTGAGCTTTTCAAGACACCCCATAGCTCTGCTCCTATCTTAGTTGCTAAAATCTTCAAGGTCATAGATTAACTATATAGTGGGGTTTTGCAGCATTTTTACAGAGTTTTTAATATTTTTTTCTGTACACTGTCAGTGATTAACAAGACATCATACAAGTCTTGACCCAGAAAAGCACTTCAGCACATGCATAACTTCAGTTTCTTGAACTGACCAATTAATCTGACAAAACCAGGCACGTGCTTGAAGTTAAAGGTATGTTCCAGTGCTTTGCTATGTATAAGTGAGAATGTTTACTGCTATGCAAGAAGAAACACAACCCATCAAAACACATCTCTGCTTTGGGTAGGAAAAAAAAGACACAAATCATATTCTCAGATTTAACTCTTGGAGTATGTATGAGTTTACTTACATTTTTAATATTTCCCCTGAACAGGTTCTTCAGGACAGGTCTTTTTTTCAACTGCACTGGGAAAAATCAAGTCACAGATTTCTTCAGGCAGCTCTTTGTAGTCATTTCTTTATATTTAAGTATCCAGGACCCAATAGATTCACTTAAATCAAATGTCCTCTCTATTATCCTAAAATCCACCAACCTCATTCTTCTGCCTCTCAATTTCAGCAGCAATTTTCTTCCACATCTCATTATGCTAATAAAGGGGAAAACTTGATTAACCAGAAGGTTCTAAAAGACTTTAGACTTCTCAGTCACCTCAGCTCAAAGTAAATGGGTATTGCAATGAAAATGCTTGAAAAACTCTACTATAACAGAGGCTTAGCAAAAGCAACACTTAGTAAACTAGATTTTGACAACAGAAGTAAAATACGGGTAGTTTACAAAGCATCTAACCATTAAGCTGTATTTCTCTGCTTGTTACACTATTAAACCCAAATGCTTCTTGTGAAAAATCTACTCATACAGAGGGATTTTATGCAAGGGACGTTATGTAAACAATCAAGCAAGTCTTTTCAGTAAAGACTGGTATTTATTACTAAGGCCTATTTTGAAATTCTAGAGTTTTGACAGATACCCTGTGCCTGCAATACAAAAAATTCTCAAACAAAAAAAGAACCCAAAATTGATATTACAGGCTGAAACAGAAAATTGGAAAATGCCATAAAGAAACAGACGATGACTTCCCAATGAAGTGCTTGAGAGCCTGTCCAACTATGACAGACACCAAACATCACACAATTTTACAGATCACTAGTAACTTGAATCTCCACCTAAACAGATGTGCTGGTTTTGGCTGGGGTAGAGTTAATTCTGCATAGTAGCTCCTATGGGGCTATGCTTTGGATTTGTGCTGGAAACAGTGTTAATACTACAGAGATGGTTTTGTTATTGTTGAGCAGAGCTTACACAGCCTGCTTCTCACATCACCCCTTATTTTACTTTGCTTGTGTGCACAGCTTTTGCTTTACCTATTAAGCTGTCTCAACCCACAAGTTTTCTCACTTTTATTCTTCCAGTTCTCTCCCCCATCCCATGGGGGAGTGTGTATGAATGAGCAGCTCTGCGCCTGCTTAGTTGCTGGCTGGAGTTAAACCACATCAGATAATTTTGAAATATCTGCAAACAACCTGACTCATCTGGAAATATTTTTGCCCATTGCCAATGTCTTCATCCCAGCCATGCATTACAGATCCTGGCTCATAAAGAAAATATTATTTTAATAACCTTATTACTGCAGTTCTAAACTAAACTGTTGAGTCAACTCAACAAAACAAAAAGTATCTGTAACATTTGTGTGTTTTCTAGCCAAGTCAACTTGTGTGCCAAGTCAACTCAGATCTCAAGCCACTATCTTTTTTTTAAAAGAATGGGAAAAAAAAAAAAGAAAAAGAAAAAGTTGCTCGTGAAGTTTTAAGATTATTAGTGTTGTTTTCTCTATTCCCCTACTTGCCAAATTTTATCATTTTGTGAAACCTTATAACCTTGTATTGTAGCCTATCAATATCTGAAGGGAGCCTACAGAAGAGCCGGAGAGGGACTCTTTATGAGGAAGTGTAGTGACAGGACAA
>JAOXNO010000013.1:98958305-98969947 GCA_028565335.1 Limnodromus scolopaceus | reverse complement strand
ACTTCCCATCTTCAGAACAGAAGACAGATAAAGGCATGCAGATTGCAGGAAAGCACAGTTTGCCAGAGTCATCAGCAAATCCTTGACTACACATAAGGCTTAAATTTCCACATTGCAGAGAACTGTTTGTGTTAACAGGTGTTCTGACATCAGTCTAGCTTACTAACAGGGGGCTGTTCTTGTCAGTACCAAGTATGCAACAGAATAACGCAATCTATTTTTGCAGAACAGTTGCAAAGATGAAAAGCCTGCTCTTGCATCCTTGAAGTTGTATATAATCAGATTCTGCAGTACTGTGGTCATATTTTTACAGCTCCCGAATTGGAGTGATAAAAATTTTTAAAAAATATGTCAAAATATTTTCTCCTAATGCTTTTTCATGCATCTGTTTGACCATCTTTCAAACTGCTCTACCACATTACACTGTACAAACAGAACTAAGATATGGACCCAATCCTGCAACTCTTATTTCCTTGTATAATTCCTCAAACCACCCCACTACAGAAATTGCATCTCTCCTGCTCCCAGATGTATCTGCTCTCCTAGATTCCCTGAGCTGTTTGCGTCCTTATGTGTTGCCTCAGTTACTGCTCATTCCTGTTGTTCCTTAAGTGTCCTTCTAATAGGAAAAAAAATACATATTTACATAATAAACACATGTAAATAAGCAAGTACACATATGATAACATTCGCACCAAATTCTGTACACACTCTTACCAATATCAAGAACTGAATCCTTGCAGCTGACTTCATTTCACCCTCAATATCTTCAGTATACGTTACCTGCCAATTATCCTGATACTTAATCTCCTCTAAAGACAAAGGAACACATTTTTTGTCTGTGTTTAGTTTCACAGGAAAGAAATACTCAGTATGTTAGCCCCTCTTCCCATTAGCAGTTATGAGCACTCCATGTTGTGAAAGCAAAGCTAGCTTTAAAAGTGCTCTCACCACAACAATTGTGTGAAACTGCCTTTTGCTGATTAGGGAAGGGACTGAATGCATTGCACAGTCACAGTTAACTCTTACACACAATTTCACCCACATAATTAATATCTACTTATTTTGGACTTTGTTTTTTTCATAAAGCTCTAGGTACTAGTTTCACCAAAACAGGAATCTTACAAAAACAAGTTTATATGCAGATGGTGTGAATAAAAAACCCTGTATAAAACCAGAAGAAGAAAAGCATTTTGTAGGAGAGAAATATCAGTCCATAATAAGGCATGGGAATAGAGATCTATATTCATCTGGTTTTTGCCAATTGCATACAGAATTTTCTATAAAACAATTGTGTCTTTGCACACATATGAGTATGTATATGGAAATGAAACTGTTTCTTAAACACACACCTGAAATTTACATTCAGATACTTATTTGCATACTTAGAGGTTACACCACATGAGTGTGGCCAAGCAACAATATTGCTCCAGCTTGATTTTGAATATATGAGCAGAGTCTTTCACCTTTTACTAATTTACTGTAGCAAGTACTTTCCCTCTCCTGGTCTGCTATACTTATACTCAGAAATTACTCTCAATTCCTAACAACTTTTCTTTATAAAAATAGAAGCAGTAATATAAGTGGTTTTACACTTGCAAATCCCCCATATTTCCAAACAACGTATTTCTAAAACATATGGTGTTTTACACAGTAAAAAGAAACAAATAATGCTGACAAATACTTTTTGAATTCCATAACATTAAAATGAGATTTAATGCTGTGTAACTCCATTGCAACAGAATGTAGAAGAAAATAAATCATGACAGCCTTTTTAAATATTTTAAATTTATGTTTTGTATCACACGTTTAAACCTGACTGGTTTTCATAATTATGGATTTTTAGAACTGCTAGGGATATGCAGAGAAAATGCTCAAGTGGCAGGCCAGTTCCTTTGGAAAGGCTCTTTCTTCAGTACACAAGTCAAAAAGCTGCTATTGCTGATAAGAGGTAGCCTGATCTATCAAACCTCCTAGCAAGCAAAGCCAAGCCTTTCCCTTCCTCTGCTCATCCAGAAGTTTAAAATCCTTTGATCTCAAAGCTGGGAAGATGTTTACTATTTTTTCCAGGCAGCCTATTTCTCCCCCGACTCTTTCCTAGGACAAAGTGAAATGGTGCCTATGGCCAACTACTGCCCCAGAGGTTTATCAGTGAGGCTGAGATCAGGGACCCCAGCCACCTTCTGAAGCTCTCCTGCCACCAACCACATCTGCTTTCCCAGAATCACCATGTTGCTCACCAATCTGCTCACATGTTGCCCCAATTCTTAATTGCTCTTTTTGCTTCTTAGGTGTCACTACCACCTTCCCCCTTCTTTAACACCACAGCTCCCTGGCTCCGAGACCCCAGTTTTACAGGTGACTTCTGAAGATATGAGGAGGTGACAGTGGGATATTCTTATCTTCAGTCTATTCTTATCTATCTATATTCTCAGTCTATATTCTTATCTATCGCACTCCCTCCCTTATCTCACACCTGGCTGATGGGAATGTTCTTTTGCAGATTGCCCTGCACTAGTACCTCACCCACTGATAGGAAAAAATGAGTTTGAGTACAGGTTCCAGCATGAGTGAGGTCAGTGTTTAATAGGGATATTTTTCCTAGTTTTAGTGACACTGCCAATGTCAAAGTCCAAAATCTAAGGAGTGACAAATGATTACTAATTTTTGTGAGAACCCGACAACAACCCAAACCTAACAATTTTGAGACAAGTTTTCTTTCCCTTCATGCACACACACACACGCTTTGGGGTTTTTTAATAGTTTGTAGCAAGAGTTTCAAAGTAGGCTGTTGTGGCTGAAGGGAGAAAGTATCTATTGACTCCACTTCGAATACAGAAATACTATATATATACATGGATCGATAAAAATCAACACCTGCAATTAACAAAAGAAACATAGACATTCCTTATGGCAATAAAAAGTTAGATATTTGGATATTATTAGAATTAACATGAAGTAAAATGACCCTGCTGGGACTATGGTTAAAGAAATACTACCTGCTCAGCACCTTTGATCCTGAGAAATGCCAACTCTTTGATACTATCAGCAGAAACTAAAATATAATGCCATGACTATAACACTCACCTTTGTTGGATGATGCTCTATGGAAAGAAAGAGGATCAACTGTTTAAAAATACATGGAAACTTCAATGCTGTGCTTGAGGTAAAGTGTAATTCAGTAAAGAATAACCTAGCAACATAACGCCTCACACTGGAAATGAAGCAAGATAGAAGGACTAGCACCTTAAGTTCAGGAGGTTTTCAATATTCTGAAATGCTTTGAAGTACTACAAATACATTTTCCTTGACTGGAAATGAAGCCTTCTAAACTTCTTACCATCTCATCTCTTATGACTATGAAAAGGAAGTAGGTGTTTTAGACGTGATTGTTCAAAGACAGCTGCCTGTGTCTATATTTAGAACTGTGAAAATCAAATGGTCTAAATCCCATGAAAAGAGGTTGTTTGTTTTTCAATCTAGCAGTCTGGCAATTGGGACAAAAGTGTCTTTAAAGTTCGAACTCTAAATGTGAAGACATGGTTCTCAGTATTATTAAAAATATACAATTGTCACTGAAGTAAAATTCCGGTTTACATGGACACAGGGCAGGGAGTGGTTATCAAACTTGGCTTCCTCTCAGTCAGAGTTAACTAAACATGTCATTCATCTTTAAAGCAAAGTAAGTTCAGAAAAGCTGGGGGAAAGAAACCAACAAGCTCTACAGTTCTTTTCTCATGACATCTCTTGAAAGAGTGTTTTGATTTCAGCACAGAAGATGGTTTCATTCTCTGAAAAAATGACTTCTAACTGCTGTGTTACCACTACGATCAACACACAGTTCTCATTGAGTAACATCAACTCAAAAAGAAATGTTTTTATTCATCATTTGCTACATTCCTGAAGATCTGTCAGAAGATCATGCCTTCTCTATATAAACTTGCATTAAATATGAATAACATGATATTTAAATGAAATTTTAATACAGCAAAAAAGTAATCTGACTGTTACCCTCCAGAACACCTTGGAGAGCTGTCTCTCTCAAAATGCTGGTAGAGCATTAAGCATATTCTAAATAATTTCATTTAATGTAATCCCTTTCACGTGGTTCTGCTCTGTTCTATTAACAGTTTTATTAACAGCCAGGGGATAAAATTTCCTTGAGCATATCAAGACATGTTTGTCCATCAGCGTTGCAGAGGACAGTAATTTGCTACTGCTATTACATGTTTCTTTGTGAATTTATAACAGAATAATCAATACAGAATTGCTGAGATTAAGACATGAGAGTTATTACAAAGGAGAAAGTTTTCTAGAAGAGTTTTGTTCTTTTGACTGAAGAGAAGGCTCCAGGGAGACCTTATAGCAGCCTCACAATACTTAAAGAGAGCCTACACTAAATCTGGAGAGGGCACTTTTTATGAGGGCATGTAGAGATAGAACAAGGGGTAATGGCTTCAAACTGGAAGAGGGTAGATTTAGAAAAGATATCAGGAAGAAATTTTTCACTATGAGGGTGGTGAGGCACTGGAACAGGTTGCCCAGAGAAGTTGTGGATGCCCCATCCCTGGAAGTGTTCAAGGCCAGGCTGGACGGGGCTTTGAGCAACCTGGTCTAGTGGGAGGTGTCCCTGCCCATGGCAGCGGGGTTGGAACTCTTTATGGTCCCTTCCAATCTAAACCATTCTATGATTCTATGTTTAATTTTTAGAGGTGCATTAATTCAGAAAAATAATTATCCAGAACATTCTGTTAATTCTAACCCAAAGCCAAAAATAAAACTCCTGTTTAAAAGTAATGGACTTTATTTCATTGACTAGACAACATTTTACCTGACAGTATATTCACACGAAGATTGTGCAAGTCATGTATTTGACTGCCGGCAACTATCACAATAATTACTGCAACAGAAAGCCTTATTAGTAGAAGTTAATAAGACAAAGCGTGCACACAGTATGTATGCAGGATTAAAGCCTATAGCCTTGTAGCTGTGAGATTCATCTGTTATTTCAAGCAATGGTGTAATAGTCCTGTTCCAACACCCTGTCTACACAAGTCTAAGATTCAGATTTTTTACAGTAAAATACAAACTGCACAGGAGACTGCCCAAAAGCTTAATCGGCAAGGCTCAGTTTGATGCATGTGTTCTTTCTAAAAAAAATAAAAGAATAAAACACGCATATACACCAATGAGAATCTTATCAAGAAGCTACTATAAAAACTTCTATTCCAAGGTTTATCTACAAAGCACAGTATAGATCAGCTTTTCCCAAGCTGCAGCTCAAAATAAGCTGCAAACACAGAATCATTCTCTGTTTTACTACTTTTGATATCACACATTTGGATTCTTTGGAGATTCCACAGCAGAAAAAGAATCACATGTGCAAATTAAACACAGAGTTTCATTGTTCAGCAAAAAAAAAAGTTTTGAAAATCTAAAACTCAGATCTAACTATGCACTTGTGTGTATAAATGTATTAACTCAGATAAAATTCTGACATCAATAATGGCCATACCCAAGCTATTCTTTCAGATCTACTTGGAACTAGACATGAGACAATATGGGAGGGGGGTTGGAACTCAATGACCTTTAAGGTCCCTTCCAACCCAAACCGTTCTAAGATTCTATATCATTCAGAACTAGTTCTAGTGACTCAGTTCCATACAAAAAAATCCACCTGAAAACCCATCATTGAAAATATGCCCGAAATTTATAGGGCTAAAGGGATAAGCAGAATTAAAAGACCTAAGAAAAAGCCAACACAGTAGGAAGATTTTTAACATGTTCCATTTGTTAGATGCTAGGTTCATTATTTTCAGCAGAATGATCTTTACTTGCAAGTCAAGCAAACTGCAAAGGAGATAAGGTATATTCTCAGACTTTACTGATTAATTATTTAAAATTTTTAGGTAATGTTGGGATGCAGCTTGGCTCTGCACTTTTTTATTAATACTATTGACAAGAAAAACTGTTCCTAGCTGTTCAGAGTTAGTTTCCTGAACTTTCATTTTAGTGATGGTTTATGACCTTGGCCAGTTCAAAAGATGCAGTTTATGGAAGAAGTCAGCCACCTCTAAAAGTCGTAATGGCTCATGTCTCAGTGCAAATACTGTTAAAAAAGAACAAACTTCATGAACGGCTTTGCAGTCTGAGCCCAAACTTTGATTTATTCCATTCATCTCACTGGTTTTGGTTTTATCAGAGCTCAGTCTGTAGGGTCTGGCACAGATGCGTTATTGTATATTGGCACTGGAGGTTGTTTTTGACAGAGATGGGGATACATGAGGATATGAGAAAGATTAATGACAGCAGAGAATCAAGAGCCTTAAAGAATCAGATAAGGAAATTTTTATAAAATCAGCTTTGAATATTTTTATAAAATCTGCTTCAACCCAAAACAAGTTTAAAAGCAAAAAATATAGTTCAAAGTAACAAAGTTTTAAAAATCTGAATACTCTCTTAGTGGTGCTATGTTGTCTGTTAAGCTGCATAGATAAAGTTATCTATGTTAAACTGCATGCAATTTATTAAGTGCTTAAATTAAAAGAGATCTAAAGGAAGATTTTTATTTTACCAATTAATTCCAAGAAGTTTTTAAAAGGCTTATAGAGAAAAATCTTTTAATACACAAAGGTTATTGCGACTCTCCTAAATACAACAGGCCAGGGACTCCTCTTGCCTTGGGAACCAAGCAGCACAGCACAGCTCAATTTACACCTACATGGCTGTACTGTCCTCCACTCAAAATATCCCACAATAGTCACAGCCCAGCTTCCCGCTGGAAATAACCCTCACAAGAATCATGCCCAGACAGCAGCTGGAGGAGCACTGGTTGGCATGAACCAAACGATGTGCTGATGAACAGTATAAACGCTGGTCCTCAATGGTCATTCTTTTCTTTACCAGCAAAGGCATAATTAAAGATTCTTTACACTATTCAGTATTAGTGCAAGACTGCAAATAACACCAATACAATCAATGCAGTGAGTTGAGAATAATGTCCATTACCAACTTATTCATCTACTTATTTTCTTGAAACTATCTGACATTAAAAAAAAACAAACAAACAAACAAATTACATTTTAGTAGCTTTATTACATATTCTTTTGGCACAGAAAAAATCTATATGATGAAATATTTTAATTTTAAAATGTACTTATTTCATGGAGAGTCTTGAAATCTTTTTCACCTTAATCATTCATTTCCCATTAATATAGTCATTCTATATTATCATCTCCAGTTTGAATTTTTAAATTCATAATTAGCACAGCATAAATTCCATAACTGAACAGAATTACAATGAAAATGAAGATTTCCTTCAGTGGGAGAGACTTTAAGAGTAAGCAGTGAATGATAAGCAATGCATTATTTCTGACAGTCTCCTACACTACGCCTAGAACACTGCCATAGGTGAAGCGTTCACCTAATTCTGGAATTAAGCAGAGGAGGGAAGTGACAACCCAAAAACTGCCAAATTCTTCATAATAGCAAAATTTTGGCTAACGACATGCTTTTTCCATCCTCTGTTAAGATTACTTTGATGCCTTATGGCTGAGTGTTCGCATTTAAATTGGCAGGAGGAGGAAATCAAAAAGTAAACTAGTGGTGAATAAGCAAAATGTTTTCTTTTTTTCTTTTTCCTACCAAGAACAGCCATTTGAAAATACTAAGCAGCACCAGCAGCAGTAATTTTTAGCATGTCACAACAAGGTCAATATGTTACTAACTTTACAGTTCTTTGGGCTAATAGATGAGACATGTTGAAGCAGCTTTTGGTTCATTTGGTGTTATCCTCATTATGACTTTAGCTGGCACAGGGGATCAATATTTCTAACATTTCACTACTCCTGAACAGACAGAAGGACATATTGTTTATTTAGCTGCCTAGTGATTTCTGACACAGGAGCCTATCAATTACATTACAGTATGAAAACCAGTGCCAACAAAAAGGGTTCCTAACAGAACATCATGATATGGTTACTCAAGAGCTGATTAATCAGGAGCAATAAAAATATTAAACCTAGCAAATAATATTTAATCTGAGGCTGGCTCTGTAGCAATCTCTGCTTTTTTTAACCTTGGAAGACTACTTGTCACTGACTTTAAATATTCATTTTATGAGGTGGTGCAGGATTCCCCAGAACCTACTTGATTTCAGTTGCCAACAGTTAAAGCCTTTGGCAAAAATTACCCATTTAAGCAAATGCAGTAGCTAGGCAGAAGATGGAATTACATTACTTTCCTACAGCTACTTATGTTCTTACCCAGTGTGTCTATTATTGTCCAGAAGCTTTTACAAGCACCATTACCCTAGACCCTTTAAAAACTGTCTGTAATGCAAGGTTAAATCTCTGAACTGCATTAAATCTCAATTCAAACAACTTAGTTGTTATTGCATATGCATCATTATTATAGACAGTCATTTGTGCATCTATATTTAAAACTAAGTTGTGGTTTTATAGCAAATATCAGGTGCAGAAATTTGTTCCGAGTCCAAAAATGTCTACTAGGATCATCTGGATTCTTCTGTCCCATCAGGAGCAGCCACAACAATTTGTTAAAATGAAAGGACATTTTGCAAATATATGCTTTTCCCTACTGCCTCATCCCTTGCAATCAAAACCATGTTCACCCACCAGCTGAGATGGGGAGAATATTCTGAACCCATCTGAAAAAGAAACCTTATTCTTACATAGGGTAAAGGAGAAGAGATAGGATGAAACAACCTAATCCACATCATATACTTTTAGGAGTGAGGCCATCTGTATTGCAATACTTCCCTTAATATCAAGGCTTTCTTCCCTTGCACCTCTTGTGACATTTCAAGATCTTGTAATACACTTATGATATATAATGAGCAGCATCTTGTGCATTCTAACAAATGCTATAAAGGCCAATTAAAGCTTCCTACATATGGAAAAAGTGAAAAATTTAATTAAGACATCTGTCTTTAAAGTACAGAAACACCAGTGAGGAATCAATACAATGGACAGCATCTGTTTTGTTTCTCAGTTTGAAACTAATATCCACTCAAAATGGGACTGATAGGATCACAGAGAATCCTCTGGAAGGCAGAGCAGATTAGTTCTGCTCTAGAGAGTATGCTGAGGGATAAAAGCTTTTTAGATAGGGATGAGGCATGCAGAGTTTGAGATGAGAAGAGGCAGACAATGAGACCAAGGATGGAAAAAGCCCTCAGCATAGTAAAGAGACTAAGACATTTCTGAGAGGAACAGCAAAGAACTACACAACCAGGTCCTTCCTGGTGGACTACACACCAGAGGAACACACAAGCTTTGCTGCAACACAAAAGACATTAAACCTTGCAGATAGGTCCAGACACAGGAGACAGAAAAGAGAGAAAGTTATTTATAAATCTCTTTTGTTTTCTTACCTATTCTTTTAATTTAAAGTTAACTATTAAATTTTTCCTCCTAATAAAACCTTTTCTAAAAGTTATTTTTAGAATCGTACAACTCAGGCTGGAAGCACCACAGGTATTTTTTGAGAACCCTCACTGTAAGGAAAAATACACTTACCTCAGATCAATGGCTAAATGTGGCTTCTTACTCAGAAAAAACACCCAAAATATATTTTAAACAATATAAGCATAAGATTCAGATGTTCCAACTTGATGCTTGATTCCAATGTCCTAACTTGAACTTTCTAATTTTGTTTACCAGATAGTTTGAAGCAAAACTCTTATTAAAGAAATATTACAATCAGTATGTTCTGGACTTAATGAAATTAAGTCAGTTTGCTTGTAAAAGCAATAAGTACAATTATTAGGTAAGGTTTACTTATTCTTGGAATAGGTTTATTTTCCTCCTCTAATCACACCATACCAGAAATTTTTTTATCACCTATTACTTATTGCATGAGTCACACATAGTTTAACTCAAGCCTTCCTGTTTCTGTCTGAGAACTCTCCATTTGGCCACGATTCCTACCAAACTGACCAGAAGAGTGAGCAAGGATCCACTGTTGTTTCACTATAATTTTACAGAGTAGAAACAGATGCATCAACATACTTTATGACTGCTTTCTTTTACAGAACCTTTTGTTGGAACACATTTACAACTTTGGCCAAAATGGGCAGATTTATTCTTTCAACAATAAAAGTATGCTTTCAGAAAGGTTAAAGAAAACTGGTCAAAGGGTTTTCAGATTAAAAACTCTGAATTAAAATTTTTGCAAGATTACCCTTTTAACCCATACCTAAAAATCCAATGTTATGAAATTAAATGTGCATCAAACGTTTGAATGGATCTTCAAAGTAGACATCAAGGGATGCATAAGCATTTTACGATAAAGGGCATTACTCCTCAATACACAGCTGCAGTCAGCATTGCATGTTAGAAAAAGAGGAGAATCTTATTAAATAAATTGTGGGGGCAAGCTTTCTTTTGTTGTCTGTTAATCATTATGTGGTAAGAATAGAGAAAATAAGCAGCAACAGAAATGCACAGGAGCACCCTTCACTCCCATTCTTTTGTCAATACAGTGACAGCTAACCAGGGGCAAACACCTCCTTGAATACTATTGCATCCGCATGTCCTGGAATCACAGCAGGAAATTTAGTTAAAGTGATAGCCCTTCAAAACAAAGATGTCAGACAATTGGTCTGTCATGTAGCTTACTTTGGACAGCCAAGTAACAGCTGCCAAACAAACTAGGATATGCAGCCCTTGGGGGACCAAGTGCAAGCTTTGGGTTTTGTTAATTTCTAAATAGATTTATTAAAAACAACAGCATAAAACCCAACAACCAAAAAAAAACCCCAAACCCTTTTGAGTTCCTCAACAATGTATTTTTGTTGGCTTGGGAACCACTGGGAGTACTCAAAGCTACAAAGAAACAAATTTTATTGCCTTATTTTCATGTGTAAAGCAAATTCCCCTTCTCTCAGTTAGAGTATTTATGGAGTAAAGCAAAACACATGGTAAGGGTGGCAAAATATGTTTGTTCACGACCAAAATAAACAAGCGCTCTCCTAAGTGCAGGAATACCTTGTCTGTTTCTGAAGAGATCAGCCAAGTTTTACAGATTTGCTAATTGTTTCCACGAGGCCCTCACTTCTGGGTCCCACAACCTTCTGTTCCTTCCCATTGCCAGGAAGCTCATTCTGTGGATTCCTAGGGTTAGTCCTTTTTTTTCCTCTTGCATAGCTTAAGGACGGCAGAAGCAGAGCAGCTGGGATATTAATGGAGCGCTAAGTAGAACAGCAGGATGGTAAATGGAGCAGCAGCCAGCAAACAACCAAAAGCTGAGGGAAAAAACTTGGTGAATCACTTCTTCCCCTCCTTAACACTGAACTACATGAAGGTGAATTGCAAAAGTACTTATTTATTAAAACCCACATGACATACTGGATGTAGGAGCTGAAGGACAGCAGGCTCTTTAGATCTGTTAAAGATGTCTAGACCAAGGGCATCAATATATTCTACCTATACTTTAAAATTTGCTGTGGGATGGTCAAGAACCAGAAAAAAAAATCATCATCCAAATATTTATTTCACAGTGTCTCTGTCACAAAACATAAAGTGTCTCCTGTTTCTCTTTTCCCAAGGGACAAAAACCTCAAACAGCAGAACCAAATGAATAACTTGCAAAAAATAACACGTCCAATTCTCTTGCCATGA
>JAOXNO010000013.1:98927576-98948405 GCA_028565335.1 Limnodromus scolopaceus | reverse complement strand
AGAGAGCTGGGACTCTTTAGCCTGGAGAAGAGAAGGCTGAGGGGAGACCTTATTAATGCTTATAAGTATCTAAAAGGCGGTTAGAGGGAGGATGGAGCCAGACTCTTTTCAGTGGTTCCCAGTGACAGCACGAGGGGCAACGGGCACAAGCTGGAACATAGGACGTTCCACTCAAATATGAGAAAGAACTTCTTTACGGTGAGGGTGACAGAGCCCTGGAACAGGCTGCCCAGGGAAGTCGTGGAGTCCCCTTCTCTGGAGATCTTCAAGACCCACCTTGATGTAGTCCTGAGTAATGTGCTCTAGGCAATCCTGCTTTGGCAGGGGAGTTGGGCTAGATGATCTCTAGAAGGTCCCTTCCAACTCTGACAGTTCCGTGATTCCATGATATATAATGAAGAAAGGCTCTAACAATTTCTAGTGAAAACATAAATAATTAACTATTAATTATAATTAACTATAATTTAATGGTTGGACTTGATGATATTAAAGGTCGTTTCCAACCTAAATGATTCTATGTTTCTACAATTCTATGAATAGAGAATTACAAAAACAAAACCAGAAGAAAGAAAAGAAAGGACCAACCCTGTAACTTTCCAGTTTCTTTCATCCAGAAAAGTTTTTGCTACTTGTCTAGATTTTTATGATTCTTGTCAACACAGTTTCTGAGCTTCTTACATGTATTAATGAATTTGTGCTCCCCAAATAGTTCTGAGACAGAAATATAAACTGCCGCTTTACAGAGAATACAAATAATGCTCCCTTCATCCAAGATCACACAAAAATACTTTGGGCAACACTGGAAACTCACATTAATATGTACATGTCTCATTTATGAAATCAGTTTTTCTTCCTGGAAAGGATAGATATGACAGTAGGTTGTGTAATTAACAAATGCTTTACATGCATTAAGTCTCAGTAATAGCAAAGGAATAGCCCCAAAAGGGATGTAATCCACACCCAAACAGGAATTTACATGACCAGTAGAAGTGGAGACAAACTCACTGAACTTGCACCTTTGATATCAGAAAAGCATGTACACAATTCTATGATTCTATGAAAATGACTACATTTATGCATTTTGAAGTATAATTTGACCAGAAAAAATCCCTCGGGATTTTTTAACTCGGGAAATTAAGATAAAATGAGCCCAGAAGATGATGTATCCTGCAACTGTGCCACATATGTTTTTTTCTGATGGCTAGCATGCTTAAAATGCTTATCCTCCTGAATTTAAGAAGTTCTAAACAGTAGCAAAATTGTTCAAGAATAAAAATACCCTTGTATTATTGCCTTTGTGAACTGCAGCAATGGCTGCTTTTGAGAAATATCCCTTTAACCTTGAAAAGGATTGATGTCTTCATGTAGTGATGTATGGGGATATCTGCTCAGTAGTTATGAGCAATCACTTCACCTTGCAGGTTATAGCTATCAGTAGAGATCTATGCAGTTGCAGGAACTAGTTAATCACTGCATAGTATGGGCATTGACTGGATTTATAACCACAGCTTTAATAGTGCAGTTGAATCCAGTTTTAACGTTTGGGGAAGTTGTGTCACAACTGTGACAAAATTTGAAGTTTCAGGAAAAAATTAAAAGTGAGGCTCATTTATGGAATTCTGATGCCTTATCAAATTTTGTTGCATGTAATTTTAATCCAAATAACACTTAAAAACCACTACTGTAAGACTAAAAGATAAACACCTGACAAACCCTGGTATAACCATGACTCAGACTAACTTTCCATCCAGCAATGCCCCAAATTACTCAAAATTTCATTTGGATTCCTTTTTAGCAGCTGCTTACTTTTGTATGCAACCTAATAATCATCTATTCAGGACAGCAAGAAGATAGCTCAAGGAGTGGGTTGCAGGAAGAACACAGACGTCACTAGCAATGAAAAAAGCAATGGAAATTATATTTATCCCCTAAGACATCACAGAGTAACATATATTTTAGCCTTTATTCAGAACATTAGATGTGTAAGCCCTCCAGTTTTTTAGCTAACATTCATGGAAATGTTCTTAGAAAATGCAAACCATTAGGAACAACAACAACAACAACAAAAAAAAAACCACAAACACCAAAAAAACCCCCACAGAATATCACTCCAACACCCACCTTACATTTTCTGTAACATCAACAGACAGGGTTAAGCCAGTTCACATTCTGTTCCTCAGACACTGAGACAGTAATTCCCACCTCCTCTACCTACTCAATACAAAATGCAAGCTATGAATTGAGTTGGTTCTACCTTCCTTTTTTTTTTTTTTTCTTTTTTCCAATTTATTCAGCAGTCTTAAAGCCTCTTGTTACACTTCAGGAGGGGCTGTCACATGTTTAGGCTTTCCCGGGCATATCTTCTTTTCTCACTTGGACATTTCTATTTCATATAACACATGCACACAGCGTCTGGTGTATGTGAGACATGACAGCATCACTGTGCATATAAAAAGACGCATTTTCAATGAAGAATCTTGAAGAACAAGATGCCATTGTAGGGAATTAGAAATGGCCCAAGATTTTTCTTGCTAAAAAGCACGATATTTACAGAGCAGCATATTACATTTGATCTCAAAATAACGCCAGCAGAGAATTGAGATGTTCTTATCAAATAATTCTCCAACTGAGTGAAATTTGAGATAGTGAGGGGTATTGTGTAACCCTCTACCTAGATGGTCTCTGTAGAGAAGCACAGGTATAGATTGCCCTGAATGCTAAGGCTCCAAGTAATAGGCACAACAGGGTAAGTGGAAGGGACAGGATGGGAAGAAAGGATGCAACAAAGCCAATTCAGTAATGCTGAGGAGTAGTCTGTGTCCATATGTATGCCTTTGTCTGTCTGTACATTGGTATGATCTTCTCTGTTGTGAAAGAAGTAATAACTCCGCAAGCCTAAGGAAGATCAGTCAAACAGTAAGGGAAAAACAATTGCTTTCTCCCACTATAGACGGCACCATCAGCTTTAAGGAAAGCAGTATTTTTTTCATTACCTCTGCAGAGTCCCAGATTTCCTCTGACTGGTCCACAGTCAGCAATTACCTTAATGTCATGGCTCAAAGAGTAGGAGAGAAGCTGTGGAGCTGTTGAAAATACATGAGCCAGAGACTGGGACCAAATGAATGAGTCCTATGTATAAAGCATGAGATTTGACAGATCTGTAGTAGCTGCTGCTAAATGATTCACAGCCCTAAGAAAAGCAATGTGACAACTTCAGGAATCTTTTAGAGAAATACTACTTTTGTCAGCCAAATCACAAGAATTTCTAAAGGTTTCCAAAAGAAAATGAACAGAGTCCCTCAAGACCAAGCAATACTAAGAGCAACACGAGTGGCACTTCAGGATCAGAGGGATAAAACAAAATTAAGAGGTAAAACTTTAAACAACAGATTCAAATAAACTTCTCAGCAGTTAAACAAAGGGCAATCATAAACATAAACAGAAAAAATAAATAAAAAACTCCATCCTTATGGCTTTTTTGGGTATAGGCATAGCAAAAATGAGATGACAGCAGAACCAGAGCTGTTACTCTTTGAAGTTGAGAAATGCAGAGTTATGGATGTTCAAATAACAGTCAAAATGCCATCACCTAAAAATTTGTCACAGACGAGGTTCCTCAGCAACTAGTTTTTTTTAATCCACTCTACTGAAAGAAGCTTCTTGGAGTGCAGCAATGCATAAAACATCTTAAATACCTGGTTAACAAGACAGCTTTGTTATCACAGGCAGTACTTGCTTGCACATAAGGGTAAGGGCTGTACATGTTGAAAGCACGTGGCTCCTCAGACATCTGCTCTTGTAGTGTTCTTGCAATCACCTGTCATCTCAGGGCAGAAAGGATGACCAACAGATTTGCCAGGAAAAAAAAAAAAAAAACAACTTTCTTCTCAGGTGTGAATACTGCTAACTTAACTTAAAACAGTATATAAACATACAAGAGTCCCAGCTCATCTTGCATTTAGAAATGCACATGGAAATATGTACGCCTTTGAAATCCAGATTATCTCTCCTTCCCACAACATCAGAAGCAGAAAACCAAGCCTTAATTCAGCACTGGATTTGATGCATTTATATTCATCATTTATAATCCCTGTTCCCAGGAATCAACATCTCACAGCTTTGGCCAGCCAGCCATTCAAGACACTTCTCAGTGTAACCTTCCTGCCACAATTCAAATGAAAAGTACACAGTTGTATTCGAATTTAAGGGACTTGCTATATAAACACTTGGTTGAAGACCTGTGCAGAGACCTGGGGAAATTATACTAATTATACTCAAAGCAACCACTTCTGCCCATCTACAAATTTAACTAAAACAGTTTAACATTTTCATTAAAAAGGAGAAAATGAGGCAAGTAAACAGAATAACAAGAATTAATTCCTAGAGTATAACTAAAGCCATAACATTTCAGAGCCTTTCCCTCTGGGGAAGCAACTGTTCAGCCAGCTGGTAGTTTTCCCTTCACTCCAGTAGCCACCATTCACAGTTTGAGGCTTAAGTCTTCCAGATAGCAAGGCCTGATTTAGGCTGCACTGATCTGTTGGTGCGAATTGTCTCAGCCAGGTGCCCATCAGTCTGCCAGCCATGCCTCATGCTCATATCCAAACTCCTCTAGTTGTTTTTTTTAGGATTTTTTTCTTTACCAACAATTATTTTGCTATTCGAGATCCTAGAACGATGCTTACTGTGTTGAGAAAGGAACAGTCTCTCAGTTCACCAGACGCTTCGTTGGTATCTTGTGTCTCACACGTATCCCTGGTGGCAGCAATACACAAAAAAATCTGAGCATACTTAGGCAAGCAAGAAGAACAAATAGTTTAGTAAGCAAAGTTAAAAATCATCTAATATGCAAAATTGCCTTGCCTGAGTCACATAAGAGTCAGGCCTCGTTGATGAGCCTATGAAATGTAAACAATCAGCTACTGTGTAAAATATGTTTAAGTCTCCACACACAGGTAAGCACAGGAGTTGTAGTTAACTATGTATGTATTAATCATTGCATTTTTTCAGAACTTTCTTTATATGCAACTAATTTAAACATGTCACACTACATACAATCATGGCATACTTAATAACAAGGACTACTGTAGAGCTATATGTTGTACACCGAAGTTATGACTAATACAAGGTACTGACTTAAGCTGAAAAAGACATAATAAGGCTATTTTTACTCTACAGCAGTGCAGTATTTGTTACAGAGAAAGGTATGTAAGTGAACAAATTTATCTGCTAATACTGCTGGGGGAAGAGAGTATTGACTTAAAGAATAAAATCACTAATAGCGGTCATTTCTTTTTCCTAAACAATGCCAGTAATTCAAACCCTTGGTACTGCACAAAGCTTAGGAAGCAATCCTGTTCCTAAAATAATTTATTCCAAATAGAAAAGTGTTTCCATACAGTCAAATCTCATAAAAATTGGAAATTTAAAATGCGCATTTTTCTATAAAATAATTGACACATCAAAATACTTGCTTTTTTTTTTTCTGGATTGACATAAACATTTATTTTGTTGCAAAAAATAAAAGACAAAATAAGGTCTGTTTATGTTTCCCCAGCTGGAAAATTACAAGCAAAATATATGCACGTAACTGGGAAAGACTGACTTCAAAGTCTCATATTTTCTAGTTCAATTTAAGACACATTCTGTGGACAAAAGCTCTATCTCCCAGCTTATTCTTTTATTTTTTATCCCCATATTTAAACTAATTTCCTTGGCCTCACTGGTTATGTCCTGTCCGTATTCCTAAACCAGTTATCTGGAACTGGGGACCTGGATTCTTATTTCTGTGTAAATTTCCTAATACGTGAAGGAAGAATCAAGCCACAGTAACTCATTAGGTAAGTTTCTCCCACATCTTATTGAAATGTATTAGAAGAACCTTATAAATTATGTTCCCACATAAATTAATGCACATCATCCTGGTTTTAATGCTTCTCAGCTGACACTAAGAAACATGAACATGGACTCTGGAGTTTGGGGCAGATTTCAGTAGCTCAACAGTTCCAGTATTCAGTTCTAGTTAGAATTCAACCAGGACTAAATATTCTTCACAGCTCCCTAGAAGGATTTAATCTGAGAGGCATGCATATGCCCACATGCTTCTAGAATTAGGCATTTTGAAACATTACAGCAATGAATAGTTCTGCTTTTCAGTGGCTGGAGTACTTCTTTCATCCAATAGCTCAGTGGGTAAATCACTTCTTCAGTGATTTCTTCACTACGCAATGTAGCTTCTTCAGCCTGAGGAGGTTGAAATCTATATATTTCCCCACAGAAAGAACATCCCAGGCATTCACAAGCTGCCTGGTCTGAGATAACTTACCTTCCCATTGAAGTTGTGCCACTTAGTAAACTGTGATTCATGATTCAGTGGACCAGAAAGAAGACTGACTCATCACACGACCTTCTCCTTTTGGGATAAAGAGGTTGCCTTGGGAGAATACCTCAACCACTTCACCCAGACTATCTGCAGAATCTCATTCAATTGAATGAACGTATGATGGTCTGCTGTCAACAAATACTTGACCTTAGACCTGTGTGATGCCAAGAGGCAGCTTGACCTTACCAGTCAACACATAAGCTGAGCCTGTGATACTACAGTTAATAATGCAGTTATGAGAAAGAAAACCACAGGAAGTGATTCATAAGGGGGTACTGCCCACTGAGCATAAAATGTAAGAGTCCTCACTAGTCTCATTCTCGTTCAAATACCACAGAGTTTGTGGCAGGTTGACCCTATCTGGCGACCAACCACAGCAGGATAGGGAGAGAACTGGAAGGACAAAAAGTGAGTAAACTCATGGGGGTCAAGATAAAGACAGTTTAATAAGTGATAAAAAGAAAAATAAAACAATAGGTCACCACCAGTGGACTGATGCTCAGCCAGTCCCCGTGCAACAGCTACCTTGCAAAAAACTCCCCCCCAGTTTTTATTGCCAAGTGTATCATTATATGTTATGGGACATCCCTTTGGTCAGTTGCAGTCAGCTGTCCTGGCTGTGTTCCCCCACCAGTCGCTTGCCTAACCCCAACCTACTAGCTGAGGGGGCAAACTGAAAAAAAAGAGGAAGCCTTAGCACAAGGACTGTTCAGCAATAGCTAAAACATCATTGTGTTACCAACACTGTTCTGGTAACCAGTCTAAAACATAGTACCATATGGGCTGCTGTGAAGAAAATTAGCCAAATTTTCCACCCCCAGACAAACCCAGTACATGCTGAATCAGCTCGGACCACTTTCACTTTCCTTTTGATTTCTGTGCCCCTACATTTGCCTTCTTTCACAGAACTAGATGCATAAACAAGCAGGAGGACCTTCAGTCCATGAAACTGACTTTTCTCTCCCGCTTCTGAAGATTTGGGTGTTCAGCCGCTGGCTCGAGATACCGCATCTAGCTGCTGTAAATCAGAATTTCCTTTTAGCAAAACCATTGTCATTCAGCCAGTAGCCATGGGAGCACAGGGATGCTATGAAATTAGAAATACTAGAAGGTGGAATGGCTGAGGGCATATTAGCACACCTGGGTTATTCTGCTGCTATCACTGCAGCCCACAGGGGGCAAATGAGCTTAATTCCTCACTTTCTGTATGCCTCCAAAGAGTTAATTTTTTTAAAGATGCACTATACTTAAACAGTAGACGAATAAGTTACAGGGAGACTACACATTATGGTAGGGATAACAAGGAAAGATCTCATTCAGAACCAAATCAATACCTACACCAGAAATGGCTCCTTATCTCCAAAATTTGAGGGAATTTACAGTTGGAGGCAAATACTGCACCTTCCAACATCTGGCTTATTTGTAACGTGCACCAAGATCTCGGTAACTGGAGCTCTACAGCTGCAACACCTTACCTGATCATTATATGATTACAAAATAACCAAAAAAAGTCACAGCTTAACAAGAGTGTTATGAAGCTGTCAGCACAGGCTGCAGACCAAATGCTCACCCCAGTCCGGTTCCTTTAGTGTCATTTTGGCATGCTTTGTAGCATATAAGGAAGCCTTGAGGGGGACTAGCCCCACTTGGGCCAGGACAGCCCTCCTCTCCAGGGGAAGAAGGAGAGCATGTTGTCGCACTCCTGCACTTCAGCTGATGTCTGCTTGCTCGAGCAGCTCTCAGGAGGTCACCTGAAAGAAAGGCAGCCCAGCCCGTGACACACAATTATTTACAGTGGTAGCTTACCATGGCTGCAGCCAGGCGTGGGCAAGCATGGCAGAGATCCATGGTCCGCTTGCTAGCCCCAGGCGAGTTCGGTCTCGATCAGACCTACAAGTGTTCTGACTCCACAAATAATAAGCTCATTTTCAGCTCTTGCGAAACAAAAGAACCAGGAAGACTGAAGTTTACATTAATTCTGGCACACATCTGCAGAAGGGACTTGTCCTTTCAAACTTAGCAACTTTGCCTGCATTCCAGTATCTTTTTATAGAATACATTACAGAGCCTGCATCTCATGTGATGCTAAATTGCTGGTCAAGCCAATTTGAATTTTTCAGTAGGATTTTCTGAAACACACTAGCATGTATTTCAAGATACATTGAGGATATTCCCATCGTTCATTGTGTAATGTCATCAGTAAACCCAAATCTTTCTAAGCAAACAATTGCTGTCTATATTATACTGCGTATTGATTAAATATATGATTTAGCAAATTAAATGGGCAATGAAACAATAAATAGTTCTTTTCTAGAATAAGATATTTTTAAAAGGCAAGATTATTCTTCCATTATCTAACT
The DNA here is from genome assembly GCA_028565335.1 of Limnodromus scolopaceus. Classification (NCBI taxonomy): domain Eukaryota; kingdom Metazoa; phylum Chordata; class Aves; order Charadriiformes; family Scolopacidae; genus Limnodromus; species Limnodromus scolopaceus. The sequence goes on along the minus strand of JAOXNO010000013.1, from coordinate 98,939,663 downwards.
TAGTTACAAATCTCCAAGACAAAAATTTGTAACTTTACTTGATTAGTATGTCCTATGATATGCTAATGACTTACAGGATGTAGCTATGGACATAAGGTATGATGAAGAAACCCTCTGGGACTTGATATGCTCTCAGCTGAGTGAAGCTTGATTGAAGAATATTGCTTTATTCAGACTATAGGAACCAGCCTGAGTTGGCTTTCCTGAGCACAGGAAAGTTACATACTACTGCCTAGATCCACCTCTCTGCACCTCTTTGGTTGCATTTACCTACCAGGTGCCCAGTTCTCTCCTGTGCTGTACCCTTTACAAAGCGAATACCAGATGCCTGTATGTGGCATACAGGAGGGGAGGACATACATCCAGTCATGACAGTGTCCTAGCTTGCAGAGGTGTTTGTGAGGGGAGTACATAGTTCCCTTTACACTTCTCACCCCAAAGCACGACACAGAGCTGACCACAGTGCAGCCACCATGCCAAAGGCTTGATTCTCCACCTCATTTCACGTGCCATGAGTGTGCAATGGAAATCAATGAAGTTACACAGCCAGAAAATTGGTGAAATGGAGACTGGCCTTCACTCCCTGAAGGGGCTTCAGTTCACTGGTGGGAGAAACAATCTCTGTAAATACATTTGTCAATCTGGTGGCTCCATTTATGTCAATTAAGAGTATTGGTTTTGACTTCCAGGGACTCTAGTCACATTTGCGTCCTATTGGGAAAGTGCTCTGGAAACTCTTCAAGAGAAGGGTCTTTTAACCGGGTAGAGGTTAAAAACATGTACTCACTAATGTTTTTTTAAACAAAGCCAGAAATTTTCTTCAAATTTGAAGACAAAAGGTATTTAAATGTTCTAATTAAAAACAGCAAGTTTCTGATCAAGAAATTTTTTTAATGGCTAAGACTAATCCTCTACATCTGACAGAAATAAGAAGATCTTCAATAGATGTAAATTTAAAATCTAATCTAGGCTGGACAATTTACACAATGTAAATTTTACATTGTGTGCAAATTTACACACTCCAAATTTTACATTGTGTGCAAATTTACACACTCCTTTTCAGAAAAATTTCATTAATTCACATGAAACAGAAGATATCATGCAGTGAAGTGCAGTTTACCAGCAGAGAACGGGACCCACTTAACGAAATGATGGCTACTGACTCACACAGTGAACTTCACTTACAGTCTCATCAAACAATCACTACTGATGTCTGTTAAATAAAGGACAGGCTAGTTACGTGATACAGTCTAGGCAAGGTGGTAACCTATCCCTCCAGTTAAAGTTGTTTTCAAGTTTTTCACACTGATCCAACCAAAAAAATTAATAAATTGTGTACTAAATTTTTCACAAAAAATAGGAAGTATATAACATGAATACAGAAATGTATTATAAACATTGGGGTTTGCTATCTTGCTTTAAAATAGAAAAGGTCATGCAACATTATGAGGCATGTAAGCTCAACCTAAGAGCTCGATTAACTGAGGGAATGCAGCATGGGAGTAACATTAAAAGTAAATAGTGAGCAAAAAAAATAAAATAAAACAGAGACTTAGCATATATTGCAAGAAAAATAAAAACTAGAAGAGATAGTAGAATGAGATTAAGTTTTGGATTACGAAAGAATAGGAGAAATAAGACAAGAGGTAGATCACACACTGCTTTTTTATAGCGAATAAAGGAGAAAACTAAGAATAAAACCACAGTGTTTTTCATTATGTCATTATTTCAGATTCTTCCTAACAGAAGAATTAGGCCTGCCCGAAGAAAGATAGAGTTTCTTTTTTCTTCTGAAAAAAAAAATGCTACAATAGTATCATAACTCTTTTAAGTACGGAAATACGTTAGTTGGTCTGTATGCTAACTATGCCAAAATGCTTACTGTGATTTCCAAAAATAATTATTTCACCAGCACAGAGGGTTTTTAAATGAATCTGGGTATTACAGCATTCTGGTTTTGAAGTAATAAGAATCCTTCTATGTCAAAACATAAGGCTTTGATTAGGTCCCGTTCTACCTTTACAAAGTATTAGTGCATACTTTTTCTGTGTATTAAACAAGATTTTAAGGTTATGAACGTATACAGCATTGTGCGTTTTTTTTTCTTTACACTCACCTCATTTGAAGATGTTATCTAAAAAGATCTCTCCTGTCTGAAATCATCAGAACATCATTTTCCAAAGGTGTCTAAGGTTGGGAAGATTACTTCAATAACAATTGACTGTTCAAACACCTGCCTTATGAAGTTTTATCCCCTATTAGCAACGTCCAGCCTGAAGCAAAGTTAGAACCTACAATAAAAATTAAAATGGCTTCCGAATGGGAAGTAAGTCTTCTTTATTTTTAAGTGTGTATATATATTTTGCAAGAGCCCAATACATTTCAGAAATTACCAGAAACAAACATTTTACAGCTATAATCATTAACCACAGCAATTTGTTTACTCTTTTCAGGAAGACAGAGCATCTGCTGAGCTGTACAAATAGTTTACAGTAAGAGCACTGAAAACACACCAGAGTGCAATACACTCGGAGGGAAGCCGCGTCCATTTATGCAAATTAGCATGTATTACTTCTAAATTATTTTTTTTTCTGTAGGATGCGAGTCTGCATAGCAGCTTACCCTCGTTGGGGTACCAAATGTCCTCTGCTTCCCCTGACCTGAACAGCAGCAGCACACAGCCTGCATCCTGAAGGAGGGTTCGGTGCAGGTCTGAGTGCCTGGTGAATTACTGGCTTCATCCAACAAAGCACAGCCGCTTCACGTTCTGTTTATAGACGCATCACAGTGATGCATAGACCTTGCCAAAGGGAGAATTATATAGCAACACTCTTTACAGTTAAAGAAACTTTGCTGAAAATACAGGTCTTACAGCAAATTGGTCTCCTATTTCCTTGTGATTCTTCCACTAAATGGTTTTACTAAAACTAGGTGTTATTAAATCAGATACAGTGAGGCTCTTTAAATAGAGCTTTATGCATCTCTCTCTGTTCAGTTTCACAAATGAAAGAATACATTTTGTTTGATTGTAAGAAATACAGTTACATGACACAGCTTTTCACCTCTGTCACACAGGAAGGATTACAAACAGGCTGTGGCTGAGCTTACACTGTAACATCTCACAGAACCACAGACTGGTAGGGGTTGTAAGGGACCTTCAGAGATCATCTAGTCCAACCCTCCTGCCAAAGTAGGTTCACAGGCTGGACAGGAACACATCCAGGCAAGTTTTGAATGTCTCTAGAGATGGAGACTCCATCACCTCTCTGGGCAGCCTCTTCCAGTGCTCTGCTCTGCCACCCTCAAAGTAAAGAAGTTCCTCCTCATGTTTAGATGGAACTTCGTGTGTTCCAGTTTCTGCCTGTTACCTCTTGTCCTGTCACTGGGCACCACTGAAAAAAGACTGGCCCCACCCTGTTGACACCCACCCTTCAAGTACTTATAAGCATTGATCAGATCCCCCCTCAGTCTTCTCTTCTCCAGACTAAAAAGACCCAAGTCCCTCAACTTTTCCTCATAAGAGAGATGTTCTATTCCCCTAATCATCTTTGTAGCCCTTTGCTGTACCCTCTCCAGCAGTTCCCTGTCCTTCTTGAATGGGGAGCAGTTGTTGAACTTGTAATGTTTTGGTCAGACACGAAAGAGGGGAAATGGATGAAAGCTAGCCTGATCTCCTCATTATCCATAGGGAGACCAAGAAGCTGCATGTTGTCATGCACAGGCAGGATTACGATATGGATGTTGTCAGGAAACTGCACGCTTGTAGGCAGAGTCTCAACCTGACTTTTGATTAAGTTCATCAACAGTGTCTGGAAAAGAGAAAGCAGAGATGGGCTGAGTTGATTAAGTTATATTTCCCTTCACATTTTGTCAGGGCAGAGTACAATCCTCTTTCACTCTTGATGCTCTCCTAATAACTGAAAGGATAACGGGTTGTGTAGGATTCAGTGCCAGTTTTGACAAGGCAAAAGGATTCAAATATCTCTTTGCTGCAATTGAGAACGAGTTGGCTTGTTAGGAATGCTGAAAAAGTACCAATGTCCTGATGAAATCTGTTGTTCGTGCTAGGAAATGCACCCTTGTCAAAGGTGGGACTTTTTCACTGGCACACCAATTCCAACCAAGTTTGTGGGAAGAGAATCACTGTGCACTGGCTCTGTGCTCACATGAAAGAAAAATCACATTAAAAATACTAAACTTTCTGATACAACTCACAGAACTTTTTAAAGCTCTAACTCAACTGCAACAAAAACAAATTTAAAACCTATGAAAGTGTTCAGAACCTGGAGTATTGCCAATCTGCCCAACACTTTAAACTCTGAGCATTGGTTCCAGCTTTTGGGAACATATGCATCCCAGATTCCTTTCAAAACACTGAGTAGTTTTTCAGTTTCAAAGTTTTTATGGTTGCAAAGATTTTCACAGAACATTTCTATGCAAAAACACTGATTAGCAGTATCCTTTTAAACAATAAAACACCACTCTACCATAAAGCGATCCAGTGTTCTATCCGTTAGACCTATCTCTCACCTCATTCCTTCAGCTTCTTTGCTCCAAGATGGCTTCAGGCTGAAGTATTTAGATAAGAGACTGCCCGAGTATAATGACGCTACCACAATAAGTGGTAGGCAGGCGATACCATCACCTGAGCTCCAGAACTGCAGCAAGCACCATCACCCGAGCTCCAGCACTGCAGCAAGCACCATGCTACACTGTAATGAGGAGACTGGGTTGCAGAAGATGATTTCATGAACTGAAGTTTTGAATGCTCATTGGATTGGAAATCCTATGGCGACATTCCCAACAGTAGACACATTGTATTAGTGTGCTATTACGAGCATTTTTATATTCTCTCTCTCCTCATGCATCCTCACAATCAGTTATCATTTGCACCATCCTAAGGGGATGGCCTAGTGCTGACTCAGTGGGAATTAGTCTTGATTACCCCACTGCACATCACCTATGTTAGCTTTTCCTTAAAAGGCTCCCACTTAGATGCTGCTGTTTTACAGTTCAACTTAGAACCTGCTGTTTTATAGTTCAGATATAGCACACAGAAGGGGTTGCATTTACATTGAGATATGTTTTGCAGAACCGTACTTAAAACCAGCATTCATTCTTATTGAAATCATCCATGTTGTAAGTTTTAGTCTGAGTGAAAAGAACATAACATTTCTACAGTGCTGAAATAAAGGATCTTTTTCTATGCAGAAAAAAAATAATGAAGTGTTGTTCCACAATAAAGACTTAGTAGATGAATGTTTGGTTTATTTTTTCCTCAGTGTAAGTGCAGAGTACATCCCTTTCCTGAGGTTCCATATACAGTGGGGTATTTTGTACAACTTAAGTCTCATTCAAGCCCTCTGCACACAAATGAATGTTACCCAACGACAATGAGTAAGAATCCTTCACTTGGAGAGCACAGGACTTTGCTCATCATTTTTTTAAAGGTACTAGACACTGGTACCTACTTTCAAGGATGGCCATCACTAAAGGCAGTTAGAAGTTGTGAAAAAAAATCAGCGGGGTATTACCATATTTCATCTTGTGTTCTTCACAGCACTTCAGCCAATCCATTTTAGATCCTAAACATTTTGATCCACAGCCTACTGCAGGTCAACTCAACATTTACTAAGGTCTGCAAAAGAACGGTGCTGGCTCTGCCTCTGCTGGTCTATATGGGCACAGCTGGGCCACAAAGCTGAGCTACAGCTGGCCCCGGGAACTCCGCACTGCATATCTCTGTGTTTCTAGTGCCATCTAATTCTCTGCCAAGAAAAAGCCAGTGGAGGAAAGTCTAAATGCCTTCTGCTATTTCTGGCACAGGGAAGGACTGCAAGGCATTGTTGCATCCATCTGCATTTTCAGCACTAAACAGTATGACATTTATTCCACGTCAAGCATCAGGTTTGACACTATGAAAGGCAGAAATACATCTGTAGCCACAGACACCTTTTTAGATTAGGGAAAGTAAAACAAAATCACAATAAGAACTCCAAGGGGAATCATGCAGGGTCACGTCTCTTACAATTGTTCTACAATGAACTGATCACAGAGTGGCTGCATGCCTGCTGACAACAGGATAGTTACCATGGAAAATTTTATAAAAATAAAGATACAAAACAACAATTACAGTAACACTGATAAATCCATTAGCACCTTAACTATACATTATACCAGTGTAGCACTAAAGTACTTGATGAAGGCACTGCCATTGCCAGAAAAATTTTCTACCTGAAATAAAGCATGAATTAATAGAATTAACAAGATCTGATGCAAATATCAAGGTGAGTCTGGCACTGACGTTGCTTTTGCTAACTTGCTTAACTTCACCATATTTATGGCTGCATTTCAGCTCCCAGTAATTTCTGAGTGACTTGGTGAGTATCTGCTTCTCAGTTTTATGGAGTTAATAGATTTTGCAAAAGCTTATTTTCCAAAATCTGGACCTCCTACCCAAAGAGCCGATATAGGGGCATTTACATTAAATTAGTCTTTCTAGTCTCCAGTTAGTAGCTCCTACTCTACAGGTTCAAAATTAAACATTTAACATCTATTCTAGTTTTCTGCCTAGGAAACCAGAAAGAAATCCTTGGACGCTTTAAGTATCCAATATCCTACCTGAATCCGAAGGAGCTGATATTTAACATCTCTACACAGCTAAATATCATATACGTGCAATGCATGTTTTGTACATATGCGTGTGTGCATATACACACAGAACATATGTACGCAGTAAATAAAGGAACAGCTCAATGTACAAACTACTCATATACAGAAATATATTTTATTGCTACTTTCCATTTATTAAGCCATACACATGACTCTCCAGAGCCTAAAAAGAGCTAATCTGGCCCTCATGTAGAGATGGCTGAGCCAAAAATCCATTCAATCACTTCACCCCTCTGTCACTTCTCCTTCATTGGCATTCATTGACATGTAAAGAGGGAGGATGTATCCAAGTAAAGTGGTTTACTACTAATTGCACCATCTTCATTAATATTGCATTATGTGTCTCTTGGCTATAGAGAACTGACAATGGAAAAGATGTCAAGAGCTTATCAAAATGTGCATATAAATACTTGGTCCAATATTTAACATGAATATACTAGCAGCTCAGCTTCAACCACCGAACCGGGAGAAAGGGTCATTTATCAGCTGCTAACCAGAACCAAAAGGGAAATAGCCTTAATTTCCCAAACATTCAGAGCTATTTACATCATTCCTGTGCCCTTTAGGTAATTAGGCATCACTTCAGAATGAGAAATCCTCACTATGGTACAAAGGTATCTGGCTGTAAACAGAGCTGTCTTTGGCACTTCCATTTGTAGAAAAGTCCTGAAAACAAAAAAATAGATCAGGAGAGGTCTTTATCAGAGGAATTCAGAACTTAAGGGAAATTACTCCATAAGGACCACAGGTACCTCAGACTCACAAAAAAGAATTCTAGACAAGAAATACCAAAACAATTAGGAAGGCATCTTTTTGCTCAAGTCTAGGAGGAGGACTGCATTTTACATTTGCTTCACTTGTAACTGTTTACAAACACCTAAATAAAAATCTGACTTCAGAATGACATAGTGAAGGCACGACATTACAGTGTGATCACAATCGAACACAGATTTAAATGTAACCAACAGCTGTGGACTGTTTTCACAAGGGCAACAGATCAGGACAAAGGAAGGGGGTATTCCAGCAACTGCCACCACATCACCTCTGAGACGTGGTCCTATGCGCCCAGAGCACTTCAGAGTCTGCAAAAGATCACTTTTCAGAGTGTGTTACTGGCTGCGAGATAGGACTCATTTCAGTAAATACTAACCAGCAAACTCGTTGCCCATGTGCTGATCAAGAGCGTGCTGAATCTCTTTTTGTAATTTTCCCCTTTTTCTGCTTCTCCAGAAGACAAGGGAAGTCAGTACTGAAGCTCTGACACATGCAACTGTGACCAGCCACAATAAACCACATAAGTAAACATCCAACTAAATACACGATTCTTCACCCAAGTTTAATTTTACAACTGTATCAAAACAGAATCGGTTGCTCCTGAAACAGAAATGAAAAGAGTCTTCTTCAGAGTCATGAACAGATATTTGGATTTCAGACCTTTCTTCTACTTTTTCTTTACTGAATAATATATTTTAATGCGACTGAGTGCGAAGCCTCTCTGAGTACTTCTTACATGGGACAGAGATCCCAGATGGTATCCTATTGTACTCTGGGTAATGCCTTTTTCTGAGCTACAATCACTAATAATTAGAAATTAATAGCTCAATGCACATATTATTTTGAGAAACCTGTCAATCTATTTTTTAATCTTAGAATTAAAGTTCAAACACTTTCCATCATACAAAAGAGTCTATGCATTCTAGGAAATATTCCAGCCACTAATGTAGCATTTTCATTTACTTATGGTCAGCAGTATACTAATTAAAGTCAGCATGGAATTTGGAAATGACCTAGTAGATTTCTTTCTTCTTTTTCATTTACTTAATCTGTGATGGTTGTCTTTTATGCTGTTAAGATGCAAATACAGACACATGCAATTAAAAAAAACTAACCAAACAAGCATGTTTTCTAAAAATCTATCTGGGTTTACTGAGTCTGCCTGGGATGGAGTTAACTTTCTTCACAGCAGCCTATACAGGGCTGTGCTTTGTGTTTGTGGCTAAAGGAGTGTTGGTACCACACCAATGTTTTGGCTACTGCTGAACTGAGGCTTTCCCTCCAACCTCACATACACACATAGAGGCTAGTACGCTGGTGGTGGGCAAGAGGTTGGGATGGGACACAGCTAGGACAGCCGACCAACTGATCAAAGGGATATTTCCCTACCATACAATATCATGTTCGGCAATGAGAGCTCAGGGAAATGGGCAGGACGTGGGAATATTCATTATGGCATTTGTCTTCCCAAGGAATTGTAACACAAATTCGAGAGGTGAGTGAGCAAGAGGTGGGGTGGGTGTTTTGCTGTTAAGTGCAACCCACCACATTTTTCTTTCTGAGTATTACCTGGAGCTGGCTATCTCCACTGCCTCCTGTCCTGGTTTGAGGCCCAAATCACAATATCTCCTGTGTATTTCATTCATTGCATCCAAATCATCACTTAAATGATCTAGCAAGAGCAACTCCCTGCATAGCTTCTCCAGTTGGAAACATGCCACCTCTGATTTTAAGATGATCTTGGTAACAAAGCAAAGTCATCAAAATCTCATAACAAAAACTATAAAAATAATCTTAACAAGGAGTTAATTTAATTTGATATATACATATAGATAATTTTTTTCCCAATATTGAGCTATGAGGGTTGTTGTTTTAAAACAAGTAATAAATGAGAAAAATCATGTGTTTCTATTAAGAGCACCAATATCACCCTCCACTTTTAGTGCAAGCTGATCAACTTCCACTGATCAGTAATTGTTCATTATTTATTACAATAGTATGAAGAACTAGTGAACAATTTCAGGAAACTGTTTTTTAACATAGACAAGGCATTCGTAGTACAGCAGTTTAATATTCCAGAAATACCCATGCAGTGATAACTCTGTTTAAACATTTACATAAGTGAGGCCCCGGCTCCATTTACGTTGGGAAACAAAGCTTCTCAGATGATAGCTGTCTGCTTCTGCCCTACATCCCTGTGGCACAGGGACACCACCTTCTTTACTGATAAGGCACCAAGGTAACCAAGCAAGACCTTGAGTCCCAGGGCCCAGCATACTCTTCTGACCTTGCAAATTTGATAGGCAGCAACCAATTTCTATATGTATACAAGCAAACATAGGGGGAGAGAACAGTCTGCTCATATCTAAGCAGAATGCACCAAATATTGAGATAACACTAATTGAAGGCAAGTCTTGAAATGTTTTGAAATCCCAAGCCTTCCACTTAAAGCAACTGCAAGTAACTTGTTATGTCCCAGCTCCAAACCAACCAATACCCGTGAAAAACCGATAGCTATGTTTCAATAGCCAAAGTCACAAATACTCACAGAAAGAGGTGTGCATTATTACAAAGCCCTCATGGAAAGGAAATAAGTGGATTTGAAACTATTGAAACGCCAAACAAGCAACTATCATTGAGGAAAACTGACAATGTGGGAAAAGTTCCTTTGAAAGTGAAGTGAAGTATCAGAAAAGGAGTTCTGCAAAATGAATCAAGGCAAGATTGTTCTGATTTGGTCAGCCTTTACCCATCATGTCTCAGCTTTCCCACTTTATACTTAGAGTCTCAAGGCCTAAACAAAGATTAAGGAAACCTGTTTAATGTGACCTCATCAGAGAGAGACCGCAGAACAGCTACAGAAATACTTGTGAATAGCATTGCACTTTATTGTTGCCTATTGGTATGTAGCACGCCATGCTAAGTCCAAAACATATGAACAATAAAGTGAATTCAATTTCCATGAAAAAAAGCAATTCATTATGCTGACTGAAAACTGCACGGGGGACAAGAATCAACGAAAAGCATGGTTATTTCATTATATGCACAAGTTTAACTGCTGACACAAAGAAGTGTGCTCTTTAAAGTCAGGAGTACAAAAGGCTTCCTTGAATCCTTTGAATGCTTTCTTTTAGTGGCTAATAACAATGAAAGCAAGACTTACTGCATGGCTACATATACAACATAAAGTAACAACCTACAAATACTAACATCTCAAGAGCAAAGAAAATGTTTTTAGTATCTTTTTACAAGCAAAGAACATAGAATATTAAAATGACAAAGACCTTCCCATAACTGGACCATATTACATTTGATGGCAACAGCTTCCAGCTTTACCGTATTTTCAACACTTCTCAGAAGCAAAGAGGACAGCAGTGGTCTAACGCATTATATATGGGAGAGAGGCAGATAACACACACTTGTCTTTTACATCCATTTATTGCTGCACTAATGCAAGAGAGGACACCAGACAAAAAATAATGCTGCAAGGTCTCCTCCAGGAAAAAATAAATAATGCTATATGAAGGCTCATTCACTGTATATCATTCACAGCACAGTTACTCTCAAAGCCTCCAAATACCACCTGTTCAGGCATTGCAGAAGTGTACAGCTGGATTCTGATTCAGCTGGTGAATGGTGGAAATGGAATATTAACATCCATGTGGTCTTTTCTCAGTGAAAAAGACTCTTCATCCTAAAGATAGTCCACTCTCTTCCAGCATATCTACTCCTACTTAGACAAGAGAGTTTCAAACTGAAATATCTGCAGTCTAAATAGTATCTCTTGTCTTCTATTTTAATCTTACAAGGACAACTGCAGCAAAGAGAGGAAGACAACAGATTATGAGAACGTAGACAAAAAAATCCCAAATTGTGCTTTTATCAAACATCACCCTTCCTCATCTTCCCTTATCTTTCAAGTGCAGAAGACTTGAAAGCTCACACTAAGAGTAAGTATTTGCTTGAAAGTAGGGGGCTGGGGGAACAAATACAGCTTGCTTTCTTCCTAACATCTGCTTCCAGAACAGCAATAGGGACAGAGTCCAACGTAGGGCAACCAAGATGATTAAGGGATTAGAGCACCTCCCTTACAAGGAAAGGCTCGAAGAGATGGGGGCTCTTTAGGCTCGAGAAGAGAAGACTGAGGGGAGACCTCATCTATGTTTACAAGCACCTAAAGGGTGGGTTGAAGGATGGTGGAGCCGGACTCTTTTACTGGTTTTCAGCGATAGGACAAGGGGCAATGGGCATAAGCTGGAACACAGGAAGTTCCACTCAAATATGAGGAAAAACTTTACAGTGAGGGTGACAGAGCACTGGAACAGGCTGCCCGGGGAGGTCGTGGAGTCCCCTTCTCTGGAGATTTTCAAGACCCGCCTCAATGCAGTCCTGAGTAATGTGCTCTAGGCTATCCTGCTTAGCAGGGGAGTTGGACTAGATGATCTCTGGAGGTCCCTTCCAACTCTGTCAAATCCGTGAACCTGTGAATCCGTATGGCATTGAACTACTTTGTTATCATAATTTAGAGGAAAAAAATGAAGAAACCTACTAAATCATTGGCACATTTTGACACTGTCTCCCATAACATCCTCATTGGGAAACTAAGGAAGTGTGGGCTGGATGAGGGGACAGTGAGGTGGA
>JAOXNO010000013.1:98868816-98920740 GCA_028565335.1 Limnodromus scolopaceus | reverse complement strand
CCCTGGAAGTGTTCAAGGCCAGGCTGGATGGGGCTTTGAGCAACCTGCTCTAGTGGGAGGTGTCCCTGCCCATGACAATGGGGTTGAAAAGTAGACGATCTTTAAGGTCCCTTCCAACCCAAAGGATTCTATGATTCCTCATTGGGACCTTTTGCATGTTGCTGTGAATGTGGGCAGGAAGCAAGATAAATGTCACCTGATTTTTTGTCAGCCATTGTATATGCAGCAAGGGCCAGGGAGTAGAGTGTGTCTGTGTGATAATCAATGACATGATCTTTAAGGTCCTTTCCAACTCTAATCATTCTATGATTCTATGATTTATTTAAAAATAGCCAACAGAAAACAAAACAAAAAACCAAAACAAACTAGTTTAAGGGGTAACTTGTATTTCTGAATCAAAGCAAAACTTTAAATGTACCCATTTCTATCTGTGTGGCATCTTTATGACTTAGCAAGTTCAGCCTTTTTGTCACCACACATTTCCTTTTCAAGCTTTCATGGGATATAGGAAAAAAGACATTTCTCAAGCAGAGACAGAACAATGTCTAACCATGTCAACTGAATGGCAGAACTCTGACAGACGTCACATAGATTAGCAGGTATGAAATCAAAATTAGAGGAAAAAAAATGTCAAGATGTTCTTGTTCAAGTAATTACCAAGCACATTGCAGCCAAAACTAACATTTCCTTTCCTGTCAGCATATTGCCTCCCTTAAGTTTCCTGTCAAGAGAGACTTTGCTGCAAACTTAGTTGCAGCTTGGCCTACATTAACTTGAGGAGCAAGCGCAACACTTGAAGGATAGCATGGAAAAATAGACAAGATGTCTCTACTTCCTTATTCTTGAAGCTGTATATTGACTACCTCCTTTCTCTTGACCTATTAATATGAGAGAGAGAAGAGTAATCTGTGAAGTAAGATTTGCCCCAAAAAATCAGTTCTTCTCAGAAAAGTTAGTGTAACTGCATTGCTGATTATATCCATTCCAAGTCCATAGCTTCTCTTTCCCCCCTGCCTTTTTCAAATAATAATGAATACTAGTTAATTATAAATTGTTACAAATCTTGCACAACCACAGAAGCAGACAAAATATATAAAAGTCTTAAAGATATGCTTAATGACATGCTGCAAGCACAAAGTGGCCAAGACCAGTACTTCCTTCATGATTTGACTTTGCAAGTATTTCATGTATATCCTTCATCACATTTGCTAATGCATGCTCACCTTTCCCAACTTAAGTTTGAGATGAGCATTTAACTCCTCAAACATTACTACATCTTCCATCAAGGACCCTGTTGTATCACCTTCCAAAAATCTTAAAACAACATCCTGCTGTCCTTCTTTAGGATCAAAAATAAGGTAGTATTGCTCCAATTTGCTGCTACAATGATCATATCTTACTTCCTTGGTTCTGTGCTTGTTCCCTTTTATGTTCCAGATAACTCATTAAAACTTAACACGTTCTTCCCCCCATTATAAACCTAATATTCTAACTTTTTGTCTTTTCCTGCCTTCAGTGTAGGTTAAAATATTACGCAGTTAAACTCTTGAATACACTCTAGGCACCACCTAACTCATTTTTACAGCAGTGCCAATGAATCCTCCAAGTGCAACCGCACTACAAGCTCAGAATTCTTCAGATACAGCAAATAAAAAGGGTGATTTTCCTCAAACAGTTCCAGACAGGAGGCAAAGGACCCCAAAACTTGCATCATCATCATCATGAAATAACTTTTCTTCAGCACCAGCTTCAAGACCCTCAAGCAATATCTAGTGGGGAGTCCAGATTAAAAAATATTAAAATTGCTTATAATTTTAATTATTTATCTGCTGAGAGGGAAAGCAAGAAAATGAAGCCCTCCAGGACTAAAAATAAATAAATAAATAAATGCGTTCAAACTAGCAAAAGTGATTATCTTGTAATGGAAAAAGTCCCAGGCAGATTGAAGCAGTACTTCAGTACTTTTCCCAGTACTGAAGACGCAACAAAAAAACCAACCAAACAAATTCCACCACAGAAAAAAAAAAAAAAAAAAAAGGGGAGGGGAGAGATAAAAGCCCACTCTTTTACAGGCTTTCTACAATTTTGATGTTATAGAGGCAGAATAACGTTCAGATTTCTGGCCAAAGTAGAAGCAAGAAGCACAAGAAGGAATTTGAGACAGTTTGTTTGCATGAAACATTCACCTGAGTTTTGTACATCCTAAAGAACTAGATATTTATGTAAATAATGAAAATAAATTTGATAGAAACGTTTATGGGCTAGTCTCAGTCTTCCTAACATCCTAGAAGCAGCCCTTGCTGTGTATGTTAATTACTGTTCACAATACACACAACAATTAACTATTCACCTAAAGCTCTGGTGGATACATTTTATAAGGACAAAACCTGATGCCTAGTTTCGAAGTGCTAACATGTCACAGAACACATTTGTACAACCTTATTTTCAGAACCGTCACAACACCGTCAGAGTTTTTGCCATCAGAAAACTTCAGCCAAGCAGCATTGTACCACCACGACAACGGGGCCAATCAAGTTATTCTCAGAGCTGCTTTGCAACCTGAAAGAAGTGGATTAATGATGACAATTCTGCTGACAAGGAGATACCGCTGGCAGGAAGAAATGTGCCATCATGTTACTTTCCAGCTGGGTTCCACAGACAGCGATACTCCTGTACTTTGTCATGTGCCCAAGGTGCCATTGACTTTTCTGATCTAATTGCTCAACCTCAGTAAAAAAGCTGAGGGAGGATTTCAGCTTTTCTTTTACCCAGTTTGTTACTGAAGCATCTTTTATGCTATTACTCTTTCTTGCTTTCCCTCTAGATATAACTGTTAGTCTGATAAAGCTATGCTTCAATTACTAACAGATTGCCCAGTTATGAAAGGTCCTACTTTAGTCAAACAGAGACAAAATATAGATTCTTCATATAGATATTGCTGTAAACACATAGGTGCTGCACGTAAGAAATACATAAATATTTGAGACCTTTTTTGATAAAGACAGACATTGCCCTCACATTAGTCTCACCTCCATCTTTCCCACTGGGTTTTTACTTCTGTCTGCACATCATCCCTCAGTCAGCCACAGCAGGTAGCAGAAGTCTTTCATCTTTCATGGACAAGGTAAGGTAGCAGCAGCAAGGAACTTTGGGGCAGAAGTAACTGTTGCCAAAAACAAGCTATCTTTTTTTTTTTTTTTTAACTAAGTGAGAACCTATCAACAACATTGTTGAAACAAAAACCTGTCACCGTCTCATTGTGCCCATAACAGAATCAAAGTGCTAGAAAATTTTCCAGAGATCATCTAGTGTGTTCTCAAGATAGATTATTTATATCTAAAGCCATATGTATTCTATGGCTAATTCAACCCACTTATAACAAGTAAACATTTCACACGATTCAGAACCTATACAGTATAAGTGACACCAAGAGGAAGGCAGGAAAGCCCCAACAGGGGCTTGATATTCTAACTCTGAGAGAGGATTAAAGCTTGCATTTCTGAAGGCTGAACAAAAGAACTGATAGAGGTGAGAGGTATTTTTCATTTCAAAATAGCTCCCCTTTTTTTTTTCTCCCTCCAGTGCTGCTCCTTTTTTCAGTAACCTTGAAAAACAGAACTTAACTTTCTCAGGTGATTAAGAGATGCAGTCTGACCACTAAGGACACTTCTGGCACTCCAGCCCTCTCCCAGGTTTTGTCTGGAGTGGGGAGAACAGCTTGGGATGGTGATGAGGAAGACAACCAGGGGTAGCTATTTGGGTATAAAATCCAGTTGTGTTAAAATACAGAAGTCTATGCAGAAAATGCACAAAACTTGCTTTATTTTTGTAAAAATGAAAATCCTCAAGGAAAAACAGAAAATCTATCACTCTAGGCTGACCCCCATATCCTTCTTTTATTTTTCATTTACAAGCAACAAACTGCCATATATAGAATGCAATGATTTTTGGAAAATATACAGACTTGAAAGCTACAAATTTTGTCTCATAAAGTTGATAGGGAAAGAAACAGAAAGAAAGAGGTAGAAGGAAAAAGATTTTCCATTCTCACAAGATTTTCCCTCATTTTCCCCCATTCCAGTCAAAAACTCTACAGCCAGCAAAGTCACCTGGATTTAGGTCAGCTTTTACACTGCCACGTGCAACCACCTAAGAGGCCTGGTTCACACTAGCTTAGAGATACACATTAAGCCACCGTTGCTTTCCTCAGTAGCGTACAGCTGTCACACCGATCGTCGCAACACAAACAGAAAGCCGGATTGGCTTTGGAGAAGAATCAAACCAGCGGAAAAATTCTTACATAGATGGAGTCCCGCAGATGAACCCAATCTGTGAAAGAGGCCTTCTCGTTGCTGCTAAAGAAGTTGGATCCCTCCCCATTTCGTGTTACAGAAGAACCAGCTGTTGAAGCTCAAACTGTGCTAGTCCAGCCCATCTGCTCAACACTTGCTGCAGAAGGGCACACACAGTGAAAGACAGACAGGGAAAACACAGGATTCACACAGGCCATCCTTGGAAAAACAGAGGATAAGATAAAGATTGTTTTTTTTTTTTTTTATATGTCTCTAGGCCACAAAGCAAGTCAAAATTCGCTTCTGATCCTTTACTTATCACTACTGTCATACAGGTCATTATGTTCTTTGAAAGATTTTGCTGTCCGTGCACCCCCAGACTAAAGCAAATCCTCAACAAATGCCACTTGTTATCCAAGGTCCAGACAGCTCCTAAGCCTGGAAGACAGCACAGCAAATGCAAACAGGCTTGTCTGCATTGCTTTCCCAAGACTATCCCTACCTC
Source organism: Limnodromus scolopaceus (assembly GCA_028565335.1). Classification (NCBI taxonomy): domain Eukaryota; kingdom Metazoa; phylum Chordata; class Aves; order Charadriiformes; family Scolopacidae; genus Limnodromus; species Limnodromus scolopaceus. The sequence continues at coordinate 98,915,943 of JAOXNO010000013.1, read as the reverse complement.
TCACCAGGATTAGCAGCATCCTTCAGCCGCAGCAAGTACTATTTGTGGAAACTCACGCAGAGCTCTGGGTCCTGAGCGGCCTCTCCCCTGGCCCTTCCTTCAGGCCCCGGCCACCACACAGGATCTCCCCTGAGGTGTGCAGCAAACATGAGGACAGACTGAGAGTTGCAGTTGTTCAGCCTGGAGAAGAGCAGGCTTCGGGGAGATCTGATTGCAGCCGTTCAGTACTTAGAGGTGGCTTACAGGAAGATGGGGGCCTGTCGTGATAGGACAAGGGGTAATAGCTTTAAACTAAAAGAGGGAAGACTTAGACTAGATAGAAGAACTAAGATATACAGGTGGTGAAACACTGGAAGAGATTGCCCAGAGAGATGGTAGATAAGCCATCCCTGGAAACATTCAAAGTCAGGTTGTACAGGGCTCTGAGCAACCTCATCTAACTGAAGATGTCCCTGCTTATTGCAGGGGAGGTTGGGCTAGATGACCTTTAAAAGTCCCTTCCAACCCAAACTGTTCTATGATTCTACCCCCTCAGTGGTGACCTCATTCTCAGGAGACTCTGAGGAGCCAGCTGGATCCACAGGACGACAGTCCAACTTTACCCTAGAAAGGTTACTTCGAGTACACTTGTCCAGTAAATCAAACCTAGATGGCTTTCCCTCGAAATTATGTTCCTGAAGACACCACCTCATGAAACAGTGTATGACTTTGCACAAAGAGTCATACAGGGGGCCCAGGGGCTAAGTTTGCGCTACTAGAAAAGCATAACTAGGTCTCCTATACATACACATTGAAATAACTCTTCCCATTGCCAGGCAGCTCAGTGTAATGGCTCCTTAACAACAAACAGGTTTTACTTCATCTTTTTGTTTAGCTTGTCTTTGAAGCTACAAACTAGCCGAGCAACTTTACCAGCATTTGTGGAAACAATGCATTGCACGCTGTAACTGAGCACTTAAAGTTCATTTAAAGTTAAAGTTAATCTGGGTCTCTGACAAACTACGCATAGTACCAGAGCTTCCTTTCTTTTTCTCTCATGTCTCTCTTCTCTCAGAAATAATAGGTTTTTTTAAAACTTTACTTCTAAAAGATACAAACCATTTTGTAAGCCAAAACCAATGTATTTTCCTCTCCCCACCCCAAATAAATTTAGCCTCTATCAGATAAAGAAGGCTCTCTGAAAAGAGTCCTATCTCCTAGCCTGAGCAATTAATCATCTTAGTAACAGCAGACTGTGGAAAAAGTCAAAGAATGCATTTCATAAAAGCAAATCCTATATTTTTCTGTTTTTTTCTTTATAAAATAAAGAAAAAAGCTAAAAAAATGACTCCAAACTGATGAGCTCTGAAACAATGTATTGTCAAAGCTTTTCCAAACTGGCAAAACCTACTGGATGATTAATAAATATGTTCTGTAAGTAGAAGGATGAACTACTAATGGCAAGTCATGGTTTGTGCACCAATTTCTTAAAAATCTATGTTGAGTAAGGACAAATTTTTGACCCAATATACTTGCATAAAGGTACCACTATTGCTTGAATTGATACTGAATACTGAAAAGCATTTCTGAAAAATAAAAAAGGAACCTCACCCTACAAACTGCATAGTTGCACTATGCAAACTAACTGAAATAAGCTGTTTGCTAAAAGGCTATTCAGAGAAGACCATCATCAGTACTTAATAGCTGACATGGACCATTGAGTAGGCAAAGCATCTATGTTCTGCAGAGTGAAAACTGCTTACCTGGGACAGATCTATTAGGCTGTGCAGCTTCATTGATAGGAACAAAATTATAGACATGACAGTACCACTGAGGATATTAGATCATAAAGGAATGAGACAAAAAGATTACTGTAGTAACGGATGGACTGTTAAACGCCTGGCAAGTCTATTATTTTTTCCACTCCTGATTTCTTAGCATTGTCATTCCACTTCTAATTGCCTAATTAAAGGAACTGTGTGATATTAACAGCACATCTACTTCTTGTGGAGAGCTGAATCTTCAGCTTAATCTTCAGAAGACTGAATCTCAGAAGACTGAAGATTAAGAATGCATGATCTCTTGCCACCTTTGCAACAATGACAGAAGCAACATTAGCAAAAGAAATAGCACACTTTTTGTTAGAAAGTCCCTAAATTCTCTAAGAACACGAAGTCCATAATCTGTTGACAAGTAGAGCACCTGTCACTTACCCCCAGCCTCAGAACACCAAGGAAGCACCATGTACAGTGAAATGCAAAGTTCACAATTCCAGTGTAAGACAAGAGGAGCTAACAATTCATGGGAAAACAGGCAATTCATCTGTCATTTTAGGTTATTACATACCATGATCCATAGAGTCAGCATACAGATGCAAGCTCATACTTAGCAGCTTACAAACAACTGTCAGGAAAGTCTTGGGCTGGCTTGATTTGCTGATAGGCTTGGGGTGCAGGTAGCGCTCTCATAGGCAGCAGGGCCAAGAATCCCAGAAGCAAGACTAGTTCACAAATACAAAATGGCAGCAGAGCTGATGACTCAATGATCCCAAAGGCCTTTTTCAACCTGAGTGACTCTCTGATTCTAACTTGGTGCAGCTTGGACTTTAAACACTGCTTTTATTAAATGGAGAGCTACGTAAGAGCCGTGCAGAGGAAGAGTGAAAAGCTCTCTGTTTTGAAGGTCTTCTCTCTAGCAGTGTGAGCGGGTCAAAAAGCAGGACGACTCTTCTGAAGCAGCTCAGCTTTCTAAAATATAAAGCATGGATCAGTAGTTTTACAAGTACTTTATTCCTATCCACTTTGTGCCAAAATCACAGTATCACAGAATCACCTGGGGTTGGAAGGGACCTTTGGAGATCATCTAGTCCAACCCCCCTGACAAAGAAGGTCTGCCTAGAGCAGGTTGCACAGGAACATGTCCAGGTGTGTTTTGAGGGTCTCCAGAGAAGGAGATTCTACCACCTCCCTAGGCAGCCTATTCCAGTGCTCTGCTACCCTCAAAGTAAAGAAGTTCCTCCCCATGTTTAGGTGTAACTTCTTCTATTCAAGTTTGTGCCTATTTCCTCTTGTCCTATCCCTGGGCACCACTGAAAAAAGACCCACCCCATCCTCTTGACACCCACCCTTTAAGTATTTATAAGCATTAATCAGATCCCCCCTCAGCCTTCTCTTCTCTAGACTAAAAAGACCCAAGTCCCTCAGCCTCTCCTCGTAAAAGAGGTGCTCCAGGCCCCTAATCAAAATGATCAATAGCAGCTTATTCCTCAAGCTTGGCCTAATTCACCATGTTCTTCAAATGATAGTGAGTGGCTTAATTTTTAGATGTTCAGTTAGCATCAACTTAAAAAAATTTATGTCCTTTTGAAAAGCATAACAGCAATTCAGCATTTCTAGAGAGCAAAGAGTGCAATACAGGTGCCTTACTTGGTGCGTAAAATTGATGCACACAACTGTTCAAATTGCTTTTGGAAATATTTGCCTTAAGTGTTCAGCAAAATAGACAACCCATCAGGACAGTTGCATGTGCTCTTTTAGCCAAACTTAAAAAAGTTCGCCTCATTTTACCTCCTACTATTCCCTTCTATTCCCAATTTATTCTCTTGCCTTGTCTGCAGCCCTTCCAAAACACATAGTCAACACTACCCTCAGAGTTATTCAAACAAACAAAACCACAGTAGTAGGACAGTTATTGATCCCATCTTTATAATTTTTAGATTGTGCTCAAGAACTGAAAAATGGGTTTTACTTCGATTGTTCCATGGTCAATAGCATTCTTCACAGGCTAAAGGACTGATGCAGGTTATCATAAAACATTTCCTTGAATTTCTTAAATACTGTGAAATTTTCAGTTTTATATAGACTCAGAGGTATACATTCTACCTTTACTTCTGCCAACTTAAAACTTTAAAGAAAATCCTTACAACAACTTCAGTTTAATAACATTCATCATTACCATCGGTAACAACCTCAGATTCTGAAATACTGACAAAGTTTTAGCTCTTCATAGTGCTCCCTAAAATCTTTGAAATACATTGCAGGAACTGATCCTTCACATCAAATGCTGCCAAGCATAGCCTCTAGAAGCTGCATTAAAAATCAATTGCTAATCAATTTAGCCATGGTGAAGAATGTTTTAACCAGAATTTTTCATAGTACCTCCAAGGAACATAGCATTTCTCAGAAAACATTCAAAATAACCATAGGCTCCTTAGTCCTTAAAGTATTGTAACCTCCAATTTAAAAGACAACCAATTTGCAGCATGTTGCTGTCTCAAAAAGGCCCAGCTGTAAGTTACTTTAGAAAGCTCCAAAATGTTTTGTCCAAGCATGAAAGACTAGATTTGTCATAGTACTAGTCTGCACTGTATACTGTAGAGAGGATTTAACCACTGAGCAGAATAACCGCAAATTTACTTCCAAATTCATCATTTTGAATACTATAGCAGTTATAGTTTCCTCTAAATTCTATAGCTGAGATTACCAGGTTGCAAAATTTATTGTAACAGAAGAAAATATTAAATCGAAGCAACCAGTTCATTTGTCTCACTAGCCAAAGACCTTGTCAGAAGTCACAAACCTCCAAATTTGTTCATTCATGCTGAAGTATCCCCAGTATATTTTTACTAATTGCACCATCTACTGGCAGAATCTTACAACTGTTTTCAATCGATTCCCCTACATACAAATTTTGATACTTCGGTGGTTCCCAACCATCTAACAATCCTTGAAACATCACAGGCAATTTCTGTAAAGTTCATAAAAGGCAATAAGAAAAGGAAATCCATTTTCAGACTTAAATTAGCTATTAGTGTTCCTTCATCTCAACTTGAAAAAGGTACCTAAATCAAAGAAAATTGAAATCACTGCCTTAGTTCAACTATTAAAACAATTTATCAGTGCTTACTCCCCTTCTAAGCCCTCAAAAAAGAAAAAAAATAATCCATAAGATCCAGAAGACACAGAAATATTTTCAAGATCTGGTTAGTGTAATGCTGGTGGACACATGACACAAGCCAAAAAAGCAGGACCATAGTAACTCAACTTTGAAAAAGAACTATATGAGAAAACAAAAATAGATAGTGTGCATGGTAACTGGAGTAGCCAAGGAAAATATTATCATTCTTATTTTTACTTTTTCATGCATTTAAAGCTTATAACTCATACTCATGCCAAAGCAGGCAAAGTGAAAACAAGCAAATAACTCATCTGTGTACCATCTAGACTATAAATATCAACCCGTATATAACATCAGTGGCTTATTACTGGGGCATCATAGCAGTAACAGATCACTGGTACGCTTTCCCCCAAAAAACCACTATTTTTTTCTAGTATTTTGCAGTATTTAAAAAAGTTTCATAATGCATACTGGATCTGTCTTAAGCTGTATAGCAGCAGGAACAGCAAAAAAATCAGTTAGTCTTCAGAAACAGTCACTGAACACAGTGAGCTTCTACCTTCATTTTTATGAGGTCATTTACATCCACTTCTGTCCTTCCCTATGTTTTACTAGGCTTGAAGTCTTTCTCTAGTCTTGCCTGCAGTGCCCCTGCCATTCTTCACTGGAAAGAAAGAAAGAAAAACACTGGACAAGTTCTCTGCCTGCTTCTCTCTGACACATCACAAGATGTAATCACTTCTACTTGGAAGGGGCATTTGTCCAAAGGGAGACCTTTGGAAACATAAGGTAAAGCTTCTCAAAATAAAAAACCTCAATGTACATTTTAAGATACATTGTTAGAATACAATCATGCATCTCTTTTGCACATAGCTAAGAGTTAGTTTTCTAATTTCAAGAGAGGAAAAGACATGTTTCAACTGGATAGTACCATGAGAAGTATTATTATTATTTTTTAGTATTAAAAGAAACTGAAGGATTTGTTGATTCAGTGAAACACATGGTCATAGTGAATATCTTTGGTAGTCTTCATGAACTCCCTAACTAGAAGCACCTTTGGGCAGTATAAATTAACATAAAATGGCTTTATCAAGTACACAAAGCCACTGAGGGTGATAAAAACACTTTTCAGCTTCCAGTAGAGATACACATCATAATTGCATAAGCCTGTAACAGAGCAAGACCTGGAGGGATTCACGACCCCATTGTCTTTGAGCCTTGATTTCCTTATGACAAGAAGCAGGAATAAGAGCTACCGTATGCTCTGGCCAAGCCCATGATCTGGAGGAGTCTGGGTCAGGGATCACAGAGCACACCACAGGACGAGGGCGTTGTGCTGTTGCATTGAGGACGCGCTGGGAGGAGAAAACGGTCAACCCACCCAGAAAGATCACCCAGTTACTTGCTGACATACAAGAAATGCTGGCTTCTGAAGGTTAGTGTGCTGCATTGCGTCCTTGGTACATCAAGGCAACATCTATATTCCTCAAGATCTACATTACTAGTGGACTATTTTTACCTCAGAACAAGGGACTAAATAGTCTTCCTATACACATCAATTGCCACTAAATTACCGTGAGACCTACTCCAACCTGCAGAAGAATCTATTTGTATCCTCACTGCAGTTTTGGCAGTACATCTATTACTTTGACAACTCTCACAACTGTAAGAATATGTGTAAACCTTGATATAAAGAAGAAATACTGCTTTCATTACCTTAAAATAGCATTAGATAAGCAAACCTGCCAACTAGATCAGAACACTTCGCTGTTCTACTGTGTTCTAGGGGAACCATCTCCTCCCTTGTACCTCTGCCTTTCTGGTAGTTTGCAGCAATACACCAGGGAATACAAAGAGCTCAAAACCTGCAACAGACTCTCTGTGTCAGCCATGATAACTATCTACTCCAAAAGGCTTTTATTCACATGTAGCGGCTTGCAAACATTCGCTGCCCATTTGCTAGGTGAAGGTAAAGGGGTGATCTTTTCTTCTGTGCAGTTTTAAAAGGCAGATAATTGCAGACAGATAATCACGGGTAGAGCCTGTAGCCTACCACCACTCCAGAAAAACACACTGCTGACCTGTAAAGAGACAGGAATCAGCGTCAGAAAAATGCTGCCTTATGAATTTAAAAGGCACCAGAGGAGAAAGAAAATTTTCTCTTTTTTCTATTAGAGATTATTTCTGATGCTCCTCTGGTCTGAAAAACTCAGTGGCTGAATAAATCAACTGTTTGTGCTACGTGTCCTTGCCTCTCCGATCTGTAACCTCAGTAATTTGTCCCCCTGCAAAATGTAATGCTGTCTTAAGGATTTTTGAAATCGTACATGACCAACTCCACATCCACTAGATGACTCCAGATGCCCCAACAGCACAGCTCAGAATTTGTCTTTGTCGCTTCTGCCCCCTGCTACCTTTCCCAAACTTATCCATTCTAGGATGAAAGAGGCTGCTCTAACCTGGTCACAGCCCTGCAGCTCCTACTACCCTGAAAAGGCTCTCCTTGTTTTAAGGTGTAGCAAACCTCCGGAGCAGAGTGACAGTTCTTCAACACTACCAATCTGGGAAGCATTTGAATACTGTAGAAAAGTTAATTATATTACTGATATTGCAGTAAGATTGTTAAAGAAAATATACCATCCAAGAAACACTGTGCAACAAATAAACAATCAAAGATTATTTAGGAATCAAAGATAAATGGAATGAAAGAGTGAATTGGAGAAGAGAAGGAAAAAAATATTTATGGCAATTCCTGTCATGCAGGAGTATTTCATTATACTGTTAAAATAAAATACCATTTTCACAATGCAATTATGCCACAGAGTAGGAATGATTTCACTAGAAATTCACAGGTTTGGTTTGCTAGGCTTGAGCCCGCAGAAAGAACTTTTACCTCAATGGTCCCCGACACAATATTGCTACATGAAGATAACACCTTCTAACTTTTTTAATTAGTTCCACATGCAACTCCATACACATTTGGAAATCAGAAACCGGAGGAATGAATTTTTCCCTAAAGTCTTGAAAGAAGAAAACATCATTTTGTAAAGTTCATCTCCAAGTACAAGAGACATTAACATCTGCATGCCCTCACCTAACCTCCACTGGTCTCAGGAAGCAGATACTCAATCATCCTCCACATAAAAATCAAGAAATACGGAAAATTACAGAAAAGTAAGTATTCAGCTTTAAGTTAGACTAAAACATTAGCAGCCACTTGTTATTCCCTATAGATGCATAGATTATTACAGCATAATGAGTCTCTTGCTAATTTCTCTGCCATTATGGTTTAATTAGGATGCAACATTTATCCTGGATGCATTCCTATTCTCTCCCTGCCTAAAAGGGCTTAGAAAGCTCTCATTAGCTCAGCAACACAGAGGAAGAACTGAAGATTGGTGTCATGGAACAGGGGGCTGCTCCACAAGAAAAGTCAGTCTGTGGCCAGAGCAGGGCATTGCCCCACCAAAAAGGGGCACCACCACAGAACCTGAGTAGAGCCAATGTGGGGACCATCACACAAGGTGAGGTAGGTCCAGGGTCAGTCTGGGATGTTCATGCTCTTCACAGAAAGATGTGGAAAAATAAGGACACCTTATTTCAACCTTAGTTGCAGGACCAAGGTGAGGACCGAGTCATATAAGGATCTAAAAGCAAAAGTTAATTGTAAATTCAAGGCCATAAAGAGGCCGTACTTTACCTACCCATGATTTAGCTTGCTGAATTCAAACTCACAGCCATTACTTAAACCAAGCACCTTCTAACAAATATATGGAAACAAGACTGCCCAGAATTGTTGTTTCACGATACTAGAAAGAATTTTAAGAACTCTTATTTCATGGTGAGAAATAATTACTTGGTGTACGTCAAAATGAGCTCATGTTCAGGGAGACCAACCCAGCCCTACCCATTGTATGAATTACATGTTTCTTTCTCTTATTCAGCATCTGTGCCTTATTTTGAGCACAACTGTAATGGTAACAGCCACGTAAATCTGGCATAAATTCAATAAAGGTAATGAACTCGATCCAGATTTTTACCAGTTGGAGAGTAGTTTGGGCTTTCAGTAGACAAATGGACCACAGGCTGTGAAACAAGCATATTGAGAATGAGAAAGTCCAGTTGTTTAAGGACAAGGATGAAAATGAACATGAGCAGCTGCCTCCATCACTCACCAGTCCATCTAAACGAGGCAAGGTTTCAATTGGAAAGAGTTGCACAAATATATTACAGAGCATATGAAAGCACTAATGGCTGCAGAGACAGCTTTACTTTAGATGTTTCCAGAACTGTAGGGTCTACTTTGCAAAACTGGAGCCAGTTCACAAAATAAAGTGTTTTATTTCATAGTTACTTGAGTGAGTACTTAAGTTTTGAAAACCTTCTCTTTGGCTCTCTTTCCTCTCCCTATTTAACTTAAACAAGGCATACCTGGTTGGGGGGAGTTGGATGTGGGGGAGGAATTCTACTAGATTGTCATCTGCATTCAGCTCTAATTTCCTTTGAATGCACATATATGTGTGTGTTATGCCATACAGCTGTAAGGATCCATTTTTTGTGAGCACTTCAGAGAAGACTCAATGTTATTTAGCACCTACTACCCACAGAGATCCTGGTACCCAGCTAGAGTTCCTAAACAAGTAGATAGTATAATTGTAAAAATAATACTGCTATACAATAAATTTTCAAAGCCAGAAATCTAATTTAACATTGTTCCTGTCATATTCAGAGCTGTCCATATATTTCTACCATCCTCTTCAGTTAGATAAACACGCTGGCAGAAAAGCACTTTCCAGTGGGACTATTATACTAACAGCTGTTTCAATATTCGGTTTTTACAGAAATTTCAAACAGCTGATACATGTTTTCAGTGATAACCAGTCAAAAGCCTTGAGCTTAAAAATCTCCAAAGAAAAAGAAATCTCCTGTGCCCTGTTAAGTGATTTTGCAGCAGAAACAGAATGACTCACATGAAGTGCAAGCATTAACACTTCTAACATGTAGTCATGGGTCCTCATCCTCCCATCCCTAAGCCTGCTTGCTCTCTGCCATTTTAGCCTATTTTAAATCCAGAGGAATAAAGCAGCAAGTCTCTCCAGTTATGATCCACAAATAGTGTAATACAAGTGATCCATATCCAGCCTGTAAAGCCAGACTGGAACAGCAGTTAGCAGTAATTTTAATAGTCTCTCAAAAATTCACATTACAGGCTGAGCAGCTTATTTATCACTGTGGTTTTCCTTTGAGGTTGAGGTATTATATCTTCAGGAAGTAACTGTCCTGTCTGGGCATCTCAGCAACTCAACATACCCTGGATCTGTGTCCATACACGGATACTATGAAAAGAAAATTTCTGGGAACTTTCTACTACTTGTGCACCACTAGTCAAGTACCAAGCTTTTGTGAAAGCAGTCCACAGCTCTATTTCCAGCAAAGTAGTGCTAAAACCAGATACAGCTTTGAGAGAGAGATGACCTACTAGCCAGCATCCATCATGGGTGCCAGTACAAACTGCCACCACTAGCAGTCAGCGCAACGGTCAGTGTGCTGTTGGAGTGACCTCGGGACATTCATGCCAGGGCCCAATACAGAACTGCAGGAGGTCTGATTGCAGATTATGTTTTGCAGCAATCCCATTTTCCTGCAGAAACCTTTTCATATCGTTCCAGAGAAAGGAAGAAGAATATGATGCAGCAGTGGATGCATGAACTCTCCTACAGCAGGAGAAAAAGCAAACAGGGAGCAGCTTTCCCAATAACAGTAAACCCACTCTGGAAAGCATCACACAGTACATGCAATTTGGTCACTATGCCACAGGTGGCTGCCCTTTCTCAGTTAATCCTGGGACACTATACATCAAGCAACACAAATTTTCCTGAGATACTGCAGTAACTAAGCACGGTGAGCAATATCCTTTCCTCTTTATTCATTGAATCATTAATTCAGATATCCTCAGTATGCATTAGCAATGCCCAAGGAGCAGAAGCAAAGTACAAGCAACATACAAAGCTCTTTTCTCCTGAAAGTTGTCAGATTTCAAATAATATATTTGAAATACCAGCAATCTTAGGGTAATGCAGCTCATTGAATTAATTGGTAGATATCTATATGTTTCAGAAGCTATTAAGAAAGCAAGAGACTCTCCCACTAATTCAATAAGCTTTGGAACAAGTCCCAAAACCATTAATACTTAGGAAATTTACCTATCATTCCTATTCAATTATATAGAATTCAGAAGCTGCATCAAGAAAAAAATATATCTCCAGCAGCAAACCTCAATACATGGTTTTGCTCTGCAGTCCATGTTATACATGTTTATATTGCTGGGAAACAAGTGCAGCAGCTTGGGTCACTCAATACAGCAAGTTCTCTAAGCCAGGGTGATGCTAAGTGAAGTTTTTCAGAAAAAACTATGAGTTCCTTAAAAAACAAATTCAGCTAGACATTAATGCCTCCCACGAAAAAAGCACTGAGGTTTTGCAGTCAAGGAAAAATTACTGCATGAGGAAAAAATAATTTTATATACTTGCAGTGCCTTCTGCAGCTATCGTAGATTTGAAACATCGATACCTTGTTGGAAGCAACTTGACAAGTCATAAGAAGGCAAAAAAGGTGCCATAAACCAGCACTGTAATCTGTTGACAAAATGGATAATATCTGCTCTGCTGGATAATAATAAACTTACCAACACATTAGCAGATCATCTTTTATCCAAAGGATCTTCAGTCAGCCACAAACTATAACTGACACGTCTGTATCAAACTATATACCCAAATGCGCATCTCTACGCCATGTGCATACGCACACACACTCATACACCCCCTTTCACTAAATTACAACTGCTGAAAGAGACACCAGTATAGCAATTGCTGAGTGGCACACTCTTTTCTTGCATATTGAATCCACAGACTTTCTTCAACAGCTGCCAAATTCACCCCACGTTCACTCAGCAGGATGTGAGCCTTGCTGTTTAAATGGCTTCAGGTGAGTCAGAAAAGAATCTGTCTAGTTACAATTCTGCTCCGAAAATAGCACCATGCTTATTCCCAAACGTTGCAGCAAGAGATGGGCCAGGTAATTTCTTGGCTAAGACTTGGAAGATATCTGCATCAAGATGCCATACTAATTGGTATTTACCATATTCAATTCATTCCAGCCATGGGGAGACAGACCAACCAAAAAGAGATGGTTCTAACAAGTAGCACCATTCTCTCTGACGCCAGGAGAGCCCTGGTATCTTAATAGCTATGAAAGTCAGCAAAGGAAGGCATGTAGTTACTGTATTATTTCAGCTCTAAAGGTGTAATTTAATCTTACCTGTCAAGAACAGGGCTACATTTGTGTCTTCTTAGTTTTCTAGTAAATTAGATACAGTTTCTTTCTTTCCCCATAGAAGTATCACAAATGCAGTGGTTTAACACTTCAAAAGTCTCCCAAGTGGCTTTGAACAAGTCAGAGAAGGTCAAGTTTCAGAGCACTTAATTTTTATTCCCTAAATTATTTAATCCAGTCCTTAAAAGCTTGTGAGCATATTTAGGTATTTGGCCCAGAACTTCTGATATTTTAAAACTGGTCCTACCAGAGGAAACACCGAAAATGAAGTCAGTGAATGTGACATTGATAAAAAAAAAATAAAATTTTCAAAACCAGATTACTACAAGCCAGCACTAAAAAAATCATAATAATGGTAATAACAGACTAAACTCACCCCTGAAGCAAGTCTACATCAAAACATTCAGAGATGTGACTACATAATAGGGGGAAGAACAAGATTTGCAAGGGATCTTGCCATTCCAGGGTTGACAGAGTTTTCTTTTTTCTGTAATGGAAATAGACAGATTGGAAACATTTATCAAGCACAGGACACATAATCAAAGATCTGTAGTCAGACCTCTGCACTCTTAGCAGTCAGAATAAACCAAAAGTAGCAACCAAAATGTTCTCCTGAACTCAGTTAATTCCAATCATGTTGTTCTCTTTCTTCCGTGACAAGTTACCACTGAATAAAACATGTACGTTTTTCAAGAAAAACCTTAAGAAAGGACTAGCTGGCAAAAATAAAGACTTTCATTGCTATAAATCAATACATAAAATTTATTTAAATACATCAAGGCATACAGAATTTTCAGTCTATGCCCCTATATACAAAAGTAGATAAGGCATAAACTTAGGCACAAAGGCAGATAGTCTTATATTCAAATAAGCAAAACCATTATAATTTAGTGAGATCAGACACAAGGCAATAAAAAAAAAAGCAGATTTTTGAGTTTTAAAAAGAAAAACAATAAACAAACATGTCCTTGAAAAACAATTAACTCTTTTCTAAATAGCTGAATATTTTTATTATGTGCTGGACAATAGTATGAAGATAATGCTAAGAAAGTCACTCTAACTATGCATGTTCTCATGGGAGGGACTGGGTGATGCAACATATGACAATGTGCCTGTGCCCCACACTGTGCAGTAGGTCAACAATGGGAAAATAACCCTCTTCCTTCCTCAGTAACATTAATTCATTATTATACATCAAAAATACATCTGAAAAAAACCTCAAGGGGATAGCTGATGCCTTTATATATAAATATTCTGAGAAAGCTGAGCTGGAGAGACAAGCTCGAGCTGAGCTGCATTCAAGAACAATTCAGCTGAAGAGTGACAGGTTTTTATTTCTCAAAGTAACAATTAAATGACAAACATATTCAGCAAAACAGATTCTAGGGTCATACAAGTGACAAAAACACTACACTTGGGAAACTCCAAGGCCAAAGACAGTGCACTACCTAACTGTTCTTTAAAGTAAATTTCATATTCTTCCAATATCCTCCAGCTGATTCATCAGCATGGTTAATATGAACCATGCCTCCCTTGCTTGCCAGGAAATAAAAAGCACGTGTTTTCAATAGGTATGTCACGTGGAATCACAGGTATTCCAGGCAATAAAGGTGGTGGCATGATGCTCTGCTAGAAAAGCAGTTTCTTGTAGGAGACACATCAGTCTTGCAACTGAGAGACAGTGAAAACAAATTTTCCTGCTCAAAAGCATAAAAACCAGCTCTCCTAACCTTTATATCTTTTTTTTTTTTTTTAATTACAGTTTCACCTTCAAAAAATAACCTCATTTTTGCTTTAGTGTTTTAAAGTGAAGTTCAAGGTAAGTCATTGCAGTGTATCTTGGTCTGGTGTAATACTGAAAACAATGTAGAATTTACAGGTTTGTTGGAATTTAGCACTGCTCAGGAAAGCATTTCACTCTAGCACCTACTACTGATTCTGAAAGACTGGTGGGATAGGACGATCCTGCTCACGACTACGCACCTTGGAATTGCTAGATTTGTCCAAGATGGTATGACCTGCCCTTGTTTAGCCAAGATTTCAAGTTACTTCTGTATCTAGAGAGTGATAGGTGGCATCGTGCCCTTGTTCAAAGGCTAGGGGATGACTTTTGCCCAAAATGCCCACCACTGAACCTTTGGCGATTTGCTACACCAGATTCTGAACTCCACGCTGGGACTAGAAATCAGAATTTTGGTCCTAAAAGTATCAACATGGCTTTCAATAGCTAACCGCCTGAGCTCTTCACAGGCCTTTCAGCTATTTTCAATGCCCTTCAAACAGCAGAAGTAGTGGGGAAAAAACAATTTCATAAGTCGTCTCTCCCAGAGAAAGGAGCTGGATGAACCTCTGTCTCCAAGACTCATGCTAGCACTCTAGCCACAAAGGCATCCTTCCTCTCTATGTTCCTCTCTGCTGAAAACTCTCACCACAGAAGAAAGTCTTTCACTAGCAGTTAATTTACTTGTCTTAGATTATGGTATTTCAAAGTGTTATCTTCACACAAAGGAAAACATCATGAAATCACCCAGGGGGTAGGCGGGGGGAGGAGAAAGAAAGATATTTGCTGCTGCATCTCTCACTGTGAAATCTATCTTCCTCACTGGGATACTGCCATAGGGGCATGCTATGATATAACACCAAAGCCAATGCTGAATGTCACTTACTCCCTTGGCAATGACAACTGCAAATGCAAAAAAGGCCAACTGGGTGTTGACATTTTGTGTCCAATTCACACATTTATACACCTCATTTGCTGGGCTCACTATTTGTATTCTTTCAAAATGAGATTGAAAAGGGTTGTTTCACTTAGGGAAAATGGAATTAAAACAAAAATGAGTGCAGCTGACTCAAGGAAAAAAAAAAAAAAAGATGGGAAAAGAGCTTATTCTAAAACTGTCAAGATTATTTCTCTGCTTTTCAACTTCCTGGCTTATGATTTTCACATAAGACTAAGTGTCATGGTTTAACCCCAGATGGAAACTAAGCCCCACACAGCTGCTTGTTCACTCCTCTCACAGTGGGATGTGAGGGAAAGAATCAGAACAGTAAAAGTGAGAAAATTCATGGACTGTGATAAAGACAGTTTAATAGGTAAAGCAAAAATTGCACACAAGAAAAGCAAAACAAGGAATTCATTCACTGCTTCCCATCAGCAGTTCACCCATCTCCAGTAAAGTAGGGCTCCATCATGCGTAACTGTTACCTGGAAAGACAAACACCATAACACCCACCCTCCTCTTCCTTCTTCTTCCCCCAGCTTTCTATGCTGAGCATGACATCATCTGGTATGGAATATCCCTTTGATCAGTTGGGGTCAGCTGTCCCACCTGTGTCCCCTCTCAACTTCTTTTTCACCCCCAGCCCACTCACTGGTGGAGCGGTGTGAGGAGCAGAAAAGGCCTTGACTCTGTGTAAGCACCCCTCAAGGGTAACAAAAACATCCCTGTGTTATCAACACTGTTTGCTGCACAAATCCAAAACATAGCTCCTTATGACCTACTGTGAAAAAAATTAACTCTATACCAGCCAAAACCAGCACACTAAGTAAAAACTCATGTCAACACTCCTGTCAAGTCAGACATTTTATGGAAGCAAGCAGTTATTTAATATCATACTTACTACCATTGCTAATGAAAACTGATTGAAAGCCATTTGGTCTCATGGCAGTCCATAAAGTCAGGTTTTGTCCTGTACTGGCACTGGAGAGATTTTGTAAAATTGCACAAGTGCTGAAATCCTGACCTGACATATAAGAAACAAAAGTTGACACAGCATCTCTTCACAGGAGGCAGGAAAATCTACACTAAAAACCTTTAACTGAAGCTGAGCAAGAGCTTAAGTCTGTGTATCCCAAATCCCAATATCCAACCACCATCAGATATTTGTTTCCATCTCCGTTTATTGAAATCTCTACTCTTCATAGCTACCCAATACTACCTGCTAATTCTACTCAGATAAAGCCTGACTTCAAGATCTCAGAGGTAAATATAATTTCTTAGCATCTGTTTTACATAACACTCCTCTACCAGGACTGCGTAAAAAAGTAACAGTATATAAACACACAGGTGTATGCAAGGCACAGAAGGATAATCCCTAAAGATAACACTAGATTTCATGAGCAGGGGCCTAAACTGAGAACTAGAACATCAAACACTGATGCAAAAAAAAGTAATGCTGCTGAAGAGCCTTTCCGACAGCGTAGTCTTAATTTCTGTCTAATCAGCAGCCACCAGTAACTGTGAAACCCCATGTCCTTTCATCAGGCTCTAACTACAGTCAGACCACAAAGCACAGAATTTTTGAACAGTGTCCTCCCCGGTCTCAGTTTGCTGAGACAGTGATCATATAGCTCCAATACACCACTTTAGTTCCAATTTCATGGTATTTTTCCAATTTATTAACATAGAGGTCTTTGGAGAATAGAAGAACTACCTAATATTCAAGATGCAGTGAAAATTCCTTGTTGGAAACACAAATTCTATTTTAAATTATGTGTTTTGTTTTATTTTTTAAATAGAAGACATTTACTTTGGAGGTGAAGTTTTGAAAGGGGCAAACTGATACAGAAAGAAGAAAAGTTTTAGGTAAGCTTTCAGTCATCCCTCCAGTCAATCCAACTCCTATGGTTTCCTAAACCTGGCTTTCCTGTGGTTTAGGAAGCTAAGCTTTCCTACTGTAGGAGAACTATAAGGATTTCTTCTAATGCAACACTGACCCTTGCCAAGAAGCAACTTAGCATATAGTGACAATAAAATCTGTTAGCTACTTAAGGAACAGAATATCTTTATTTCCTCTAATCAGTGTATGTCTGCATTTGATAGTCCATTTTCAATAAAAACTTGACAGCCTATACTGTTTGTTTTTTTAATAAATACACTGCATAAAAAAAGAAAGAAAATTGTAAAGAAATCTCAAAGCAGTCTCTCTTTTTCAACATAGTTAAGCATTAATATTTTCTCTTACCTTCAATGAAAACAATGAGATCTACACCTCTGATACTTTTGGCCATTTTAGCCATCCTTTATTTCTCCAAACATCTGCAATCTATTATACTGAAAATAAAAATACATTCAGAAGCTGTTTATATTGTCCACAGACGAACTCACTACCTTCAACATCATCTCCCTGGTTTCAAAAGAAAGAATAAAAAGAATAAAGAATGAAAGAAAGCAGGTTGAGAGGGGCTGCAAACCTTGCACTTTGATGAAGTGGCTTATTGAAAACTGAGAACACAGCTGAGATCTAGCCACTAGCACATTAAACTGGTATTAATCAAGCTGAACTTGGCAACGAGAGATGTAAGGTTTCTTCATTCTCCATCTCCTTTTGAACAGTAACAGAAGCGTATACATGAAAAAAATAGCATCTTGTATTTGCATCCCACTTATTATATCTTAGAGAAACAAAGAACAAACACCTGAGAGTTAAATCCCAGCCCAAGGTAGATTCTTTATACCTGGTCATAGGGAATTATCACCAAAATCTCCCTCATTATGCTTTAAATGACCAAACGAGGACTTAGAGGAAAACCCCAAGCAGCTTAGAACTAAGTTAAAAGTATTGGAAGCAAGAGGAAAAGAAAAATCTGTCTATATTTCTCATTGCAGGGAAGGATCAGCAGACCAGCTGAACACATGGCCATAACAACAGCTAACCCAATAAGGGGTTAGTAGTTAGTGATTACCTCCCTCTGTGCAGCACCTACAAGCACTCACCTGGAACAGTGCCCAGGTTGGAGCTTCTCATTGAAAGACAGGTGCTGACAAACTGGGGATGGGTCAGTGCAGGGACAATAACGTAGTTGGGGACTCAAGATTCAAGCACAGGACATACACAAGCTGAGGGAAACGGGTGTCTTTAGCCTAAAGACAAGAAGACTAACAGGACAAAATTCCTGTCTTCTACCTTATGGGTGATTACAGAGAAGATGGAGCCACAATTTTCTCAGATGAGCACAGTGAAAGTACAAGAGCAACAGTCGCTAGGTGCAACATTGCAAATTACTGCTAGATATAAAAGGGAAAAAGGGTTTACAGCAAGCATGGATAAGCACTGGAACAGATTGTCCTGAGAGGGAGGTCCAGGGTCCAACATTCTTGGAGTTATTTAAAATTTGGCAGGACAAGGATTTAAAATTTGGCAGGATGAGGCCATTAGTGCCCTGACTTAACTCTGAAGACAGTTCAGCCCGTTTCAAGCAGGGCTAGATGATTTTCATTGGCCCCTTCCAACCTTATCATTCTATAATTCAAGGATTTTAGGTCTTTCTTTTTCAATATTATACTCTAGATAGAGCTAGACAAGTTATTCTTTCATGTTGTCAAGTACTAAGAATGATTCTACACAGGTCAAGTATCCAGAAGGTATGAAGAAAATCAAAGTACTTCCCACCCAATGACTCACATTCTGGTGTGCTCATGAACTAGGGCAATGTAAATGACAGTAGTGATAGCTGTCACACAAACAGGTGGAAGAAACAGAGCGATGTCTCATGCCAGGCAAAAAACCTTTATGCAAACAGTCATTGGAAAACACATACAGTCATGGCAGCCTCAGCTTTGAAGCTGAATTAAAAATGCCTTTTTTTTAATTTCACTTCAGATTTGTAATCTGTAGCCAGACTGTGTCCTCCAATGTCAGCCATGCGTTAGTAGTGCATGCATTCCTACCATGAGCTGTAACACAGAATGTGGAGAACAGCCTGCTCTATCAACTCGGCCATTCCACAGGTTTCAGTTAACTGCACCTACCAAACTGTTTTAACAGAGAAGTTCAACTTCCCCAGTGCCCCCTGATTTGTGTGATATAACTTCAAACAATACATTCTGTTTGAAAGCCAACCAGAATATGGTGGTTTCTGTTTTGGGAAAATAAGAATTTAATTTTTTCGATAGCCAAGAAAATGGAGGAGATGGCAGCTCCTGCAAGTTCTTTTTGCAGCAAAGGTCTTCTGTACCTCCTGAGTTCATTCAGTCTACTCTACCCTGGCTGGTATGATACTTAATACTTTATAACCCCAAAGAGTCTCATCCGATTCCTTCAAACCAAAGATTTCTTTTTCATTAATTAAAAACAAAAAAGCCAAACTAAACTTATTGTCTAGTGACAGAGGTACCATATCTAAAAAATAGCTATTGGGATACTGCGCCATCATCTAATTACAGCAATACTCAGGCAAGTGAGGGAAACCATGCCCTGGTTTACAAAATAACAAAATTGTATGAAAAACTCATTTATCTGAGATAGTAAGAAATATACGTATTAATAGAGTTAGTCATCAGGGTTAAACATTAATCCCATACTTCTGTGGAGTACTAAAAAAAAAAAAAAAAATCCTTTCAGTTTGTGTTTGCATCCAGCTAACATTTATCGTATTTAACATAGTATTGGTTCACACTTCCTCCTCACTTCTATAAGGAAAACCACATTTACTGTTAGAAATTTATTTATGAAAATGCAACCCTCCCTCTTTCTGCCCAATAGGTCAATTTACTTCTTGTGAAAACCAACACCTTCCAATGTATTTCTTGTCTCATTAGAAGGTAACGTACATCTAGAAGTCGCAGCAACTCCTCTTCCCTCCCCATGACCCTGCTTCACAGATTTCTTCCTGTCCTTCAGCTGATTAAGGAAATGTTCTGAAAGCACTCTACATGGAGAAAAAAGACTCACCAGCCCTCTGTAGAAAGAAATGTCATTATCTGGAAATTAACAAATAAGCAGGAGACCAGTTCTTCACCCTCAAGATCAAGTGACCTTCAAAAGGGAAGCCAGAGCTCCAGCCCATGTTCTCAAGATGTTATTGATTATCACACAGACACACTCTACTCCCTGGCTCTTGCTGCATATACAACGGCTGACAAAAAACCAGGTGGGATTTATCTTGCTTCCTGCCCACGTTCACAGCAACATGCAAAAGGTCCCAATGAGGAATCATAGAATCCTTTGGGTTGGAAGGGACCTTAAAGACCATCTAGTTTTCAACCCCCCTGCCATGGGCAGGGACACCTCCCACTAGACCAGGTTGCTCAAAGCCCCATCCAACCTGGCCTTGAACAGTTCTAGTTGGGGCATCCACAGCTTCTCTGGGCAAAGAATCACCTCTACGTAATAATTCATCATTTACCCATCTAAAGAGATGAAGACAAATGTTCAACTCCCTCTGCAGTGACAGCAAGCATGTCTTCTCCTGTGTGAGGCAAACAAAGAATTACAAACTGTGTTTCTCCAACTATTTTTTGACATACAAACCCAAATCTGTCCAGGTACGACAGGTATCGTATAAGACCGAGCTTTTGAGGAAATAAGCCGTTATACACAGGACCTACTGCTGAGCGCCCAGAGCAACAAACCAGAGGGAGGAAAGATCTTCAATTTAGGTCAGATCTTGGCATGAAGAGTTATAAAATTAAGGTAAACTTCCTAGAAATAGCCAGAGTTCAAGTCAGAGAAAGTCAAGATGCAGAGAAAATCAGCAGGCCCAAAATGTTTTGGGCTAAATACTTGAGGGGTGGGGAAGGAAAGGATTGTCTTGTTCCTACTTCAGCATCAAAAAGCCACATAATTTGGATGTCCGATCCCTTTTTTATATATAGCTGCAGAACCAGTAATATTACAGGCCTATCTGATTATTTCGTGTTTGGCAAAGACTCCTCAAGAGAAAGTTTGTTGTAGTAAGACTGACGTTCCTCATCCAATCAAGACTAAGAGAGTTCATTGTTCAAGTTTGCAATGTTTCTTCACGGATAGGGGAAAAAAAAAAAAAAAAAAAAAAAAAAAAAAAAAATCAACGGCCAGTGCACTGAACACAGCACTGCTTCCCACACGCAGAGGCCTTCAGTCTTGGGAAGGCTAGTCCAACAGAATATCTCAACCAGGCTCCTGAAACTTATGTGTCAGTACTTCCATTCCCAACTTATGTTAGCCAAAGGGATAATAAACAAAAAGCACTACATGATTCCCTAAGGCAGAAGGAAAATTAAATCAATGCTTATTTCTGTGAAAGTGTCATAATTTTCATGGAGAATCACCTGCTGGTGGCCATCAGGTGCTCACTGCTGCTGTTCAGCAAACACTTCATTACCCAGTAACAGGGCAGAGAACAGACAGAGGCATTTTTCCTAATGACTTTCAATACCCACTTCCAAACAAACTCACGTGCACCAAATGCTGCACTTCCAGGTTTCTCTACAACTCATTAATGTTCATTCTCTTAATCAAGTAAGGCATTCTGCAATCAGGAAACAAATTCTTAAATTAGGAGCTTACCCAGCTTTCCTTAGAGGCCTTTACTTTGAGCCGAAGTTATGAGTGTCTTTTTTGATTTTGTCAATATGATGAGTTTTTTAAAATCTAGGAAGTAATTAGCTGCTATTTCCAATACTTTTCCCTTAATGGCAAGGCAAGTGTTATTTCTTACATAGCTGTATCATGGCTGTGCTAAAGGAAACTCTTCAGTATATTACAGAACTTCGTGTATTGTTCTCACTTTTTCCACAGACTCTTCCTTGCCACATCAATCAAAAAAAAAAGAGAGGAACTGAAGTCCTATCCTTGGCCACCAGATACCATACAATACCAGCTGTTACAATCATAAGCAAAACTTATCCTATTTTCATATATCCTGGGATGCAACAAAAGATGCATGGCCAGCAGATCGAGGGAGGTGATTCCGTCTCATGAGACCCCGCTTGGGAGTACTGCATCCAGATCTGGATACAGACATAGTGTAAAGAAAATAGGAATTTACTGTCACCTCCCAAGTATCGTATCACACTGTAGTAATCCAGCAAATTTCAAGCAGTCACATTGCAGAATCAGTTGTCAATGTCACCATTTACAGAATGTTCTACATTTGATACTGTATAATTTCCCAAGACAGACTTGCTAGTGTCTCCACATTAGTGAACAACAAGATCTCAGAAAAAAAAAAAGTTCAGGGGATTTTTTCAGTTGAGGATACAGTAGTACAAATTAAATAGCTGTCACTTATTTTCTGCAGAGCTTTAATGCTTCCAGACATGATAACAAAAACACTTTTGTGCTTAAAATTAATAACATGCACCTGTGTCTCTCTGGATTAGGCAAAAAGCACGCTTCAGCCAGTGACCCTGTTACATGGTTTAACACAGACATACAAAAATCACCAAGGCCTCTGGAAAGGTGCAGGGTTCACGACTTACTGTCATCGTAAACCCCATGACGTTTTTTATTTTGCAAAAGATACACCAATATCAGTGATATTATTCAGTTAATGAATGCGATCATTTGACTCTGCACATTTAACATTCTGCTAGCACATTCAATTGGCTAAGACAACTTTACTCATGAAAAAAAAAACAACAAAAAAACAACGGTGCTGGTGTCCAGTTCAGCATAAACCCATCATCTTCCTCTCTTCTACTTCAGTGACAAGCATTGAGTTTTCTATATCCTAGGCCACTGGTTTTGTGCTCTAGGGTGATGCTCATGGGCTACTTGTAAAAGGCCCATAGAAGATAACAGAGAAAACCAATCTTATTTCTACTAGAATTTTAAGTACAAACCCATAGAATAGATTTTTGAAATAAATGCAAGAACAGTCCATTGCTCAAGCAGATCATAGGTGAAATGCTCATCACACCACCTTGATCTAAGGTGGTATATCACTAAAATGTATAGTTTCACTACTGAAGGAAGACATTTCCAGACATGGAAGACCACATTCACATTTGCATAATTGCACATTTGTAATAAGGCCGTGTTCTGAAACTCGTACACGTTTTCACACTTTTCCGCAGCTGTAGCCTCATCAGAATCAAGCGTGACCTTCTAAATATGCTCTAACTCTTCTAACATTATTCAGAAAACAACTCCATTTAAATCAGCAGAGCTTCTTGCAGACAAACACGCTGCCGAGCTGAACAAAAGAAACAGGTCTTTGCATACCTAATTGTTTAGTACTGCATATCTTAGAATGAAAACAGGATAGAGGCCCATGTATGAATTATTCCTCCTAAAAGAAAAAAACAATGTTGTGACTTAAAAATGTTCAATTCAGTTTAAAAAAAACAAAACAAAACAAACACCAAAAAACACACATTTTTTTATTTCTAGGAGCACTACAATTTCAAGGAATGTATAATTGTTTCACATTTATCCTCTGAATATAGGAAGATGCAGGACTGATGGACTGAACACCAAAAAAGCTTGAGGCACTGTCTTTAAACAATCTATAAATTCTTGTGGAATCTTTTAAACCATTAATTACTTAGAATGCTTCCTTTTCCCTCCATCCCTTTATATTACTAGTTGAGAAGAATAACACACAGCTTCATGTCATAAATGACAAGTCAACAAACCTAAAGAATGACTGGTCAAAAGACAGCCCACACCACTCATTCAGTTTTCAGTTAGAAAATCATAGACTCAGAACTGTTTAGGTTGGAAAAGACATTTTAGATAATCAAGTCAAATCCTTAACCTAACACCGCCAAATCCACCACTAAACTATGTCCCTCAGCACCACATCTACACATCTTTTAAATACCTCCAGGGATGGTGACTCAACTACCTCCCTGGGCAGCCATTTCCAAAGCTTGACAACCCTTTCAGTGAAGACATTTTTCCTAATATCCAATCTAAACCCTCCCTGGCACAACTTGAGGCCATCTTGCAAAAGCATTTGCAATGCAAGGATTTACTGTTGTTACACGTTCTACCAAAGCTCTTACTCCCACATATTCAGCCATTTCAAAATTGAATGAAAACTGATAAACTCGCTGGAAAACAACAACAAAAAAATACAGTTTGAATAAGGAATAAATTGCTATAAAAATGGCTAATAAAGGGTCAGATTTAAGTGGAACAATGAAGTTAGTCTGCTTTTAGAATTTACATAAGCTAAATTTAAAGTTCAGATGAGACTCAAGCAGCAAGTTCTCCCACGTGAAGTAGGCACAACCTGACCTATGTGCAATGTCAGTGAGTGTTGCCAAGGGAGCACTCATGAGTTTGTAAATTGTTTTTAATCACTGCTAAATTAGTTTGTTGGCATTTTGGAACTATTTTAACCACACACATAAACCCTCCAAGTTCATTGATGCAGAGAACCTTCTGTGGGCTGAACAGCCGAGATTCAGAGGAAGAGAAACAATGACCTGAAGATTTTCTTGTTTCCAAATGACACATTGAGGGTGTGGAGGGGGGTAAATATACCAATATTCTGAAGAGCAATGAGAACAACTAATCTGCCACTCCGATTAAAAGCATTCTTTTTTGGTGTTTTAAGCCTTGCAAAAGGCTGTAACCTACACTAAATATTACTATGTATTTGGTTCTTATAAGATAATGCTAAATAAAGCTTCCTGCTTCCAAGACACATACAGTGTCACAGCTCCTGTGCCAGGAAGTAGCTTGTTTCAGGGACTTAAACACTACAGGGCCACTACCTGGCCAAGAAAAGCAGAGAGATGGGAGGCTTCCTCAGTACATACCCTCCACCTTTAAGAAAGGCAAGGTTGTTTCTAGTTAGACATACACGCATGCAATGATTTCAGATTCTATTTGCTCTATTCTGTGAAGCAAAGAACTGTCTAGTCAACCAATGTAGCCCAGGTAATAAAGCAGAGAGAAGAACAGTTCTGTTATTTGCTATGGCTGCTCCCCTCTCTCACTGTCTAAACACTGTTCCAAACAGTTCCATATAAGCCATGCACTGCCCCCACAAATTAAAATCAAGAATACCTCTTCCCTCAAATATTCTGTAAAACAAGAAAATAAATAAACATTCTTTAAAACCTCTGAAAGCACTGGAGAGAAAGAATGCAGAGCAAAACTATCTCTAAAACCACCCAGAACTATTTAAAATTTTGGCACTTAAGAATTTGGATTCACTGCATAGGATTGGTTTGGCCAATGATCAGACTTCAAGGTCATTGGAGTATTGCATTATCCTCTTGGTGGCTGCTAATTCATAAACAAGCAGAATTACATGGGAAGCTTTAATCAAGAAGTGCATTATGTGGGATTGTGATGATAATTTCATCAATTACCATACCTTTCCTAAAGTGCAGGACTGAAAAAAAGCTATTTTCCCAGTTCTGTTAGATCTTAAATAGACTGTAATTGCTAATTGGAAAGTTGTAGCTTTTATAATTTCTTTTTCTCAAAACTGTTTTGAATAATCAGTAGACATTTTCAAGTGTCAAATTCTCCTGAAGGCATAACTGAGGAAAAGCAAAATGAACTTGACTGTCTACTTACTAAGTAGACAATTCTGTCATGCGATGTCATAACAGCATCTAGTAAAATAAAATAAATAAATTGAAAAACCAAACAAACAAACAAACCCCCCCTCCCCCCAAAAAAAACCCCAACATCCAAACCCTAGAACATTAGCTAATCAGACACAAACTTTCCTCCATCAGATGTGGAGATAGCTGGTTCAGAAAAAATTAATTCCTTTTGTAGTGTGAAAGACAATCACTAACCTCCTGCAACATCATCAGATAGGTATGCAGTCTGGTACAGACAACAGTTTATTGGTCTAAGATTAGGTAAAATAAATAATAGTAACAGATTAATTTCTAGTTCCACAGTTACTATCGCCCCTTATTTTCCCTTTTGTTTTTCATCACATATCTCTTCCCAGCTCTCATGAATTCTATAAACTGTTTCATTTAGAAAACACCACATCTAAGCCAGCTCTCTTCCCACCCCCAGCACCCAGCAAAAAGGAAAAGAGCACAGTCACTCTATTAGCATCTGCCAACTTGCTCCAGGCTGCTTCAGGTTGAACAGATTAAAAGCAAACACTTGCACAAAGATTTCTCAGCAAGCAGTTCTTAAAAAACATGAATTAAAATGATTGCTTGGCAGATGGGATAGCAGTCTTAAAATCAAGAAACACAAATCTGAGGCATAACCCAGTTATGAAATATTTATCCCTATTAACACCTCAGTGAAGTGACACATCACTGAAAATGGTCCTAGCTATTAATCAGCCAGACCCTTGCACTTCAGAAGCAACTTGCTGATCATCAAATGACTTTTGTCGTCTGACAGGCAGGCCCTAAAACATCCAGCAAAGCAACACAGCAGCTTTTTTCCTTTTGCAGAAGGGGTGAGGGACTTCCAAAAAGCAAGATTAGCAGAAATTTCTCTCTGGTAACTTAACTTTCTCTTACCAGCCACCTTGTTTTCCAAAAAGTTGTAACCAAAACAACTAAGCAGTCATTTGTCAGAATTTACATTTTCATGCAAAGATTTCAGTTTTTCAGTCATTCATCCCACAAAGTCAACGCTAATATAACTTTTTTCATTCTGAAGTCAGCACTTGGCTTCAATTAAAAACAATGACTCAATCTAAAAATGTTGTAGCGCAAAAACACGGATTTAAAAAACAAGTGGTTTCAAGTTGTGCTGAAATTGTTCAAACTTAAAAGAATTAGTTTCTCACAAGAGCAGATCTTTCCAGACCACTTAACCTTAGGGGCTTCAGTGCTATCCTAAGTATTACCAGAAAGCCTGAATGAACTCTGGAAACCCTTGACCATCCCATAAGCACCAACTCAATTTTTAAGAGGTGCTCAAATGAAGCATGAAAATAAGGAGGGTGAGAAGGTTAAATTCAGGCAGTGTTACAGGAAAGACTCTGTGAAGATGAAGAGTTCATAGAAATATCTGCTCGCTTTCCATTACTCTCAGCAGACAAAAAGTTTTCTGACAGCAGTCTATATACCCCTAGAAATCACTGCACTACACTGAGTCAATGTCACCACTGGGTTCATACTAAAAATTCACTTTTGAGTGGGACAGCCCAGTCATTCCCACTTCCCATGCTTCGGTTCTATTCCTGAAGTGATTGCGGAGCACATGACCTGGATTCCTTTCTAGTGAAGTCAAACCAGAGGTGCAACAACTGCTTATGGGAACAGGAGGATCAGACTAGAATAGTCTCAGGTGAACTCCCTACATGTGCAGCATGAGTAATGGATCCTCTGCACCAAATATTTTGCCTTCAAAATCCGCTGAAATTGAGCTGTCCTACTACCCAACTCGTACACAGGCAGGAAGGGCAAGTTACCTGTGTGTGCTAAACCACCGTGAAATTTTTGCAGTGTTCTCGCTGGAGAATCTCGTTCTTTCTAGTTCCATAAATCAATAAGGTCAAAACCAACTGCCCTAGATAGTTATTATTATAAAGAATAGCTATATATGTTTTCTTTTCAGAAGCAGAAAAGTGCACTCATTCTTTTTGCCTCTCTGCCAGAGGCAAAAAAAAGTTAACTTCACAGTCCTGCCCTAAAGGCCAAGCTGAATTCTTTGTGAGCTCCGCATCCCTCACCAGGGAGCAGCAACTCTATAGATTGTGTCTGTTGTTTCAAGCCAGTGAAAAATCCAGCACTGCAAAGGGGAACGTATTTAACTAACTGACAGTAGCAGAAATTGAAAGGTACCTGTACATCCAGAGCAAAAGTGCTCAAAGTGCAATTTTCACTTCACCTGCCCTACATTAATGATTAATTTAATGTCAACTACAGTAATTGCTGCTCAGCTCCTCACATCTTCATCACAGCTGGAGGAGAACAAATTCAGAATTAAATATTTACATGAAACAATCAAAATCTGCTTTAGATTGCTACTGCATACCCACCAGTTACTAATTCAACAGCATTTTAGCTAGAACATATACCCTGAACTAAACTTAAAGTTTTCAGCCATTTTATACTTAAATATATTCTCAAAATATGACAATCTTCCACTTATAGAGTTATGTTTATCATAATAAAAATCCTCTTTGCTTCATTTCTTGCTGTCCAGCTGATTCAACTACCTACCTTAAATTTCTAAAAAAGGGAACTTTGTACTTCAAAAAACACACCTGTGTTTTACAAAGCTTTCATGGAACAAAAATGTCTCTAGTCCCAAACACTATGGTTTCCTAAAAGACATCTTGCTTCCTTAAAATTAGATAACTGGGCTAATAATCTATTTAAATTCCCTGTTATATGGCCATGTTGTGGTAATTTGAAACATGCAAGGGCAACTGTTAAAATTGTAGCTCAGTACAGAATCACTGAGACTCAAACAAGGACAGGCTTAGTATCGAACTCCTAACACACTATTTTATTTAAAAGACTTTAGTACTTCTGTGATGCAGCAGCCTTCCCACATTCAACAGAAGAGCAATATGCCTGCGGTAACATACCACGATTTGTTCCCCGGTCTCTCAATGTGGTATTAGCAGCTTAACAGCCTTTGGGAAAGTCAAACACATGGACTGAGGGCAAGTCCCTTGCTCCAATGAAACCTTTTTATGCATTCAGAGAACTTTCAGAAAAGCAGTGGTAGAGGGGCCAGAAGAAGCGTGGCATCTCACGTTTTCTCTGAGTCAGCCTTTGAACACGATAGTAAAGAACGTGGAACTATTTTTATAGAAGCAAAATTATTGCAAAACATGAAAAATGTACCAGTTTGGGAAAAAAAAAAGTTCCTTTATCTGAAGTTTCTGGTCCGACTTAAGTGACATGGAAAAGCACTATAGGAAAGTTTTAGCCCTGGCTTGCGGCTGGGATCACTGTTCTCTGAACCCTCTTCCTCCATCCCACCCACACGGACTCAGCCGGGGGCTGCCCCTTTAGTTTCCTATTTAAAAGCAAAGCACAGGAGAAGTCCTATGGGAGTAGCCAGACAAATATAGCACCGTGCTGATTTAAGATAGTACATCCACTCTGTCTTTTGCATGAATTTTATTATCTAACTGTATAGGTCAGGAAAAAAAGCTGCTGCACACTCCAGCCCAGCTGTAGAGGCAGTGTCCCTGAAGCATCTACCCAGAGACAGACACCCTGCAGGCAGCCCAAAGGCATGTACCCCATCTCCTTGCATATCCAAAAGCTTTGCCGGGTGAGGGCCAGGCGGGTGGACCAGCTGCACAGCACACAGCTGGTCAGAAGCGCGACCTTTCATTCAGAAGGAAATTCTGAAGTTTCTAAGCTATTCCAAACTTTGCCAGCAAAGCGCGACTTGTGACACCAACTGCACTACTCCCTGGCGTGCAGCTGCATGGCAAGAACCAAGCCAATGGCAAATGTCACATCAGAGTTAACAGAAACCTAGAGGTAGCAATGGAAATAATTTTTCAGCCTGTGCCAGCTAGGAACTTAGTTCCCATTAGAAATGAAAAACCCAATCTGTCAGTAGTGACAAACAGAGCTGACTAACAGGCATATAATTCTGCAACGCAATGTGTGTTACTTGCCAGTAACGTATTAAATCAATAGCTAAATGACTAAGTCAAAAATCAATACAACTAACTTAGTTATTCTTACTCATACATAAACATTCCAGATGATTTAAAATACAGCACTAGATTTACCTTGTCAGGGCAGAGTTTTGGAGCAGATGAGGCCAGCGCAGTGCTCACGCTCTCAGAGCTCTACCTGCAAATCTGGAAAGCAAAGTGTTAGATGACCCACAGCAGAGCCATCAGGCTATTCCCACATAAGAAATACTGCATTTTACCATCCAAACCTGGTTATCTAGAGGTCTTTATATGTCCCAGTATAACAGAATTCATTTTCCTCACTCTCTTTATCAGGTGAACTGCTATCATCTTAGAAGCTGAATAACATCTTTGCACTGCCCAACCGTGCAGGTAAAAAAAAAAATAATAAAAAAAAAATTATCAAGGACCAAAAGTTGGTCCATATTTTGCCACTGTTGCAGAAGTTATTCAAGAATATACTCAACCTGTCAGCAGTCCTAGCAAAGAGAAGACACTGATATGCCCACCCAATTCAGCAAGGTACATATTCATACTTATGTTCAGACTAAATACATCGTCAGCCCACTAAATAAAACATCAAGATGGCTGAACAATCATAATGAGATGGCAAACTCCTGCAAAATACTTATTTTAGATATTTAGTCAAATATTTGTATCAATTTTTATTTAGCAAAAAAAAAAAATTTCTAGTATGCGTAACACTATTAGGTGATTGCACATTAAAATAAGAATGGTATAAATGTTTAAACACATGAAGCCAAAATATGTTCATATAGTTTCAAATTCTTTTGGGGAATAAACATTTTTTAAAGCACTTTGATTATACAAAGGTTGGGTTTACTTTTCATTGAGCCTTCTAACCTTCTCATTACATCATCAGCTTTTTTTGTCCTTCAAAGCCTTTGTATTACATTTACCAGATACAAGCCTGAAATGTTGAAGCCAGAACTATTGAAGATCTAACAGAATTCTTTCATCTCCAGGGAGGTGCGCGCAGGGTGGAAGAAAGAGGCCAAAACTAGCTCTTCAGCCTTTTGCCCACCGTGTTCGCTGTGTTCGTTGGAGCTTCAGCTCTTCAGCCTCCTCTGTGCTCCAGTTTTTAATTCCTTAGCCACGTGTTGCGGCTTTTCAAAGAGACCATCTCACAGGTAAATCGGTGACCTAACTGCATGTGACATTTCCTATGTTCCAGCACAGTAAAAAGCTGAGCATCATAATCTGGTCCTTTTCCCTAAACTAAGTAAATAGTGTAAATAGTAAATAATACATGTAAACTGCCTATGCATGGGTAGCCAGCTTTCATACCAAAAATAAAAATATAAAGCCAGTCTAAATCCCAAAGAGATTTATAAAAGAAATGATGTGTGAACCCCTGTGTGAATCCCTTTAAAAACAATACTCACCTACAGGTAACTCTAGAGAGAGTACAGCAACAGTTACCACGTGTAAGACATGACTTAAAGACAGCCACAAGGAGTGGAAAAATACAGAATGAATTCACCTGATATATCAGGATAAATATACAGTCAAGTGCAAGCTATATAAAAAGAGGGCTGAAATATATTCCTAAACCTGCTTCAGATTTTTCCACAGTATCAAATACCCAACTATGTTGTCAAGCAGGCAATTAGCACCTAAATTTCTGCAAGAAGTGATCAAGGAAAAGTAATACAGCCCAACAACACATCCCAAAGCCGATTCAAACTAGTGTGGACTTCAAGGCAGAAGTCTACAACAACCCATGTTGTACTGCAGAGAAATACATTAGAACACATAGAAAACTATTCACCACTGAAATAATATACCATCTTTTGGAGATTGACTGAACCAGTGTTCTTTTACACTAACATTCTGAAAAAGGAGAGAGATGGACTTTGATTGCATCAAGGCTCACTGGCTGATGTAACCCCAAACATCCCAAGTGGATTTCATCAGTATGTGCAGAGCAGCAGCAAACTTTGTTATTTATAAACTAGGTAGAAGCTGTTTCCGGAGTCTCTGTTCCTCTGAAGGGAGGAAAAGAATTTGAATTTATACTTGAGACAAGCAAAAAGTACTGTGGAAGGACTGGCTATGGTTGGAGAAAACTGTGATGTCCATCCTATAATCTCTTATTTTGAATGCCCTATGGAGCTTCTACAAATTGGGCTGAAACATCAAAAGCTCTTAAATTAGAGCTTTAGGCAGAGGCCTAAAGCCAAACTGACAGAGTCTGTCTGCATTGAAGTTTTGTTCTAGTTAGAACCGTCACATATCTAATGTTAAAATGTAATTGTTTGAATAATATACAACACACTAAGCGTGCGAAGTGCGTGATCAAGGCACTGTTGCCAGAACAGGAATATAGGTGTCACTTACTGTGGGTCAACAGGACGACTGGATGGATTATGAAAGAGCAAGAACCAAGATGGGCAAATTGTGAAAGAGGGAAAACCAAGACGAGCAAAAATACTGACAGAAGACGGCGTGTGGTCAACTTGTGGTTACCCTGCTGGTTGGAGAAGAATCTGCCTGGCAACCGAGTTTGGCAAAGAAGACGGTGATTGGGCAAAATGATAACACTGACTGTCTTAGGGAAAAAGTACTGAGGGATTTGAGGAACTCTATAATAATGCGTTTCTTTTAATAAACAATTCTAGTTACAGCCCTGATCTAAGTCCATGCTCTTCATACACTACTAATGGTGCCCAACGTGGGGCACAAATAAGGAGACTGAAGACGTCTGTACCGGTAGCGCAGCCTGATCAAACCAGGGACTGACTTCATAGCACGCTCATCGCCTTTTTACAGGACAGAGGTGAGCGATCGGGAACCATGGGGAATTCTGTGACTAAAGAACAGCAAACGAACCTTGATGTTTTGCAGCGTATCTTAAAAACACAGAATTGATCAGTATCTAACCTGTCTTTAGTAACTTTCTTAGACTGGGTCAGGAGAAATATCCCCGACTTTCCACCGATGGGCACTTTGGACAAAGGTATGTGGGACTAAATTGGCACAAAGCTTTGGGACGCTGCTACAGGGACAGATAAGGGCAGCTAAGCCTTTACTGGTTTAGTGGCAGATATCTGAAGACCTGGTAGAGCTCCGCAAAGGGACAAAAACAGACCCTAAGGAGAGCCTGACGCATCCTTCCACCACGCCACCACCACCCCCGGATAACATCTGTGTTGCAGAAGAGAGTATCTCAGAAGGAGACCTCTTCAATCCTGGGCCGATTGGCCCAGACCAAGAACTTAATCTATGCCTTCCCAGTGATAATTTGAAAGAGGCAGTGGGAAATGAACTAACCCCCTTGAGTGATTGCCGTAGTGTGTGGGACAAATGTTTAAAAGAAGCCTTAGCTAAAGGCGACACAGACATTTTGCATGCGTTTCCTCGTATTTATCGGGGAAATCAACCTGGGGCATGGGAAGCTTTGAGTTATGATCATGTTAAAGAACTGAGGAAATCAGTAAAAGATTATGGTCTCCAGTCAGCATACACCATGAACTTACTAACAGCTGTTGGGGATGGGTATGTCATGACTCCCCATGACTGGAAAATGCTATTGCATATGATCCTATCGGCTACGCAATATGCTGTATTCATGACTGAGTACCATGATCTCACAACTGCCAAGGCAATAGATAACTTAACTGGCAATTTAGATCATATTGGTGTGAATGAGCTTGTTGGTGAGGGGCCTCGGGCTGCTCCCAATGTGCAAGTCTAAATGGACAGTGTTTTGAGCGAGTAAAAGACATCGTACTGAGCGCAATAAGATGGGTACCTGATACAGATGCTCCGGAAGCCTCCTTTTCTGCTCTCACACAAGCGCCTGGAGATCCCTATATAAAATTCCTTGATTGGCTCCAAAATGCAATCAAGAGACAAGTAGATAACCGAGCAGCTCGTGACATTCTTATGAAAAAATTAGCATTAGAAAATGCTAATGCTGACTGTCGTAAAGTATTGCAAACAATTAAGAATGCTAACCCTTCCATCACTGATATGATAAAAGCGTGCCAGGATATCGGCACAGAAACTCATAAAATGAGTCTCTTAGTTGATGCATTATCAACACAGCTCTCTGTGTGGGCTGCTCAAAAGGCAACCTGCTATAATTGTGGAAAGCCTGGGCATCTTAAAAAAGATTGTAAAACAGTTAAGCGAGGTGGTCGAGAAAATCGATCCATGCCAAACCGACCGTGCCCTCGCTGTGGCAAAGGAGTGCACTGGGCAAGTGAATGCAGGTCCAAATTCCATGCTAATGGTCGAACCCTATGGGGTTTGGGAAACGGGAGGAGGAGCGCAGGACCGCACACGATAGCAACAAATACAGCCCCAAGACCACAGAACAATGCTTGGCCAGCACACTCCAACCAGCCACAGCTGGAAGTGCAGGAATGGACCTGGTCATAGCCCAACCACAGCGGTTGTTCTCATCCCCACTGGGTTGATGGGACCTCCTGGAAATGCCAGGAGTGCTCTTTTGCTAGGGCATTCCTTGACCACACAAATGGGACTTTTTGTTTTGCCTGGAGTCATTGATGCTGATTTTACGGGAAAAATCAAAACTATGGCTTGGACACCGTCTCCGCCTTGTTTTGTTCCAAAAGGGCAACGAATTGCACAATTAATACCTTTCCTCTCCATGACCAGCCCTGGAGAATGGAATCATGAAGGAGGATTCGGGAGCACTGGAAAGCCTATAGTTTTATGGACTAAACAAGTATCCAAAGAATAACCTTTGTTATGTTGCCAAGTCCATGATCGGCACTTTTCTGGTTTGGTGAACACAGGAGCAGATGTTACTATCGTTAATGTATCTGACTGGCCTCCTGAATGGCCACTGAGAGATCCCACCTCTGCTATCGTGGGGGTAGGAGGTCCTCAGAGACCCAAACAAAGTGCGAAGATATTAACTTTCAAGGGACCTGACGGTCGGATTGCACAAACAGCTCCTTATGTCCTCCCTGTCCCCTGTACGTTATGGGGTCGAGACTTGTTAAGCCGGTGGGGAATCCTCCTGAAAACAAATTTTTAATAGGGGCTATTTACAAGCAGCAGGCCCTTTCACTGACATGGAAAACAGAAAACCCTGTTTGGGTAGAGCAATGGCCCCTGAAAAAGGACAAACTGCTGCATTTGCATGACTTAGTACAGGAAAAACTGGGTGCTGGCCACATTGTACCCACCACCAGCCCATGGAACACCCCTGTATTTGTAATACCAAA
Organism: Limnodromus scolopaceus; assembly: GCA_028565335.1. Taxonomy (NCBI): domain Eukaryota; kingdom Metazoa; phylum Chordata; class Aves; order Charadriiformes; family Scolopacidae; genus Limnodromus; species Limnodromus scolopaceus. Next base: position 98,881,245 of record JAOXNO010000013.1, on the reverse strand, counting down.
AAAAAAAAAAAAGGCAAGTGGCGATTGTTACATGACCTTCAAGCTATAAATGCAGTCCTTGAGCCTATGGGTGCACTACAGCCTGGTCTCCCTTCACCCTCTATGCTGCCTCAAAATTGGCCAATAACCATCATTCATCTCAAAGACTGCTTTTTTGCTATTCCTCTACATCCAAGAGATGCACCCCAGTTTGCGTTCTCCGTACCATCTATCAATCAGCAACAGCCTACACGACAATATCATTGGACTGTGTTGCCACAAAGTATGCTAAACAGCCTGACTATCTGCCAACTAACTGTAGCAAATGCTTTGCAACCTGTCTGAGATGCAAACCCTCATGTTATAATTTATCATTACATGGATGAGATACTTTTAGCTGCCGAAAAAGACAAAGACCTGCAGACAGTCATCTGCCAAGTCCGCCTTGCTGTCCAAGGAGCAGGCTTGCAGATAGCCAAAGAAAAAGTCCAATGTGAACCACCCTGGAAATATCTAGGATAAAAAATTACAACACATACCATCCAGCCACAAGCACTGAAGCTGACGTTACAAATAAGGATTCTAAATGACCTGCAAAAATTGTTAGGAACTATCAACTGGTTCAGACCTTTTCTAAGCATCACTACAAAAGATCTACACCCCCTGTTTCAATTGTTAAAGGGTGACCCTGACTTGAATTCTAAGAGACAGCTGACACCTACTGGACTGAAATGCCTACAACAAGTAATTGAGGCTTTACAGACATGTCAAAGTCACTGTCTTTGTTTAACACTTCCAGCGTATTTAGTGATCATTCAAAATACCTTTCAGCCATATGCCCTTCTAAGCCAATGGGATTCAACAAAAAAGGACCCACTTGTGATACTAGAGTGGCTCTTTTTGCCTCATGCATTTACAAAGACTGTAACTTCAAAATGTTTGCCAACTTGATTCAGAGAGGTCGTCACCGACTTCAGACTCTAAAAGCTAGTGATCCAGAATTCATTTATATTCCCACCAACAAAAAAGACTTGGAATGGATGTTAGCAGAGTCTCTCAGTGTGCAGACTGCTCTTGCAGACTACACTGGTCAAATTTTAATCCATTTACCTAAACATCCTCTGTTAAATTCCTTAGAAGAATTACCTCTGACTAATCAGACCTTACTTTCTCATACCCCAGTTTCTAATGCAGTTACCGCATTCACAGATGGTTCCGGGAAAACACACAGGGCGGTAGTCCTTTGGCGATCCACCAACAATCTCTGGAACCAGGACATAAAATGTGTCAATGGATCGCCCCAAGTTGTTGAGCTTGCAGCTGTTACGTGTGCTTTTCAGCTTTTTTCTGATGTAAATCTCAATATCATAACTGATTCTTTATATGTTACAGGAATTGTTCAGCGTATAGAAGGCACTTTCCTAAAGGAAGTCAAGAACCCAGAGTTATTCACACAACTTCAAAAATTACGGCATTATGTTTCCCACCGTAAATTACCCTATTATATCACACATATACAGTCACAGACCTCTCTGCCAGGACCCCCAGCCGAGGGCAACCGTGCTGCTGACAAAGCCACAGTTGCCCTCGCCACATAGCAATTATTTCAACAAGCACAGCTCTCACATAACTTTTTTCACCAAAACAGGAAAGCATTGCAAAAGCAATTTCAGCTAACCACTGACCAAGCACGTAATATTATCTTGACATGCCCTGAATGCCAATTTATAGCCCCGTTGCCACAATTGGGAGTTAACCCATGTGGCACCTCTCCACTGCAAATCTGGCAAACAGATGTTACACATTTTGGAGATTTTGGCCACCTAAAGTATGTACATGTCACTGTTAATAGTTTTTCTAATTATATCTTTGCCACTGCACATACAGGAGAAAAGAGTCGAGATGTCCAACGACACTGGCTAGCAGCTATCGCTGCTATGGGTATACCATCAAGACAGACAATGGCCCTTGTCTGTCCAAAACCACACAACCTTTTTTTACAGGAATGGGGCATTCACCACATCACTGGAATTTCACACTCCCCTACAGGGCAGGCAATTGTTGAGCGTGCGCATCAAATGCTAAAGCAATTGCTAATTAAACAAAAAAGGGGGAGTCTGGGGGATCTACCACAAGAACGACTATGGAAAGTCACCTTTGTTTTAAATTTTTTGAACAGAGACAACAATCATATGACACGAGTGAATCAACACTTCGGAGCCTCCCCAATGTTCAAAACATGGCCAATAGTCCATATCTGTGGTATGGCCACTGGACAATGGGAAGGCCCCGTGCCATTGATAACTTGGGGGTGAGGATACGCTTGTGTTTCCACAGGAAATGGTCCCAAGTGGACACCAGCACTACACGTTCGACCATATCTAGAAGCCAAACATCACGAACAACCACCGGAAACAATGGAGCAATGAATCTTTTCCTGATAGCCACCCTGGGAGGACTTTTGAGGGGTGTGAGTAGTATGTGGCCCCAAATGTCAAAAACTAATATCTAACTCACATTAGCAAATGCAACCAACCAATCCACCCTCTGCATAGCTATGGCCAGACTCAGCAATCCATTCCGTACCTGTTTGGAAGGCATCCTGTTGTCAGAAAAGGAATGGGACACGTTATATAATGACACAGTAAAGCAAAACTGCGCTGCCCCAGGTAAACCGCAGCTGAAACAGTAGTGCCAAAGCCTATGGCAGCATTTACAAATGGGTGAGCGTTCCAGATGGTACAAGAATAGTAGACATGGTACTAGCATGCACAAAGTAGGTAACTTTCCACCCCTTTCTTTACCGCCCCAAGAATTAAAATTCTAAGCTCCATAAAAGTGCCTGTGTGTTTTTACATAAATTATAACATTGGTGTTTATGTAGATGCAACAGATGGAATCGATATAACAGGCACAGGCATCTTTCACAATAAAACTGTATGGTGCAATTATACTGCTCCCTTACCAGTAATACCAGGAATAAAGCCTACCGGCCTCCCCTTCAATATCTTTCTCATTTGTGGTGATAAAGCATGGAAAGGAATCCCCGGGAAAGCCATAGGAAGGCCCTGTACCTGTAATCGCTTGACCGTGTTTCACCCCAGCAATGAAATTATCACCAATTCAACAAAGCAGCACACACGTAACAAAAGGAGTGCTGATCAATTTAACCCCGAATGTGATTCTAACGTAAAACTCTGGAACACAGCAGAAAAATTCTTTGGAGTGTTTGTGCCCTCCGTTGGCACTGCTAAAATACTAAAAACACTTAACAAAATAGGATGTTGGCTAGCAAAAGAAAGCAGTGTGACTAGTACTGCACTAACAAGCTTACTGACAGATGCAGATTCTGTACATCTTGCAACTCTTCAAAATCAAGCTGCCATAGATTTTTTGTTACTAGCACAAGGCCATGGATGCGAAGATTTCGATGGAATGTGTTGTACGAACTTAAGTGATAACTCAGAATCTATTCACAAAAGCATCCAAAAGCTTAAGGAGCTGTCAGGAGAGTTACGGCAAAACCAACGATGGGGACCCATTTAGTCTATTTTCTTGGCTAGGAGGATTTGGCTCCTACATTAAAAGTATCACTGGCTTTGTTGGCATCGGCTGGGTAGCCCTGTTGATGATTATGTTATGTTTGCCGTATTTGTTTTCCTGTGTTCAGCAAATCATTGATAAAAGCATAAATCAGACCATGTATGCCCAAACACACACTGTGCTTGCCTTACAAAGCATGATGCTAGAAAAAGAAGAGGATGTAGAAACCAGCCATAGCATAGAATTTGTGTGGAAGTAAACTAATTGCGTTATATGAGAGAGCTATAAAAAAATCATTAAGTTTAACATTAACAGTATATGATCAATGTGGTATAAACGCATAATCTTTACCTGATATAGTAACACCAGCATTATTTTGTATATGTAGTGTGAACGTGTAATCATTATCTGATATACTAACGCAAGCATTGTTTTGTATATTAAACAAAAAAGGGGAGGATGTGGGTCAACAGGATGACTGGATGGATTATGAAAGAGCAAGAACCAAGATGGGCAAATTGTGAAAGAGGGAAAACCAAGATGAGCAAAAATACTGACAGAAGACGGCGTGTGGTCAACTTGTGGTTACCCTGCTGGTTGGAGAAGAATCTGCCTGGCAACCGAGTTTGGCAAAGAAGACGGTGATTGGGCAAAATGATAACACTGACTGTCTTAGGGAAAAAGTACTGAGGGATTTGAGGAACTATACAAGTAATGTGTTTCTTTTAATAAACGATTCTAGTTACAGCCCCGACCTGAGTCCGTGCTCTTCATACGCTACAACTTACTGGAAAATCAAAATATTTTATTTTGAAAGGTAAAATCTCTGCATATGCAGATTCAGCTATTACTTCAGCCAAATGAACTCCTATGTTCTACAGTTATGGTTAACAAACAAGAAAAAACAGCTTTAGTAAGCAAATTTAGTAAACAAGGAGCCCTACGTTGAATCAGCTTCCATGGACTTTTACTAGCATACAGACCCCTATAGTTCTTCCTTCTAGACCAGAAAACTAGAATACTTCTAAGGTATCAACTGAGGCCAGCGTGTCCATTGGATTTGTGAATGGAAATGATGTGGCCTCAAAAAGACCAGTATTACATTCCCTGGCAATTCCATATATAAATAAGAAAGTAATAGCAAGCATAAAGCATTTGTGACATTATCCCTTAAACCCCACAAGATGACACTGCACATTTGATACACACATGAAGATAGAATCAGTTAGGTGTATTTCAATCATTCCAGGAAATGAAAAATCATTTCCTTAGATTGCCAAGATAGAAATATCATAAACTGTTGCTACTCCAATTTTTGTCGAGTAAAACATACCAAAGCGAGGGCAGCCTGCCCTGTCCTCATGGCGAAAAATTTGTTCCTCACATGCAGTCTGAACCTCTTATTTCAACTTTTGCAAGTTGCCTTTTAACTCCTGCCCATGCATGGCTGGTCGTTCTCTGTAATAGCCTCCCCACAAGCATGCAGGGGTGCTGCTTGGTGTCGCTGAAGCTGTCCCCGCTCCAGGCTGAACCAGTCCTGGTCCCTCAGCTTCTCCACACAGGGCAAGGGTTCCCACCCTGACGCCTCTGCTGAACTTGCTCCAGTTTATCAGAGGGAGCTGCATGCAGTAGTTTAGATACAGCCTAGTACATGACAAGTAAAGAGGGACAAGCACTCCCCTTGTGCTAATGCAACTTGGCTGTAGGTTTTGCAACCACAAGCAGAGTTGTTGTTCTTCCTGCTTGTTTCCCAAGCTGCATATATTCACGTAGGTACGTTTTACACAAGTGTCTTTTGCTCTTTCATTCCTGAGGTTTCTTTTATACCTGTTACTCTGCATCCTTACCTACAGTATCCTTACTTCCCATGCTGTTCCTTATTTAAGTTCTCCACGCCAGGTTGGCCAGTGTATTGGCAAAAATGGTCTTGCTGCATTTGGTCAGGTAGATCCACCTCTCCCTGGCAATCCTTCATCTTCAAAGAGGGTCCTGTAGCTGTAGAAGCCTGTTTTCTGTCTACAACACCAGCTCTAGATGGGTCTTTACACAGACATGTCAATCTAGTTTCCACCTTTCCTGGTACTACACAGATTGCTCCCCTCCTCCTGCAGGCTGGCCACCACATCCGCATCCCTCTCCCCTGCCCCAGCCCAACCTCCAGGGCTCTGCTGAAGGCTCACACTGTACCAGGGGAGCTGCTGGAGCAGAGATCCTGCCGTGCAGAGCAGCAGCTCCCAATGGCAGCCACTGAGCACACCTGCACCATCTTCAGCAGAGTTTGGCTGCTCTCTATTTGCTTAAAGATCTACGCAATTTCCTTAACACAGATTCTTCCTCCAAGAATAACCAACATCTGTCACTTGATACAAACAGCCCCTGAAATAGATGTGGCCTGTCCTGATCCAACTCCGAAATCCCCAAGTGTCATTTTGGTTATAGGAAGGCTAAAGGTCCCATCCCTTTACATACTTTCCTCTTCAAGAAACTGTCACTATCCAATTTTTATTCTGCACCTAGCCATAACAAAGACCCCTACCATTTTATAGCTTTTCAGTCTAATAATAACTAATAAAAAGGAAGCCCAAACATCTTGCAGGAGGCTTAGAACACCATGAGCAGAGACACACGAGCAGGGCACAGGAGTACAACAGTTGCACTCGTTGTAGCCACTGAGAGTAATTAGTATATAAAATTATTAAAGAGTATCAAGCAAAAAAATAGACTTCTTATAAAGTGAAGTTTTTCACTCCTAGTGGTGACAGTCAGTGCTGTTGTGAGAGCTGTAACTGCCCCCAAGAAATGGCAAATATATAAATGCACTTTTAATCACTGCAAAATGCTGACACTTGGTTCTGTCCCAAATCCTACTGAAAAGCGCTTCTCATATATTGAATCTAACAGTCACTCTCTCATATACATAATTTAGACACAAACTGTTGTCATATATCAATGCTAATATAATGACTGTTAGCTATCAAAAAAAGCTTCCTGCAAAATACTTCAAATTGAACTTGAATAAGCACTTCTCTGCAGAGAAGTGCTCTACTGAGACTTTAAAAGCAACTCTGAATTGAATTTCTCTCATAACAAACCTAATGTTCTCTGCTCTCTGACTTTGCTCAGCTCACTTGCAGACATTTCACTTATTCTTGCTCCTGCACCTTTCACAAGCCCTACCAAAGACCATTCCAAATGTCAGTATTGGGTAGAAGTCATCACAGAAAAACCGTTAGCATTTTGGAGTTGTCCGCGCAATCAAAAACCAAGCTGTGGCTTTACAGGAGTCTATTTCCCAGGCAAACCCTTTGGTTGATAAACCTTGTTGGAGAGTCTCTCCATGATGCAAAGTAGAAGCACTCTGTGAGGTATCCTCTGTACTCCCCAGACAGCCGGAGAGCCAGGCTGGGGGCCAGTAAGTGCAATCAGAGTGTGCATGCTTGAACTTATCCTTGAGTTTTCCTCCTCAAGAACACCAAGGTAAAAATGAGTTTATCTAGCTTTTATATGAAACCAGTCCTCAAAGCCAGAAATGAATTAATCAAAATTATTTGTGAATCAGAGAACTTTGCTTTATGCGGCTTAAGGTGAGAGACTATGAGAGATGGGGGGCTTCTGCAGTAAGGGAGCAGAATATTAAAAGGCCTTTGAAGAGTCCTTCCAGCAGGTCAAGAGAGGTGATCCTTCCCCTCTACTCAGCATTGGTGAGGCCACACCTGGAGTCCTGGTTCTCCCTGGGCTCCCCAGTACAAGAGAGATATGGACATATTGGAGAGCATCCAGAATAGGCCCAAAGAGATGATGAAGGGATGAGAGCATCTCTCCTATGAGAAGAGGTTGAGAGAGCTCGTACTGATCAGCCTGGAGAAGAGAAGGCTTGGGGGGATCTCATCAATGTGCACAAATACCTGAAGGGAGGATGCAAAGAGGATGGAACCAGGCTCTTCTCAGTGATGCCCAGTGACAGGACAAGAGCCAATGAGCATAAACTGAAACACGGGTGCCTCCATATGAAGATGAAAAAAACACTGCTTTGCTGCAAGAGTGACCAAGCACTGGCACAGGTTGCCCAGAGAAATTGTGGCGTCGCCATCCTTGAAGATGTGCAAAAGTCATCTGGACGTGGTCCTGGGCAAGTGGCTGTAGGTGGCCTTGCTTGAGCAGGGGCAGTTGGACCAGATGACCTTCAGAGGGACTTTCTAACCTCTACCTTTCTGTGATTTTGTACTTACATGTTGTTATTATTTAAAATTCTAACACAGTGGGCACATGAAGGGGGGAGGAGACATGCAAAAAAACCAGAGAACCCTCTTTGCACTGTATAGAGAAGAAGAGCAGGCTCAGTGATTGCAGGCTGGTTTTTGCCATTTTGATTACACCATTGCCTAAATTAAAACAGCAGAATTAATACTAAGCTTCTCTATCTCATGGTCTGCATGAGCTCTACCTACCTTACCTCCTCCATTTAAAGAGAAAAAAAAAAAGTATTGACTTTTACCCCTCCAACAGGATATCGTAACTGATCTCTCCTATGCTGTGCAGTAATACTAGCTACTGAGCGCCACAGAAAACCTTTATAAAGTCTCAGGGTGAAGTATCAGGTATTTGTTATGACAATGACATTTTGAAAAGTATAAAAAGGTAGTCAGAACGTAGGAAGTCTCTCAGAAATTAAAAGTATTATTTAATTCTGTTCTTAACTCCTCAGTTCTGGCTGCTCTCCAAGAGCAGAAAACAAGCTAGCGGTTTTTAAGAGCGGGAACCAATCTGAATAATCATAGGTGAATGTCACATACAGTCCAAACAAATCCATTTACCACTCAGTAAATGAGAGACTAATAATTGATTCTTCCTAGAAAGTGAAAATTTGGTATTTCCAGAAATCACATTAGATTTTTACTTAGTCATGAATTCGTACTTACACCTGATTCCACTGACAAACAATTATGTAATCAAAGGAAAATATCAATCCATTTTATTAGGCATGAGAAGCATTTAATTTTATGCTGGATGCAAGGGTAAATGTAAACATTTTGAAACAGTGGGTTCTTAAATATTTGCTCTGAATAAAGAATACTAGCAAGCTGTGAATACATAATTAAATCAAAGTAACAGTATGCTATCCTACTAAGCTGGAAATAAACTTCACTCCCATCAAACATTATCACTCATTTAAAACACTTCCATTACATAGCATCTTCCTTGTTCATTTTTTCCTTTGTGATCCCACTGGTTTCCTATTTTAACTCAGATTGGTTTTTGTGTGACCTTAAGAAACAGAACAATAGAAGACCAAGAACAAAGAAAATCAAGAACAATATGAAAACCTATGAACTGTTTAGAGAGGTACCTGCAGGCTTTTAATTGAAAGATCAACAGAGATGAGTGTCATTTCCTAACTGCTAGCAATTTTTAAAAGTTATTATTATGATTAATCACACAGGATTTAAGAAGGCTGATACTTGGTGGGAAAAAAAAAAAAGACAGCAAGAGTTAATGTATTTGAAAAAATAGATGCCAAACAAAGAAAAACAATAAACTGTTTTGATTTTTAAATTCATACACTCAAGTTTGGATTTGCAGCTGCAGGGAGTAGTGTACCAATACAAATCAACTTCACCTATTTCACCTAAGTACTTGTGGGAAGGCAGTGAAAACAAGTAAGAAAAATCACACTCATATCTGAAGATACAGACTTCAGGTAAGAGTTAGGAAAACTTAATCTTACAGAAACCTGTATTCCTTAAGCATTTTCCCAATTTACTAGAAAAGAAAGTTTTTCCAACCCACCAATATGGAGATAAAAAACCCAAAACCTAAAGCAAAAATGTGGGGTTTTGTCAGTAAATTTTAGAACAATGAAAGATAAAGACACTAATTCAATCTTGACAGTGCTACAGTCAAGAAAACAAGCTCAATCTGAAGGCAAAAAAAAAAAAGTCAGAGTTATCAGCTCGATTTTCAGGTCATTTGCAGCAAATGAGAATCTCAGTCATATACTTGTGCAACCACTGTGTACAGGTGTTGCTTTACTGCCATGGTGCTATGTAAGTGTAATAAACACCTCTACTTGGAACTCTTAATTATAGATGACAAACTATAAATCACTAGCTTGTTGCAGCATCAGAAGCTTCAAGATGTGATCCATCATGTCTACATCCCAAGAAAGAAATTAATCCCTCTGTTTTGTTTAGCAGAAGGCATAGATTTATTACATTTATTTATGAACATGATACTATTGCAAGAATCAATTAGGGCCATGTTTGTCTTGAATATTGCTTTCATCCATTCTTCTGCCACTGCTCAGACTGTTTAGTACTGATACCACTTGATACCCATCCAATGCAAGCATAAAACAATAACGTATGGTGCAAGGCAGTGGAGATTAATACAGAGTGAATCCCCTGGGGTATTTGCTCACATGAAGAAGAGTCCTATTCATCAACTTCCATGAACTAAAAAAATTTCACAATATTATCCAGGCACATAAGATTATTAAATGTTCACTGGAAAGCATCAACTACTTATACATATGTGTGCGTGTGTGTGTCTATATATATATACTCAAATGTGTTTTGTACAAATCACTAGCTGTTGTCATCTAGGCAGAAGTGGTTCAGACGCTTGCTCTTAGATGTTACTAACAAGCCTGAAAAACATTTGGAAATTTAACAGCCTCAAACAAACAGGGACAATCAGAATTTGACAGGGAAATAAAAAATTAATAGTTGAAATCAGTTTAAATCCTGGGGTACTGAATAAGGGTTTCCCACAAACATTGTATTTCACTATTCTCTAGGCTCACCTATACCATTTTACAATATAATGGTAAAGGTCAGGAAAGCAAGCCAGAACTTTTTAATGGAGGGAAAATCTGGCTGGGCTGTAGGGACATTCTGCCAGGAAGAACAGCAGATGAATATATCAGTCATTTGTGTATCATAAGGTACTATATCCACAGCAGGACTAAATTACTCTTCAGGAACAGACTTACTTGACCATCATTACTGTGATCACCAACATGAAGCTGTATGTTGTTACTGATGATACAAATGTACACCTTTACAGTCCAGCCAAGAAAAAGCCCAAGTTCTAGACTAAGTCTATGCATATTAAAAAGGCAATGAAAAATGCTTTGTTTCATATGAGAAAGGCTTTTAATACAAAGAGTATTTGGGGGATATTTTGTCTCTCTTTTTCACAGGGTTTTAATTGTTAATTATGTGCACTGTCTTTCCAAATAGCACAGAGTTTTGGGTTTGTGATAGGCCCTAAGACCTGCAAACAGAAGTATGGACATATTCTGGCATGTTACCATTTTGACCAAAAAACTCCTGCTACTTGACACACAAAAAACCCCACAAGTATTACATATACGAACAAAATTCTCATAGCATAAGACTACTGAGAAAAGCAACCAACAATAACACAACAGCTGCTTAAAATCCAACCAACCAAAAACCTTCCAGTCTGTAACATGATCCATATTCTCACAAGAAACCCGGTATCGTTATTGGTAGTAGAGAATCTTCACTGAAAAGGATCAGTAATATTATGCAATTTAAGAAATTAATCCTCCATAAGGTTCCAGGAAGTGTTTGTGGTTTCTCAAACATTTTGTGAGGAAATAAACTCCTGATTTAAGTGAGTTTATAATCTGTAAATTAAGCCTTACTGCAGTACATCAGGTATTTCCAATACATTGCTGTCTTAAATCCAAGGCTGGCTGAAAAAACTAAAACCAATTACAACAGTAGTAGCACTTAACCTTCCTTCCCCATCTGTCAGAGAACCAGAATCCACTGGGTAGCTCAAAGGATAAATACTCACAGTGCTGCTCTACCTACACCCAGTGGCAACGGACTTGTGTTACCAGTTAAGGCTTGCCCCATCCTCTATGAGGGCAGCAGCAGACCCACTCTCTTCACTACACACACACTCTGCCCCTTTTAAGATTAGTGTTAGAGAAGACAGAAACACCTTTGTGTTGATCCTTGAAGTAAGGCAAGGAAGACTTGGATGCATACAAGGCTCAACACAATCTGCACAAGTTGTCAATAGCTTACCCAGTGCATTAAACTCTGTGTAAACAGCCAGCGTACTAAGAGCTGTTTTAAGTTTCCTCAAATTCTCTGCACAATTGATCCATAATCATCTGAGTGCTCACTGAAGCTTAGTATCCTTTTTCTCCATTGACTGCAAATTGCCTGTTCAGTTCCCTAACCTGTGTTTCAGCCAACGCTGTGCTCAGTGGAAAAGGCTGTTTGCAGCGCCTGGCTATTCTAGAAACAGTAATGCAATCACACACGCTGTGCTGGTTCGGAGTTCCATTCCTGTGAGAGGTATCCTTGTTGTTTGCTTTCAACCCTTGGGGGGATATACAAATGGAGAGTTTAAATTGAGCCCATGTCATAGGTTCTGAAACATCTGTATGAGGTAGCAGCACAGCTCAAAAACCTATTTGAAACAAGATTGCTGAACTCGCTACAATTAAATCCCCATGTACAAGTGCTAGCATCACAAAGACCATCAACAAACTTGGAAATAATGGGCAAATCAGCTGGGAAACTTGTTGAAGAAGCCATGAATGGGAAGGCCAAAAAGACAACTACCTTCTCCAAACAGTGGTAAGGCTGAAGACAGAGGTGGGTCATTGTGGAGAAATATACAACTGCTACCACTACCAATGTCTGTGTTTCATTAATTAGTTTCTAGGACTAATTGGGTAATTCAGTTTCTGCAACTGCCAAATTCTTTTTCTTTAGAAGGCAAGAAAAACAGTAGGTGCAAGTTAGCAATTTCAGTTCTGATGAAGAGCATAGCCAGGTAGAAAAAAAAAAAAAATAGCCCTTTTAACTCATATTTAATTGCAATTAAATTGCAAGGAAAAAGCAGGGCTCTGTGACCCTG
>JAOXNO010000013.1:98779433-98868716 GCA_028565335.1 Limnodromus scolopaceus | reverse complement strand
AAAAAAAAAAATAGCCCTTTTAACTCATATTTAATTGCAATTAAATTGCAAGGAAAAAGCAGGGCTCTGTGACCCTGTTAGTGGTGATCTGAGAAAGAAACAACTGAGGTAAATGGCAGATCTTTCTGAACTAAAACACTTGCTTGAAACATTTAAACCAACTGTGTTCTAATGACAAAAAAAAAAGTTCAAAAATATTTCTGTAAACAACAGCAACAGTTTCAAGTATTTTAACCCACCTTCCATTGCCATTTCTTCCCCAAAATCAGTAAGCAAGAAGGCAGCTGTGTAGCCTTTGGGGTAGGGTTTTTATTTGTTTTAAACAAAAACAATCTAGTAACCATTAATTCCTTTCAAATAAGAGGTTTGAGGACACAGAGGTGTGTGCTATTTTCTTTACAGAGGGGCCTAAACAGAGACTGGCCAGAACGTACTAGGATTAATGCTGTTCTTTGAACTATTTGAACTCAAATTACTTTAAGTAAAATTTTCATGTTAATTTAAACAAACACAGCACCCTAGCATGGCACTGATAATGAGAAAATCAACAACGTTTAGTCTAAAAGAATTTATTGATTCAAAGGTTTTTTTGGTCATTTAGAAAGTGCACTGGTGCCTTTTATCTTCCTTACCAATTGGCAGTGATCTGCAGGATAATGAATCCAAGTGAAAAAGGGCTCATTCATTTCTTGACTAGCAAATGCATGATTGTCTTGAGCTCACATGAAATACTTCTCAAAGGAAACCCCATTAAACTGGAACATATATTAATTGTTCTTACATTGTTTCTAGCAGAACTGCAACAAGAAATTCTGAGTTTAATTAAGCTTAAAAATACAACGCTGTCTTTAAAACAACGTACCCATACTTCTCATGCTTCCTTTCTCCATCTCTCCCAGCTTGTTTTTTAAGGCTCAGAAAATCCTGTGCTCAGAAAAGACAGGAAACTTGTTAATTATTGCTAACTTTTAAGAGAGGTTATCTACAACTGCTTTCAAAAGATGCTGAGTAGTTTTTGCAAGGAAGATGTCTATTTCGTTGTTTAACCCTAGTGATACATAGGGCCTGCATCTGGCATGGCACAGGTGCCAGACAATGGCTGTCCCTTTTACCCCACAAGACTTCCCTGATACCACTAAGCAGAAAGATTTTAGGCTACCATTCAACCATCCAGCAAAGAGCACCCACGGAACTTTAGAAAATGAGTAGCACCATTACCTTTAGCAGACAGCCTGTGTGCTTAGACATAAGCATGCATATGTCGTAAAATCAGATCACTAGTTTAGTGCTATCATTTGAAAGTTTATAAGCACCCTCGCACCGCAAAGAGAAAAAAAAAATCAACCAAACCCCCACTGTAGTAGTGAACATATTAATGGCACTTATTATTTAGAAAAAAAAAAAGGTAGACTTCAGCACCAAAGAAATTCATGTACCTGTTCACCTTCCCGAAGTAAAGCATTCTTGTCGTTCTTTTTCTTCCAGAAACAGAATTAAGATCAGTGTCTCAACACAGGGTTCATTCTCCTTGAAAATGCACATAAGGTACACCCAGTATTTCAGCCTTGCTCTACGTGCACATGCACAGAATTATCTACTACAATAAAGAATGACAGAACATGAGCAGGATAATCTGCTGTGCTGCACACACGGCATAATTTATTGCTTCACTGTTCACTCACTGGAAAGATGCTTTTGAGTATGTTTATTGTTATCTCTTTCTTTTCATCCATTCATGTATGCACTGGTATCAGAGGAGTTACAAGAGAGGCTTTAAGTATCAGAAGAAATCAGTTTGGTGTCTTTTTTCCTCAGAGAGCCCTGAAAGCAGAGGTGGTGGGAACTGCTGCTCAAGCAATTACTCCCAAGTTGCACTGCAGTAAGAGACTCCGAGAAATCTGCAGCAGAAAGCACAATGACAGTAGATCCTCTACGGACGCTTCTCTGACAATAGGATGCTCAAGTGAACTAATAAGAAACAAATTATGCTTTAGAAGTCCTCGAGTGAAAATGGTTAGCAGGTGGGAGAATATTCTGTCAATTAATCATTACAGGTTTGCTCTACCCTTCTGCTTTCCCCAAAGTTTTCTTTTAGCTGCTGTTGAGCAGGAAAAAATTAAAACAGACTTCTCAAAGACAGCCTGCTGAAAAAGACTTGGACTGTAGTCAAACAATTTCTCCCATGACCACCACTCTAATGTCTTAAAATTCACATCTAATTATTTTCATTTGCTTGTTACCAGAAATCATGTTATTTTCTGGAATAAATGCTGTGCAGGAATAGAAATTCTGCCTTTTGCTGCCCCCTTCTAAGACATTTGACTTGTGCCCTAAATATCACGGGACAAGTTTATTAAAAGAGAGAGCAGTAAGTTATCTCAAAGAGTTTGCTACCACAATTTAACAGGTATTATAGTAAAATCTGAATAAACTAAGTTACTCTAGCACAGGGTACATAGGTACTGCATAGTACAGCAGTGTGATGCATGAACAAGACATTAATTATAAGATCAGAAATTCTAGATCCTGGATAAAGGATTTTTGCCTTAAATTATTTAAAATATACAAAACTCATACTAGACATTTTAGTTCAAGTTTACACAAGCTGATAAAAAAAACCCCAAACTGATCAGGAAATGAATAAAATCAAGAAGCAGCAATGCAACTTATGCAGGTCTCACAAAAACAAGCAGAAAATAAGTATTTATGAGGTCTAAGTATTGCAGGCTCTGAAATAGGTATTTATGGGCTCTACAATAAGCACTTCCAGGCTCCAAGATCAGGTCACTCAGACTAAAATACAGCCCAAAGCAAGGTTTTGCAGCCAAGTTCTGCACTTCCAAAGCCAGATTTTGTTGTTGGTGAGAGCAGCTGATAGAGCCTCATCTACAGCTTTATAAACAGCATTTCTGCAATCCTCTTCCACCTCTGACAAAGTCCTACTATACTGGCAAACAAACTTCACTGCTATCTGTCTGTCTACTTCCACATGCCTTTCATTCTCATGGTTCTCTTGGATTTGAGCAGTGCTGGAGGACTCTAAACCCAGCAGAAATGCTGCCATCGCAGTGAGTACTTTATGAGGGCTGCAGGAGATAACGATTCAGGATAGGCAAGTCCATTAATTGATTATTTTACATTTGGCTCCAGCAGGCAACCTTAGCTACATGCTGAGCCATGGCAGTTACTTTCTAAGCAAACGCTTTCTCAAATGAATGCTTCTGTACTTTCAAAACAGCCTTGACTTTTGTTTTAATGATCTTTTAAAAGAATAAAACCCACCATACCCAGAAAGAAAATTGTTTCTTCTTTCAAAAATTACTTCCAACTGTGAGGATTTGACAGGAACTGTAATTTCACTATTACAGCTACAGCACACAAACCATCCCATATATATTCTTTCCATTCACATTTTAAACTCTATTACCAGCTTCTCTGTAGGTGCCTTCCAACTTACTGCCAGCTCTCATGCTTTCTGATACTAAAAAAAAAAAATAATCCACAAGACAGGTATTTTGGTGCTATGAAAAAAACTTCATCTTGCTCATAAGTCTAAGTCCAACCTTCTCTTTGCAGTTCAGTAAGGGGAGACTGAAGCAGGTCAGGATTTTTGTAAGTTCTTTTAACTTATAAAAAGTGTAATATTACATTCCCACAAGAAAAACCTAACTAGGTCAATATAGACAGTTTTCTCAAAAAAGCCCACATCCTGTAGGCTACTATTTTGGCTTTCACCTCTTAAATCTAGCTTTGACAATTTTGAAAATATATCCCCAAGAAATTCCATGACTGACCTCTCATGAGAGCCTGTGACAAATTTGCGTTTTGAGAATTAACTAAGGATGAATGTTACATTTCTGTCACCTCTACATCTCCAGCATCAAGTTAATTGCCACTGAGAATGCCTTTACTTTTAATTCATTTTACTCTGAAAAAAGCAAGCCAAGCCAACAGAAACTCAACTGGTCAAGTTCATGGAAAAGAAACACACACATGTCTAAGCAGCCAGCATATTGCTGGGCATGTAGAATATTTTTAAGCTACAGAAGTTTCAAATAAACTCATGTAACATAGGCCTTCACCTGATACAGAAAATAACAGAACACAGACATTTCACAGAATAACCGTACTGATCAAGTTTTTCAAACAAATCTGGAAAGTTTTGCCATTTCCCAGTGCTTAAAAATATGGATCTTCCCAATCACCAGGGGGAAAAAAAACCCAAAAAATCAAAGTTCTCCATGCTCTCATTAAAAAGTATGAGAGATACAAGCAAAGAAATAAATTTTAAATGGTAACTGCAGTATATTGTTTTGAACAAAATTTTATATAAAACAGAAAGTCTGTAAGAAAACATATGCCTGATATTTTTTCCATTTAAAAATCAAAGTTATTTCCATTTTTCTATGAGTAAAGCTTAGTATTTTCATGGTGTTTGTTTCCCAGCTCCACTTTGTTAATTTACCTTACCTTCAGTGTCTTTGCTGGGCTTGCTTTAATATGTCAATGTCTGTTTCATATTGGAGAACTCCTAACTGGACACAATACTTCAGACGCAATCTCACATGGGCTAAACTTCCATTAATCTGCTGGCCATGGTCTTGCAAATAAACCACAGCACGTGTTCAACCTTCTTCACCACAAAGGCATGCTACTGACACAGGGTACTTACTCAACATGAAGTGAGGCACATACAAAAGATTTTTTGCATACGTAGTTATAAGCTGTGAATCAATTATCATTCAGAAACAGCAGAGTTTGTGCTTTCTATGAAAATATTAGCCCATTTCTTTTAGTCAGTCAAAAAAAAAAAAAAAAAAAAAGTCAAGCATTGGCTAGCTTCTGAGGGGAATCTGAGAGATGTCTCTAAAATTGCAAGTAGAATGGACACACTCTCTCCGAAACAGTAATTATGGGCATTAAATGAAACTAGCAGATGGTAAGTGCAAAAACAAATAAAGGAGATACCACACAATACACTATGGATGTCAGTAGCAAGTTGTGTGATTCAGCTGTGGAGCTTCTTGCCCCAAGCTATTCTGAAAACTAAAAAACTGCAGTCAAAAACGGAGTAGACAAACTCATGAAGCGGGGGCAAAGTGTATCCAGATTGGACTACTAAATACACAGACATACACATTTGTCTCAAGATATCCGTAAGACAAATCACTGCAACATAGAAGACTGCTTGGCAAAAAGTATCTTCATGTATTTGCTTTCGACTTAAAAATCTTACATAGGCATCTGCTAGGAACAGTCTCAGACAGAGAAAGGGACAGATGAAACTCTTGTCTCATCTGCCATACTGTTCCACTTACACGTAGATGTGCCAGAGCTATCTTATGTAAGATCTTAAATACAGGTCTTAATCTGACAGTTCACAAGCACAGATAGGTCTTTAAACGCACACACACACACACAAAAAAAAAAAAAAGGAAGTAGCTCTAAAACACAAAAGGCTGGGAAGGAGAAAAAAAGCATGATTTCTTAACCCCAAAAGAGCCTAGGACAACCACGCACAACTCAAATCTGTTCCAATTTTGTCAAATTTTGTCCAGTTATTTATAAACATTTGAATTCTGAATAAGAAAGAGCATGGAAAAAATTGTGAACATTTGTGGACATTGTGGAAGGAGGACATAGATGAGGAAAAAATTTACTCTAAATGTTCAGTGAAATAAGTGGCTGTGAAATAAAAGTCTGAAACCAGAAAAAAAGCAGTCCTGCAACGAAGTAATGGGACAGTGAGACCCTTTCAGCACTGGAATAGTAACATAGAAGGAAACCAGGAAAGAAGGATGGGAGAACCACCAAACAAGCAATAGAAAACTTCACATCAGACTAAAAGGAACAAAAATACAGTAAAGCTTTCCTTGAGCTCTCACATTTCTTAACTGAAATTGCAACAGTCCTGATGCAAATCCCTATTTGCATCCAAGAAAGCAACCAAGAAAGACAGGACAAGCTGTTACACCTCAGAGATACGAGACTGTGGGTAACGGTACTCTCAGGAGAGAGATGTATAGAAGGCTGAGGAAAGAGAAGGAAATCAAGTAGGGACGGGAACAACACAATACAAGAATCATCACAGCATTTCTCTTTGTTCTGCAGGTTCAAGATAAAAATGGTCTCATTTTTCACGGGCTGGGGCTCCAGTGAACTTCCAGTCCGGCCTAAAGCCTTCAAATACTTCCAGAATTGGCTGCAAAAAGACTAATACAACATAGACAAACAGCTGGTTGAAGCACTCATTCTATGAACAGTGGAGATCATAGCTGTTACTTAAATCTGAAAAGTAATTTAGCACACACAACATCAGTACCCTTGTGCAGTAATACAGTGATGTAGCACTTCATTTTCCTGATGCACTGAGACATAAAACTTTTTTGCACCCCTCATCAGTATAATCTACATTGCCCTAAGTAATGATATATCAGTGCCACCTTACATCTTTTGTATGCAAATGATTATATTCAGTTAATTAGCATAATCTAGAATTATTGATGGGAAAAGTCATGTTGCATAAATAATGAATATGCTCAGAAATCATAACTTCTAGAATTAGAACAGCAGTTTTTGACATTAAAAATCTGCTTTGCAATGGAAGAATTTGAGTCCTAAACTATAAAGATTCTATTTTAATTTGTTTGCCTTGTTAAGGAGGTAACTTCAAGCAGACCTTCACTTCTTGCTGATACTTAGCAAGAAGTTTAGTTTGTTAGACATCAAAGCTTCTGTCTTGGTGGTACAAATGAGCAGGGTAGTATTATCAGAAATTGAAAGAACTACCAAAAAACCCCAGTCCTTGCTAAAAATATTGAAGGAAACTCCATTTGCATATAATAAGATAACGCGGGGACATATTGTGATACTGAGAACAAACTTCTAATTCTGCAGGAAGATTCTGCTGAAGCAATAACTTCTGACACAAGAGGTCAGAGAGTAAATGAAATAATAAGGCCTCAAGATGGAAATAATAAATAATACACAGATTCATACCTTATTATGCAGTTTTGTACAATAAGGTACTTTGTAGTGTCATAATCAATCCTCCTACATGAGAAAGTCATAAACCATCAATCTGGCATCAAAATGACAGATTGGGATTTATTTTGAGAATATTCAGATGTCAGCTACATAAGTGTTCTGGGAAATATAGTATAAAGCATCCCTCAGCTAAAGTATTAATGCTGAGGTGAAAGTAACCAGAAGTCATTCCAAAAAGGTGAGTAACTGCCATAAAGAGGAAGAGGATTTACACAACAATCTTTAATCATTGCAGTTACTTCTAATATATTTGGATTCTAAAAGGCTTCAGACAAAAACACTGGACTGAAACATATAACTCTTATCAATGAGCATTTCCACAAGTTCACTCTTTCTCCTCAACTATTATGACATGAGAATGACAAACAGGAGAATACCTCTGCCGCATACCTCTGTCAATGAACCACTCCTGCAACTAGGTTTTAACCTCACAAGATAGGTTCTCTTAGTGATGAATATCTCAATACAATGACTTAACTCCCTGCCTCTGCTAAAAT
This sequence comes from Limnodromus scolopaceus, assembly GCA_028565335.1. Classification (NCBI taxonomy): domain Eukaryota; kingdom Metazoa; phylum Chordata; class Aves; order Charadriiformes; family Scolopacidae; genus Limnodromus; species Limnodromus scolopaceus. The sequence goes on along the minus strand of JAOXNO010000013.1, from coordinate 98,861,172 downwards.
ACTTATTTTAATTGAAGAGAATATTGGCAAATACAAGCAGTAAGAAAATATTAGCTGTATTGATGTCATGTACATTGTACTAGACATAGATGATGTCATAGATTATTTTTTTCCCCCCTCAAAGTCAGATGTCTTAGAATCAATTTATCTTACCGGGGCAGTTTTTAACAGCTGAACTATTTGAAAGCCTTAATTAAGCTGATCTACTTAAATGAAAGTATTTTTCTATTCTGGCTGCCCACACTCTATGGCTCTATATTGTACAGATTTTCAAAATGTCATAAATATGTGCTTGACAATGGCTTTCCTTTTTTGGGTGGGTGAGGGAGCAATTACTTTAGTCATTTAATTGCAAAGCACCTTGCAAAAACTCATAGGCTGGCTTGAAAAATGTTAAATGAAACTCCGTAATATAATCCTCTTTCTTGACATTTCAGAAAACGGTAAATTTAAAAGAGTGGCAACCACCAAACCACTTTACAAAGTCACCGATTTGAAAGATTTATCATAACTCAGTGTTTTATGTGAAGCCACCAGAACATCTTGAAGGTATCAGCATCAAAAGCGCTGTCACACAGGAAGAGTCAGCCTACAACAGAGCCTGGCCACTTGATACAGTGATCGGCTCTAAGCGCTGCTGTTACCAGAGCCTTGAACAAGTTGCTTTCCATAACCATGCCTTACTGTCTTCTTAGGAGTTTACTTCAGATCAGCTTTTATAAAATAATTTCCAGTCATCTCTGGTTTTATCATTGCTCTCAAAGGGATCCTGTCCTCCCATGGGTCTCAGAACAGAGATGGACTGCAGGCAAATGGCAAAACAATGGTATTCAATGTATGAGATAACAGCACATGCACTATTGTTTTGGAGGTAAACACTATTAAACACAGCTACTTACAGAAATAAAGTCTTCCAAAGATTGGAAATGGGATATTATTAGTCTAAATTAAGAAGGCAGTTCCTTTTCCCCTCTCCAGTGTTTTCCAGGTGGGGAAAAGACTACAAAGGATGCTGAGGAAGTTACACTATGCATTCACAAACTAAAGAAACACACAGACTGCATAAAAGACTTACATTATTAGACGACCCCCTTTATAGCCGTCATTTTGATTGACAGATGATTATATTTCCATTGAGTCATCCTCCTACCTCTGATGTAATTTTGTTCTCCCCAAACTGCAAATGCACTTTTTCCCTGTTGGCCAAAGAGAGTCTGCTTTGTGCTGCAGTTTTATCTTTATTCCCATGTGCTACAATGCCTGACAATGGGGTTCTGAGACAATAACGTTACAAACATTTCACATAGTGCAGATAATTATGAGTTTGCATGAGCCTGCATTGTCCATATCTCTCCATTTATTCAAATATATACTAAAACCAGTAGCGTGTACTAAAGAGATCCAACTGAGTCTACAATGAGAATGTTGTTCTACCTCCCCCAGAAGGAACATCTACTGCTGTGAACAATTCAAAGTCTTTAAATGCCATCAGCATGTAAGAAAATGGAAAATTATATGCCAGTGTACACCACAGACTCAAATGCATTTTCCAGCTGCTAAAATAAATTACTCTCACATGCACGACAGAACATTTGACACAAATCATGTCACATAAATGCCCAATTAAAATGATCTCCATTGAGTGTCATATACAGCATGCAACAAGTCCGTAACACTAGAATACAAAATGTGTCATTTTTTTGGGAAGCATTGTGGCCAAAGCATTACCATAATTTCCTAATAATAATAATAGTTTATAAGCTGCTCAGCAACCACAGCATTTTCTGCAGCACCATAATGAATTATCCCATTTCCACCTTATTAGAAGTTTGCTGTTACAATGCACATCTTGTTTCTTGTCTCAGAAAAGTATGTATTTCTCACTATCTGGTAGAATCACCATTCAGCTGGCACTGGGGCATTCCATACTACTTAAGGTCAATTTACTTATGGCAAACAACATTCATTTGCCATACTGCTGGGCTTCAACACAAGCTGAACTATCCTTGTCCATCAGGTATTAGAAATATTGTACAGTTGTGTAAGGTTACAGTTGTGTCCCAGTTAACTTCATCACACACATAATAGACTGGCTCTTGGCTACCTTCAGATGCTGCACATCAACTCCAGAAACAATGTAGCCTGTAGATTTATTTTAATTTCTTTTTTTTTAATCAGGAGGAGGACTGTCTAATAACTGAAAATGGTTACAGCTTTTCAGTCTTGGGGCCGCTTTTTTTTAAAAAAAATCAAAAAACTTAACATTTTTTGCATGTTGTGTGGAAGAATTCAGAAAAATACTCAAGTAAACACTATGCTTCCAGTTCCAGAACTGCATTAATGCAGCCCTATATGAACATATTAACTCTGTGTTGCCATAGCTATACTATTCTTTGAACCTGCACGCAGACCTACAAATGTCTTTGAGCAGTGGAGTTTCATTATCTATCTCAGAGTCATCTTTTGCATCTTGAAAGCAGTAGTGCATCACATGGTGCTAACACATCATAAGTCAGATGTCTTTCTCCACTGCACTGTTACAACACAGAAACAGTGAATAAAGAATACACCTATGGTGAAAGACCTAGAACAGAGTTATTCATATTAAACATCTAAATACACCTTTCCCAACATTTTTAGATTTTTGCACAAGCAGGAAACAGAACTGCATAGAAGCACTTACTTTGGACTCTGGCATTGCTTAGGATACTGTTCAATCTCACAAAGACCTTTCTGGGGTATTTTGGTTTCTTTTACTAACTGCCGACTAAATAAATGCAGTCAAGTAAGAACACATTGAATTGCTTTTTCAGTTTCTAAAGCTTGGCACTTCAGCAGCTTCTACCTATTACTTCATCATATGAAGTAAGAAATAGTTGTAGATTATTCTAAGATTCTGCCATTTGTACTAGCAGCCTTCTGACTCACAACAGATAACAGCAATTCCAGGTCAACATTTAAGTATAAAAGGAAAAATGTCATCGCTTCCACACAAAATGACTCTTCGACAGTGATGCTATAGCACCTCAGTAAGGTACAACAGGGTTTGGAAACTACCTGGGAAAAACACAGAACAAAAATGCAATAGCCACTTTTAAATGGGATCATGCATCTGTTTTAACAGCACTGACAATAATAAGATTTATGAGTTAGTTACGATCTTCACACTTAACAAAAGATAAACAGTCCAAAGTCTCCTCAAATATACACTGTCACTTCTCTTCCATGTGAGAGCTTAGGATATGGGGGATAACGTTGCATGTCTGGTGGGTGGTAGCTGGTGACCCATTTCCTGCTTTAGTCCCAAATAAACTTTTACGATGCAGGATTGGGCAATTCAGCATAAACCACTAGCTCAATAGAACAGGTCTTCAATAATCTATTTCACTAGCTCAATATAACAGAGCTAGTGAATAACGTATTTCAGACACTTTTTAATTTTCCTGTGTTTTGTAAGTCCTCAAGATTCATACTCGCGTGCCTGCTTTCACCACCACGCAGTCACACACATGGGCAGGGGGAAGAGTAAGGAATCACATCGTCAAAGCTTGCACTGCCAAAGGCATAATACAAATTAGCAGATCTTCCAAACCCTATAATAAACATAATATCTAGGTTTACTCCATAAAAATTTTGCTTTTTGAAGTTCTTAGGAAAAACAGAATATTTTCTAAATCTATCCAACTTCATGCTGTGCAGAAAACTAAGCAGTTCTAGGGGAGCACTAGACAAAAGACATTGTTATATCAGAGATAAATATAGAAGACATTTGCAGAGCATGGGCAGTGAAGAGTTTAAAATCTATACAAGCTGTTGATTCTTGGCTCGTTGATCAAAGATCTACTGGTATAAAAAAGACTTCAAAGCAATCTCTTGCTTCAGCTTAGATGAACAATTATGTTTCAACCATACAAATTAACTAAAAGGAAGCAATTATATAACCCATTTTTTACGCAAGCCTTAGCAGCAAAGTCCAACTCTGAGCCTCTTGCACATTTTACAGTGGAACCATCTTGACTCTTCCACCCAAAGAAAGCAATTTCATATCTTCTATAGAAATTAATGCAGTAGTAAACACTGGGTTTGATCCAGACATAATGAAAACAGGGAGCCTAGAACAGAATTCACTCAGGAGACCAGAACTGCTAGATGGTAGCTAGAATGCTACTGAAAAAACATCATTCAAGACAAAATGTTTAGAAGCCCAAAGGTCACAATGAGCATGAACTAGAACTGCACACTCAGTAACTAGCTCTTCAATGAGTGACTCTAGGGCAGTGATCAACATGCACATATAATCAAATGAATCCTGACCTACAAACTGAAGATTGCTCATCAGTGTAACCACATGGGGAGAGCAGTTACTAGGAAAGGATATTCGTGTGACTATCTTTAGATTTACTGCCACAGTTTCAAGATAGAGTGGCTGGAAGGGGAGAAAGGGAAAGGACATGAACCTCATTTTTCGCAGCCCAGCAGAACTGGGCCCAGTTACTTTTAGAATTCTTTTCAGGCATCCATTTCCAATTGTCAATCTTCACTTCTCAGAAGAAAATTGGGGTTTTTGACAGAGACCTTACAAAATTATCTCACAGTAACCTGATTAGGAACCATTATAAGGAGATGCATTTTAGCATTCTATATTCACCATGACTGCAGGTGCTTGAACACAAGAACACTGCTTCCTATATAATGCTGGAAAGACAGAGATTTTCCATTGAGCACAGGAATAAATCTTCTCAAAGGCAATGAGCGAAATCTGAATATAAAAAACTAATTACGTATTGACAGAACTTTAGACTTTTCAAATGTATGCTCATATTTTTAACTACACTTATCACATAAGTCCTGCTGGGATCAAATCCTTTCCCCCAGATAGGCTTCTGTCAATGTTCTCAATGAAAAACATCTGGAACTACGGGAGAAACAGGTGGTGATTTTATTCCCAGAAAGCCAAACTAGATGTATGCACAGATACTCAAAGGGAGATTTTGTAGTAGATGGTACCTTTCAAGTCACTGATTAAAATCCAGTCAAAGAAACTCAACATAGCCTTCTTTCATTACCAGACAAGATATGTTTCCTCATAGTTACTTCAAGGCAGCAGGATAAGATCAGCCACACCAATAATAAGCAGGTAACACAGATATAAACTCCTTGCACGTTTCTCCCCACAGGTAATTGAAGATTGTAACCAAACTGCAGGTTTATGCTACTGCAGGATGGAATTTCTGGAGGATGATGATGTTAACTTGCTGTATCACCTTAATATCTCTAGAGGTAGCAAAGCTGAAAGGACAAAATGGCTGAGCTACTTGTGTATGCCCAGAGGTGACGCTCCCATGGTGAAGTTGCTGATGAACCTTAGTGCCATCCACGCTGCGCTGTTCTTGATCTACTTAGAGTATCTCTGCCTGAAGGAAGCACTTTCCACAGCCTTAAATTCACTTAAAACGCAAACTAGGAAAAGCATCCCCTGTAATATCAACAGGAGTTTTTTAAACCCAATGAATAAGACTAACCAATTGCAGTGCAAATGACAAGATTCCTTTCAGTTTAAACTAACTCATTAAACTCCCTTACGTGTTAATGTTCTTAAGGCTAAACGATTAGTATGCAGTTTCTTCTACTGGATCTGTAAGCTGCAACAGAAGTTAAGCTAAATATTTTCACAAAAGACCCTCTCTTTACTCCACTCCCTATTTTACAGTCTGAAAATTCGACCAGCTGAGCCAAATCTCACATGTCTGTGTGACTTCTTTTGCTGTCTGTCACAACGTTATAGGAGTGTAATGTGAAAATAAGCATTAGTGAAAGTGGCAGGGAAAAGTGCTGGTTTATGATTTATGTCCTTTACAGAATAGAGGGCTAGGAAGTTCACTAAGTCCCTGTTGCCAGATTGCAGCTACCATACATATTAAATTTATGCTTCAGTTCACATTTTCCTTCCAAATGGCTGAAACCTGTTCTATAAACTCTCCAACTCTGCCAGTAGTAAGCAGATGCTACCAGTGTGACATATTTCATATAAACTTTGCCAGTTTACAAATTTAAATTGTATGTTAATCTTCCATCTCTCAGTTGCTTTAACACACTGGGCAACTACTGTTGTTTTCATCAAGGACATCAGGAATCGCCCCACACCTTTATAAGATATTCAGTTCCATACTTATGGGAAGAGATCAAACAAGATTTATTGTAGTCACGATGCAGCCAGACTATCTGCCTGACACTGATGAAGCTGGCAGCTCCTGGCAGCTCCCAGCAGCAAACCGGCCAAATATTCAGCAGATAAATGAACAAGGGACATCCCCCTGATCCCCTCTATGGATACCACTTGGATTAAAGTAAAACAGAGGCAGTATCTGATGTAAAAAAGTGTGGGTGGGAAGAACTGGTAAAGATGGAAAAGCAATAGGAAAAAAATAAGAAAAAGAGGTAGAGGTTGAAGCCAGAAGTACAGAAATGTTTTCACCTTCAGCTGCAACCCTTGTACATGTCATTACATACAGTGACCTTTTCCTTGCAGTCTCCTACTGCAGTTTCCAAGGAGGAGCTGCAAAGATTACCATTTGTTGGCTACATTTGTTGTGCCAGGCTTACATTGCATTTTCTGAACCCTCAGCAGTGGTCCATAGCACAGGAGACTGGTATCGTCAGTTAGACAATTAAATCATAGAAGGGCTAGTCCAAAACTCAAGTAAACTACTGCTCAGTAAATTGCCAACATCATCGGCAGACTTTGCATTCTGAGAGACATCCTGGAAATAACAGAAATTCACATCTCCATAAGGATTACAACAAACCAATGGGTTTCGTGGGCCATCCACATTTACTTTCTGCTTCCATCCAAGCTCCATCTGTATTTTGGGACTCGTCTCATGACAAGCTCTTGTCTTTACCTTGGTGCAAGAAAGTTTGTGGACTCAAAGGCCTTAGATGTACCTGCCTCTATGCACCTCAGCAAGGGTAGGAATCCTGTTGATACAGTCTTTCGCTACCTTAAACTGAAAGAAGTACGTGGGGGAAGCCAAGACAGAGAAGCATTCATTTTCCTCTAAGAGAGCAGAACTCAGTGCTGCTCTCCAGTTCAAGCCTTAGCCTGCTACACAGGAAACACTGGTAGTAACCAGCGCCTAAAAATTATCAGTTGTTGCCTATCCTATACCCTCTTAGTAGTACAGAAGTTCTTTGCTTCCTTATCTAAACACCTCTACAAGAAATACACCTATAGCAGGAAAGGGAAGGAGAGAGCAGGTAAGCATATACAAGACAGAATCATTCAATGAAAATAGATTACAAGGACAGCCAGACAACCAGCTATTTTGGTGCCTTGTGAAGAAGCACCCTAACGGTAGAAAAAAATGAACGCTTAACTGCAGGTGACCTTGCACAGATGCCAGCTGCTGCCCATGTGAAAAACAGAGTGAACTGTCATGGGCCATTCTCTATCAACACAACTTAGCAAATTAGAGTGTGTTATTTTATATATTATATTGAAACAAGAAAAGGAAATTAAAAGAATGAGATATTGCTCTACACAGAAGCTGCCTGGAATGTCAAATGCACAAGGTGGGGGGTGCTTCCATATGGCTGGGAAAAAAAATCAGTAAAAGGAATAAAATGAGAAAGTGCCCTGTCTGAATTCTGCTGCAATGATGTGTCATAGGCCTCTAGAGAGAAAAAAAAAAAAGGGGGGGGGGGACGGGGACAGGGATGGGGGTGGCCAAGAGAGAGAGATATCCAGTGTCTTAAAATTGTCTCTGGGTCTTGAAAAACAACTTTACAAAAATTCAGTCCTTAGAAAAAGATTCAAATTGCAGATTTAAAGGGGGTAGCAAATTATTCACAGCTAGAAAATACAGTTACCTGGAGTTATAAGTAAGTTTTCATACACAGATACACTCTCCTCAGTGAGTGTGTCTACACTATGGAAACATAAATGTAATGGAAACTCAGCAAAAATTATTGGCACAGGACAAAAGGGGTAAATCAACTTCCATTATTGTTCTCTCTAAAAGAGAAGAAATTATTTTTTCAGAGAAGAATCTTGTGAGGAACGAGTAGCTGCAACAACAATCAAATGGTGTACATTATTTTCAGTTGGATCAAGCCGGCATAAATTTGGGATAGTCTGCTAACGTCTGAGAATTAGTTTCTATAAAAATTCTGGCAAAATGTGAGAATCAAGTGAGAATCAAGACCGGTTTTATGCTAATACCCAAGTATTAGTTGGAAACAGGTAATCTGCTTAGATCACATTTTGAATAGTCAAGGCAAAACTATCAACACATATCTGAAAACTTAAATCTTCTTCCTCTTACTGAATGTAATTCTGCCCAGTTTCACTGCTAGATAATTCACGTCAGCTCTCATAAAGATATGAGTTTATAAAGGACATCTACACTGGAAATCCTTACTGCTGAATTAGTAGGAATCTACATAAAGAGCTGAGCTAAAGCACCGACCAAAACTCCAATTTTAATAAATCCTGGAATAAATGTCCCATGTAACACAAATATGGATGTGCAGTCTGACTTGCAGATGGGCCTCTCTTTGGACTTTAAAATTTGCAGGCATCTTCCTCTTTGCACTGAAATATTACTGTACACAATTTGCACAAAATCACTGCAGGTGCAAAATGAGGGACCAAGGCACAGCAGAAGAGTCTCAGAGCGTGCTCTGTGACAGTAAATTAAAATTCTACACAGAAGTGTATCTAGTAATTTAAATGGAAGGCTCCTAGTACATTAGAGATTACACTGTAGTCACAAACAGTCATTGCAGGGAGATGCCAGGAAAAAAAGTCTCATGTCTCAAAAGCAATAAACTTTGTGGCACTGGGTTTTTTCCAGTTTTTGCTGGTTATTGAGAATGAGGGAATGTACAAATATACTCATTAGTAATGGATAAATTTTTGAATTCACATTTTTGAGAAAGAACCCACTGTTGCAGGCTGGCTTTTAATGGAAACTTTCTCATATACTGTTCAATAATAGAGAGGTTGACTAGTGTTTCCATTTTAAAGAGTATCCTAAACCTACCCACGTGTAGAGGTCACCAGCTGCATAAAACCAGAGTCCAATACTTCAGCTTTGATCTCTCAGGAATACTAGGCAAATTGGGCAAGAATCCTTGTGCTCCACAAATTCCTAGACAGACAAAAAAAATAGTGAAAACTGAAGGCCAAAATAACTGCCTTCTGTTCATGCTTTGTACATATCAAAGTCTGTTTACATAAATTTATCTGTGGGAAACTAAGTACTACTATGTCACTCATCCCCAGTCCCACACCTTTCTAGATGTGTTATACTATCCTGACCTCAAGCTTCACTTCCAGCAGTTTCAGAATGGTCACGTGACTAATTTCCAATTAGCTCAACTAATAATTTCACATCAGATAAATCTTTCTTCTGCAACGTGTTGCAAATCTTTGATTGGGTTTGGACTTTGAAAATATGTATGTAATTGACGTCTTCAGGATACCATGGACGGCGAAGCAAAGCAGAAAATGGATTGTTAACACTAGAATATAATCTTCTTAAGACACAACAGGAGGTAGGATTCAGACAGAAATCTGCTGGTCCCAGAGCAAAACACAGATCATGTTCAGTAACTTAATGGCCTGTCCATTCAAGAATATTTGTGCCATCATTGGTTTTGTTTTTTTAAGAATGTATATAAGCTGTAAAATGCTTAGCTGAAATGCTAAGATTAAAAAAAAGAGCAGGATGTCAATTACTTCTATTACTTGCCAAAGACAGTGTATTTCCAATTTAGTCTTCACCATATGTCCTAGAGCACGTGAAAGCAGACGCAAAACTTGAAATAATAGAATTCTTAAGTAATTACATTATTCCAATACTTATTTATTAAATGCCTTTTCAGGATAGCTTAACATTAGTGTTACTAAGTTCTGCCTTCCCTCATACACAAATATTCCTCTCTTGCAAATCTACTCTATGATATAATTAAATCTGAAATATTAAGATCCTTACAGACGTGTGTAAAAATCAGAACAAAACACTTGGTACAATTATTATGACAGGGGTGCTTTTGTCTCAAAAACATTCTTTTACTTACTGCATCATACAGGTAGCAAACTTGGAATAGAATAATTTAGTTTCAGAGTATCTTACCTCTCTTTTAAGAATTTTGTTGGATGTTTTTACTAGGTACAGACAGACACCTCTTTTTGCACATTTCTAACAGAAAAAAAAATATGGGAAAGTTCTGAATCAAAGTGTTATAAAACAAATGATATAACAATGAACAAAAAAACAGTGATAATCATGATTAAGAATAATGACATTATTCAGTATGCCCAGATTTTTCCAAATATTTAGAAATATACTGAAAACTCTTTTTTTTTATCTTCACATATTATTTCCAGATTTTTCTGAACATCAAGAGGTTTTTTTCAGCATATTTGTAAAAGTGGTTTTTTTTTATCTTATGTAAGGGAGAAATATTGATGATACTGAACTCTGAGCATTTGCCTTAGTTTGAGGGGTTTGGTGGTGGTGGTTTTTTGTTTAAGAATTTAAGAATTAGATTCTTTCCAATCCCTGCAGACTAAACTGATTTATGGTATTTCAGTGAATAAACAGGACATTACTTAGCTATTACACATTCTTACCTACTTTGCATTTTTTTGGATAAGATTTCATCAAGACAGCTGAATTTTACTTTATGCATGACTGATTCAGGAGAGAAAAAATTAACACACATTCCAAGTGGTCCATACGCAGAACAAAAGTAATCCTACCTCCTAATATACGATCATTATCTGACTCATGACTGCCTTTCCCTTCAAAAGGTGTATCTCTCTTCAAAAGCTTTCTTCAAAAGGAGATAAACAACTTAAACACAGAAAGAATAACTCACATTTCAGCTTTCTTTCTTGTGTTTAAAAGCCTTATAGTTTTCAACTTTATAATAAACATTTCTACAACTGAAATAGCATTAATATGTAGTAATATTACTCCTTTCTCAAGGATATTTCAAAAGAGGCACACCATGAGAAAGACTCCTAAATGGTATAAAATCTGAAGTAAGAACCGAATAAGCAATGCTTTGATGTTCAGTACAATCAATCTTTCCTCACCACACACAACTCACTAGTTATCCTTGGTGCCACCAATTCCCATTCTGATTTATGGTAGAAGCAAGAGACAGGAAATAATGATAGAATTTAACTTTTCATATTAATGTCCTTCCAACCCACTACACACAAGCAGAGATTAAAACTCATTGTGTGTTCTCATTTTAATTTCTTGAAACACTGTTTTATCTGTGCAGTTTCTAATGCAGTTATATTTGAACTCAGATTGGGTTATCACCATTAGTGAGTCACTGCGTATCTGCTGAGCTGTAGTAATATGCCAGACAGGCAGAGCAAATGCTTTTACCCAAATCTCCTTCTAACTATTTGAACATGTTGGAACACCTTGTAAATACAAGGTAGGCTACCATATGACTGCTGCCAGACAGTAACTCGTTAAGCTATACTTAAGATATGCAACTTGACCACTTGTCTAGATTATTAATCTGAAACAGTATTAATCCATTGCAGCTCATAGTATCCCTACGTCATGGTTTAGGCTGCACTGGCCACAAAACAATAGACAGATGCTCTCTTTAACCTCTCTCTCCCTTCTCAAAAGAGAATGCCTTCCCAGAAGAGAAGGGAGAGAGACTTATGGGTTGAAAAGAAAACTAAAACTACTTCAATGAAATATTAATAATAAAAGAAAGATAATAACATCAATAAGAAAACAATGAAATATATACTATAGATATATAGATATATAAAACCAGTATTGAGCTCCCAGGATGACAATCATGTCACTGGCAGGCACTGGGAAAGTCCCAGAATGGACTCAGCGATGAATGGGAACTGGATTCGGGAACACACAGGTCAAAATCAAAGGGAGAAGAACAGAGTCCTCTTCAGATGCCAGCCACTGAAGAAGACCACTAACCCCCTTTGATCACTCAGCTTTTATACTGAGCATGATGCAAACGGAATGGAATATCCTGTTGGTCCGTTTTGGGTCACCTGTCCTGTCTGCTCCTCCCCACAGGTGGGACCCCTTTACGTTCTCCTGTCTCTGGACCTCCAAAGTGGCACACAACAAAGTTAGTTGACCTTGGTTGTTATAGCAATAAGTATAAGCAAGAGCTTCTCTGCCGACCATTCCTTGGCATTAACCATAAACATCAGGCCTTCTCAGTGTCAGAAGCAGACACTGTCTGAAAAATGCACTGTTAATTTCAGAAAGTACAGTTAGTTAGAAGAGACTTAACTGAAAAGTAAAATTACTGAAAAGAAAATTGGTTCTGTTCTATCTCAAACGAGGACACCTTATTATACTGTACAGACATTTTTGCTAAGTGCTTAGTCACTAGCACCACAGAGCCATGTAGTTGAGCGTACGACAATGGCTTCAAAAAAATCAAGACTATACCTAAATATATGATGGATGAATGCAAATCAAAACATGCCCACTAGATAGGGAGAGGCAAGGCGAGGAAAACAAACAAACAAACAAAAAAACCCAGCTACCTGTGAGAAGGCTATCCACCACACAACTGCTCTCTGCATTCAATCACATGTACCAAAAGCACATTGGAACAGAAATGCATTATGAAAACAGAGCTGGTTCTCTAATAGCAATTACAAAAAGATGGGAAGAAAATCCAAAACAACTGAAAGGTCAATTTGATTACTACCTTACACTAAAAAGACTTCAGAAATACATAGCTGCCGTTACTTCCCCACTAAAGGAAGTCAACTGCAGTGAAGAGCAATGACTGCAGAGTGGCAGTGTTAAAATTAAGGACAATTCTTCAGATTATATAAATGAACACAGTTCTATCTTCTGTCAATGGAAGAACACATTAAGTGCCCAAGAATATTAATGAATGGTTCATTGAAGACATCTTCCATTTACAAGTACCTCTCTCAACAAAAAAAACCAACCAAAAAAAAAAAATAAAATCAAGAATAAGGAAGCATTTAGGTACACAGCAGGCATCTGGCAAAACAATGACAAATGACAGGATTAGCATTTAGATATAGTTCTATTAAAAAGACAACTCCTCCACTGTTGGAATAATCTCATAAAAGCCCTTTCATTAAATCACTCTTTTATACTAACTGATTCCTTTTCAATGGAGTTTAAACTCATTATGTTAAATGAGCACTATTATATTTGCAATAAAATAAACATAAATACTGTTTTTATGCTTGCCTACCAGGTAAATCACCCTTTTAAAAATAATACAGTTCTATCTGTTGCAGAGTACTTAAACATACACATTTAAAAGTTGTTGATGGTTACTCTCTTTTTAGTTGGATGAGTTGGTCCCTGAAGAGCACACAAATATAAGTAAAATCTTTACCTTTTTAATGTTTTTCCACTTGTAAGTGCTTATACTTTCTCTCACAGAAATTGTCCTACTACTTGGATAAATGATGCAATTACAACAAAGACATTGTCCTGTCTTCATCACAGAATACTAACAAAATCATTAAAAGATACTGCAAGAAATCCTGAGCCATTAAGAGAAAAAAAAGTGACATAAGGTTTAGTGTCATGACCAGTTGTGTATTTGAGGATCAAATTTCAACTGGTGCCTCCATTTTTCCTGTCCATTCTGACAGTTGTCTTTTATACAGCAAGAATCTTTTATCGCAGAGGGGGACACGCAACTCATCCTACCACCTTTTGCACCAGGTATGCACAAAGGGATTTAGCAGATTAGCCAAAGGTTTTATTAAAACATTCAGGTTTTTGGAACAGATATTTTCTTTCATGAAAAGCACCAGCACAGTTACCTAACGTCACCCTCTTTCTCTATGGAGGTTCAGTGTATGTCCTTACTTATACAAAGAGAGGACGATGTTAAAGAAGTCAAAGTTTGAGTGAAGCCACATATAGCTTTCCAGGTTTGATCATACAGGCAGCAACTATCGAATTTGCTTCTGCTCTGCAAATTAAAAGCAACTGTCAGCTGAAATTATAGCAGCGTATACATGGCATAATACTACAGCAGGTTTAAATCCATCTCGAGCATTTCTGAAGGGGTAAAAATGGATTCTTAGCCATCATATCTTCGGAAAGGGTGAGATTATGGTCCCGCTACTTCAGTGAAGATGCGCAAGAACAGCTCTGCAACAGTTACGTCCATTTTTGAAGATCTCAGAACCACCATTTGCTTGGGTCTGCTGCATATACACGTTCTTGTTTATGAAGAGCAGAAATAAGTTAGCGCTAGCCTGAGGGAACTCTGCTAGGCTTTGTATCCTTTTTTTAGGTTGACAGTTAATTCGGTTAGCAAACTTTCAGGCTGCTAGATTGGAGTACCGAGGGAAGGGCCAGCATACTCTCGTTTTATTTCCCATAGTGACAGCAGATTTGCTATAAAACATTCAGTTGTACAAAACAGTCTAATGCTTTAGAAATTGAAATTGCTTTTAAAAAAAAAAAAAGTACTTTACTTTTTATTTAAAAAAAAAAAACCAACCAACCAAACACTGGATATGCAACAAAAATTCAGCTAGAATGAGCAGTGATGCAACTCTTGCCGTTTTACAGCTCCTGAGTGCCCACTGACTTTGGTAGCTTCACAGCAGATCAGAGAACATACTTGCACATCTCAAAGCGTCAATGCATGCAGAATAATTCACATCTTCATTTACAGGCTTAGCAGTGAGCCAACAATCAAGGGACTTTGGTACTGAGCTACAATTTCCTTACCAAAGGTGGTGTCTTGAAGTCTAACTTCAAGCAAAAGAAAATCTTGACTGGCCACTAGTCTGCGCAGCCTGAATTTTAGCGTCTGTTTTTCTGGCATTCATCTCACCCAGTCCATTTGTTAAAACATTTATATTACTTCAAGGGATCCTAGTCACCATCAGCAGTCAATAAGAAAGGAGACCAAATGCAGCTGATCGTACTTGTTACACTGGCTAATCAGCCAAACACCAAAATGTTTCTATTTCTTGATTAGGCAAGGTTATACAAGTCAAACTAGAATTGAATCAGCCTTAACTTTATTATCTTTAAAAGTAACATTAAGAAACCCTATGCCTGTAGTGTAGATCTCCTACTGTCTCTGCAGTATAGAGCACAAGTGCTTATACATAATGATTGTTTGCATGAACCAATTAATGTACTTAAGCGAATAAAGAAATTATTTTTAAGGAAATCACTACCATAATAAAGTCACAGAAGTCAACAATATAGTTGTGCTTTATTCTTAACAGAGTACTGTGAAACTACACAAATTTGCTGTGGTTTGTAACATGTGATGTAATGACACTGGAGTCCCAACATCATGTCATTTTATTTTTTTGTAGAAGATTTGGTCCTAAAGTTACTTCAGGGAACCGAAAAAGATC
Organism: Limnodromus scolopaceus; assembly: GCA_028565335.1. NCBI lineage: Eukaryota > Metazoa > Chordata > Aves > Charadriiformes > Scolopacidae > Limnodromus > Limnodromus scolopaceus. Next base: position 98,845,763 of record JAOXNO010000013.1, on the reverse strand, counting down.
AGGCACAGGCATCCAATTTTTATATGAATACTTATTGTTAGATAAACAGCATCAGATATGAATTGTTTCCAAAACAGCTGAATGTTACATGCATTCAGTAGAAGCAGACATCAGCTCAGCTGTGCTGATAATTGGGACATTTATTCATAGGGTAATATATGACACGAGTACCTAGCCTCAAATCAAAAGGTTAGAGCATGGGAAAACAGAACAAAGAGGAATTTAAAGAAATTTCATAACAGATATTATATGTGATTTTCTTAACAAATACCTTAACTGCCATATTGTTCAGATCTGTGACTTCCTGCTCTCTTTTACCTACTAGAACACATTTAAGTGAAATATTTTCTGAAAAAAGTATTTCTGTATTTAACAAAATCTGTCAAAACCTGTTATTTACCAATAACGCTCTAACAAATCTGAAGGGAATAGCACATATGCTGTTTTACTACTAGGCATGAAAGTCACTGGAGCTTACATAAGGTAAGGCATTTTCACAGTATGGCTCTCACAAGAATCAATTTGTTTACCATAGTAACAGTTATCTATAAAGAAAAACATTCCTAAAAATCATTTCAATATACCCAGAACCAGAAACAGATTAACCATGTGATGTTCAACAAAGACAAAAAACATTCATTTATACCAACATCTCTTCAATCACTCCAAAGCCAATTAAAAAAAAAAATTATGCAATCAAACTTGTTACTGAAAAGCTTACAGAACAGTCTTGCTTGTTGGTATCAATTTTAAGCATGAGAAGTTTAGTGTGGTTTTTGTTGTTTTGGTTTGGTTTTTTTTAAAGCAAGGAGATGAGTGACCAAATTAAGTCAGTAATTTGTTCCATACCAGTTATTTACCTTTTTGGTGCTTATATAAAGCACCAAATTGACTATGAAATACTCCTTGGTTTCTTCCAACCATACCAACTCAACACACACTTTACCCTCTGAATCTGTGTAGTCTGTGGTATAGATATGACCCATGTAGTCATAAAGGCTGGAGGCCTTGGAAGACAGTTCCATGTGGACTGGGGCACTGAAACACCAGAATGGCTTTCCACTTTCATCCAAGAGAGTAACATCCATCACGTAGCAGTCCTACAAACACAAGCAAAAGACGTTATTTCCCTATGCCATGGCACAGTAACTAGATCTGTCCCTGATTTTAGGAGAAGTATCAAGGGTTCAGAGAGCAATTTTTTGTAGGAAGGCTAAAAACTCAAAATGTAATTGACAGTGCTCCACTGACTACTGCAAAGCAACAAATACATATTTAGAGTTTCCTACAGAAATCAAAATTGCAACCTACAGACACACATCAAAAACTGTACTACAGAAGGTAGCACTGCCAACCTAAATCAGACATTATTTCTCGAACACTTTTTAAGCCTTTAACATCTCTGTTTCTCAATTATTAGTTACCTTACCATTCAAATAATGATAAACCCTTTCTAAGTTTAAACTCGAGTGCTAAACTTGTATGAATGCAACAACGTTTGCAAAGATACTCAAAGAGACCGCCCCTGAGACAGTGTACACACACAACAATTACCCTTCTATGCCAGCTATAAACAAAAGGCATACAGCTTTTCTTTGAATGGCTGCAAGCTTCAGTTCCCCAAAAATGCAAGATTAATATATCTTTCTACCTTCCAAATAATTCTTCTTTTTAAAAATTCTTGAAAATATTTATTTACAACACTACACAATTACATAATTTTATAATGCTAAAGTCAGGATGCCAATTCTTCAGCACTTGCAAACTGATGGTTTCAAATGTGCCTTAAAAGTGTAGGGGTTGTGTGTCATTGTTCATATCAACTGTTACCTATTCTCATGAGTTCTGAATCACTAAACAAATCAGATTATCTTAATTATGCTGTATATCTGCATTAATTCTAGGAGTATCATATGCTCCAAAAGCATAAGCAAACCAACATCACATATTCCATGCCAAAAACTTAATTTGGAATGCTTTATTTCACTGTACTACAACATGCTTCCATTGCTTTAACATTTCTTTCACTATTACTGTACTTCAATCAAACAATACAGAGCAGATGGCCTAAACATAAGAGGTAATGTGAAAAATACAGTTTTCTTAAATTTGTTACTCTAGACTATACTGAAAATACAAAATTCAAACCAAATCTGATGTTCATTTAATAACTTATATGAACTACAAATTTACTTGAAACAAAAAAGAATTACTGTTTTCTGGTCTGACATCTTGTATATCAAAGGCCAATTATGAAAATTAAAGCCTTGAGTGTTGGGGAGTTTTTTCTTCTATGTATTTCCAACTATCTGTACTTCAGCAATTTTTTTTATAAAAAATACCCAGAATTACCTAAAAACTCTTTTTTTTTTCCCCCCTTAGAGTATTGGAAAAAAATTAAAATAAAATAAAAGTAGTGGCATGTTCTGCTGCCGTGGCTGATTTGATTTGGCCTTCACATGTTTTAAAAGTTCTAGAATTTGTCTTAAAAACCAAACTGAATTCTAACCACAGCTATGTGTTGACATGTGCAATCTCTCACCACAAAATGAGAGGTTTAACAAAAAAAAAATTTTTTTCATAGAAACAAATATTCACTATAATTTATGCTATAAGCACAGAGGACAGAGCTAAACTGAAGACTACAGCCATAGCTCTCTGTTTCCTCTGACAGTTCATTTACCAGATTTTTATGTGCTACTCATGATTATTTTAAGGGAAGAAAAAATTCTGCCAAGCAGATGTAAATCATATAGAATCATAGAATGGTTTGGGTTGGAAGGAACCTTAAAGATCATCTAGTCCAAGCCCGCTGCCTTGGAAACAGATACCTCTCACTAGATCAGGTTGCTCAAAGCCCCATCCCACCTGACCTTGAACATCTCCAGAGATGGGGCCTCCACAACTTCCCTGGGCAACCTGTTCCAGTTTCTTACCACCCTCATCATAAAAAAAAAGTTCTTCCTAATGTCCAATTTAAATCTACCCTCTTTCAGTTTAAAACCATTGTTCCCTTGTCCTGTCACTAAAGCCTCGGTAAAAAGTCTCCCTCAGCCTAAGTCCCCTTTATATACTGAAAGGCCACAATAAGCTCTCCCCAGAGCCTTAATTTTCTGGTATCTGCCCAACACAGCAGCAAGATTTCCTGCCTCCTATCATATATTTTTCAAGCAAATTAAGCATATTCTGTAATTACGTGCCTAAAACAGAGTTAATCCAGCTGGCCCATGTACATGACTCAAGAACTAGGTGTTGACTGGATGAATGTGGACTCTAGTTTCTGCCTGTGTCCATCGGCATTTTAACATTCTCCAACATTTTCTAACTTTCATTGCACATAAATGCTAGAACAGAACTGCAGCGTATTTCCCCAGGAGTTCAAGACTTATTGTCTGAAAAAAACGGAAAACAAACCAAACAAAAATCCCCACAAAAAGCAGTGGTATCTGCAGTACTTTTTTTGTCCAGCATTTCCAAGCAGTGCTGGTCGGTCACAGCGTCTTTGCCAAGTGGAAAGCACTGGAGTCATCACACATGCATAATGAGCCTATCATGTAATCTAGACTATAAAACAGAAAGGACAAAACTTTTTTCCCCTCAAAATTCATATCATTTTTGCAATACTTGAATTGAAATTTTTCTCTAGTTACAGACACCTTCCACAGATAAAAACTTTTTTTAAAATTAGCATATTTAGGATGCAGAAATGTAATTCTGTTTTGAGATAAGCATTTACAGAAACAAAAAATATTTCTGACTGACCTTTACATTGCCTTTAAATGCATCTGTTTCCCAGGATAAACCAAGTGTCCCAATAAGAGGTAGATGCTTCGTATTATCCTTTAAGCTTACAACTGTAAGCTTCAAATATCCATTTGCAATGTCACCTGAAAATATTAACAGTACACAGCATTATACTACTAGAAATCAAACTAAGACAAGTACACTGTAAATGTTCCTTCCGCTTCTCTTCATATCTTTAGTTTCCTCCCACTCACCAATAAGGAACCCTGACATACACCAATATTTACATATCAAGCACATTACAGAGAATTTAAGTTGCAGTTCAGGGCTTTGATTTTGTGATCCACAGTAGAATCAGCAGCTAAAAAGAAATGTGGTATATTTGAGTATAAAAATCTGAATGCCACCTGAATGACTTATGCAAGGATTTAAGTTTCATGCCCACAGTGCCTCCATCAGTGCCCACTCCCCAAAAGAAAAGCTCAACACATAATATATTAAATACCTCCCCCTCCTTTCTCTTTTTTTTTTTTTTTAAGCTTCTCTGCCCTGACTGGTAACTGAAATAACCTTGTACATCAGGGTGTAAGGGTAACTATCAGTCCTCCCTGGAAAGGATACTGCATCATTTAAACTGACAAGCAGTATGCCTATATCAAGTTTTTAAATTATGGATTTGTTCATTTTTTAAATGGCCTTCCAAAGTCTCATATACAATTTTTTTTTGACAGAATTATTAAGATTTATTTGTGATTTTTTGTATTTTATTTTATTACTACACATAACCATATTCCTTTGGTATGTCTTCCTCTCCTCCTAGGACAGATCAACTTTTTTTAACTGTTCTTTTTCCCTTGCTGTCATAGCAGGAAAGTTAACCAGGGAGTCCAACGGCTTACATTATAATTTAGGATACATCACAATGAGCAAGATCTTTGATTACAAAAAAAAAATAATAAAAAAATACATGCATCACATTGTGACACAAGCAGATTTCTTAGTAGGATATCCGTTAAACAAATTTCCTTGAACAAGAGATATTATCTTGAAAAAGCAAATGAAAACCCTAGAGACCTCAAAGAAAAAAAATAATAAGAAAGGAATGGAATTAAGTATCTAGCACTTGCAAGCCACAGATAGGGAGAGAGAGAAGGAATTCCCAGGAAAATACTGCTTGTCAGGATCCACTGGCAGGCCCCAGATGGTAAGATGATAACTGAAGAGGCTTGTAGATCTTTTACATGCAAGTGAAAAAAGAGAGAAGTGTTTTGCCTGTGGTTCTCTTTCAATCAAGCCCAAGTAGCAGCATGAGGTTGAAGACAGAATCAGCAACATCAGAAAGGCTGGCTTTAAGTTAAAAAGCTAAAGCCTGCACGCAGGAGTGGCAAGAGCCTTTGCCTGGCGGCTGCTGAGGGCAGACAGCTGGAGGCAAAGTGTTAGAGAAAGGGAGCCCACAGTTTACTATAGAAGCCAGAAAACTTCTCTGAACTGGTACGCTGGGGCTAAGCAGCTCCCACAAGATGCTTGGCCAAAAACCAATGCTGGAAAAACATCATTCACAAGTAGGGTGTCCAAAGAATACTTACTGTGTGGAGGAAGCAGCCCAATATATGACAGAGGACAGAAGCAGCAGGTTTTTCAGGACTCCTGTCTGGAACAGGAGTGTGAATATAGTGAAACCAACATGACTATGCCCAGGAATTATTTTGTATGGTTGAAGGAAAATGCATCACTCCGGACAGTGATACCCACTGTCCTTGCAGTGAACTCAGTGAGGAAAACATAAGCAGAATTCATTTTCAGGATCCAGCTCAAAGTGCAAAAAAGGGTATTAAGTTAATACCCCTCTGAATGGTTCAGTTCCAAACCTCAGTAAATCAAATCAAATGATAAGATTTCATTCAAGATAAAAATATTTTAGATAGTCAAGCTGAGTGAACACTGAAAGTCCTCATTTAAAGTTGAGCTTTTATACAAGAGACTTTAAACAACATCAGTCAACAAACACTTATTCCAAAGGACTATTCAGTTTTCTGCAATTCAGATTGGAATGGAAGCAGCTACTCCTCTCACTCATTCAAAACAAATGACAATTTTATTGGAATAAAAACAGACTAAAAAAACCATACCGCTAACAATTTAACGAAGCCCAGGACATCACCACTATTGCATGGAATTAACTGCTGCATTGCTAGATGGGTCACCTGGCTCAAGTGTAAGTTATAAATCCCCTATTTCTATTACTTCTTAACTTTAAGCCAGAATGGAAATAGGAGACACAGGTCAGGAATCTGAAGGCTAATTATTCATGAGTTAGTTAATCCAGTCTTTATAAATTCTTTTTTTAAAATATAAAGGATCCATTGCAGTCTTCATATCCAGAAGAAAGAAAAAGTATCCCTAGAAATCAGCAAGAATCTGAAGTACTAAGTACTGAAATCTACCCTTCCTTACCCCAGTCGGATAAGGAAAGGAAACTAAAGGGCAGAGCAAGCCATATTAACCATACCAAGAAGAAGTAAATTGGAAAGGACTTTCTTCAGCCTGATCTACAATTTGTTTCATTGCCACTTTATAATATCTATAGTCCAGAGTTTATGCAAGACACATACAGGAGCAAAGCAGACCTTTAATCAGTATAGGTTTAGGGAAAAAATATTTCTAAATAAAGGGAATACCAATATAGAGAACATATATCATGTAGCCAATCTCAGGGGAAAGAAACAAATAGCCCAATACTTCAAAGGCACTTATTTTAGCTAACAGGCAAGTGAGTTTGTTTTGCTAACCAAGCCTTTGTTGCAAGTTACAATTTGATTGTTATATTCACAGGGAAAGCTGTGCTTAGCACTAATTCTGATGGCAACAACCAACCTTACCATGCTGAAAGGGTCATTTAAATTTGCAAATCAATCTTCAAGGTCAAGCAAAAACATTTCAACTACCTGGTCTGATATTTTACAAACAAATCTTAAAAGCTCTCTAAACACACAAAAATCAACCCATTATGTTTTGCAAGCATAACACATCACAACACAGAATAGTAATGAAAAGCCAAGCTTAGGCTACCGTATGGCTACAAAGCTATGCTTAAAAAGTGGAAAAACTGGGTAAATACATTTCAAGAATGGTTATTAAAAGCTAGATGGCTTCTATGAGTCATATGAAAAGCCTGTCACAGCTTCCTGAAAACAAGAGAAGTTTTCAATACTTTCAATTCAATTTGAAAGTACTTAGCATATTCACCCTACAGTATCTGTCAACAAGAACATATTACCAATTCTTTTTAAATGGAACGAGCATAAAATAAAATGCTAAAAACCAGCTAAAACACAGCGGCAAAACAGCTAGTTACTGCAGTGCAAGTATTAATAACAAAAAAAAAAAAAAGATCTGAAGCTATATATACTCTATCCAATTGGTTCAATGAAGTGTGATATAACTTTTTTTATTTATTGTTAAGAATTTTGCAGAAAGAACTGAAAATAGAGCAGCAAAATGAAGCACAACATTAATGAATATTAACAAAAAGCAGGCAAAAATAAAACTACATGTTAACAAACCAGTTATTCTGCAGAATAACAAATAGGCATTCCCTAGTAAATCCAGAAGTGTCTGTCTACAGCTTCCTAATGGAAACAAATAAATAAGTAAAACCCTAGTATAATAGCTGACAACTGATCTGTGTCTCAGGTTGTGGAAACTGTCATTGGCATGTCACATTCATAATTTAAAATAAATCTGGATTGGGTAGAGAATTTTGAGAAACAACAAGACTTCTCACTATGATGGAGAACTCCACGCTTCAGTGCCCTCCCAGAGAATGGGACAAAGAGCATCATTAGAACGGAGCCTAAAAACAAAGCACAAACCATCAAATACAACTGGCTTGGACAAACCTACACTGTTGGCCACATTCAGAAACACCATGTTTACCAGAAAGAGCAAAGTGAACAACAAATTACCGTGAAGATACGTGACAGCAGACAGCCATAAGCTGCCTCACTACATCATTTCTAAACACAAATTATGAAGGAAGGCAAGCATTTTCCAAAAGGAATTATTGTGCAAGTACATAGAAGGGAGTAGATGACAAATGAGCTTGTTGCCTGCAGAACCATAGCTTCAGCTGGTTGATGTTCTGTGAGACCAGAATCAAGCGGCTGTCACACAGCTAAAGGACACAAAGCCAAAACAGCCCAGACAACAATTGTGATCATAAAACAGACTCTGTAACTAGCAAAGTGAGATGGCATCACAACTGTAGCTCCTGGACATTTGCTACTATTTGCATAAACATCAGCTTAATCTTTAACAGAAGTAGCTTCTAACCGGCAAAAATGTGATACCAACAAAGAAAGTGTGCCACATACTGCTTTCTCTTATACAACTGTATTGCTAGGAGCATATAATTTTCATTTTAGAAAACAAAACATGACATTCACCTAGGAAAAAAAAACAAAACCCAAAACAAACCTAAACCAAAAACCCAACCCTCTGGCCAATTTACAGAAGAGGGTATAAAGAGGACTCCCGTATTGAACAACACCTCAAGAGAGATTTCTATTGCTACATGGATAGAATTTCACTGAAATCCCTTATAAGTATTCCTTTATTTTAAGCCTGGAGCTTTTCGGGAATCTGAAAACACGTATGTTTCAGTTCAAAGGACTGCAACACGCAACACTGTGCACAAGGCTACAGTCTAAATGACAGTTCTTGGAGTCATCAAATACAAATTCAGGAAAAAAAAAAGTCATAAGGAAATTTGTTCTAACACTGTAAAAGCACTCAAGCCTGATAACAGTGCCCTCTACTGTCTTCATTAAAAAACAGTATTTTCTGAAATCAACAGAAGGCTCATTAGTACTGTTATCAGAAAAATACTGGGGAGAAAGAATTAATTTACAGTGTTTAATTTTAATGTTTTAATTTAAAGTTTAATATTTTAGTCTGTCTCTACTGACAGAAAGACAGCTGTGTAGCTGCAGGCAGGGCTGTGTTGAAGTTCACCCATACACTTTGCAAAACCCTACTAGAATTATTAAGTTGGGCTGTACATGAACAACAAGAATAGCCAATCATGTCTCATTAAAAGAAATGCTGAGAACTGAAAAAAAGCAGCACAAAAACAATCACTCAAATTGTTTATTACACAATGAAAGGATGTCAGAATAGGCAACCTTAAGTTGACCTAAATAAAATCTTAAAGTTCACAGTATTTTCTACAAATATATTTTAAATATTTAATCTGTCAATGCACTTTAAGTATATTTGAGAAGAATTCTACAGAAACAGGTCTCCAAAATGTACAAGGACAAACTTGTTTTCCTTTATAGTATACAAGTGGAAGGAACATCAACCAGTGCCAAAAGCTGTGCCTCTGCGTTATTACCTCAGTACCGGACCAAATAAAAATATCCAGACAATCTGCCAAACTTATATCTCAGGCCTGACACTATGTCAATGTAATAGTGGACAGACTTCATACAGATCAAGCTTATGGCACCACACAATGCACCATGCAGATATAAAGAACTCACTCAATGAACAAAAAGACAGCTTACTCTTAAAAATATGTTTCGGTTTCTCCCCTTGAAACAGAGATATTGGATATAAGAGGGAAAACATACCAGCAGGGATCATTTTAAAATCAGACATTATTGTTCTGTCAACTCTACCTTTTCTGCAGAAGAGGCTCTTGAATGTTCCACACAGGTAGGTACAGCTGCCACCATGCATATCGAGATGTAGATTGTAGTCATGCAGTCCATATTCTGGGTCAACATCATCCAATACAGGTTTATGAGGTGGAAGGGCATATTGACTTTAAAAATAATAATAATAATACAATTAAGCAAAGGGGGAATGACTTAATAGAAACAGATATAGTAAATAGCCCTACACTGAGACTATCATCTTGTCACTGGGTCAGTACTGGGTCTGGTCTTATTCAACATATTCACCAACAACCTAGATGAGGGTATAGAGTGCACCCTCAGCAAGTTTGCTGATTATACAAAACTGGGAGAGGTGACTCAGCAAGGTGGTTGGACTAGGTGATCTGCAAAGGTCCCTTCCAACCCCTACCATTCTGTGATCTCAGGAGAGGTTATAAGATGGGAAAAATTATTAGAAGATACAACTTTTCTTCTTTATTAATGCTTTCAAAAATCAAACATCTCTGTCTATTTCATACTTCTTTTAAGCTGTCTCATACAGTGTTTGATATTTGTAATCAGCTGTCCAGCCTAGCCAAAGGCAGAAAATAATAACATTCAACTTTAAAAGGTACATCTGTTAAACTCCAAAACATGGATTTGTTTAGGCAAAAAAAAAAAAAAAAAAAAAGAAAAAGAAAAAGAATCAGCTTAACTACAAATCTAGAAGTCAACTAGCTACAGACTTCTCTGGAATACCAGTTATTGAATTATTTTGTCTGTACCTAACCTAAAAGAGAAACAACTGCACACAAATGACCATAAGAGCCCAAATCCCAGAGGCAACTGAGCAGCTCCTAGATAAGATCCTATCTGGTAGTAAGGGAGAGCGTGTTAAATCTTACGTTCTGTGTGAAAAGAGCCATGCTAAGTTATAGTGGACACATGAGATTACCAGTAGATAAAGCAGTATCTGAGCAGAGAGTTGAGGGGGTGGGTTGGGGGGAAAATAAATCCCCAAAGTCATTCTCTAAAGCTAAAAAACTCCATCTTTTTAAACATTTTACAATGTATAAACAGGAACTACATTATACACTGCAATATACACATATGCACAAGTACTTCATAGGAAATCTATTTTTTCAGTATGACTGAAAGATAAATGCAGGCACCTTACCAGTTTCCTAGAATTTTTTCTCCCCTCTTACACAGCTAAAGATTATTTTCCTACTTTTTTTTTTTCCTATTTCCTACTTCCTAAAATTTCTCTCTCTTTTCTAGGTCTTTCAGATAGGAAGAGGGAATAAAAAGACTGCTTGTGAAAAGGGAGAAAGCATGGGCAGCGTATTTCTAACTTTCTCAATACAGCAAGCACTAGTACACTTGTATGACCAAATTATCTCCTTAATAGCATAACAATGGCAACACCTTAGTATGAAAGTACTTCTACAGCTTTGTATATAGTTACCGTAGCTGTTGTTTATATTAAACATGAATAGTTAATTACTGCCTAAATATAAACCTCTTACCAGCAGCCAATTTTAACTGTAAAACTCAAAGCTTTATTCAAAAGGTTATCTTTATTACTCACAAAGGAGAAACCAAAACTTACACAGTAGAAGAACCCAAAGTGCTTCTCTCAAGAAGTTGATGATAATGAAGACTCACCATAACAAAAGCAATTTCATTTTTCTCCTGAAAAGTTAATTAAAGTAGATGTATTTTCATCTGGAAATACTTTTTTTCACACGGTCTTGCTGAGCATTAAAATTCATAGATAAATGCTGCTGCTTATTACTCTGCCAGTTACTGTAATAATGTTAATAATAGTTTGCTTTAACATTTGGACTCCTATAATTGCTACTGTATTTTCAGAATACAGAATGTTTGTAAAAGATCACAGCATTTCTACATTATGAGGGAAAGGAGATAAACTAGCTATGCCAGGACAAAAGTTATCAACAGCATTCCATGAATTGTACTTCTCTAGATTCTACTTACAACTTTAAACCAAACACCTAAGAAGAGTCCGACAGGCCTTACTCTCAGCTACTAAATACCTAAGCATCAAGCTTATTTTCATAAGTAGGGAACTATTTGCAAAGAAAGAATCATCACTGAGGAATACAGAGCTATGCAAAAGAAATAGTGAGCTTCAAAGTAAAACCCCAGATGTCTTTACCAGATTACATACTCCTGAAAAACAGCATACTTCTGTAGGCCTATATAGCTCAAAGAAAACTTCAGAGCTCAGTGTGAGAACTAAGCAGAGCCAAAGAGATCTATTTACTTCAAGAACACAGAATGCTAGGATTTGAACTCTTTTCTAAAGAAAAATGCATTTCTAAGTTCTACATTTGCAAACATGTAAGTCAATAGCAAAATTATTCGCTGCCAGCAGTCTATTACTGTTCTGAAAAATGGGAAACCATTGTTTTCATCTCTGGGTTACCAAACAGAAAATTACGTGACCTACTTGAACCTTTTTTTTTTTGAACTACCACTGTATATTTGTAGTGCAAAATTGCAACTATAAGAGATATAACGACAGAGATTTATCAATCACTTAGAGTCTCTCAGTCTTTTTTCTATCCAGAACGCCCACATAACTTGTCCTTGGTTGTAAAACCTACTAGCGTCAACAACTTCTGTTATGCAGCTAAGCTATGTGTAAAAAAACTAAGATCTGTGGCATTTATGATTATTACACCCATCTACAGTTCACTGCCTAATGCTACTCTGCTCACATAGAGAATAACAACAGCTGTTCAGAAAAGTAAGCAGAAAAAACATAATAGAGCAAGGCACTCGATGCTCAACAACTTTGTGGAACTTTGTTAGGGTTGAACCATTTCCAGGTGCTGAAACAGTTCTCCTTCCAAGCATAGGAAGGGGTAACACGCTAGCAAGACCATAGGGACAACAACACAGGGACATGAATTTTCTTCTGAAAATACAAAAGAAACAGCTGTTCAATTATCAGAGTTTTTCTTGGATTGAGACAACCCATAATAGGCTTATGCAGGTCAGCTAGTCCCAAGTTTTCTAGGAAATGGACACTTTTAAGTAAGAGTGAAACAAATATTCCTTCTGTGGTTTTAAACTGTTTCTCTGGTGATTGTGCACATTTGAGGCAGCAAGAGTTTCCAGCTGGAAATGAGACACAGCTTAGAGCAACTGTTCACAGAATCCCTGAGGGAAGTTCCTTGCCAGTGTCAAATAATGTAAGTCTACCTCATTAACCCGGCTGGAGGAGGGCTGCCACCTCTGAATTCTGACCAAGAGCAGAACACCTGAGATAGGCTTCCATAGCGCCTAACTGCATGGAGCTTCAGGCAGACACCGAGGTTCTGGTGTACTCAGTGCAAAGACGCAGATTTCTTTAGAGAAAAAGTCTACTTCAGATGTTCTGCACTGCTCTCTAGACATCCATCTCTACACATAGCCAACAGAGACTAACCCCTTAACTTGGACACTTAACACTAAGAATTGAATATCCCCAAAAGAGCACAATTTACAGCATTCCTGCTGCTGGAGCAGGATATGACTACCTGGTGATGTAGATTAAAGGAAACAACTAGCAAAGATGCTTTGTGGGAATTCATCACTTTGAGTGATGGGGACAAGGCAAGGCATAAGTCAGGGGAAGAAGCACATCTCTCCTCAAAACATTCTATTTAAAACATCTTTAGGATATCGAACTTTGGCATGTGGAGACTGGAAAATAAATACAACCTAACACAGAAATAAAACAGTACAGGATCTAATATACTATGATTCATAACTGTTCTCTTAATTAGAAGTGGATTTTTTTGAAAAGTAGATACTCCTGCAACAGTTCTTTAGAATACAATAAATCATCAACTAGCTGTCCCTACATGTATTTGCTTCTTGTTTGTTTAGACAAGATCTTTCAAAATCCAAAGAAAAAAGAGAAGGTGGGAAAAAAAAAACCCACCACCAAACCCCCCCCAAATCCCAAAATACAAGGCAAAAATAATCTGTTTCTTCAAGTCATAATAAAGCATTGAAACAAAATGTTATCTTACCTTCCAAAGTCCTACTAAGAGTCCTGGATTCAGACTGAAGAGCTGGACAAGCTTATCAGCACCAAGTGCTACACTACTTTCAGTCAGGTTAGCAAGATGGTATTCAGCAATTAAGGAACGACGACGAGGTCTTTGAAAAGAGCATACAGAATCCAGCAACAAGACTATGTTGTTTATTTGTGTAAAAGTTCAGCCTAATTTCACCCTGAAGTCTGACCAACAGCACATGATGAAAACGGTTTTGAAGGCATTCAGCAGGCATAGCCATAAACCTAACTTCTGAACAACTACAACATACTAACAAGAAAAGAAACAAAAAGAAGGGAAACTTACATGCTTACCAGTATTTCAAAACAGCCACAGAATTACTTTATAATTTGTTTTTTTAATACTATCTTGGTACTAGATGGAATCACTGAACATTTGTGAGTATGAAGCAAACTACTAAAAAAAAAAAATTCTTCTTCCACAGAAGCAAACTTCCAAGGAAAGGATCAAACTGTACATATAATAAATTAAAAGCTTCTGTTAAAGGAAGCTTTTCTTTTTTTACAAAACTATTTCTAGATTTTGCTTGCAATTAAAACGATTTAGCTCCATAACACCCTTTAATAAATTTCATACTTCAGAGGTGTTCTTATTGGCTAACGATACATGAAAAAAAGAGCAGAAAGCACAGTCTGTGTTACCTATTCAGAATGGAGAAATAACTCTTTCTAAAACCTCTCACAGACTTAGCCTCTTATTATATTCAAAATTGTTCCTAGATTTCCCAATAGCATCACAGCAGTGTCACCTACCACTACACACTGCTGGGGAGGCAGCAACCAACAAGAACTTTGTCACATTACCTTGAACTGTAAGATTGGGGCAGGGATGGGACATCAACTCCTTCCATCTTTAAGTCAGTCAGGATGGTACAAATACAGGGACTTTCCCAAAGTCCCTACATTAGCTCCTTATATTCTTAACATTCTGAGTAACATTCTGATATTTGTGAAATCATTACCTTCGTGTATATTCACAAGCTCTAACAACTTACAATTCTGTAAAGTAAATACATTAACTGCCTGCAAGTTTTCTTTACTATTCTGTACAGATGAATCATCACCTTGATGAAACAACTACATTTCCCACATAATTTGACTGCAAGATTTTTTTAGCAGACTTTACACAAAAGGCTTCTCTATTTTTTTTAGGCAAGTACCTTGCTTCTGCTTGAGGAACCATGTATTTTGTAGGTGAACAACAATTCTCTTTTTTCAGAACTCTACTGCTAGGGGGGTTGTGCAAGAAGGATATAGCTGATACCACATATACTAAAGCAACACATAAGACATAGCCACATGGAAAACTCCTTGAGAGCAACCAAATACTTACATAACTAAAATATACACTTTTAATTTAAACACCTTTTCTGAGAATATAATGCCAGAAAAATAATGTACACACCGAAGTTACAAAACAACAGCTATCCCATACTGTGCTGTGGACTTTTTTTTTCCATATGCATGTACTTATATTGTACACATCGCTAAACCCCAAGTTCCCTAAATTCACATACACATCTAACAGACGGAAAAAGAATAAATGATAGTAACATAGATTACCTAATTGTAGCCACATAAACATATACGAACCGTTCCAATCCAAATGCCTCAGATTAAAGTCTCCTAGATTTACATGTTTGTTTCATGCTCATTTGTATCTAAGTCTTAGGTTCAGCTTTCCAAGGCAGGACCTATCAGTCTGCATCTTGCATGCCAGTAGATACATTAACCTATGAATTAATGTCATAGCTCACTGGATTATATCTATTTCTTGCTAAAAAAGCTCTACCAATGAAAAGAAGGACATAGACTTTGGAAGAGACACTACAGAGAGGCTTTCTTAGAAAGAATTAACTTGTTAATTTTCAGATAGCTCCTACAGATACATTAGCAACCAGCTACACCAGAAACCCCGCAAAATCCTATGTTAAAACTCACCCATTCTTGCTGAGATCTCTGCTTTGGTCAGGAAGCAATGGCACAACTCCAAGTAGTTTTAGGGTTGTCAGGATGTCTAAGCAAGGCCAATTTTTACTATACCAAAGTATAGTAACAGATGTGTCCTTAAATGACAGGTTTGCCTTCTCCATTACATGTTCCTTTCCATTTTTGTCCTTTAGAACAATTATCCAACTCAAGCCAGAGGCTCTGGTATTTAGGAATTGAAAGGGGAGAGGAGTGTTAGGAAAAAAAAAAAAAAATTCTCAAAGTGACAAAACTTAAACTACACTTCCAACAGAATTCTTGAATTTCTACTAACTGCTACTTATGTTTCTCAGGCTAGGTCATTTAGAGGCTATCATCGCATCTTCCCATTATGATATACATTTTATAGCTCTATTTCCATACCCACCCAGCATTTCCAAAGCCATTAATATTCTATACATTGTTCTCAAGTAAACGTTTTCTGTGATAAGGCATTGCTTACTTCATAGCTTCTTTGTTTTTACATGGAAGACCTGTATAAGGATCTACAGGTTTAACAAGTCGCATTACTCTAGTTTTGACAGCAGCTATTTGTTTGAAGATATATTCTTTCTTCCAGTACCCAGGCTTTCTATCATATAGAGCAACACAGTCCAAGGAAACAGTTTCTGTTTGTTCAGGCTTCATTTTCCAAATTGTCCTTTTTGGTCGAAAACAACTGGAATAGATTTGCAGCCAGATTCCACTGAAAATAGAATAAAGAGGAAAACCACATAAATTTCAAGGATAGTTACTTAATTATTCTTATATGCATGTCTCAGCCACCACTGAGCATAATGTTAACAGAAAAATATAAACTCCTAGATTATCAGCAAACTGGGTTTAATCTAAATCTAAGTTTACAGAAGACCAGAAACTAGTTAAGAAAATGCAAAGGCACAGTTTAATACTCTTCCCCATTTTGACCTTCCAACAACTTGTATGAGGCCAGTTTCCCTGGTGCACACACAAAGGCTCAGGAACCAAAAGATGCTAGATGTCAGCATTTCTCATGGGTTTACTAGCTTATCTCAAGGAATATGGAATCTCTGAACACATTTCTTGTTCTGGATTATACATACCAAATGAGAGTCACTTACAACTTTCTGCTCTACCACAGTGGGGGGGGAGGAATTATTCAGTTAATTCTTACAATATGCCAGTAAGGTTGATAAACTACTCAACTACATATACACAAAATGGTTGACTACTGCTCTAGAAAGTAGGATCATCAGATATTGGGAATCTCACAGTGTTTTATGCCTCTTAATAGCACACTAGAGTATGTGGTTTTTAAAAGCCTTCCTCCGCTTTATGCTGCTACTGCCTTCACAGATTTTAAAATCTGAAGCAGTTTTTTTTTAAAAGCCAACAAAATGAAAAAGCACATATATCAGAGAAAGCTACCAGGAGGAAGCAAAGAAAAGGTAAGTCTTGTCTGTCTGCGTGAACATACAGGATCCAGGATGAAGGTCAGAGACAACATAGCCGTACTCAGCAACTCAAAATGAAAACTGATTAAGGTTAAGCAGTTACTGTTGAAAATTCAACCCCAAAAGAATGATGCATCCTCCTCACACAAAATCAGCTAGTGGAAAAAGTGTTTTTATACCTACTACTCAACAAAGACAACCTGGACTCCTCAAGTTTCTCACACAGATCCAGCTGAAAGTGGGGTGGAAGACGACAGTTAGAATCACCGATGTTTGGTGGTGGTATCACTGTCATGTCAATCCCTTCTGCACTTTCAGAGAAGAAATGTCTTTTTGAAGAGATCAAAGAAACATGCAACAGGAATGATGGGTTCATCTCTCTTCTGTTAGGAAAAATATGAGCTCACATTTCCACCCCCACACCCCAGTATCTTTAGGGAATTCAGAGCAGTTCAGGGAATACTGAGTACAAGAATTTACAAGAATTCAAACAGCAATCTGTGAATAAAGGCTTCCAATAAGTTTTCTAATTTTAAGTGCTAGCTACACAGTCTACACAACTGCACTAAAGAAAATTAATAGCAACAGAAACAAATTCTCAAGAGAAAGTCTCTACCATTTATCAGCAAGATTACCTTTACCAGTCCTCACTTATCCCCAGGCAAACTTACACCAACGTGCTTTGTAATGCATTTTTCCCCTCCTTGAAGCACTAAAGCATTCAAGGACTGAATCCATCCCACACTGCCTCTGACTCCTGAAAATCACTCTCACTTCATCACCTGCTGAGAATAAGTCCCCGCAGGCCCAAAGCCAAGCTCTTTGTTACTGAAGCAAATGTACTCAGGAATTTTGCAAAAACCTTCCAGCTTGCTGCTCTGCAGATATATGTACAATCTCCCATAGCCATTTTTTGAGTCAAAGCTGTTTAAAACACACAGACACACAAGCTTCTATGACTGGTAAAGGGGGGCTCACAGTCAACATGAGCTTCCAACTTTCCTTTCACCAAAATTGGGGGGGTATGGGGGAGGAGGGGGGGAAGGCAGAACAAAAAGAACAATCCCGTAAGTAAAACAAAGATTTAAGATGTAATTTTGAGACCAGAAAAGACAACCCAGTTATAAGATAGCATAAAACATTTCTGATACAGGGAGGAAATTCTTATTTAACTCCAAAGCAGCTAAGAATCGTAGGATGACAAAAACAGAGGAGAAATGCCCTTGACACACCATCATCAGGGGAAATTGAGCCGTGTATCATCCAACTGGTCGTACCCAGCCTGAAAAGTCCAACAAGACGTCCTCCTAGAACCCTCTCCTGTTAACTAGATACCCCTTCCCAAGACAGAAATCCCTTCTTTCATGGGGAAAGATAGTCAGCATCTGCCTGCATGATGCTGAAAGGACAGGGGTGCATTTCCTGCATTTTGAAGGTACAGTCCCAGGCAACGTAAGTGGAATGAAGACCAACTCGCCACCAAGACCTACCACCCTTCTACTCACTCTCAGTTACATATTGCTTCTTCCTCTCCCAAAATAGCATTGTGCAAGCAGATGAGAAATCAGTCCAAGAAGCCCAAAAATTCAGTCAGGGCAGGGAGGCAGAGGAGAGAAAAAGGAGCACTTTGAATCACAAGTGTTTAGGGAGGCATCACTGTCCCTTCATCCTCATCTGAAGAATTCAGGGTAGACAAATCAAAAAGGTATCCAACAGAGGAGCATGAATTTGTCTCTTTCGTCGCAGAATACATTCCAGTTTTTGCCTCAAAATGTTAAGTATAATATTCATCTTAAGGTCTCTTATTGGATGTTGTTACAAGCCAACCCCACCATTTACTGATAACTCAGATGCCAGAATTAGACACACACCATTGTCAGTAATCACTTGACCACAACAGCAAAAAGATCTGGGCAAGACAAAAAGATCTTCCCCTGTGCTTTGGCTTTTCACTTGCTCTTTTATACAAGCACTTTCTGCTGGCGATCAAAACCCTCAGGCTTTCAGACCGTCTATGTGAGCTTCTCACACTGCATGTCAGGAAGGCTGGAATAATGCCACATGCTGGGGCAGAGGATGTACAGAAAGCGAGGGTCAGAAACATTTCCACCCCTTCAGCAGTTACAATGAAGACATCAGTGCGTCAGTATCAAGGAACTATTGAAGTGCAGATGCTATTTGAAGAGCCCAAAGACAAAGGCATTAGGCTGCACAGGTATATAAAGCTGCTCCATTAGGAAGCAAACATACATCCCAATGAAAGACTGATAGTCCTGTTCCATCAAGGACAGCATCCTGTACATCCAGGACAGCAGAAATATCCTCAAAAACATACTCTGCCTAAAAAACAAGATGAGATTTGCCAGAGACATATGCAGGAACTCCAATTAAAATTTATGTTAATTCACCAAAAGATTCAGGGACTCAAGAAGGTCCATCGAAATCCAGCAGAAGAAGTGACCTGGTCCCACTGAACCAGTCAGACTCCTAGATAAAGGAAAGTATCTCCTCCCAGAATCCCATTTGTGCACATCCAGTAATCTCTGTCAAGATTAGAAAATGGAAAGACACATTGTTGAGATGAAGACAGATGAATCGGCCTCCCTTGAAGAGCCACAATGATTTTATCCTACCTTACTATCCTGAAGTGGAAAATGCATATTAAGATATATAACTTGTGTCAACTATGCATTTTTTTATCTACATGCACCTGCTGACAGCCTAAAAAAATAAATCTGGATTATGGCCTTCCTTTTAAAGTCATCATTTCTAAAGGTGTCAATGCCAATGTCAACCAATTCACTGCACAAGTTTTGGCAAAGAAGTGAGAAATCTATGAATACCAGATGCAGCAACTTCCTATATAGGAAGAAACTTTCTCATGTAAACAACACTAATGCAGCAGAGTCCTAGAAAAAAAAAGATACCCAGACATCCTAGTTATCATGTACCAATTAGGTAATTCACAAAATTATCATGATACCTGTAGAGGCAATTTGTGAACTCTGTATAAGCAACTATTTACAAAAAACGTGTCAATATTTTGTTTTCATTCAGAAGGCACCAAAATTTGACAGTAAAAGCAACAGACAAAATCCACCAGTGAATCACTTGACTAAATCAAGGCCTCTGCAAAAACCTGATGAAAGAGCTAAATAAGTATGACTTCAAAATTATGAAAGCTATGACAATTCTACAAAGCGACTGGCTACACATCACTAAGGATCACCTGAATCAAAAAGCCTGTGCAGGTGCATGTGAATACAAACGAATATATGCAAATTTTATAACAAAATAAATGCTAATAGCAACATTTCAAAACACTGTACTTCGTTTTCACCTCATAACTTCCATTAAACTTAACAGGGCTTGCACAGCTGGAATTCCAGACAGCATGTTGTACTGTGAGCTATGCAGCACATTTTCAGCAGAGTAATTGCCAGTAGGTACATGCATCAGTGCTCTGGCACCAGTGAAACTAAATTAGAAAGACTCATAACTCAGATAAACTCAACTGCTGCACAATTGAGACTAGCCCTTATGCGTCCCTCTTCCTTACTTGTCATTGGCCAGATGATAGAAGTGCTTATTCACACAACCAACACACAACAGGGACACAGCATCCAAATAGGAAAATATCTTCAGCAGCATTTCTGATGGCATGCTGGAAAACAAGAGAAAGAGAAATACCATTAGACTTGCCTGCAAAATCCAGAAATTATGATGGCAAAGAATTTTAATCCCAAACCAGAACAAAACAAAAGAGATGGAAACTACTAGCTTGTAAATACACCAAAAAAACCCTCACTTGAAGAGTTCATATGCAGAGTTTGGTTCTGATTTGTCTCTTTGATCTAAAACATTTGCTTAAAACAATTCACCACAACTATTCAAGTGACTCTGAATTCACAGTTATGTGAAAAGTTATGGGTTTGTATTTTCATTAGTTACCTTTAACCCCATTTGACATGAAACTACCTCATTCAACTTCAGTTTCTTGCAGTTTGTACCATGATTTTAACACTCAGTCCATAACCAGCAGCACTTGCCAGAACTGCATATACTCACTCTCCTCCTGACCTAGTGTCAGGTCTCAGGATGTACCAGGACAGAAATGTCCTAGTCAAACAGTGAGTTCGTGGTCTACCTCCTGAAATCTTCAAACCATGTGTGCTTGGGGGTCTCACATAGTTTTCATTTATGTCAACAAAAGATGTGAACTTCAGAATAAGAGCTGTGTGGCATCTTGATAACATTAATATTTTTGTGCATCTGTAAGGCTGCCCGAAATGCAGGTGTCACCCTAAGTACAGCAAGCACAACGTAACCTGGAGATGAGCCACCGTGATTTTTGTCTTAACAGACAGAAACATCATACCCTTCAACATGTACCCTTTAACTGCACAGAGTCAAAAAAAAATATATATATATTTTATACTCTTAACTTTTTGGAGCATGATAGTATGGTAACATTAAAATCTCCATAGAAAATACTGCTGTGAAAGTCAACACTTCAGCTGTGTCTCTTGTCGATTTACTATTGTGTCATTTATAACACTTGATTTATAACACTTGATTCCTGACGCATATAGCCTTCAAGCATAGCATGATAATAATGCCAATACTCCAAGTTTTGTATTAAAGCTCAGAGTTTTCGTTGCACTAACAGAGAGGCAACCATGCCAAAATTTGCAGTTATTATGCGAACTAACTCACAGTCTAACCTAAAAGCAGTTACTGCATTTATGCCAGAGAGAATTTAGAAATGATCCTTTAAGAAGCTACAAATCCGCTAAAATAATATACTTGATCTAGAATTCTCAACAGTAGTTTTTCCAACCATATTATTTTTTCTTCAAAGGAAGCTGATAGAAATGATTTTTTTTTCTTTTCTCTCTTGTCTTTCACACCAAACAAACAGCATATGGGACGGAACTGGCCACACAACAGAAAACAAAGAAATGACTACACAGGAAGCTAAAAAATGTATAAAACAAAATTCTTCAATCTTTCATGTAACATATTCTTAGGTGTTTTTTGTAGAAACGTAACAGATTTGCAAAAAGAAAACAAGTTATACTGAAAGTGCCCTTTCACTGTCAAACAGGGAGGGAAACATTTACCTTGCAGCAAATATGCAGCAGCCACTTTACTCCACCATCCTAAGCCTCTCTATTAATTCCAAATTAGCTTTTATTGAAGTAATAGAGTAGCAATTTTTATTCTTAAGGACCATCACAGCCCATGATTTGCAAAGGAGTTGCTGAAGGCTTTATATGATTTGGAAAACCTACATACTTCATATGTATTTAGAAAAGGAGGTGAGGGAAAACCATGCTTGAAAACATTAGAAGGTCAAGATAGGATCACAAAGTAGGCCAGGAAAGGAATCTTTTCTTCCCAACTCAGAACATCTGATATGGAAATCTCCAAGGTATGAACATAATAACTGTAAGCAGTCAAAAGATGGCTTACTCCTGAACTGAAGACATACTCACCTCTCAATGCACAGTCTAGACTTCGGTTTCATGGAAGGCGCCAAATACAGACTTCTAATTCTAGCATTTACCGTTTCAGAATGTTCCCCAGGCCTGGCAGCCAAGCTCCTTGACCTATTTCTAAAAAGGAAAATCTGTTAGGAGTCACACCATCACAAAATGGAGAAATATGCATACTGTGCACAACTAGACACCATGTCTCAACTGAGTCGTGGTTTAAGGGAACACATCACATGGTAACTCATCATTATCAGTTCACAAATCTGAATAATTATCACCAAGTTAAAATATCTGACATCACGAAGATGCCAGATTTAAACTCATAGGCGTCTCTCCCATAATTAATTTCTCACAGCAGTCAGAAGGACATAGCGCCACACCACAAAATCAGTTTCAATCTGCTAGTGATCTATTAATGTTAGACAGCTGCACCACCGTGGCCACCATCATCAAGCTCCAGATAGGCCCCTGCAGTAAATTAAACTCATTGATTACTCTTCTGTTTTGCAACATTACTCCAAAGGCATTTTTGAGCCATCCAACTTTGGTAAGCTATTAAAGGATAGTAAATAAAACAATACCTTGCAACTTTCTCAGAAATTGACAAGGGTCAAAAAGAACTCCCTTGATTATGCAACAGAATCCTATTTGAAACAGACTTACAGTCTCATTTCAGATTTTCCCCTGCTAAGATGCTAGCAACTCTGCAGATAAGTATTAGTTCAACAGGCAAGATGGGTATCAATGTTTTATTGCTCATTAGCACATAATAATTTGGACACAAATTACTTTCTCTTACTAAAAAAAAAAATCAAATTTGCATATTTCTAACACAAATAAATTCTTACAATCCAACTGGCCACACATTTGTTTCAAAGTCTTCTGATAGTTAGAACTTTGTAAATTGTAATTACAAACACTGTCATTAAACCACATAGAAATATTCAGATGGAATTTCAGTCTTAATCAAATCCTTACACTTCATACCAACTGATGCTACAGAGCAAGCAGAGCTCCCCATACACTCTACTAGTGATGGTTTGTACTGCTAGCTGACTTTCCAACACCTGTTTAATCCAGCTCGGGGTTTCTAAGCAACCAATTGATGTTGAGGGAAAAAAAATAATCTAATTTAAAAAGTGCATGGGTAGCACACACATTTAATGCACACCATTCGTGATTTAAGATTTGTTTATGCTCGAAGAAAAATAAAAAGCAGAAGAAAAGAAGAACTCTGCCCTACATTGTCAACTGTGCTATGTATAAAAAAAAATCCCTGAAGTTTTACTGTTAAAAGCATAACACAAAAAGACATGCACATTTCATCTTGGGTGCCAATCCCCAATAGATTAACGAAATTAACAACTACAAAAAAGTAACTGTGTATCAAATATGCCCTGGAGGTCAAGCAAATGTTTTATTCATGTATTATTACCAAGTACTACACTTAGATGACAAGGAGAAGCTGTAACAAACTGCATTTCTCAAAAGCCATTAAAGGGACTTCAAGACACTGTCCTTAGACACTTAGAGACACAAATCCTGTTCAACAGCAACAGGCTGAACAGGCCTGAATATCCCAGGCTATTCTGCCTTCTACCTCTGCCGAAAGCACAAAGATACCCTACAGTAACATACCTACATAAACTCCAGATACTGGAGTAATTCCGATCAGGAGCTGGATCCTAGATTTAGCAGCAACCTGCTAGAAGCATTGTCTGTGCACAATCCTTCTTGGCCTTTTTTTAACCACTCCTTGCACCCCCGCCTTTTCACTCCAGGAAGGAATTTCTGAAGAGAAATGTTGCCTACACATGCCTTGAAAACTTTGACACAGTATCTACTGCTTTTGTAAGCTTCACTTCAAAAACAGTACTGGATTTTTGCATCTTCCAAAACAAAAAGATTCTCAAGGTGTGAAGAAACAACACTAAATTAATTGCAAACTATTTTTCAAAAGTGGTGTGTGTGCCAAGATTTGAAATTAGTATTGACAAAATGCTTTTACACCACATTGACAAAACTTGCCTGCCCAAGTTAAAAATTGATGAGAGTTGTTACTCCCCCTCTTTAGAGACTTCTAGTAACAACTGAGATGCTCTGGCATAGTGGCACAACATCAATTGCTATTTCATTAGCCTTCAATTTGTGGAACTCAGTTTTGTACCAATATTTTCACTTTCATACCCTACAGTAATTGCAACATGACTTGGTTTTTTTTTGCTGGTCAGGTAACAAACCTATTTCAAAGAACGTATAAAAAGTTCTAAGTAGTGACAAAACCTGTCTCCTTTTCCAAACGTTAAAGCATACCTGGGGATAAACAGAAACAACAACACTGTTTTCACACCCCTTTCTTTTCCTCAGCTCACAATTCTAAAGTCTTTTAAAAAGGTATTATCCATTCCATTTATAGCTTAAAAAAAAAGGGGGGATGAAACAGCTATGGAACCCAAGGTTGTACAAATTGCTTAGGAGAAAAAAACCTGCTTTCTCAACTTTGCTCCAAGATTGGTGCTTTAAATTTTCAGCTGAACCTGTACTCTAACAATTAAGCTAATCACACGTTCTACAATGAAACCCTCCCACTTATTACAAAAGCCTAACTACACTGAACATGCATGTGTATATTTATATATATACACACACACGCTAACCACTAAGCTAACTAGTAGTTTGTAGACAGGCTACTGCTTATCACACCTCACCACCTCCTCCAAAATTAAGCCCACACCTGAGTTTAAGCCCCACTACTCAGACAGCAACCAGCGCATTAAACCTAGGCCTTCCATACACCTATGTTTCCTACGGCAAGGCACATCACCTCTGCAAGGCCACCCTCCTCCGTAAGGCCAGGGGGACCGAGAGGAGGCCATGGCCGTGAGGGAGCAGGCCCCAGCTGTGGCAAGCTGAGAGCGGGATGCCAGAGCCGTGAGAGGGGTGGAAGAGGTTTCCCAGAGAAGTACTAGGAGTTTGGGGTTAACAACAAACCACCCCCCACGGACAAGGTGAAAAAGGACTCTCAGGGCGCGCTCGGGCGGCACAGCCCCAGTCCCCCCTCCGTGTTCCCCCCAGCGGCCTCTCCTCAGGCCGAGCGGGGGGACCGGTTACCTGAGCCCACCGGCCCGGTCAAGCCGAGGGGCGGCGACGGCGGCAGCAAGCCCGGCCTCAGCGGCACCGTGGGGAGCTGCCACGTCGGCCGGGGACGCCTGGCGGTTGCCGTACAACCGCAGGGCCCGGCCGCGACCCGTCGCCATAGCCGGCTCTGCCGCGGAACAGCGGCTTCGCGCCCGGCGCGGGGAGGGACGGAAGGAGGGACGGAGGGAAGGAGGGAGGGGGAAGGAGGCGGCGGCACCTCCCACCTGGCGCGGCAGCGCCCAGCCCGGGAGAGCCGGCGGGCACCCGCGGCGGGAGCCATCTCCACTGCCCGAGGGAATTCGCCTTCGCATCTAATAGGAAGTTTTATTTTTAACTGAAGAGAAGGGACAGCGCCTCCCCTGAGAGGTGCCAGCCGGTGGGGCGGCAGCGACCAGCCTCCCGCGGCGCCGCGGGGGACGGACGAGCGCCGCACCTTGCCGGGCCCTCCCCAGCGGTCCGGTGCGGGGGACGCGGAAACCGATAGTACACGCGAGGGGGAACGGCGGCGGCTCCCGCCTTGAGACCCTGTCGGGAGGTGCCACAAAGCGTCCCGCCAGCCTCACGGGACGCCTGAAAATCTGAAAAAGCATCAGTCTTTCCAGATGATTAAAAAAAAAAAAAAAGGAAAAAAATTAAACCCCAGCTCAACAGGAGTGACCGGGACAGCAAGCGCTCGGCGCCGCGGGCAGACACACCCCCCTCCTTGGCCGCTTAACGCTCGGGGGGCCCCCGCCCCCTCCTAGGGGCGGGAGGTGTCCGTGGCGGCGCTCGGCATGGCGGTCGCTGTAGTGATCTTGCGGGGAGCCGTTCCGAGCGGTGGGCGGAAGAGGGAGCCCGTTCAAACTACCGCTCCCAGGGCCGCCCGCCGCCGCTTCTTCCCCTCCGCCCCCGAGAGTTCCGCCGGGGCGATGTCGAGGGGCGGCCGTCGGCGGGCAAAGGGTAATGGGCGCCCCTGACCTGGAGCACCGGCCGCGGAGCCGCACTCGGGGCGGGAGGCTGCCCTGACTCTTCCCCAAGGGGTCCGGACTTTCCGCGCAGCTCGGCTGCCTCCGCCGTAGCTCGGTGAGGGCGCCTGGGAGCCGTGCCCCGGCATGCTGCCCGCCTCCCTCGGGCGGGCGGGGCAGGGCGGCGGGCGGCTGCGGGCCTCCCTGGGGAGGTGGCTGCTCGCCCCCCCGGGTTGGGGCCTGCAGGGGACGGGGACGGGGCTCTGTCTCAGGTGGCGGCCCCAGCTCGCCCCGCCGCTCCGGGCCGCCTGGCAGAGTATCGGGACACAAGGCGGGGGGCTGAGAGCTGGGAAACCCGGCGATGATAGCAAGTACGTGTCGGTGCAAAGGGGGCGGAAAGAAGAGACCGTGCTGTCGGCTGCTCAGAAAGGTGAGGCGGGCTGTGGCCGCTCGGGAGTGGGAATGCTCAGAGGGGCCGGCACGGAGAAAATCACTGCTGCAGCTGAGGCTTTGGAGCCCCAAAAATCTGGATTAAAAAAAAAGAAAAAAAGAAAAGCAACAAAAATCCCAGAACAGTTCTCGGAAAACCCACAACTCCTTCTCTTTTCCCATCATATAGTTTGCAGTTGATACATCTCAGTGTATATATTGCACAAAGCAGAACAGAAATTATTGTGGCTTCCTCCAAACAGCTTGTTGATGTCGTGCTTAGGTCACATCAGGGATAAGGTATAGGCTCTCGTTTCCCTTTTCAAAAGGAAAACTTATCACAGCCCGTCTCGATGCTGTTTACTTCCAGCAAGACAGTCAAAGCTCTACAGGTGGTACTAGTTTCTCCATAGGATGGCTGTCATTTCAGTTGCTCTCGCTGATTTCAGTGAAAAGTAATGAGCCTCAGAAATTCCAAGTGCTTTGAAAAGGTTTAAGAAAAACATCCTCAACCGATTAGAAGGCTGCAGGAAAAATGGTTATTAAAATTTCTTTGGTAACTTGTACTCCACTGAAAGGCACACAGTAGCACTTAGACAAGTCAGTAGTCTCTTTGTAAATTCTCAGAAATACTTTGTAACAGAGAATCTCACATCCCTTTTTTGGGGGGTGTGTACTGATGCTGGTACTTTAGATAAAAACTAATAGATAAAAACTAATCAGATAAACTGCAATTGGCAATCTCAATCAAATACATATTTTAGTCTAATATCCCTCCTTTTTATTGTTTGTTTGATTGAGAATTCATAAAATCAGTTATATTCTATGTATGTAATTTATAAGCTCATGGGTTTTTTTATTTTTATGTTTCCCTTTCTTTGAATCAGGATTGCAATGATTGTGAGTTTATTATGGTAGCTTGAATACTGCTGTGCTAAATACCTCATTATTTCTTAAAGAAACTAGCTCTTATGCTACATGAAAAGTAATAAGTGCTCTTCTGGGTCTTAAAAACACCTAGTAGGAAAATAGAAAGTAATAAGGCTTAATAGAGAGATATAAATATGCCCTGCATAGCATAAGAGACATTCCATGGTCTGTCTTTTCGTGATGAGGCATTATGGAAGCTGTTACTGGAATTTTTAATTCTGCCAAAATGTTATTTGAGCTGTAGACTAATACAAGAGCATTTATATAAGAAAGCTCTGCAATTCTTAACTATCTGAGGTTGTAACTCCTGCATTGTTTTCTGTCTATTTCAGTTAAAGAAGCTGGAAGAGACTTTACCTACTTTATTGTGGTCGTTGTTGGAATTGGTGTTACAGGTTATTTTTAAAAAATTTGTTCTTTATCAGAAGACACTTTTCATTAATTCCATCTAGTTTGATTGGTTTTCATTCCATTTGCTGTTGTTTCTGTTACAGGCGGTTTGTTCTATGTGATTTTTAAAGAGCTATTCTCTTCTTCTAGTCCAAGTAAGATCTATGGAGATGCCTTGGAGAAATGCAGATCTCACCCTGAGGTTGGTTTTTGAACCTTAGCCATGAGTTTATGTTTCTCAGTAGTTAGGGTCTCTCCTTGAGTCAAAAGTTTGCACAAGGAATCTCACAAGCAAAGCCACAGGAAGACCCACGTGGTGCTTAGCAGGCAAACACCGCCAGATCTGCTGATACTTTTAGCTGGACAGAGGTGGGTCAGCTACAATTTGGAGCCTATATTAGGACAAGTTAATGCAAGCACTGAGCCTGAATAAATTAGCTTGCTAAAACCCAAGTTAAGTGAGTGTACCACAGCACAACAACACTGCAGTGTCTGCCCCGTCAGATCGTGTGCTTGTGTCTCTGTACAGAAAGTCTTATAGGTACTCCTGACTGCCTACTAAGCATAGTACTTAAGAAATTCTGCAGTTCAGGGAGGCAGCTGGTCCCACTTAAATTTTGTAGATCTATCCTGGCTGCTGTTCCTTGGCACAGTTATTCTGTTGTGATACTCCTGTAGGGTTCTGTCATTTTGCAAAGCACTGCACATGTATCCAGGCATTTAAACTCTTCATTTGAAACATGGTTAGCATTCCTGTGGCTAAGAGGAAAAGAGAAAGAGAACAGTCATGTGATCACACAGTCACATAAGATAGCTAGATGTAAACAACAGTAAATCTAAAACTACATTGTAAAAGTAGTACTTCAGGCAAAACAAGAAATGCATAGAATAGCTTTCAAGCAAGGTTGCCACCAATGCCACTGAGGATAACCTAGAAATGAAGTGACAAGTTGTCACTAGAATAAAACTGAAGACTGCTGTGGAGCAAGTTTGTAGAATTAAAACCCCTCCAAGTACGTACACAGTTTAAAACTAGATTAATTTGATCTGGCGTTACAGATCTGGAAAAAAAATTGAATTATTTTTTAAACGGTAGTGTTTTTTAGATAATGTGAAAGGGAGCACATTTGCATTTTAAACTTTGAAACATTCTTTTGGAGGAGATATGAGTGAGTGTTTAATCCTTTTTCCCCTTTACACAACATGTCAGTAAAGTATAAAATACACAGTAAGAAGAGAGATTAAAATGTCATCATTCAGAGGATGGTACAAATGAAAGACACTAGTAGGATTTATTTCAGACATTTAATATGTGACTGTAAAGAAAAGCGCTGAAATACAGAAGAATTTTCCTTACACTGTTTTCTTTCATAAACTTTTCTATTCTTCACACATCAGGCTTACAAGGGGCATTTAGTTGAAAGAAAACACATTCACAGCAGGGGCGTGAGCTGATACTGGAATATCTGTTTGAACGTGATACCTTCTGACAACTCAAACCTCTTTTCTCTTGTAGATAATTGCTGTTTTTGGTGAATCTATTAAAGGTTATGGGGAGGCAACAAGAAGAGGAAGACGACAGTTTGTCAGGTACCCTTTGGTGTTTGCCCTGTACAGACACTAGTTTTTGCAGAGCAAAAACATTTTGGGTCACATCATAGCAAGTTAGGTCTAGATTAATGAACTGTATGTGGCATACCCTGTCACTTCTGAGTGAAAATGTAATACCTTTTGTGTGGCACATACCACTAAGTACAGTTCACATGCAATATAAAACGGCAATGCTGAGTGTCTCAAAACAAGCAATGATCAGCACGGTAAACATAGAGCTGGTCTCTGCAGAAAATAGGACGAGTCTGAAGAGGCAAGCATCTGTGCAGCAGGGATCTGACTGAAGTGTACAGTCTGAAACCCTCAAATAGAGTGACATTTTCTCTGTAAAATTGTTTCTGGGGAGTTTTTCTCCTTTAAAAGCAGTAGTCTTTAACAGGCCAGAAAGAGCAGGAGGTATTAACTTTCAGACTTTCAAGAATCCATCTTGCTCAGCTCTTCTCTAAAGAAGAAGTTAAAATTTGAAGTTTAACTAGCATATAATATGTGTCCTTGCTGTGTGGGTTGAGTTTTTGTTCTGTTTTTCTGTTTTTAGTCACATTGAATACATAAAGGATGGACTGAAATACATGCGTTTGAAGTTCTACATTGAGGGCTATGAATCAGGGAAGCAGGGAACAGTCCATGTGGAAGTCAAAGAGGTACTTATAATTGCTTGATAGAGCTGATAAGCTTAATCTTGAATTTAAACTGCCACGGAGAAAAAAAACCAGCCTTAAATCGTTTTCCTTACAGAATCCTGAGAAAGGAAGATTTGAGGTCCGCTACATATTTGTGGATGTTGACACCTATCCTAGAAGAACCATTGTTGTAGAAGACAACAGATAGCCAACAAAGTTGCCACCTCATCTCATTGGGTATTGGATCATACTGGTATAGCCAGTCTACACATGAACTGTTTGGTGTTCTCGATTGTATCTTGCAGCTTTGGGGGTTGTGTTGCAGGACACAGCCTTTCAGGGACTCCATTAAGGTCTTTTGTAATAACGGGTACGGGATTTGAAGTGAAGCCAATGAAAAATAGTAGAGCCATCACTTATGGCAAATACTTTTGACATAGGAAAATAATGGCTCATAATAAACAGTTTAATGCTGGATAATACTTCTTCACACCCAAAAGCTGAGTCTTCCAAGATTTTAGGTTTGGATGGGGAGCTTTTTGTCTTCCTTTGCTTGGATTTCCTACTAGCACTGCAATAAAGAAAGTGGTATTTTAAGTGCAGACGAGCTCACTGTTTTCGTTCTGGATGCCTTTGCATAGATAAGAAGGTGAAATAAGAATGTATGTTAGTGATGCAAAGGGGATCTAGCCCAAAGACTGTAAGAATATGGATTGTGGAGACACACATTCTTGCCAAATGACTGAAGATAGAGACTTCAATATTGGTGCCTTCTAAATAGATCAACATCACACAGAACAGCACACAGTCTGCTCCCTCCAATGTTTACCATGCTGCTCTGCTCACTAATGACAGTGTTGTAGTTGCTCAGCACTGCCCACAGTTTTTCCATTAACTTAATGAGTCTAAATCTTCTGGGAATCAGATTCATGTAAGTTTACCCAAACTGAAAAGCTCAACACATGAGCTGATTTCTCACCTGGGTTTCTCCCTTAGTGCAACATGGCTGATAGCAGGCATGATCGTGTGTATCAATAATCAGACTCAGTTGTGCCCATCTGTCAAGCAGCACCAACTAAAAAATTTCAAGCTTTAGCTTCTTATGTTTAACCACTTTCTTAAACACCAACTAATGCATTTTTCTGTAGGTACCTATTGTATGTTCTGAGCTTCTTAGTTCACTATTGAATTGTCCTTCCACTAAGCATACGCTGATGTTCAGTTATCAGTCCTTATTATGAGTTCCATTAATAGTACATTTGAACTGTTCTAAAGTTCATACAATGTTCCCTCACAGAGTGCGACAAATATCCTATATAAACCTGTAGCAATACTTTCCTGGGTTTTAACCATCCTGTCCATCTGTCTCCCAGTAATCTCATTTGCATAATCATAACAACTAAACATATGACTTTGTTAAATCTGGATAACTTTGCTTTATATTAAGCCCTACTTCAGTAGATTAATTAAACCTTCACTTCAGTCAGATCCTCGTATTGTTTGAAAGCATTCAATGAAGAGGAATCACACATTCATGCCAGTTTGTGAGCAGAGCAGCCACCGGTGTCCATCTGTGTTAAACTGCAAGGCATTTTGGAGTTTCTACGCTGTATACAGTACAACTGACTTGTACTGTGCAGACCAAAGGGATACTTAAAAAACTTCGAACAGCAGTTAAGACTGACTAAAGTGATATCATAACCATTAGTTTCAGCAGAGTTATAAATTTGTCTGCTTGCTTTCATCCCTCAATGGATGCTTGTCAAGACTAACAAGCCCACAATTTTACACATAGTCAAAATCTGTGGAAGTCTGTGTCGGTGGGTACCGATTGTAAGTATGAGAAATTGTTGTAGTGGTTGATATGTCACCATGAAGTAACTTTGATAAATTTTAATTTTTACTTACTGTTATTGACATCATTCATGTCCGTCTGGAAAGGCGTCTTAAAATAATGAAAGGCATTGACTCCCGTTGTTCTTCATGTTATTTTCTTGAAAGTGGTAGAGTCATAGAATCATAGAATGGTTTGGGTTGGAAGGGACCTTCAAGATCATTGAGTTCCAACTCCCCTGCCATGGGCAGGGACACCTCCCACTAGACCGGGTTGCTCAAAGCCCCACCCAGCCTGGCTTTGAACACCTCCAGAGATAGGGCATCCACAACTTCAATAGCACCTTTTGAATTATGACTTCCTAATTCTTAGCATTACACTTACCAAAACTTCTGTATCAGAAGAAATTTTCAAAGCAACCTAATTGATCTATAATCCAGTAAATAAAAGAGGAAAGTAACTGAGGCTCATTGTTTCATTGCAACTGCTGCAGTACTGACTGATAGCATTACACGTGGCATTTACCTGTGACCGCTTATGTCCAGTTGCTATGAGCACATGTCATACCAGTACATTTTCTGAAAACTACCTGACAAAAAGCAAGAGTTTAGTGACAAATGCAAGATGGAGCAGGTTTGTCAGAGCACATCAGAAATAGCACAAGCTATATAAGTTTATAATCTAAGATGACTAGCCTTAAGGCCATTCTATACCTTGATAAAAATGTAATCATCCTTTACAAAGCAAGACTATATAAAAATACACAGTTTAAACTAAAATGTAATACTATTTTTGCCCTGCCTTTTTGAGTTTCTACCATATCAAGCTGCCTGAAAGCCATTGTAAACCTCCATGTCAGCAACAGAAGTGACAGCCTATGCTTTTTTCGTGTAAGTCTGGGTCCCAGCTTTGCTTTCTTATTAATCTGGCTGTGGCTTGTTTTCAGCAGGCTTCACTGCTGGAGAAGGGAGTACTTCCTAAAGCAAGGTACAAAACCCATTTATTTATAGTAAATGGTGTCATTGCAGCAAAGATAGGCCAGCCGATATAGGTTTACTTTTGTCTTGTTTCAGAGCCTTGTTTGCACTGAAGAAACTGTAAGGACTAGAAACTTTCTAGGAAGGAAAAGATGCTGACCTCACATAATGATGTTTTTCCAACAGTACAGGTACATGAAATTCTACATCAAGCTTGTGGTAAAACAGCAAGAATTGGCTGTTGCAGTTAATGTGTGCGTTTGGCTTCAGCTTGAGAAAACAGACTAAGAATTTGGTTATTTGAAATCAGGTTTATTTGCAGGTTTTTTCAGTAGCAAGGACTTCTTAGCATACATAGAAGTACAGCGTACTTCAAGGGTTGTGTGAAAGAACTGTCTATTTGGAAATCAGATCCCTGGTTCTTTGATCCCTTTGAGACATCAGAACAGAAGTTTTGAAGGTTGTCTGTAAAGCTGTCAGTACCACAGTTCTTGGGCCAAGTGCCCATGTCATACTTTGGCATTTGTGTCAGGCCTCAATATTGTGCTCCCTACCTGGGAATAAATGCTACAATTACAGGTGTCAGAAGAAATCTTGGCAAAGTCAACAAATGATTCTGTCTGGTCCTTTGGCAACCAGTGCAGACCTGTATGAGAAAAATGGAGACAGATCATAAGTAGCAGTAAGGAAGAGACAGGAGTATAATTTAAAAGACACAAGTGGATGTGGAGTTGTCCACAGTGCAAGGGACCTTCCTTCGCAATTTCTCCGTGCTGCTATGGGTATCTAAATGCAAAGTATGAGCCTCTGGTTTATTCACTGCATTTCAAGGAACAGGAGGATCCAGAGAAACAAGTCAGGGGATTACTTTCAAGCTTATTTTTGGTTAGGGTAGCCCCAATATGACAGGGTTATAAATAAAATGTTTCTCATCCTGCACTTGCATCGAGTGCACTGTTGTCATTCTCACAATTCGTTTTCCTCCTGTGCAGTTGCAAGGCAGCAGGTGGGTGAGCACACTTGCTCCAAGCGGCAGGATACACAGCCGTAGCAGCACCCTCCATACCCTTCGTAAGAAACAAAACATATCACAAGCTGGAAAGAAGCTGCAGTGGAAGTGTGTACCCCATATAAATCATCTTTGTATATCATCCTGCTTTGTAAATAGCAGAATACTAGAGAGACAGGATAACATTTTGTCTCTAAAAAATGGGAAAATAAAATCACCATTATGAATGTAAAATTGTAATTATCTCCAGGAACTTCTAATTCCTCTTTCCTAACTGAAGTTCAACCCAGTTTTATTTTGTTGGAGTGCAAGGAATGTAGTAAGTCAGTCAGTGTCCCCCCTGGTGGACGCTTATCAACATACATGATAAAATGAAGGCAAAATAAATGAAGCAGCAGAAGAAAACCACCTTTACCTGGGCTCAGATATATTCACGTTCTTAATTTGGAGAAATGACAAATACAAGGCTCAAATGCTTTCAAATCTCACTAGAGGAAAGCTTTTGGGAATCCTTTTCCTAGAAAAATCTCCTCAGTGAAGAAAAAAACCCGAGCTTCATGGCTTGATTTATAGTCCTCCTCCTAGCTAGATACTTATCACCAGCAAGATTATTTAAGCCCCATGAGATTTCAAGGGTATTAAAGTTCTATATGTATGTAGTTTTACTGCAAAAAAATACGTTAAAAGGCTCTTGCTAACACAGAAGTCTTGTGGGAACTAGTTACTTCTTTCTGTTGGTTCCCCCTCAAGTTGGGATCCGTGTTTAAAAAATTATTTTCTCAAATCGTGTTTGAAGCAAGCAAGCAAGCAAATATAAGGGTACACCTTCATCAAAATTAGATGAAGAAGATTAGTCCAGCAAGACATGCGGTTTGGAGAACATTGATCTCTTCTGCAGTACCACTTTACCTAGGGGTACTTTTGCACTAGAGGAGAACAGCTGCGTTCACTAAGTTTAAAATGATGTTTTAGAACACCCTGTTGTAATTGTGAAGGCTCTTGGTCTAGATTGTTCCTCAAAAAGTTGTCCCCGCTCCACTGGATCATTGCGCCATGGAGGGCTCCTTCCGCATGGCCAGCAGCGCAGAGTGCTCCATCCTCTCGCTGGATGATGCTTGGCTGTGGAGAAAACAAAGTCACCGGAAGGTTCAGTTTCACTTTCTGGTAAATTCAAGCAATTTGTAAGCATTTCAGTGTTTCCCTTCTCAAGCTGCTTTTCCTTTTTCCCTGGGAAAGCACAAAATTACAGCATATGCTATACATTCCGCTGTAAAACTGTCATGTTATTGTTAACTAAAGCTGTGGAAAAAAATAATCAACAGGTAGTCAGAGCTAAAACAATGACATTTTCATGGAAATTAAACACATTATCCAGAGTTAAGTCTTGATCATTGCAGAATTAATAAATACATATTTATGCTTGGTTCTCCTTTAGGAAATGAAAAAACGTCACTCCCCAGTGAAATGCTGTTTTTCCAGAAACATTGTATGGCAGTTTACTCAAAATGTATTCGAGTTAAGTGTGCAACTCGGTCTTAACTTTTCCATCTCTGCCTTAATTTTTGTGGATGCCAAAACTTGTGTGTATACTATAGGCTGCCAACATCTTTAGAGTTGGTTTGTGGGAATAATAGTGTTATTCTGTCATCTACATGACCTTTCTTTGAGTCTAGGTCCTGTGTATACTTGCTGTATCGTGACAAAAAGAAATATATCTTCAGGAAATTAATTTTGTGAAAACTTTAAAATATCAAAAAATGACTGCTTTTTTCACTAAGCTTCAGTAAACAGAAGGTCATGCAAAGAAAATAGCATTTTAGACTGGAAAAGAAAAATGTTGTTGTGCATGACTGATTGAGTTTTAAAATGACCTTGATATGTAAGTAATCGCAGCATGGAAGTTTCAACAGCCGATTTAGGCAATGGAATCATGCTCTTGGGAATGGTTGCAAATAAATGCACATCTGATACAAGAAACTTCAACAAACTCACCTAACAAGCATAGAAGACAGGAATGTGAATAAGACAATTATTGTATCACGTGCCAACTGCAGAAATAAAAAGACAAAGAAGATGTGCTGGGGTTTTTCACAACTAATTTCAATTCACTTTGCTCTCAGCCTCATCTTACTATGACAAGGGATGACATCCATCCTAATACTCATGAGATTATTCCAATGTGTAAATTATCAGCAACCTAGCCTGCTAAAGATTAGGTCCAAAAAACATTGTGGGCACATTTTGAGTCAAAGCCCACTTTCAGGATTCATTACAGCCTGCAAACTGATGGAAATACATAAGGAAAGCATAAAGATTTTAACAAAATACAAAAAATTAAAGGGTAAAAAGTTTCAAGGAGCAAGCTTAAAGATGAATGTAAGGACTCATAACTGACCTCTGTATATGGGGTTGTGAAGTCTGAAGATCTAGAGTATAGTTGGTACTGGAAAAACAGAGACATTTGAAATAAAAAGATGTTCCCCTCTATTTTTTTTATTTTTTCTTGGGGCGGGGAGGGGAGGGGAGCGGGAAGGCTTAGTCCCCAGAGAGATGTTCACTTTCTCAGAATAGAGAACAATAGAACTACAGTGCACATTCTCCTTAGGCAGCTGGGAATATATATCATTATGATATACTATACCAAGGATTATGAAACTATGATTCCAAACTGTAGTGTAAATAACTGAACAGCAGAAATATTTGATAGTTTTTCTTAGTAAATTCTCAGGGGTTTTTTATTCTGTTTGTTTTATGTAAAATATAAGAATTAGAAAAGAATGTGAATTAATACCATCCTACATACAAATTCAATATATTTATATGTTCTTAGTAATGATACATAGTTAAAAGTTATAAATCTAGCAAAAATATTTTGTAAGTAAAGGAAAGAAAAGGAAAAAGAAATTTTAAAAGCTTGTTTGGAAGTCTTGTGGTTGTCCTGGGAGAAATACATTTAATTCCCTTCATCTCATATGGGTCATCGAGGACCATTAGTAACTCAAATAAAAGAAATACGCACAGGTACCTGTTTCAGTAAAGCAGTTCAGCTCAGAAAGCCTCTTTGCCTCTCAGTGTTCAGTATCAAGCTACTGCATTTCATTTTGAATATCCACATAAAAAATAATAACAATTATGGAAAAAACTTAGTAAGGAAGCTTATAATTATCTACATAAAGGAGATCTAAAAGAACTTTAGACATTACATCTAAAAGAAAGTATCAGGCATTTTAAACTAATGGAAAGTGTCAGGTTCAGTTGTCATATATGGCAAGTACAAATATTTACCCATATATATAAAAATTTGCTGCATATACTTTGGTGCAGGCTTTTGCCTGAGGTGGTGGTGTGGGGAGAGCACACGTACCCTTGTCCCTCTGGCTGGGAGTGTGACGCTCTCATCTTCTCCAGCCCAGAGCTGGACGGTGGCAGGTTAGCCTTGGCCAGTACCAAAGCTCCCACCCAGCTGCTCCCCATCACAGAGGGATGGGTGTGAAAATGGGGAGCAGCAGGAATGAGAAGTCTTGGGGTTTGAGATGAAGGCAGGGAGATCACTTGCCAATTACAGTCGCCAGCAAAACAGACTTCAAAATTAACTCAATTTATTGCCTGTTATTGCTGTTGTTCCCCGTGTTGCCACATGGCATGGCAGCATGGGCAAACTTCCACTGTGGTGGAACACCCAGGGGATCTGATGGCAGTGGTGTCTCTACTTCCAGATCACATACATGTGTCTGCCTCTGCGTCTTAAAACCTCCTGGTTCTCTGCTAGGAAACCTTTCCAGGATAATCGTGTTTATCCAACCTCCATTTAATTACAATTCCTCTTTGTCTGAATCACAATTATGTTCTCTAGCATGAGCTGCCTTCTTGTTCTACTCCTCACGATTAACTCTATTAACCTTCATTTATCCAAGCACATTTTCACTTTTTATAGGAACAGTGTTGGTTTGCATTTTCAATCCTAATTCTTTTTTTCCACTAAAAGCATAACGATCTCAGCCATAACAATGTCCTACTACAGGTGTTTTATAAGCATACTAAATAAGTGGCTGTATTCCCTGAGATCTGATTTGCTTCATTACTTCTATCGCACCCATAGAGGAGCTGAAGTGAATTGCTATTTTGTGTGCCGTCTGGGGCCGTGCATTACCCTGTGTTTAATAACACAAAGCCAACACCTGATGGCAAATCGCAGATTTGCAGAATGCCACCAGTTGCTTTTCGGCGTGATACCTGGCGAGGTCCAGGTACCCTCTCCTCCTCTGGGTGGCTGCAAAGGCACCGTATTCAGGTGCATGACACTGGTAAGGATAAAAGTGGTTGAGAAAAATAGCTGAGACATCTCAAGATTTAAAACAGAAAGCAGCTTTCTATCAACTGTATTGAGCATAAAAGCAACAACTATATTTCCCTGAAAACACCCGTGAAAGTTGTCCTACTTTACTAATTTTTTATACTCTTCACACTTCTTTTCCCTGAATTTCTCTTTTAACACCTTTTTCTTTTGGGAGTCCCGCCAGCCTCTACATATATTTCTATTTTCCTTCAAAATATTATGCCTAACTTCCATGTCTGCATTTCTCTTCGTTACCTATATTTAATCTAGCAGAATGAAAGCTGAAGAAGAAATATTACACCTTCAGTTTCCAAGGTTTCTAGAGCTGGCAGCTTTTCTCCTGTGGCTTTCTCCAACTTTTCCATCATGCTGACTTACTTAAAAGGTGGTATGAAGTCAATGTCTCCAGCCTGTAATTCAGCATCATCTGGGTGATAAACAACCTTATATCTACCAAATATTTTGCCATATTTTAAGGTAAATAAAGTGAAATTATTTCAGGGAAATAATTTTAATTTTATTAAGGGCCCGACTTCTACATGAAACAGTGTCAGTATAACAGTCAATGTGTTGCCTATGAAAATCTAGAGGTATGATTATATCAATATACCATATGATACATGATGGTTTATACCCAAAATAAAAGTGAAGGAATTCAACCCTGGCCCACCAAAAACTGAACAATTAATCCCAAAGGACAATGTCATTCAAACCAGCCCTCTGCTACATTCTGCCACTATTTGAACTTTAATGTGGCATTATGTCTCTACTCAAATACATATATATGCATATACATAGAATCATAGAATCATAGAATTACCTAGGTTGGAAGGGACCTTTTAGAACATCGAGTCCAACCATCAACCTAACACTGACAAAAACCATCACTAAACTATATTGCTAAGATCTATGTTTACCTGTCTTTTAAATACCTCCGGGGATGACAACTCCAGCACTTCCCTTGACAGCCTGTTCCAATAAATATATAATGTAGAGTATATATCTTATATAATGTATATTATGTATAAGTAATAGAAATACATTCCTACCTACCTACATATATATACGTATATGTTCTTCACCTCACTTTGGTAAGCTTTTCATGTAACATCAAAATTAACCAGCTTCTGAGGCCACTCAAAACCAGATGCCTACCATTACTGACCAAGTCATATCAGAGAGCAGGTCTCCAGTGATGTTCCTGAAATCACTGTGATCTGCCTGACAATGTAAGCCACGCAGAACTCACAAGTGATGAATTCTGGATGGTGGACCAGATTGACCCCTTCATTTTTTTACTCATGTCCAGTACCCCATCCAAACCTTCAATGACTCACATCTACACAAGCTCCAGACATCTCTCAGTGGCAAGTATTTCAAGGGGAATTACAAACAGAAATCAGACAAGCACAAGGATGTGACTTGTGCTAAGATTAGAGCTGTCCAGCTCTAATCTTCTCTCCCGCACAGAGTGAATCATGATGGTGGTTTCTCCTTGACAATCCCTCACTCCATCCCGCATTGTAATGGTAAAGGCCAGAAAAATAGTGCTGCATTTGCTGGTGGTTGTCAGCCTTTGTGATGGAGTACCAAAATCCAAGTATATGGATTTGGCTTTTGTGGATTTGTAAATACATGCATTTTTCATGTTGAAAGTATTAATTCTAAACCAACTGCTGATGTCACAGTCAGCCCCGCTTAGTCGCAGGCTAGCCATCCTGCCATCGTGCTGTACCTCCCACACGAGGGATGTGACATAGTGACTTCCCTTTCATGGAGGACTGGCCCTGTGCTCCCTAAGCAAAGTGTTCTCACGTGACATCTCCAAAATAATTATCAAACACAACATAGATGTCAACACATAAATGCACAGGATCAAGGAAAAAGTAGTAACTCTCTAAAAAACGAAACCATGATAATGTCAAGAAAATGAGTGCGTGTTCCATGGAGTGAAGGTTATTTTTTTATGCCTAACACACTTCTACAAACATTGTTGTCTTGGTTTGAGGAGAGCATCTGCCATTCATTTCAGAGGCCAGTCTGGCCCAAACCATGACAATTGTCAGGCAGTGCTATAATAAGTGTGCAGAGTCTTACTGTGCAAGATGATATACTTCTGCTACATGCTCAATCCGATGCAGTTTCGTTACTGTACCTTGCTGTAGAGTTCAGAAGCAAACAGCACATACATATATCCATGTTGAGGTCACTGTGATGGCTTATAAAAGGTTCTGCTGCTGTGCCTGCTGGTGTCATACTCATGGGAGTTTCCACCTGTCAAATGGCAGACATTTGATGATTTTCTAAAAATCATATTCTATTCATTCTTGGAGCTCCAGGGAAGTTTCCTGTCTCTAATTCAAGGGTCATTTTTCTGTCTCTTGAGAATAAGAGGTGGTTTGCTGGAGGCCAACTGCAGGATGGTCTTTCAGACCTCTGCATAGCACGCACGTTCTTCAGGCCACTCTTTCTGCAGTGACTTTGTGAAGATCTCACTGAGATTTTAAAGACGAGAAATAACATGGATATTTTTGGAACTGCCTATACATCACTGCCGCAACATACAGGATTACATGAGGAGCACAGTTTCACACAGAAATAATTTACTTAGTGGAAATAAGAACTTTACACTAATTATGCAAGTATTTTCTACATCACATAAACCAGTAATGAGCACTGGGCTAGGACTCAGGAAATACTGATTCTCAACTAAATTCCATCATTCATCCCTTCAGTGAGCCTGGAATGAGCATTTTTGTCTTTCTCTCTGCTGTAACAATCATCTGTCCCAAATGAGTGTTGTGAGAATCAGGTAATGAACTGAAGCTGCAAAAAGCCTGGGCAGGTCGGCAGAAACCCTCAGAACAAAACAATTGTTTCCTGAGAAGCCCAGAGGGGCACTTTTACAGAAACTCTTGAGCGCATTTCTTAAACACGTTTCAAGTCAGGTACTCAAAAGCATATTTCCAGGAAGAAAATCTCGTCAGTTCTGTCTATTAAAGTGGTGAGTAAAGAAATGATTACATATTATGTCATGACATAGAAAAAATCCCGTGATATTAGCCTTTCTCTCCGGCCATACCTCAAGAAATCCATGATTAGGAAGGAAGTTTCATAGGAAACTGATAATATTAGTGCTGATAATGAAGGGCCAAAGTACCCAGTAACCCAAGCCTGTACCATTCCTGGACATCCCACACCCTTGCACTGCAATTCACCTCTGGTTTTAGAGAAAAGCTCTTCAGACTTGAAAAAGAACATGACAAGAAGCAGAAGTTAACTTTTAAGCTCAGATTGGAAAATACAGAGCAAACCAAAAGGTTTTTTGCATAACAGAACTAAACCCATGACTCAAGGACAGCATGAACTTCTTTATGCATCTAAAGAATAAAATACATTTCTCTGAGCTGGATGCAGCTTTCTTGTCGTGTGAACAGGAGCCACAGCACCATGTGCCGTGGGTGGGAGCGCACACGTCGCTCCATGATATAACGGGCTGCATGAATAATAGCAATTAAAAGTCATTGAACTGCCACCTACTGTAAATGACAATGCTGCAATTTACAGAATGTGATCTGGAAAATTGTTTTAAGTCTAACCATCACATGGTACTGCAGGGTTTTCTTTTTACCCCTTTATAGCTTAACCCCTCAGAAAGGTCTCTGTCATGATCCCGGAGTGTTAGTGGTGGGGAGGAGAAGGCAAGGCTGGAGCACAACTCCTCATCTCCAGGCACAGGGACAGGGTGCAGAGCCTGTGAGCGTGGGTCACTTGTGAGCGCAACAGCCCTAGGTAAGAGGGAGGGGGCAAAAGCAGGTGTGAAAACAAGACCCAGCTGAACACGGGTATGTTATCTTACACTGCAAGTCATCTAACTGGTAGACTGGTCAAGAGTTTGCTCCCTCAGCTGGCATTTGGAGGATATTGTGAAACGCTTGCCAAGAGAAATTTGCAGGTTTGTGTCTCAGACATGCATCTTATAGACATTAATCTACAGCTGCTTTGGCTCCAGGATTATGAAGATGATCCGTGTTCAGGAACTGCTGCCTCTCCTGACAGCCTGTCCCTCCAAACTAACCAGCACATGGCAGCAAACAGCTGGGTAACAATCCACAAACTCAAATGTGTTGGCAATGAGCAAATTATTTGTAAAAATGAGCAAATACATGAGAAAAATAAAGCATTAATCTTTCCATCTGCAGTTCACAAGCAGGACAGCAATAATTGATTAATATCTCTTCACTGTAAATAGCAGATCCAGCCACATCATACCTGGATCTCAGTGATCATTTGCTTAAAAGGTGGTGAAAGTACGTGGGAACACTTAGGACTTCAAATATCATTTAAGCCACCACTTGAAAGTTTTACATGTTTTCATGCCCGTGCACATTAATTAAGCTTTCTAGGAGTTCTCATAATAGATTCTCACTGATCACTGAAAAAAGCCACAAAGATGAGAGCAGATCTTGATTCTTCTCAGAAGACAACAGTAACAGATGCTGCAGAAAGGATTGAGCTCCTAACACCAAACAGGGAACTTTATTAGGAGACCACAAATAATATTACCCTAAGCCCATTCACCTTTCTTTTCTACTATCTACAACATTCCCTCTACAATCTTTCCAGATTTCAAGGAAGAGTAACTACCATCAGTAAATCCTGATTTATCTGCAAAGAATGCACACTCCTTCGGCTTTGCCATAATTTGTAGTTTAGCACCACCTTCCTAGACACCAAAGAATGACAGCTTTACACTGCCACGTATTTGCCTTGAAGCAAAAAAAAAAAAAAAAAAAAAGAAAGTACAATGAAAGGTGGTTATTTTCTGATCTGTTTTAATTCCTAGATGTTTCTAGTAATGACATGGAGTTCCCCATCCTCAGCAATTTTTAGACCTCAGCAGTTTTTAGAAACTACTCCAGAGACTAGTGTTCCCTGCAGCATTTCAGTTACGATAGGTCTATCAGTAGCTGTGGATCTGTGATATCATGGTTTCAAGGCCCATGGCTTACATTTCCAATTCATGAAAACTGAAGTTTCTAATGCAAACTGTAGTATATGCTGAATATGGCATATTTTAGTATTAAAAAGAAGATTATGAGTGCTTGATCTGAACACGGTACATTTGCTCAATGTTCTAGGCAATAAGTTTCAACTCATTTTCTAAACTTCATCATAAACAGCTGTTATGAAACGAGTTTCAAGAACCCTTGAAAAACAAACAGAAATGCCAACTGTCCTTGGCAGCCTCATAGTCCACCATATAAATATTTTCTTCCACAATCCAAGGAGATGTTAAGCAAAACAATAAAGATGAGAGACATAGAGGTAACTGACCTACGGCAGTAAAAAAGACAAGCCCATACCTCAGCGAAAATACAAGTGAAGCATCTAGATTTTATTTTAATGTGCTCTTCTGCTAGTTTCCCAGCATGCCCTGACTTGCATGGGGTATGTCTAGGATAAGCTAACCAAGAATAAGCTTAATCACAAAATTACCTTACAGTCACCCTCTGCAAAACCTCCTTCTAGGCTGAGCTCCTTATCTTGTGACCCAGAAGCTGCATATACCCCCCATGACATGACCTGTTTTACAAAAAACTCACATGTTGATACTTCAAAAGAAGACAGAGGTCTGTGTACTGTGTAC
This sequence comes from Limnodromus scolopaceus, assembly GCA_028565335.1. Classification (NCBI taxonomy): domain Eukaryota; kingdom Metazoa; phylum Chordata; class Aves; order Charadriiformes; family Scolopacidae; genus Limnodromus; species Limnodromus scolopaceus. The sequence continues at coordinate 98,801,496 of JAOXNO010000013.1, read as the reverse complement.
TTTTGCTTGGCTTGGTGCTTCACTTCAGCACTCTACAGAGACTTACAGGAGGTGCCCCCCAAGGTGTGATCACAAAATTTTGGGTGACACGTTGTGGCAGTCCTGCCTGTATTTCTCAGGACGGCCCGTGGCTAAGCCACTCGCTGCCGTGTTGGGTGCTGAAGCTGCATCCCCTCTTAAGACTTTTTGCTTCCCTCTCTGGTTGTAAAATTATTCTCCACCTAGAAAATGTTTTTAATATGAGGGAAACCTCTTAGGCATTTTGTGTCTTATTTTCTTTGCCTATGCAAATACTCAAGCGTAATATGACTGTGAATATAAAGCAATCCATAATTTTCGTCTCTTTGGGGGAAGAAAAAAAAATGCTACTGTGTATTAAGCATCACACTTTCCCCACTAGGTCTTCATCTTTCTATCACGTACTTAATTTCCCAAAATTAGAACCCCAGTGGCAACTCACAGTGGTTTTAGCTATAGCAGGGAGCTAAGGAATGGACACACGTTGGCATCTGCTGACTCTGGGCAAAAATACAGAGAAAAGATGATAGATGAAAAGAGAACAGCTGTAGGTGTCAGCCCTTAAAATCTTCCCAAAACTCCATATGTGAATCAGGTATGGTTTCTGGAGGCAGTGTCAAGAAAATACATGTGAATGAGTTTTTTAAGGTGGATTAGTTTAATGTCTTTACATTTCTGTGTGTACATTCTCATTCAGAATTAAAAAAACTAAGGTACCCTTAACTTCATTTACTTAATTTCTAAGGAGAACTAAAGCAGATTGAGTTAAGGACACTGTAATTCTGGCTGACAGTTTCCACATGATACTGTGTAATGCAATTTGATTCTTGCCTTTTCAGTTCACATCTTTAGTTTGCTTGGACTGCATTCCCAGCCTGGGCCTGAGAAGGCAAACACTTGTTTGAAGAATGTCACAATAGCATGCAATGCTAAACAGGTATGTATTATTTTCTTGTCCCGATTAATGGAGTGTATACACATTTTCAGGGACATTGCTCTTGAATAGAGGCAACTGTATAAATGGATCCGTTTGCTGACATGACACATACTTTTGATGCTTCTGTTAAAATTTGAATTTGATGTTAACTGCACCTGAAGTTTGCAGAGAAAATGTTTCAGAGAGTACTTTCAACTGTATATGATATTTACACTTGCAGAAATCACTGGTTTTCTTACAGACATGCCCAATATAAACAGATTAACTCCTACCTAGCTGGAACACTATTTTTAGATGTCTGTACTTCCCTTGGATCTCCAGAGCTTCTCAGACACCAATCCTTATCTCTAAAACCCCTCTCAAATTCCTCAGTATCAGATCCAGACCAGCCACAGTGTGGGACAGGTGGCTCAGTTGGGAAAGACATGGGGAGCACTCAAGCATCATGGCATTTTCCAGTAATAATGTTTATATTCCCAGTTGGTTAAATCTGGCGGGCTCTGATCTCTTTGTAAAACATTAACACTGTAGATGAGCCAGCAGTTGTCTGAGAGGTGTTAACGCTGGATAGCAAGCTCTTTACAGGTACTGTCCATCAAAAGCTGTGGTGCTGGAAAGCACAGCCTGCAGAGCAGATGGCTGTCCTCAGCTGGCAGTAATTCTCCATCTTCCCCTCCACCACCCTTGCCATTGCTGGCGGTGGCAGAGGCCAGGGCCTGGCTGTCCACACAAAGAGGAAAGCAGCACCCAAGGACTTTTGGGCCTTGTGAAAGAGAGGCCTGGAGAAGAGACTGTGGGGTGCCTGCAAGCAGGAGTTATGGACTTTCAGTCCCACGTAGCCATGAAGGCCAACAGCATCCTTGCCTATATCAGATATAGTGTGGCCGGCAAGTCTAGAGAAGAGATTTTCCCCCCGTATTCAGCACTGGTGCGGCCCCACCTTGAGCACTATGTCCAGTTTTGGGTCCCTCATTACAAGAAAGACATTGAGGTGCTGGAGTGTGTCCAAAGAAAGGCAATGAAGCTGGTGAGGGGTCTGGAGCACAGGTCTTATGAGGAGCAGCTGAGGAACTGCGGTTCTTTAGCCTGGAGAAAAGGAAGCTGATGGGAGATGTTACCACTATCTACGACTACCTGAAAGGAGATTGTAGCAAGGTGGTTGTAGGTCTCTTCTCCCAAGTGATAGGCAATAGGACAAGAGGAAATGGCCTCAAGTTGTGCCAGGGTAGGTTTAGACTGGATATTAGTAAAAACGTCTTCGTCGAAAAGCGTTCTCAAGCTTTGGAAGAGGCTGTCCAGGGAAGTGGCTGAGTCATCATTCCTGGAAGCATTTAAAGCATGTGTAGATGTTGTGTTGAAGGACATGGTTTAGTGCTGGACTAAAGTGTTAGGTTAAGGTTTTGGACCAGATGATCTTAAAGGTCCTGTCCTACCTACATGATGCTATGACTCAGTCACTTTGATTTAATGCTTTTCTTCAGTGTAATCCATCTTCACTTATAAACGACTGATAAGTCAAACTATTGTGGGCAGTTATATATTTCTACTTTGAATGTACTGGACTGGTGAAGGCATTTGCTTGTCTTTCTGTCTTTCAGGTAAATGAACTTTGCAATTAGCTCCCCAAGTGTAGTATTTGTAAGAAAATCACCCCATTAAGGATGCTCTCTTGGTCTTCCAGCTGCTGCACTTCAAATTTGATGGCATTGCTGTGTTGTTAGAAATTTGAACAGAATGAGGGCATACAGAGCTAACAGAAGGCACACAGTATTAGCAATTATTGTTTGATGAATACAAAGTGATAGTGCCAACTATAAAAGCTAGAAAAGTCCTGCTTACAGTTGTTTAACAACTTGGAATTAAATTTTACACAATGAACATCTGTTGTCAGTCGATTTTTCCTTACACTCCTTCACCAAAAGCTTCAGTCAAGGTAGTTTGCCCATTTCTGGAGTGAGGGCTGAACAAAAGAATATGCCTCTATTTCTCTTCTGTCTGATGTAAAATACCAAGAACCTCTTCTGGCATCTACAGCAACCTCAGTTTTGAAGCAGGGATTTTGGATTTGCCTGCAGACAGCTTCTGCTGCAGAAACATGGCCCCATAAAAATTGAGGCAAATTTTGCCAGTACACCAAAAAGTGATAATTACCCTCGCTTGCTTCCCACAGACCAATGTGAATGGCCTGTGCCTGTGGTTATCCCCCAATAAGTGGGACTGGCAGCCCTTCCTGGTTCCTGGCGCCATCAAATGCCTTGGGGCACCCTGGTGTGACCAAGCCCCACCCTGCCCTGACTTCTGGGTTGTATCCATGCGAATATCCCACTGGGCAGCAGGAAATGACCCAGAGCCTTGCAAACAGCCTTTCCCTGGCACCTTACCCTTTCCTACGGGATTTATGACAAGCAACAGGGAATAGCCTTCTTGGAAAACTTTTCAATCATATTTTTAGAAGGTAACATCATACCTATTTTTGACTGCAACTTTTCTGTGTGCTGACAGATCCTTCACACTGAGGAGGATAAAGCCAGCTGAGCAGCTCGCCACTGAATCAGAGTTGTGTGGCTGCAAAATCCGTTTAGCACACCCAACACAGCTGCCATGGGGAGTCTGGGACCTCTACCCGGGCACCCAAGAGATGACTTCTGATTAAAGCAGAGTTGTGAGATTCTGCTATAAAGATACCAATAACTAAAAAAACCCAACCTTATTTAGAAATTCTTCCGACGTGGATTTGTTATTTTTTGTCCTCCTGTACATTGCACTCTTATCCTCAGTAATTGCAGCAGCCCCAGAAGATATCCCCAGCAGGAGCAGGGACTGGTAAATCTGGTTTACTTAGCACATCTCTCCTCACCCTATGAATGGGTGGCTCCTTCAGCAACCATGTCTTGGTTACACCCAGTCATGTCCATAAGCCCTTAGGGTTTTCCCCTCACCTTAGGGAAGGTGATAAGCAGTAGCTGGAGCAGTCATCTATAGCAATGGAAGAGGATGTTTTTCCCCAGGCATTTAGTAACAGCTCTTATTGAATATTTGCAAACTCACATGCACTGCTAGCAATTGAAAAATTTGAAAAAATTACCAAATTTTCTTAGATCACCTGTATGAACAATTTAGCTTGTACAAATTGTGTTCTGCAGGTATGCTGGGGAGGATGCTACCAACAGACTGTGGTGAAGACCCCCCAGGACCATCATCTCTTCCGTTGATACACTTGGGTCAGGAGAGGATTTATTATTTCCATGGCCTAATGACTGAAACTCCTTAGTTTTAAGCCCAGCTCAGACTCATTAAATCCATTCTGATTCCTTTAACAAGTCTCTTTTTCCACTTCAGAGTTCCCAGTGTGGTAACTGGATTAATCATTGTTTACACAGAGCTTTGTGATGGAAAGACTTGGTAAAATGTGTTCTGTAGATTTAGAACACATTTAGACTACAGATTCAAAAAATTGCAATACGAAGTTATTTAAGGGTCCTTATTCAGCCCAATACTTAAGAACATGTTCAAAATTAATTATTTGGGTTAAGAACTCCATTAATTTAAAGGCTAACCTTATTAATTTCTGATATAAAATAAGCAGTTTTCCATGTTGGCATGCATGCCAGATCTCAACAATGTTTTATTTAACGGTGGAAGCAAATTACATTTTTGTCAGGCGTCTGTAAAACCTACTGAAAATGTGTCCGAGTTATTTTGCATAAATACTTTGTAAATGTATATTAGGAAATTTTAAATGGTTGGAGGCAGATGCCTCTTCTATATCCCTGAAGAAAAACTGAGAATAAAAGTGTCTTTAACCATTTAGAACAGATGGTAGGGCAGTAAAAGTGCTGAACAGCTATAAAGCAAGCGTCAGAAAATTACATCCATCAAAAAAGAGCCATAGCAGTGAGATGCACAAGAACAGGTACCAGAAAGAAGCTACTTAAGAATGAGACTTTTTATGCCACATGTTATATAATGTCAGCCTCTATGTCTTTTTGGTCCTCCTGATGCTAGTCTGCAATTGAGTGATGAACAAAAAATACAAATAATTGCTTTACTGGAAAAAGGTCCAGTTGTATTCAGCATTTAAACCTCATGAGCAGCAGCGGTCATAGTACTGATTTCTTCACCTGCCAATGCTGAAAACAAGGAACACCTTTCACTGTAAATTTGAACTATGCTATCATACAGCCTGAGGAACCATTTTTCCTATTCTTTTCTGTCTTCTGCTCTGACTTGCCCTGTTACCACTTCCCTGCAGAGCTGGAAGAAGCCAGGTTTCCCTGCCTGACTTGTCAATGGCAATATTCAGCACCTGATGTATTCACACCTGTGTTCTTTAACAATTTCATTGTTATAACTCTTTCTGTTGCTACCTGAACTACTGTGGCTTACAGCAACTGGATTTTCAGACTGCTGTAAATAATATTTTAGTAGTTACTAAAATCATTAATCATTACATTATTATTTTTACAGTTCTCTCTAGCACTCCAGGGCTTAGCAAAGAGCTGTAAAACATAACACTTCTAAGCCATTCTACTCTGGAATATCATTAATTGAGTAGCTTATTTGAAAAGGTAAATGGTTTCAGGATCTCTCATTTTCTGCTATATCTCCAGACTTTGAAAGTGTCAGTAGAATTCTTAGGTCCAGCCTCATCTGCAAATATCCATGTGTCTCTGTAGGACTTTCTTGGTGCTCCTGATGTCTCTTTGGGTTCCTCATGATCTACATAACAACTCTTCTTGTCTTCATTTTTTTGACTGAAAACTTTGGAAAAGAATTTCTGTAAGGAATAAATGTTACGTTTCAAAGGACATTTCTAGGTTTTGCAAGCCCAGAATTTAAGACTTTGAAAAAAATAATACCTTTTTATGAAAATGCAGTTTTATCAACCCTAATACAAATTTTTTTAATGAAGTGATTGTTTTAATTTGTCACAAACAAACTGTGATGCTAACACTACCTATTCACAAATTTCTTGTCCTTTTATTTTTTTTCATTTAGATTCCTAGACTTTGAATTAAATTTTAGTACGCTCTGATTTTCGTCACAGTCACAGACCTGCAAACTGCGAATCTTGGGCAAATAACTCAAAAACCAGAAACAGAAGATTTATGCACATGTCTTCAAAAAAGCAGTAGCACTGCAACTCTAGTAGCGCTGCAACTAAAAGTCTATAAATAAAAGGGAAAGAAAAGTTCATTTTTATTACCCAAGTTTAATCAAATTCAAGGAGTAGACAAGAAAACAAAGTAGGAAAAGTAGATTAGGTAGTTTAAGTCTTTCATTTTGATATAAGAATTCTTGGTAGACAAGATGAGGATTATTTGTAACTGAAAGTGTAATTAAATTGTTTAATCTTCATTGTTGTGGTTCCACTGAGGGTGCTTAATCACGTGTTGGCCATAGAATGGGTTTCTTTGAGGCTGAACAGAGCAATGAAAATCATATGGAAATTCCTAAAGAAGTGAAGCTAGGTTTCTCCTTTCTTACAGAAGTACAGAAAATATTTAAAATCATTTCTTCTCTAGAAATGGAAAAATGTCTTCCCTTTCATGGTTTCTTTAGAATTTATGACATGCAGAAGGAGGCTTGAAGTTTATTGACAACAGGAAGGTTCACATCAACTGACTCTACACAGTGAAACCTGCTGCCTCAGACCTGCTGATGCTCCATTTTCTTTTGGATTCATCACCTCATAAAAATCAGGCTTGTGAATTACATCTTCGCTTCTAAACTGTTTTGTGATTATCTAATACTTCGCACTACATTGCAGTGTTGCAATGACAGGCGTTTTATCCTGAATGAAAAATAGATGAAAGGTATCTGGAAATGCAGTTTCTTTGTTGTTTTCCTGAATAAGACCAACCAATATTTTTTTCTCTATTCACAACCTAACTTATTCAGTTGACCTTTACAAAAAGCAAGTATAGGATTTCAAAGGGCTTTTGTCTACATCATGCATCACTTTTTACATAGCTACAGGTACATACTATAAAATAGGAAAACAGCTTCCAAAGAAGGCTGACGAGTTTACAAACTTTTCCCTATGACCAGCAGACTTGGCTTGACTATTTTTCTTTCCATGCTGTACGTCAACAAACTACAACTCATACCAAATTCACATAGCCCCTAAGAGGATAATATTAACTCTGGCTAAAGCCAAATAACTCAAAGTTTTTGTGTGTGAACAGGAAAGAGATTCAGCACAAATCTTCTGTTATGACTGAGATTAACATAGCGACGAAGGGGCCGTAGCAGGCAAAGGAATGAGCTGTTGCGTTGGATACACAGAAAAGTTTCTGAGAAATGAAGAAATGTCTTTCAAAGTCCATGGGTAGTACCTTAGCATCAATAAATCAATGGCAAAACTCCTACTGCCTTAGCTGAACTACCTCCGCCTGGATGTCTCTTCCCAGATATTTAACCACAGACTTGCCCGGAATTCACCCTGGCAGGTCAGCCTGCAGGCACTGATCCTGAATAACACAGGAAGAAAGAATTTGAAAGAGCTATATTGCCATAACTGCAAACATACTAATCACAATGTGTTGCATAACACAATAACAATCAAGAACTTAACTTCTTAGTCAGTTAGGAGAAAAAGTATGTTAAAGGAAATCACAGTAGCATTTAGTATTTGTAGAATTCTCTGCAAATTTCCTGAAATGCAATCATCCATTGTTTCAGCTAGCAAATACTTCATTAAAACTAGAGTATTTCACCAATACAATTCTATTTTTTGCCCGTGACTTTTATTCTTGTTTCCCACAACGAAGGCATGCCAGCAGCAGTCCCTTGCTCTTATCTGTGATGCTGTGTACCTCTGCACGGCTGAGGGAAGAGGGAGTTTGCACACAGGCAGGTGAAGTGGTTGGTCTCCCGCTGCTGTTCATACTGCCCCGGGTGCAGGGATCGTCGTGTGCCACTGGCCCAGGAGTACAGCTCCACGCTCTTCCCTCTTTCACAAAGACAAGCAAAGGAAAATATCCGATTCAAAATCCTCTTGTGCTTTGAGTCTTTAGATGAGTGTTGCAAAGATAGAAAGATTGAAGGTTATTAGGTGGCAGCCCTAAAGATTTTTTTAATGAGGGTTTGTTACTAAGGGGCTCACTGAGATGAAGATTTTCACCTCAACTCCTGCCTGACAGTCATAATAAATGAAAACTCTGCACTACCAACTACTGAACAGGCATCTGATTATTTTTATACCATAAGGTTCAATGTTTTATTTACAGCTGTGTTTGATGTGCTATGCCTATTTTCCAAAGCAGTAGCTAGGAATACTCTATCCCTTTTATGATTAAACGCTTGCAAGGATTGCTTAGCTTTGCTGCTAGAACATGGGAGCAGAGTGTTTGGTAAATCTAAATTGGTGTTTCACTGAAACTTGTTTGTGCAGGAAGTTGCAACAAGCAAGTACTGAAGCCAGCCAGCCCCACTTTTTTACACACAAAAGGGGTGAAAAAGAACACAAGGCACATATATGCTGAAGGTATATACCTCCAGGAGTATTGTGGCAGCATGTAAAACTAAGGATATGTCTTCACTGTACAACATAGCACTGGTGAGATACCTGCAGTAGCTGAGATGGCTGAAGCAGCATGTTAGCATCGTGTCATGCCAATGTGGATTTGTACTGTGGCTCAGGCCAGATATCGCACTCTCTCAGCCCACAAAGACTTGGTACTGTATAAAAGCTCAGATAAAATCAAAATGGACTTCAGTGTAAGAAGTTTAAGTCATCAGCACCCACAGAAACCATGCTCAACAGCTTTCTTGAAGCTTTGCCCAAAAGCCCATGCATACCCTGTGTGGGATCTGTCACTTTTGCACAGGGCAGGGAGGATGCTTGGCAACGTTTCCTAAATCCACAGGCCACACAACCTGCACCTCTGCCATTCAGATCCCCCACAGCTACAACCTGTCTCTGTTTCACTGAAGACCTTTACTCGACTCTGCTGTTCACACTGTCTTTGACCTTAATGCTTAGACCCTCATTTGCTAAACTCTTAATTATAGGTAAAGTACGAATAGGACACCACAAGGTCAGTGCAACCAAGCTGTGTCAGAACATCATATGCAAAACCACCTAACACATCTTCACACTCACCAACACGCGTAGCCCCACAGCAAAATTTGGAAACGGACGGGTCCTGCCCACATGGACACTGGATTATCATACACTGCTCCATGCCCTGGGAAGGCAGCAGAGATGTCCTTGCCCCTGCTCTCTCACTAACGTTTCCTTTCTGCTTTGCAGGCACCAGCCATGGCTCCTCTCAGGTCTGATTAAGGCAATTACTCAGGCTTTTCTGAGCAACTGTTCCCAGTGTGTATTTAGCATTGCAGATTGCCAAGAGTTCAAAATCCAAAGACTTTTTGCTGTACTTGCACAACAGAGTGTTGCGAAAAGCCAGTGCACGCGCACTCCCACCATTTCAGCTTCAACTGAAAATTGCAAACTGGTTTTAGACCTGAGAAATCATGGAAGAGACAGACTACCCTTATGAAAGTAATCTGAAGCTAACACATCCCACACCCCCAGCAAGCTCTGCCAATATCCAAACAAATGGTAAATGGAAATAAATGAAACAGAAACTAAGTTGAAAATATGTTATAACTAAAATATCCACAGCATGTTTAACAACAACAGCGAGGGACTTTCCAGAAATGCAAAACAGGATTATCTTTTCCCTGAAGAAACTCATAAACAAGGGCAGATAAATGTTAGGGGATTCTTATACCCAAGGTACACTAGAAGGTCGCCAGAATTTATTTAATTAAAATAAAAAGAAAAATTAACTTTCATAAACAGTGGAAAAGTCCTTAAACAACCACTGAATACAGGTGACTGTAAGATGCCCTTACAAAATTCTGCATTACATAGCATAGGTTTGAATAAATTGCTGACCACTACTTTCACATGAAAAATTGCCCTTTGGGATCACAGGTTAATTCCAGCTGGATGGGAGCTCAGGGCAACTCAGCCCAACCTCCTCCAACCTCCTGCTCACAGCCAGGCCTGCTCTCAGCTCAAGACCAGGTTGCTCAGGGCTTTGTCCACTTCATCAGCTTCTTATCACAATGGATTTTTTTCCCCTTCCTCCTTGAGAAGAAGCTATACTGATTCAAACTGAGGAACAACCTAGTCCAGGATCTTGTCTCCAGTGCTACTCCACCAGCTGGGGCATCAAGAGCTGCCTTTGTTCATGTCCTTCTCATGTGGTCCCAGAGAGCTTCACGTCATGCCCCAGTGCGCTACTGGGAGAGAAGGTGGTCAGTCTCTCTCTAGTCTAGTCATACCAACTACAATTTTATGTACTTACAGCACCAGAATTTCCTCTTTTCCTTTCCTGGATTGTTCCATTTCTTCTTTTGTTTAATGAAAAAATGTATTCTGAGGCCTATAGAGCAACAGTACTCAGTGACTGAACTGTTACATTTCACAGATGACAGAAAGGATGTATTCAAACATGACTGGATTAATAGCAGCCAAATCTTGGCCTAACAGAAAATAACACAGGTCTAACAAAATACAGCTTCTTATATGACCTTCTGGGTTTGCATGAAAGGAACACACCAAACAATTATTTTTTTTCTCCCAAAAGATAAAATTCTGGGAATGAATAAACGTTCCTACTACAGAAACTACATGATTTTATATTAGATTTGTCTTCCAGAAAAATCTAACCTGCCGTGTTGAACAGCAAGAGGGAGCATTTTAGCTTAAAAATGTTACTGATTTAAAATTCATCACTGCTGTAGCAAAAGCACTGAGCAATGTCGTAAAACAAGTACTTTTGAAAGACACAAGAGAGGTCCACCCAGAAACCTGAAGGGAACTGTACACCAACTGCATTGTTAAGTACCTTCTCTAGGACGTACAGAGTGTGGAACTGACATCTCAGAATGTCTTGTACAAATGTGAATAAGCTCACTTGGCTTGCTTTAGTTTAATGGAGGATATCAGCTTCTAATCTAGTAAAAAATGTTTGCAAAAATGCTTTTTATTTAGGAAAACTAACTCCCAATAGCTAGGGTAACTCATTCTGGCTACAAAATCCATGTATTTATATTGCTGCTACCCAAAATACTTTTCAGCTGCAGTTATAGACTTTTTTTCCCCCCGGGTTTGAGTAAAAATGTTCTCTCAAATTTGCCATTAATTGATATTGATCAGCAGCTTATAGGTGGGCCACTTGTGAGGCTGAGCTGCTGCCTTACCTACTGGCATACTGCAAAGAATGTGTGATAACATTAATCTCGGCCGTGTCCCTTGGAGGTGATGGGTTGCCCTGGTTCACTCCTAGCTCCCGCTAAGGCCTGGGATGGCAGTTTGCTACCCAAAATGACAGAAGAGAATAAATCCCGAAGAGAAATAATTGCTGGCCTATTTTTATATGTGATTGATTTGGCACTTTGGGGCACAGGAACACATTATTCCTTTGTATGTTACTAGCAGAAAGTTAATAGCCCCTTTTCTTTGCTACAAAGAAAACAGCAATAGCTGCTTTCTGGTGGAGTCTGTCCCATTTCTCACCTTATTTTTTAGGAATGAATTCAGATGAGGAGCATTTTGATCCTATTTAGTTGACTAAATCAGGATTAATTCTTTTGGTATATTTCAGCCCAGTGGTATTTCACACTCTTCTCCAAAACGTATGCAGTGACACAGAACTCATCTCTGGGAGCTGCTTATTTTTACAGCCAGTTTTGTGCGCCTTGCCTTTGAGCATTCTGATATATAGGAATATCCACTGAAATGCATCTAACAGCTTTCCTCTCCTTGCATTTATTTATACCTTTTGTGACCTGTTCTTTTTTCCATTCTCTAATATGGAAGTTATTGACACACCACGCAAAGCTCCCTTGGCATCTTGCTGCTAAAACGTAAAGCTGTAAAGCACTTAGAAGTTTGAGTTTCCTGATTTAAGCAGTGCTACTGTGTGCCTTTAGTCAGAATGGTTATAAAAGAGCAATTCTTGCTTTAAAGAAACTAAAATCATACAGCACTGCATAGAAGTACTAAAAAAAAAAAAGCATAGACATAAACCAGTTATTTTGGATACAATTCAGAAAAACAATTAATTTTATCAAAATAAAATATAACCTCTGATACAGTTTTTAATGAAGGTTTTTATATAACTGTAGATGCAAGTTGGTTTTGAATAGGCAGGTTTTAAGCAAGTATGGGAATAAGGTTGGGTACCTTTGCTGTCTCTTAGATGCATTTTAAATCTGCTGAGTTTACAAGGTCAAACCATTCTTCCATAGTCAGTCCTGCAAAGCCTGCCAGAGAGATGTCAAATTAGGGGTTTTTTCTTTTCTTTTTTTTCATCTTCATTAATTAAAGTCAGTAGAGAAGGTTTCCATGTTCCAGCAGCAGCAATTGTATCCTACTCTTCATTAAGCTATTTAAACTACACTGAAAACTGTGAAGTGGCTTGAGAGTTTTTGACTGGCTTCCTGATCGAAATCTAACAACAATTCTGGTCCCAAGTGCACTTGCAGGGTAAAAATAATTTGTTCTGAGCTCTTAGCTTATGGGTTTTGCCAACATGAGGGATTTTTTTACACAAAATTCCCCAGTTATTGCAAGGAAAACTGAGAAGATACACATTTAATGTGCTGCTGAAAAAAAATGTGAGGTGCCCTGAAGTTTTGTATGGTACTACATCCAAAATTAACATTTGAAGATGTGATCTCATCGGAGGGAATGAAAAAGCTCTAGTTACAGATGGGTCTTTTTACATCAGCATTGTGATGCTAAAAACTCTAAAAGACAGAAATAATTTATTTTAATTTCTAAAATATGCATAATTGACTTCACATACAGCCTGGATGCAAATTTACTGACACACAAAACGCCATTCTTGTTGTCATGTGCAAGAGAAGAATAGCGCTTTAAATATAATTGAAATCCTCAGAGAGAGAAGTTCAAATATTTAATGATTTTCAGGTCTTGCTAAAGTGATGATGATTATTTTTCAGATTCTGCACCCTTCCAGCTGTTTTTGCTGTGTGTTATGTGTTTGCATAAATATCTCATGACTACTAAGACTGAAATTTAAAATTATCAGGGTGGTGGATTTTTTTTCTAATCATAATGACCACAGTGCACAGGATGTGCATAGTATCTGGCAACTATAATGTCCCTCCTTCTCCCACTTCCCCTCACAGGGTTTGCAGAAAATACTGCTTTTCAAAATGCATAAAGAAATCAGCAGAAGCTCTTTAAATATTTGTTAACTCTGTCTTTCTGCACATGCTGAGTATTCTGTGGATGAAACCACATTAAATAATATAATGTATAATGTGTGTGGAGGGAGATGAGGGCTGGAGGAGAGGCAGATCACTGAAGAGGTAAGCTGGAAGGAAGAAATGAGATGAGATAACACGGCTGCAGGTAGGCAGCTGGTCCCTGGTCTGTGCTGATGCTGTCTCAGCAGGACGTGGAGAAATTGCTGGCAGGGACATGAGAAATTGCTGGAGGTGACAAATGACAGTGGGAGAAATTGGCAGAAGTTGGGAGGATAACTGGGAAGGGATGGCTGGATTTCACAGGGGGGCTAAGGGGGAGGCTTGTGAGAAAGGGCCAAAAGTGACAGCTGAAGGTTGCGTGGGTGACTTTTGTACCTTGCAAGGCCAACGAGGCCTGGGGATCCATCTCAGTAAAGTTCTCCAAGGCCGAGGTGATCTCAGTAACGGTATCACAAATAGCAAAATTGAGGTGGGATGCAGCAAAACTCCTCTTCCTTGATGGCTGCGATCTGGAGAACTCCTTGCCTCAGTGCCGGACCCCTGAGCCCTTCCCCTTCTCCCAAAGCCGTGGAGCTCACAGTGTCCCACATTTGCTGTCCTCTGCCGGGAGTGCACAACTTCCTGCTGATAGAACTGACTGAGTTTAATCCTTGTATATTTTATATTGATATTGGGCTCAATATTGGTTCTTTAGGATTATTAATGTTAATTATTTAGTATTATTCAATTAAATATGTTTATATTTCAACCCTCAGGTTTCCTTGTCTTTTTCCCAATTCCCCTACCCAGGGAATTCTATCACCCATCAGGTGACAGAATGTCTAAATGACGATAAATTGTTGTGGGTTCCTCAAAACATAACATTATGTTATTGCAGCATTGTTGGACCTGCAATCCCCAAATCTTCTCTGATCTTTTCCAGCCAAAGACAAATGGATGTTCCGTGTGCAGTGACAGTGCTCAGTGACTACTGCCCCACCTTTCTCTTATCTCCATGATAAAAGTAATCCATATCTCCATTTTCTCAACATTTTTGAATTCTGACCTTGTTCCCCTGTATTCATACCTTCTTGCATCCAAGGAAATCTGCGCAAGAGACACCTTAAGCAAGGTGTAAATTACGTGCTCTCTAATCAGGCATGAGCCGCTAGTGAAGGTGTGGCTGGCTACTCTCCACAACAGCTTCCCACCAGCACACTGTGTCCACACAGACTCTGCTCCTACACTGCTGTCCTTCAGGGCGTACCCATGCAGTAATGGCTGAGCAAAATTAGATAAACCCACACCTGAATCTAACATGATTTTCAGCCCTGGAGCACCTATTTCTGCTATAATTTTTAAATACTGGCATAGGACAACAACTCTTTCAATAGTGACAGTCTCAGGCCTACAGAAGATGAGATATTTTCTAAACACCGAAAAAAGAACTAATGAAAGTTACCTGTTTCGCCAGAAAATACATTATGATATTTATCTTGCTTTAAGAGGTAGTGAGTTCTTTATATCCAGAATAACAAACCTGGTGTGAAGGTTTATTTAGTGCACAACTTTATTTCTAATTTGTAAAAGTTGTTTTTGTCTGGTTTGAATTTTTTTAATGATAAAGAGTCCTGTTATTACACTTTGATTTCATAGTATTCCAGATCCAATAAACTTCTGATTCTCTTTTCTTCCCCTCGCAAAGTGGCTGTTTGAAAAGAAGGGAGAAACAGCTACTCCTACTGGGCCAGTACTTTAGATATGTAGAAAATCTGTAGTTGGCATTTTTCATCACTAGAGGGAAATCCATTACAGTGCTCCTCTCAGCAGTGCTGGTAGGCACACTGTTCTCCAGAGCTGCAAAATGTGCAACAGGCTTGCATTTGGATGCAAAAGTTGAAGCAACTTTGTTCCCTTTCTCAGAAGGCTGCACAGGGGAATTAGACTCATTTAGACTCATCCCATCCCACCAGAAAAAAAGAAGGAAGAGGCTGGAGCGCAAGCATTCCCGGGAAAGAGAAAACCCCAGACTGGGCCAACATTAGCAGTCCAATCATCCTGCAGCAGTGTCTCCAAGCCAAAACCCAGACAGAAAGCTATCACCCCTGTAAGAGCAGGGGAAAGGAGTCAGTGAAGCCTGTTTGCACTACCAGCCCTCAAACCACAGACATTTGGAAGACACAGCAGCATTTTGAGACACTTGTGAAAACCACTTCCAGCTGCTCTTTCCTTGGTTATTTCCCATCTTACACCAGAGCTCATGTTGCTGTTGACCATCAAAGAAGGTATTGAAGACACTGTGTTCTGTCCAGTTTTAAAAGCCTGGGACCAAAAAGCCAATTTGGAAATTAATGGTCAAAAATGAAGAGCATGGCACGCAGAGAGCTGGGGTGCTGCGAAGGCACATTTGTTGCACTCTGCCTCATAGCCTTGATGTCACCTTAGCTATTCCTGTACTCGCTCCCTGCCTGCTACTCGCACCCCAAGCTTTTGGGACACGGGCACACTGGATGCGTACATCCTTGCCTTACCACCCCCAAGCCCGCTGGCTGCCAGCACGGCTCCCTGGGGCAGCCACTCGCTCCAGCTCCTGCCGCGCACCCCGCTGCCAGAGCAGCACCCACCCTCGCCCAGCTCCCCACGGGGACAGTCCCAGCCCAGTCCCAGTCCCAGTCCCAGCAGCACCTGCCCTGAGCACTGCTCCAGCCCTTGCATCGCTGAGGGTGATCCACATCACTGAAAAAAACTAAAAAATGAGAGATAAATGCCAATGAGGGAGCCAATCTGATTTTCAGTGCTGGCTCTTAGGGAATTCATAGTATATTTTATCTGTGACCTCATTTAGTAGGAGTCAAAGCAAGTTAAAGAGTGAGTAGAAGAGAATTGCATGAGCCACTGCCATTTTGCATGTCAGTTCATCCATTTCTAGTTTAAATGTTTCATTTCAAGATAATAAATTGAACTTGTCTCCAGAAACTCCATTTCTGTTTTCATACATGCTGTTTTTACAGTGACCTTCTGTGGCGAAGCACTAAAGAAATCGGTATTGCGTATGTAGCTGTCATTAATTATGTTCCTTTTAATCAAACCCTCATTTTTAATGAAAGATAGTTGCCACATTTCAATTCTTACTGCTTTTATTTTCTTTTTTTTAAATACTGTCATGCTTCTTACCATTCAAATATTGCATCTAAATATCAGGACATTCTGAACCCTGAACTTCATGCTAAGAATAAAAGAAATAATAAAGAGACTTCTGAGTAATTTTTAGATAGACAGATCCTCACTTTGCCATCCATGCTTTCTGGTTTTCTGTTTTTTTTTCTCCACTGCAGTGGCATATGCTAGTAAGTACTTTAGTGCTCTTGCATCCTACGCACAGATGCTGAAAGATGGAGTAGATCTTTGGACTGATACAGGGTTATATTGACTTATACTGGCAACATCCTAAGCCCTGATCAGCCTTGTATATAGTTTCCCAATTATTTTGTTCCTTTAACCCACTGCAAAGCAATTTTCATCTTCTTACACAACTTTCTTTGAATGCAGCTGAGCATTAGATTACAAGATTTTCAGGCTTCACAGATGAATGCCTGAATCTAGGGATCATCAAACCCTCAGAGATCAGACTGAGGAAATATTTGCTGTAATTCTGGTTTTGAATAGCTGTCAAAATCCATTTAACTTTCCAAGTTTCTTATTCTGTTCCAAAAACTGGAGTATCTCTGTGTTTGCATATTGAGCAACTGAAAACCCAAGACAGAGTAATACATCTTGTGTCGTAGGAGGCTTTTTCTTCTAAGAATATTTTCTTCTCCTATGAATATATATTTTAGCACACATATTATGACCATTTAAAAAGGACAAGTATGGGATTTAAGTGCTATTCCTAGATAATAGCAACTGGCAGAGAAAAGAAGGAGAGCAGAAATAGAGGGAGGAAAAAACTAGGGAAACTGCAGACAAGTTATCAGCGGAGGCTGCCCAAGCCAGGCTGGTGGAGACACCAACAGCCTCCTTCCACCCTGTCTCAAGCCACCACTTCCATCCAAATGCTGCAGGTCACTTTCTGCTGTGTAGACAGACAGGAATTTTAGATTTGCCTGTTTTGAAGCTAGAAGTGCCAAAACACACAGGATTCAAGCCTGTTTCTAGACTATTTTCCTCCAAGAAACAAGTATCTTAGGAAAAATAAATTTACATTTCATACTGATGTTTTCAGAGAAAATTATATCCTTAGGCTGAAGCCAAAGAGTAACCTTCTTTCAGTACATACACCTATATACATGTATACAAAGAAACTTACAGAAAAACCTCGGTCAGAAGGCTTCTCCTGCTCTCATCTAGTCTGATCCCTGCTCAAAGTAGGCACCAACCTTGAAGTTAGATTCAATGTTAAAATTAGAGTGGATTGCTCAGGGTCACATCTAGTCAAGTTCTGATCATCTCCAAGGATGGAGATATATGCTCTTTCTGTAATAAACAAGTAGCTTAGATCCAGAGCACAGGCAGCTCAAGGACTTAACCTTTTGGAGTTTATCTCCAAAATAAATTAAGAACACTAACAAAAGGGATCAGATGAAAGAAAAGACACTTTTTCGCATTCACCAGACTGAGATCTGGGATTGGATTATAATCTGCTGTTCCGTGATTAATTTTTCTTTTCCCTTTCCAGTGTTTTACTCTCACCCTAAAATCATAAAAATCATGGGTATTTTTTTCCTTAGAGAGAAAAATTAATTATATTATATACAGGCATGCAAATTAAGGGATAAAATTAAAATTGTATCAAGATGATTCCTTTTACATTTTCTCTCATACACAGACTCTGAAAAACTTCCTCTACTGATTAATAGACTTCTGGCAAGCAAAAGGTCCAAAGTTTTACTGGCAGGACTGAACTCGTTTGCTCTTTGTCGACAATGAAACTTTTCAGAGAGCTGTAAAAGTAATTAGTTAGGCTTTTTAATAAATTACCTGGGGGAAAAAAATTGCTTTTCACCATATCAGAGCTGTCAGTAAGCAAAATAATAAATCAATTGGCAAAAACATAGGTTCATCTCAAGATAAGTTTCGTTGTGGCAGTTGATGTGTTCCACATTATTTTGAAAGGCTATGCAAAATGTTGATATTTTGCATTATAAAATATAATTACTTAAAAATATTACTTGTTTTGGGAAAAACTAGCACAGACAATGTTTTAAATACACCAAATATTGAATAGCTATATGAAATTTTTCAGTTACATAGGAGCCAGGTGAAACACAGGACCAGACTAGAAAACAAGGGCTGCTGTATCTTAAGCCAGTCATTTCAGATGTCCTTGACCTTGCTGAAGGTCTCTCTTCACCACTGAAGGTTGCTGAGCCCATCCCTGTCTTAATTCTTCATCCATCACAGTCACGGCCACTGCAAACCTCTCACTTAGGAAGATGGGCTTGTACGAATATGCTGATTTGTAAACTGGGTTATACACCAGCTGCCACTGGCACAGAGCTGACACCTCCAGCAGAACAGGGCTAAATCCACCAGTACAAGTCTGTCAGAGCTATTAGGCTCAGCAGCACACAATATTAGGGCATTTTTTTTTCAAATAAGGAAAGACTCCAGATTCCTTCTCCCTTTACCTGCCCCTCATCTCTTAAAATAAAAGTGTTCCTGGTACCTATGTAACCTCAGCCTGTCCATATTCTCAGAGGATGCCAAAGCCGTTCTTCCCAGATCAAATCCTCAGGGACTTTAAGCAGAAGGACATCTATTTTATGGTTCACATGATCAAGGTATCAATTTGCTCAGCCTGGTTAATATTGGGACATTTCTGGATAGACATACATATGCTTCTGTAATCATTGGGGAAACTTAAGTCAGACAGAAAGAGTTTTCTCTGGATACGGAGAGACTCCAGGGTTAAGCAACACCCAGGCATGGTTTTCAGGACCTTTAGTTTTGAACACTGGGCAATACATTCATCTGGTTTCTGGCACCATCAGCAACAGTACGTCAGCAGTAGGAAATAAAACAAGGTCAAGGCACAAGTCCCTACTGCATAGACCCATCCTAGGCAGCTCCACATAGCAAAGGGGTTGTGGATGACACAGCGGTACACCTGCAGAAGATAAGCATGCCCAAGGAGGTTGATCGCTGCTTGCTGATGTAGCACCATTGCTCCCCAGAGCAGTAGGCAAGTGAAACAGCATCATGCAGAAATGACCACAAACCAGGAAAGTCACTTGTTGTAACCCCGGCTGGCTTCTCTCGGCTAGCCTGGGCCTCTTGTAAATTGGTTTTGCCATCGGCTCCTCTTGTTCTTGCTTCCAAGCAGAGTACCCAGCACACCAACCTACCAGTAGGCTGAGAAGTGTGATACTAAATCCATCCTTTAACAAAGTTCCATTTCTCATTGCTTGAGCAAAAGCAGCCCTTACTGTGAGCTTAACTCAAGCCTTTGTGCAGCCTGTGGCATCTGTCCCCAAGTTGTTTGCATGCCATTTCCCTGTTTGAACATCAGAAGGCTGCCATGACCCACGAGGACACTTGCCCTGTGCTTGGTCTCCAGCCTCCAAAAGCTAAAACCACAGCTGCAGCATCAGCCATAACCTTACCCCATAGGCTGTAGGACAGAACATGGCAAAAAGTCCCAAACTGAAGCCTTATTCTTGCTCAGTGAACTCAAGCACACATCTTACACCCTGTCTCCCCTTCAAGTTGACCTACGCTGATTTCCAAATAGCTCCCTGTCTGTCCCAGCCTTTATTCCTGTGAAATATTCCATCATTGCAGCCCAAAAGCAAAAAGCTGCAGTTCCCTCCAAAACAAAACATTATCTCTTCATATCAGCTTCCAGCAAACCAAATGCATCTAAACCTAATCCTTTACACATGCTTAAAAAGGCAAACCTGATCTAGCTGTCTTCCTCAATACACTTCACTCAAGATATTCTGAGACTCCAGACTTACAACTTGAAAATAAATAAGCAATAGCTCAATATAGAAATTAGAAAATTATGTCTTAAATATTTATTTCCCTAACTCCTCACTTCTTTAACTGAAACCTGTAATTAACTCTAACTACAAATTAACCAAGGGAATTTTTATCAGCTCAAGAGGAAAATCAAACTAGGACATGTTCAACAAAACTGGGCATTTTTTCTGAATGCAAGATTTACCGCTATACTTAGACCACGGAAAAAAACCTGCTCTTGCAAAGACCAATCAAACTGTACCTATTACTAGGAAAAAAGGTGCTTTGCAAGCCCAAAATGCATAAATGCATATCCAAGTCCTGGACAAAGGCCCTTTTGAAGGTGGAGGCTTAAAAAAATACCCTCAGACCATGGTACTGCACGGCCATGTCTTGGTGTAGCTGCCCTTTACACTAACCTGCTCCGCTGCAAAAAAGGGTGATCCTTCTAGAAAAGACTCAGAGGAGCATCCTCATGGTAGCCCAAGATAGCTATTTTTTGAAAAACAACCAGCATGTATCAGAAGCACTCTATCAAACTTCATTTCAGAACACCTGGAGTCTGAAACATACAGCAATAAATTCAAAGCTTCCTCAGACCTCAACCCAGAGCCCTGACATAAGAACTATTTCTACCTGCATCACCACAATCCCCCAAATAAGACTTATTTATTCTAAATGGCTCCAAAACATAAATGCTTTCCAAAATATCCTGTGCCTAGAAGTCAGGCTGATCCAGGAATGAGCCTGGGGATAAAGTTAGGAATATAAGTTACTGAAACAGTAGCCAAGATTGTTATATGTTCATTATAAAATAAATTAATCTTCCCCTCCTGCCCAACAGGATTAAATATTAGCATCTGCAAAAACTGGGTCAACAAATCCATAAAGGATCTCATGCTTCTTTGCAAAATTGACATGGCAAGGGAATCCCAGCACATGACCCATGTGGAACTTAGGCCAAAACAGAGAGAAAAGGGCCTCATCTGGTATTGCCAAACCAAAATTCACCTTCCTACCTCTGGCCAAGACCAGCATTTTTCCCAATGGTTCCAGCCCTTTCTGCCTCTCTTTGAGGCCAGCATGAGTTGGTGGCTCCTAGTGCAGGTGAGTCAGGCACTGGGGCTTCAGGCATGGACCTCAGGCCAAGGCAAAGATCTGGCTTCAGTCAGGGTCTCCACCACCATGGGAGGCCACTGCCCCAGTGCCAAGGACAGGGCGAGGGGTGAGGATACAGTGCCATAACCCGAGGGGGTTGAGAAGGCACCAGGAGTCGACCATCAGGCTGATGCCTACATGGGTCTCTGGACGAGCCTGAACTTCCATTCTTGTGAGGACTCCTGCACCAGCACCCTGTCCCATGGGGGATTGTCACGCTGGGTCATGGGCTCATCCTGAGAATAAGGTGGAGGCCCAGGACAAATTTCAATGCTACGTGCATGTGGGGCTGTGGGCTCAAGATGGGGTTTCAGACCCCGTGAAGTCCAACGCAGGAAGGTGACTGGGCTGGCAAGGGCTCGCTGGGCTGAACTGAGGGATACTCTCTATGTTTGGCACCACAACATTTCAGCACTTGAGCCTACACAGGGTGCCTAGACCAGGATTAGGTTTGGGATGACTTTTCAGGACAGCATGAGTACCCAGGTTTAAAAAATGTGTTCTCCAGGACACTCCACGGGCTGCAGCCTCCTAAAGACAACAGAGCTGGTGCAGGCAGCAGGGCACAGGCTTTATTTTGACTCTGCAGAGCCTCGGGACAGGGGTTTATCAGGTTAGCTCTGCCTGAATTTGTCTAGACCTGCCCAGAGCTTTCCTTTTATTTAGTTTGATTTGTTGCTGTAACAGCCATTTCTTTAATCACCAGGTAGCTACATCTAACTTGCTTTGTTTATCTTCATGCAGTATTACCAT
>JAOXNO010000013.1:98729839-98779333 GCA_028565335.1 Limnodromus scolopaceus | reverse complement strand
AGGCTGCAGGGCTGTCACCCACACACCAGTGCTCAGCTAAAGAAGTACAAACCTGGGAGCTGAACAAAACCCATCTTAGGAGTAACAAAAAGTAACAAAAAGAATAAAGAACAAGGTTCTAACACAGGTAAAATGCACCATACATGGTAAATTCACATGTAATGTAGAATTGCAGACCAATGAAGAAAGAAAAAAAGCAGAAAAGGCATTGGGAAACATTAATATGAACTTAAGAGGATCCAAGAGGAGGAAGAAACCACCACACTCCTCCCAGTGGAAGACTCAGGATGCTGTTGCCTCACCATACCTGCTCCCCCCAGGCTGAAGCCATTGACCCAGAGGAACAGTGGAAGGGTGAGCAGAACATCAGGAGAAAAGGTGCCTAGATAGTGTATGCATAACAGTTTTGACTGTGTTATTATTATTACTGAAGCTTTCCATAAATAATAATATTACTAATTACAAACAAAAAAACCCCCAATCTGCACAACAGCAATTTTTTAATTAGACTGTTAAGACTTTAGTTATACTAAGACTAAATTCTTGGCCTCCTATGCCCTCCCTCCATAATAAAATTTTGAATGTCACAATGTCACAAGCACTGATGTATTTAGGCGAAGGGTTGCTAGAGTTTGTTTAAGGATGGAGCCAAGTTTGGTTTAAGGTTGGGTTCACAGCTCACGTTTGAAGGCCTCTTCCAGAACACATAGGGCTTGGGCTCCAAAAGGTCTGTCAGGTGTGGGTAAGCTAAACCAGTGTCATTCACTGTGATCCCTTCACATCTGCAGCTACATTTTTTCAGGCATTGCTAACTGACAAAAGCATTGATCCTTGTTGACTGACCCCAAGCAGAGGCAGAGCTCAATGACCCATGCAGGCATCACCTGACAGCTTAACCTGCCACCACTTTTTTAACCTACCAGTTACCTCAGTGTCTCCCAAATCCCAGCTGCGGCCAATTTTGTGGGCAAGGATGATGGCTCAGGCTTGCATACACCTGTGAGTAGGAGCAGGCTGGAGGTGAGCCTAGCTGGTACCACCAGCACTCCTGCAGCTTCCTGCCTCCTCTGCTGCTGCTGTCTGAATTTGGGGCCTGAAGCTCAGCAAAGGGTCATGCTGTGCCAACAGGAGGGGAATAGGAGATGGGCTGCCCAGGGAGAATCCAAATCACTTCACTGTCCCCAAGACAGTCTCTACTTTCCCTTGGGCTTCCTGCTCTCTGACGTCTTTGGACTTGGCTTAGGTCTCGGGGAATGCATTGCACTGAATATTTTCCCTTGCAGTTTGGATACTGGACCATGAGAATGGATCTTAGGCCACAGAAATAGTTAATTAAGCAGAGAACCTCTGAATGGAGTTGTCATGCAACAGGGTCAATTTAACTCTTTTGCCTTGGACTCTGGCCCGGGACTGTTGCCTCCGCACAGTCCAGAGGGACACAGTCAAAGTTCAAGTAAACAGAAGATTATTGGTCTGCTTGGGCAACTGGGAAGAAGAGGAAAGATAAATTAAACTGCCTGGATAATCATAAAAAGATTGATTGTTGTTACTAGTGCAGGGCAACAATACAGAGAGGATAAGAGGTTTATCCAAGTTTTGCAGTGACAAAAGACAGAAAAAACACCAAGAACAAAGACCCTCCTACTCATATTTATATGAAAATTATTCTACATGTAGACGAGTTAAAAAATTTACTGAGTAGGAAGGAAAAGCTTTTTATCATTTCTCTCTTTTAAAAAGAAATCAAAACCAACAGTAAAAACCTTGCTTACTTTAAAAAGAAATTAATCACCTTATGTTCTTTTCTATTTATACACTTTGTATTTACAAATAATTTGCTAAGATTAAGAAATATTTTGACCTGTCATTACACTGAAAAAAAAAATCTTAGGGTTTTTTTTCCATTTTCTTTCATCTTTGGATGTTGTAGTAAATGGTTATTTTTACAGATGAAAAGGCAGCCCTACTCTCATTCAAGATGTCAACTTCATTACGTGTCTCCAGCTAAGCCCATAGCCTCACATAACTTATTCCTCATCACTGTAAAAAAACTTTTTAACCGTTAATCAACTTAACAAGATTCCTGCAAGGATCCCAGCATATGCTGTTCCCTTAGCGCAACTTTATGATTGCCTCACTTGTAAGGTCACTGAAGTTCTTTTCATTAACATGCACTTGCGTGACACAGCTGATCCTGGCACATCCTCAAAAGAAACTCCTCAACTGCCTCCCACAACCCCCCTGAGAAATGTTTGCTCTGAGAGCTCAGCAGTCTTCAGAGGTGCCTGTGAAAGGAGACTTGCAAATAAAGCCGTACGAACAGAAAAGAAAGAATTATGGAAACACAATAAGCAGCCCTAAAACATCGCCTTTATGACCCAATCCGCTACAGCCGGCCATTTGTTTAAAAACCCTCAGCTGTAGCTAATTAAGCTCTTGGCCACAGAGGGGGTCAGCCAGTGCCTGCAGCCAACAAGCCAGCACTGGTAAGTATCGAGAAAACATACGTGAATACAAACTCTGCTCTTCTGTGGTGGATGTGCAGCATTTCTTCTTCCTCTGAACCCTCAGTACTTTAAAAAAAATAATAAATAAAATCCACTAAGAATGAGAAAATCATCCAAAAACTCCCCTGGGCACAGACCAAGCCCCTCCACAACTCAGAGCCCTGTTATTACAGCAAGGTCACTAGGAGTTAGCCTGAATGTATGGTCAAGCAGCTTTTGGCGCAATGTTTTTTTAAACATTTTTTTTAAACTGAGTTTTCTTCTGCCTCTGTCTAACTTTCAATTAAAGGCATAGTAAAACTGGGGGGATGGAATTGAGTGGGGCATTTATACCAATCCCTCAGCTGCCCCGTCTGTGGCAAATTCTGCTTCACTCATGCTGGAGAGGGAAAAGCTTTGAAGGAAGGAAACACAGCAGCAGCGCTTACAAAAGCCAGGTAACCCCATATGGTACCTATTTCTGTAATTTTACCTTGACAAGGAAAAAAATTAATAGATCGGGTCAGCCTTTTAGAAAACCTTTTGTTCCTCGCTGGTCATGTTGTCTGGCAACAGAGCAGCTCTGTGTTTGGGCTGAGACCTGCATTTCAGCTATATTTTGGCACAGTTACAAAAGCAACACACAGATTTTGCCCTGCAGAAGAACCATTAAGGACTCCAGGGAGAAGGTGGATGAGAGCTATTAATTCTTAGGTAAAACTTGAACAGAAGTTTTCAAAAAGAAAAGGATTTTTCAGTGTGCAGTTCTCATGGATGAGCAGATAAGCCTGAGAATTGGTGTGGGTTGGTTTTTTTGAGAGCTTTCCCTTTTTCAGCTGTTAACATATATCTACAATGTATGCAGCTAGATGAACAATTAGAAAGGTATCTAGATCCTTTCAGCAGCACAGAACAATAATCCAACTAGTTTTTGGCATTAAGCAACCATAAGATTTACCATAGCTCAGTATACCTCTTTGCTTTGCGCAAGTGTTTCTAATAAATACTGTGTCTCCTTCGTGGCTGTGCCTCTGAGAAGCGCAGCTACCTCTGCCCTAGGTTGTCCAAGGCTCGGAGTAAGAGATGGAACAAGTGGGTGAAGGTAGCCTTGTTTTACCAGCACAAGGTCTCTCATGAATGCAGCTTCACCAGTATCTTTAAACTGAGGCGACAGTGCCCATTTGAGCCGGATCAGCCGTGTCAATGCAACGAAGGATACCCTCTGACACCCAAGGAAGCTTCAGCAGCGAGAATGCGGTGGGGTAGCAGAGCACAGGAGCTGCAACGTGCGAGGAGCAGGGCTGGAAGACTGTCACTACCCAAAGATAACTCTAGAAATCCTTCGGTGTTGAAAGTTGGCACCAATGAAATGTTGCAGGACACTCAGAAGGTGGCATAAGAAAGCTTCCCTTACTTATTGAGAAGAGTTTCTTGGAGTTCTCAAATCCATATGCCCTGTCTTTGATACGCACTGCCTGAAAGAAACCATACTTTTATTTTGCTAATTAGAGCTTGTTAAACTTGCACTTACCTTTCTTACTCTTTTCTATTGCCAAAAACTTTAAAAGCCCTGATGAGTCCCATACGCTATTTCTATTTTACTGTCATATTTTAATCTCTGAATTGCTTGGTGATGTGGTAACTCACAATATCATTAGAAACTGGAAGCACTTTTGGATGCAAGCCTCAGTATTTGGAGTACTACAGTTTTAAAAAAAAAAAGTAATGTAATATGTTTGTCTTTTGGAGTGGGAATCAAATCAAATTCTGACCTTGTGAAGTCATTGAATGTACCCTATGAAATGTTTATTACTAGGGCAGAGATATGAAATGCCTGCACTCTGGCCTGGGCACATTGAATTGTAAGAATAAGACTCAGACTATTTCATGAAATGAAGAAATCAGGAGGAGGATGACAACCAGGGTGTACAGTACATAATTTTGTGTCTTAGTTACTTAAACAAAAGCCACTAAAACTTTTGGTACTACTTTCTATTTGTGTTGTTTATAATGCAACGCATTGATAAAGATAATGCTGTTTTGTTATACTCATAGGAGACAAAATTTGTCTTATGCTGAGCAGCTGCTTGAATGGGTTTGTGGGCTACACAGAGCTGATTTATGCAACAAGATGCTGAAAAATACGTATGCGTAAGTGGACACATTTCTGGAAGAAGGTTATCCTTATTCCAGAGCATTTTGAGGGCATTTGGTTACATAGACTGGGTTGATCCCTCTCAAATGGACACTGTTGCCTCAGTTTAAAGTTTACTTAAGGTTTTAAATTAAAAAAAGAAAGGATTTTTATGATATAGCAATCTAATTTCTGCGGAAATCCTGTTTTCTTCATGACATTCCTGGTCGCTGATTTCCAAAGGTAACATGAAAGCCAGGATATGGTCAATGAATCCTAGAACTCATAGCACTTATATGAGGGTTTAAAAACCTAGAAGTCCTTTTTTTTTTTTTTCTTTTTTATTGTGTTAATAAAACAAGTATTCAGGTACATTTAGCCTTCTTCTGATAGCATTGTATGAGTGGATTCAAAATGAGGTTATTAAGGAAAGGTTTACCCAAAAGACAGCATGACTAGAGCGCAGCATGCCAGAAGAACAGCCTGTTGAGTGCCATACATACTGTGCGGTTCATCACAACGTTCACATGTGGTATCTCATTTTGTGCTCAGTTTCAAGACAAAGTTTGTAGTCTTAATTCATTCCATACGTCAGATTTTTAATTGTTCTGTAGTTTTGATAGTAAATAAAAAATCTAACACCGACATGTACAAATTTGTATTTATAAGGGAATTCAGACTCATCCGCTTGCCTGCAAGCCCTGTTACTGATACCCTTCTCAGCAGTGTTATTAGAACTACTGAGCACTCTGAACAAGATCAGAGTCTATTTGTACTAAGTACTTTACACACAATAGTGAAGTGCCCGCACTGATAGGTTTAAAATATGTGAATTTTTAAAGTACAAAAAGAATGTGGTTTGGTGACTTGTTATTAATATTAATGCTATGTTGGTGGGTTTTTTAAAATAAAAATTCAAATTAGCAGTTGCAAGTACGAAGGCCATCGATTTTTAAGGGATTGATAATGAGCTCATGCCAACTTCAAGAACAAACCGAGAGGTTCCCACGTGGAAGCGTGTGACAAGTCTGGAGCTGTATTTTTGTGCTTCAGGCAAGGCAGAAGCGAGGCCCAGCAGAAACCAGTAAGGTCACACCTACGGGAAGGATGTGGACTCATCCAAGCTCGCTCTAAACTAGGCCAGAGTTCGCCCAGGCTGTAAAACTTTGTCCAAGAACCAGGGTAAATATTCAAGCAGTCCATCTGTTCCAGCAGAAGAAACAATGCTGGATTCATACTGGAGAGAAGTGAGTAGGACTGTCTGTAGCTTAGCAGTTGGGGCACAGAGCTCAGAAAGAAAATCCCAGGTGACAGTTCCTGCTTCACAGGCTGTTTCTTCTTTCTCCAGTGACTGTTCCTGCCCCTTCTCACCTGCTGACACTTACTTGCAGACACCAACTTACTGTATGAAAAAGCATAATTTGTTGTGAAGAGTCTGATCCTGTTGATGTGTGTTATATGTGATCTGAGGCACAGATCTGTGCATCCAGACTCTCCAGGGAGCTTGAGGCAGGAAGGTCTTGTTTGGTCAGACTTGCACATCTACTAGATACTGAGCTTCTCAAGCGTGTGATCATATATCCTTCAGCAAAGGTGCAATAAATTATCTTGCATGCAACAGAGCAGCCCACCACCAGGAGTGGGAGTAGCTAGTTAGCTTTAAATCTATGCACCCTAGCTTGTTCACCCAATATCCTCAGGTCTGAAGATCCTCTCACCATGACAACAAAGTATATAATAACCTGTACTACTCAAATGTCTTTGTTACTTCAACAGGGTCAAAAAAGTAATTCTACAGAATCACCTAAAAATAAAACAAGGTTTTCTCATTCTAATCCCAGAAGCTGTGACTGCTCAAATACCAACTTCCTTTTATTATTCATAAACTGCTTGTCCTCCTCAGACTGATGCAGAGAATGTTATCCACCACAACGCTACTCTGAAAATGGATCCAAACAAATACAAGTTGGGAATACATGCAGTTTACAGATGAAAGGACAGATTTGCTTGCTTCCAGTTACCAGCCCACCACCCCGTGGGCTTCTAAGCAGCAGGTTAAGCTCGTCTTTCACATCAACACCTACTTCAACAACACACCTATCATTCTCTTACAGACATCCCTACAAGCCATGTTAAGACGAGTGACACTAAAAGCATCAACTGGCTTCAGAAATCTGTGACAACTGAGTGTGACAGAACAATGATCTTCCCCTACTTTCAAGGAGTCATTTAGGAAAGCACTCCCCTGGCTTGTCTTACCTTTTCCTCTCTAACCAGCCCCTCCTAGACCTTGAAGCAGTTTCCAGACACATTCTATTTAAAGAGACATTTTCCCATGGCTGACAGGTAAAAGCCTTGTGTAATTTCAAACAATACAAGGCATCATTTATTGAGGATCTAAGTAGCTGGAACTCGAGAGATACTGAGGAGTGCTCTCACCCTGCAATAGGATCAATCAGCTTTATCCTCAGATGAGGTTCTATGGAAAAAGGAAAGATTTCAGTGGGAATTGTGCTACTGGGTACAGTTCCTGGACTCTGGGTGTCCACATAAGTTCTGTACAAAGACACCAAAAAACCTTCCCTAAGGTTTTACTGTGTGTAACTCTTCTTGCCTGGCAGCACTACTTTTCTCTCGGTGAACAGAACTGACAGCTCTTGGCAGTACACCAGCTGCCTAAGTACAGTGAACTGGAAGACACAGGCACAGAAATTATACTACACAGGATTAAAGTAAAAATCTATTCCTTATACATGAACCCTTGCAGTGCACTTGAGTCCCTTCCGAGCTCTAGTTTAGCAGCTATCAAGACAGACCAGTAGTTGCACTGTATGTCCCCAGTTTCAGAAAGCTGGCAAAGAAAATGTCAAGGATTGTTTTATGCACACTCTTACATGTAAGAAGATTAAGAACAAGTCTAACTAGTTTTCAGAAAGAACAGCATATCCAGCATTAATCATCTACTGAGATGTGATGTTCCAACATTTCTCATGAATTCATGTGCTTGTCTGTCCACCTACTTATAAACCAGGTCATTCAAAACTCAAAATATTTCAACACATAATGAATTAATCATGAGGACTGTTACATAGTATGAAAGGAAAGTAAAACGAGGAAAGTAAAATTCAAATATATGATCCGTCAGTTACTAGCTTCACCTCAGATTAGAGCTAAGCATGCAGGAGTACGAGCTTCCTTCCCCTCCTTGTTCCTGTGATTTCTGAAATCCTTTTCTATATTCAGGAGAAAACACTGTAATACTGTTAATGTTCTACATGTTTTGTATGATATGGCTCATTTATTCTCACTAAGTTTTGGTTAATAATCTTCATTGCCAGCCTTACAGAAAATACAGCAAGTTTTGCTCAAAATGACCAAGAAGTATTCATTTACCCTCAGTAGTCACACATTCAGAAAATAAAACCAATAGCACCCTCTCCCTTTTTTGCTGATGAAGAGATACATTGACTTAAAATTTGTGATCAGCTTCCATTTGCCTAGGTTTTACCAGTATTTTGCCAGTTCCTCTCTAGCATTTTGCAAAATTCTGACTGCAGCACCGCATTCAGCACTATCGAGAGGCACTGGCCCACCGCGCCAAAGCAAGTCAGCCAGAGAGAGGGACAGCAGGCTACTTTTTTTCCTCTTCATAGCAGATGGAGCAAGCGAACAAGCTGTGCTGGCTTTACTCCACAGCCATCAAGAGGAAACCAAGGCCATCTCCATTTAAGGGAGCTCTCTGCCACTATGCATTCTTGTGA
The DNA here is from genome assembly GCA_028565335.1 of Limnodromus scolopaceus. Classification (NCBI taxonomy): domain Eukaryota; kingdom Metazoa; phylum Chordata; class Aves; order Charadriiformes; family Scolopacidae; genus Limnodromus; species Limnodromus scolopaceus. The sequence goes on along the minus strand of JAOXNO010000013.1, from coordinate 98,770,952 downwards.
ACAAGAAAGGAAAGGCAAATAAAGGCCAAAAAAGCAATGCCCAAATCATTTATTTCAGGATACAAGGGCAGTATCAACGTTGTTAAGTTGTACAAGTAAACAGCATGAGATGACATCTTATTTAAACCATCAGCCACCAAAAACAGCCTCTCCAAAGAAAAATGAGTATTAAAACTATTTGCCAGACAATTAGAGCAAGTACTGACAGTTCAGAACTAGAGACAAAGGATTTGGTTCCGGGAAGAAAGCAGACTGCCCATTCTTTTCTTTTTGCTGTCAGATCACAAAAACATTGACTATCTTGAATTCACTTGACTAGTTTTTCAATAGCATAGTCATTCATCCCTCACCACACCCATACACCTATTTTCCTATTCACAATCAAAAGCTAAAGTCACATAAAAACTCCTGTACGATCCCCTACAGAAAGCAGCTCTAACCTTAGGGTATTAAAAAAAGAAAGTTGTAAGCTGGATTTTTTCAGTTTACATCTAAAGACCTGAATCAGTCACATCCACCTCTGAGGAAAAACTTACACGGGCAGTGGTGAAAGTGAGTATGAACAGACCAACTACAGGAAAGGAGCTGTGTGCATCTACATCAACACTTTAACTTGCACCAGTTTTTTTAAGCGTTGCCCGTTCATCTCCACTCGCTGAGCTTTAGGTTTACACTGTGGCTGCTCACAGATGGAAGGGAGCCCGTATAGGTACCCCAGGGGATTGCATAAATATACTGGACCCAAGCAGAGCTGTATTATACTAGAACTCTCAAAACATACACAGCATGGAAAAAAGGCTTTTTTGCAAGAAGTGTTTTGCATTATGGATCCACTTCGATTGCACTACCCTGTCTGCTGAGATGGACATAATTATCCCAGTCTAAAAGTCTTACCGAAAAAAGATACAAAAGGTTACGTTTTCTAAAGTTGCATTGCTTGGGGTTTTTTTTTGCCTCACGTAGACATGCAAACTTAACTGTTATTTTAAAAACAAACCGAAAATTCAGTACTTCAAACCTGATTTATGAGTCTAAATATCAATTCAGAGTTAATATATCCTTTTCAAAGGTTATCTGTAAGAAGTCAGTAATGCCTGAACTTTTAAACTCAGCTTCACTACATTTACAGGAAAACCTAGGGCAAAAACTGGATAAAAGTTTGCTAGACACAATCCCAATGTACTGCAGATTACAGTTTCCGAGGTAAAGAAGTTGATGGGATCTCCTCTGAGTGCACACATATCTTTACCTGTAAACCAAGTCTGACAGAACACACAAGTACAAATTTAAGAGATCCTAAACACTGTCACAGATGAAGCTGTACAAGATCTCCTTATTTACTACAAATAAGCAAGTAAAGGAATTCCAAGAACAGAAATCCCACAATAAGGAATTCTTAAAGGATTCCTGTATTGACCTATTCCTACACATGCACAAGACAATCTTCACAAGACAATCTTAAGTCACAACAACTCCCTTACCCTATTTTTTTTTTTTTTAAGCTGTTGTTAACAGTGTGTTATCTTTCAATTTGATTTGACTTGACACAGGGCCTACACTGCATACATCTTCCCTGGTGCTACTGAAAGGCAGCCCTTGGATAATGTTTCAAGTCCTGAAAGTCCTGATGTTTCAAGTCCTGATGAATGTTGGGGAGGCAGAGCTTGCAGGGCCAAACCATTGTTAAGTCATTAGTCAGTGCTGAGGTTATGCCAATGAAAACATTTATCTATGCTAACTGCTCCATAGCACAGTTTCCCCACTTTTTATATGCAGCTTCCCTGCATAGTGAAAGTATCTTGACTTTCAAGATGTATCAAATGGGTACTTCTGATAAGCGTCTCGATATGCAAAAGCATCCCTTCTGAGGCCTTCAAAAAAAGTTTGAAATTAAAGTATTTGAGCCAACAAGAGTAAGCAATTAAACTTTTATTCATGATCATTTACATATGACTAAGAATGTTCACCACAAAAATGCAAACTTTCAGTTCTCATATTTAGCAGTGAAAATAGTGATCTCTTCATAGTAAAGCACCAAGGAGCACATCACAGAACAGTCAGAAACAGATTCCATACATCAGCTTTTCCCCCTCACGATGTACATGACAAAGATTTTATAAAAAGTCTAAAAGTTCCAGAACAAATTCTAGAGTCACCTGAGTGCTTGGAAGGAACAGTATTATTTAGTAGCAGTTACATTACCTGTAGTGATACTTACATAGCACTTTTTTCTGCCTTATTTTTGCCAAAAGAGCTACCTTTTACAAAACTGAGACAGACCTAATTGGGCCAGCCATTGGGTTTCATAATTTGCCTGAATTTTTCAATGGCAGCCAAAGAGAACAGCTTGCTAGTAGGAGTATCTACAACAACTATAAGAGCAGATATCAAGTGGAAAGAAAAAAAATAATCAGCTCATTATAGCCTGACTGATAGGGCCCAACTGATCACAGGCACCTACACCTCTACTCTACCCAGCTTTTTTCATTAGGTTTAACTAGTATTTCATTCAAGCATACTACATTTAAGACAAGGACATAATTTTTTAAGTTAAGTGAAGTTGTGTACATGGACCAATACATGTACACAGTTTTGGTAGTCATTTAAAGCTGTAAAATTTATATGTAAAGAGAGCCCTATGGACCCCATTACAGATTAAAGAGAAATAACCAGAATCAGTGTTACATACAAAAGAATATTCTAACATAGAAACCAATACAGTTATCAAATAATTCATTAGAGAATAAAATTGTTATACAAAAAGAGAAATCCTGCCTTTTTATCACTTCAGAGCAGCAAATAAGAAGGCAACATGAAGAAAAGTGCACAGCAGAAGAGAATTGTTCAGTTTTCTGAAAAAGTTGAATTTTTCTTCAGACATCAGGCTTTTTTGTCCGGACATATATTGGGTTAGGATTGCTTATATTCTCTCCCAGATCAGTCTCTTCTTGCATTAGTTCCCAGTAAGGCGCTTACTCTGACATGTAGGAACGATACATCAGGGCCACAATAAGTGCTGCTATTGCCGGGATCACCCAGTTGGACCATGAACTAGAAGGAAGTTTTTGAAACAGCAGTTTAGGAATTGACAACCAACAAACTTTTTTTTCTTAAAAAAAGAAGTTCTTCCTCCCCACTCCAACAGATACTTCAAAGTCAAGGCAACAGAACACCTGGTCTGGCAACTAATACTCCAAGTAAAAAAAGGTTGTACTTTTAACGCTTTGCACTACAGCTTACAAGAAGTTTGCTTACTAGAGAAGAGTAAGACTCTAGACACATTTAAAGTCATGGCATGCTGTCCTGAACACCATTCATTCAAAAGCCATGTAAGCAGCAGCATCACATCACAGTTTCAAGCACCCAAGCTCCCCACCACCCAGAGGGGCATGGAACAGTCCTTTGGGGTTTCAACAGTAGGCAACTGTCAGCAGGATATAACTTTGTTTCAGTGGTGTCCCAAAGTGTTTCCCCCCACCACCAACCCTGACAGATTTTCCTTCTTAGAGACACAGTCCTCTCACTTCCCTTGGATGCAACAGTTATGGCAAATTTTAAAAGTGAGGCATCCATGACAGTACAAAAATCAGTAACAGCAACCAGCGGCTTCTATTCACCTGATGCCTCCAGAAATGAAGGCTTGTGCAACATAAGCCGTTTAGTACAGACTGATACATATCAATGCAAGAAAAAAAATATGGACAGTAAGCTAATATGCTTGTAAAGTGGTATATAGATGCCAACTTGGACTTTACGGAGAACAGAAGTTTTCATGCACCATCCTGACATCTAAGCTTCTAGCAGATATTCAACTTCGTAAGCTTCAGAAACATAATCATAAGGAATTTCAAGTTGCCATCAGGTGTCATACTATACCTGGAATTAGACTGAGTGGTGGTAATAAGAGTTTCCTGGAAAGGAAAACATAAAAAGATATTTACCTCAGGCAGACACTCCTCTCCATCTTAACTAGCCCCTCAATTTCTCAAAGCTCATTACGAGGGACTAATTTAAAGACAATTCCATGCATTGCACTTGAAAAGCGTTTTCTCTGAATTCCGGTAACAGACTGTTGTGTTAGAAGCTAGCTAGCAGCAGTTTCTGTAGTCAACGTTGCATCAAAAGTTATTAAAAAAATATCAACAAAAATAATTTTGCTGCAAGTTTTTCATGAAGCTACCTTCAACCTCAGGTTACATTTGAAAAGTTTTAGTCACCTAAAAGGCTAAGATCTCTTACTTCCCTAAAATCTAATTGAAAAGACTCTGAATTAATGCACAAGTATTTCTTACATGGAACCTACATGAAGCAAGCTTTTAATTTACATCCACAAGGCTTATTACACTTTGGTTTTTAGTATGGTGTTTCATAAGAATCAAATTATTATAGTTGGCTTTGATACTGATTTGGACTTGTTCGGTTTTCATAGAAAAAGCAGCATTACAAGATCAAATCCCAGTTGAGTGCATGGGCACAATTTATATGAAGACTTATTAATTTGAATACTACTAATTGCACATGGCCCTAAGTGCATTTAAAAGATTCAAGCATTAAAACTGTACTTAAATTTAGTGGCACAAGATCCATCACTGAAAAATAAACTGCTTCACTATCAGAATATTTGCAATTCATTTAAAGAGCAAAAGATTCCTAGCATCCTCTCACAGGTTCAACCAGGGTACTTTTTCAAATACCCAAATCACCACAGGTTAACACGTGAGAAATACCACATCTAAAAAAAGAAGACTCAGTGATATTAGTCTTGTGAAAGCCTCCATGAAAAACTAATCCCAAAGTCAAACAGTGAGGAACAGCTTACGTCCGCACTATCAAGGCTAACACCTTCTACAACAGCCTTGCCACTTCCAGGGTTGGGGGACAGTACCACCCACATCAAGACAGTAAGAGAAACATGGCCTAGCTCATCAAAAGCCTGTTTTTAAACAGTAGGACGCTGTATGTATACACTAAGGGTACTTTAAATACATTGCAAGGACAAAAAGGACACTAGAAAGCACAAGGCCTTCTGACAGCTCCTTGAGAGCGTGTGCACACAAGGCCTAACCTGTCACATTACACACACAGAGCACAGTGCAAACTGAAACTGGCTTATCAGCTACACCCACCCGTCCCGCTGGAGGAAACGGCTCCAGCTTCCTTCTGGAATGACGGAAAACACGCACGTAGCATACGTAACTATGACCAGCACTCAAACAAGTGAATAAGCCAAATAGGAGTGTAGTAAAAAGTAATATGGATACATCTTGACTCCCAACTGACCACGCTTTGACCAAACTAATATTTTAAGTACTTCAGTTTAGTAAGTTCCTGTGAGCTGAATCAAAGGATTGTAGTAATACAACTCACATGGCGTAGTCTGTTTCTCAGTTGCATTTATGATTGCTGTTCCCACAACTTAATTGTAAATTGCCCTGCTATTCAGATTTCTTTTGAAATTCAGATGTTATTCCTGGTGGGACCAAGCTCTGAATTCCAGCCACCACTCCATTTCTTATTTTAATTAGTATACTAGTTCCAGTCCTTAATCAAATTAATAATTGCTACAGTAAATATTTCATTTTATGTATTTTATTAACTTCCCTTTAACTTACTGATATCATTGGAAGATGTTACAAAAGTGATTGTTTCTTAAAAGTAATCTCTCAAACAGAAAGAGTAATATTCTACTCCTATTATACTTCATTTAAAAATAATCTCTGACTGTTTCTCAAGTGCACTGTTGTACTATCAAAGCCAGCCCTGAGCAAACATCCCCTAAACACATAGCAGCAGCAACTGTACAAATTAATCCCTGATGCACATGCTCCTTTAGGGGACATCTGCATTTTATGAGTTTGATAGTGCTAACACAACTTTATTCTACTAAAAATAGAAAAAAAACCCTAGAAAATAAGTGTAATACTGCATTGACAGGGCACTCAAAATTTACTGAAATAGTCAGGAAGCAAACAGTATTGTCACCTTGAAAAGGGTTCACAATTGCAAATTAACTGACAAGCAACCAAATGCCTCTATATTCTGTATCTATTGGTGTTGCCAATATATTGTTAAGCATCACTTTTTTTCCCCACAAACACATATTAGTTTGATCCATTCTGTCTATAAACTGGTTTTCTTTCTTAAACTGAATACCAGAAAACCTTTGCTTGATCCTAGGCTCACCTTCTTGCTATATATAGTGTAATGTCATCACACTTAGTAACCTCTTAGTTCAAAAACCACACAAGTTAAAGAAAAGAATAGCTAACAGCAAGAGTATGTTGAAGCTAGATCGACACGTTGAAGAGATTTATGACCTGAAACACCACATTTAAATCAAGTTGAACTGTTTTTGCCTCTGGGGGTATACCATTTACAGAGACACCATTCCTAATGCAACAATGTAGCCTTTCAAGAAACACACTTACTGTTGGTTTCTGAAGCTTCCCTCTATCATCCTGCAAGAAAACAAACAAAAAAAAACATTTAGACAAAAACCCAAGTCAGTCAAATAGCGCTTATCACTAAATTCAGTTTGCAATTCTATTCTGTTAACACGTATCTGCTTTTACCTAGGAAACAGACTTGCAAAAAAGCAGATGTCAGTGTAAGCTTTTGAGCCACCATAAACAAGATCACTTCCTTAAATAATGCTTTCCAGTATACAATAAAGAAGCAAAACGAGTCTCCAACATATTTCATTATTTCTTGTGCCCCTGTTGTTGCATTTCTTTTGTCTCTAAGCAATAAATGTAACCCTAGTTTATACACCAATTACAACCATATTTGTTTACTTCTAGCTAGTCTAGGCATATTAAGGGGCCAAGTTATCTAACTAGTTGTGGTCCAATGTCCTGTACAAAGGTCCAAAATTATGAATGTTCATAAGCCTCATGAAGTTTTACTTGAAATAGTCACAGTCACTAAAAACAAGCCCAACAGCATATAATCTTGGCAGTGCTGTATTTGTACATTAATCTGTCAAGCTGTGTCTTTCATATCAAATGAAAAGAGGCACTTGTCAAACAAGGAAGAACTGGACTGGTAGCCAGGTTACAACCAACTTCACTGCCATCTGAAATAGATGACAAGCCTGCAAGGTTACAAAACAATTCAGATGTGACACACATTTGTATTAGGAGAAGCTACAGTATTAATATTTATTGAGAGGACCTAAGACAGACACAAGATCAAGAATGTTACTGTGAAGTATGCTACACAAGACAGTGATATTTACCCCAAATGCAAGACAAAACATATACAGGAAAAAAGAGAGGAGGCAGGAATGGGCAGTGGAGCAGAGCAGATGGGCACACCAGCAGCTTAACTCTGTAACAAGTGTTTTTCAACTGTTAAGATGCAGGAGAGCTTAAAAAAAGGTCCATCTGAAGGAAGCCAAGGCAGCAGATCTGTAGCTAGAAATAAAGCCTTCAAAGCTTGAGGCAGCAGAAATATGCTTGTTAAAAGCACAGGAAATGATAACAGTATAAAAAAAAAGTGACAAATGATCCTGTGGGAACTGATCACATAGCCAACCCTGACAACAAGTAAGGAATATGTATACAGCACAAAACAGCGGAACCAGAGAGGGGAAAGACAGAGAATCAAACTAGAAGTAAGATGCTTACAGTAGTCATTTTTTAAACATACATATGAAGAGCCAGGATTGTACTTTTAGATCCAGATGGAAACCTGGCATATATATTTATGATGATTAAAGAATGAAAGCAGCTGCTGAATGAAAACTCTGCATGTTGACATAAGACCTAGACATTCTGACATATCACCTTGAGGGGTTACAGAGTGTCATTACAAAGCTCACAGGGCACATCAGAAATGGTGTGACTCCATATTCAGTTTATTCAAGAACAAGGCTTTAAAACATTTCAAAGCAGCAATTTTTTTTATGTGACCACCCTTACACTACATTAATCAAATCCCTTCACAGTGGGGGAACCTATCTCCAATTCAGTCCAAAAACAGCTGCAGGGCTGGCATCCAGCCAAACTAACAGCTCTCCTTTAGTTTGAATAAATTCCCAGAGAAATAGCTAAACAAAAACACACCATAGTAAACGGCAAGTACTGGTACTCTCACATACTCACCGGATGAAGTTCCCCAACAATAAAGGTTTCTGACAGTGTCCTTGCGTCTGTGGAATGGCCCACATCTTCAAAGTTCTCCGTAGCATCTCCTCCAGCTTGCTCCCTAAGGACCTCTTCACCACCTGGGTGCTGCAATTTTTAATGAGTTTGAATTTGTTACTAAACACCATTCCACATTCTAAAAATGGAAACTCTCCACTTCTAAAGATAATAATAAAAAAAAACCTGTCCTTGCAAAATCAGCTGCTAGACTTCTTAGAGCAAACATAAACCTCTCTGAATAACTAGAGAGCTTTAGGTACTCTCTGAAGCCAAAACCAAGGAAGCCAAGTTTCTACTCTATCAGCAATAGAGCAGTAAGAGGCATTACCCTTAGCAATTAAAGCATTTAGAGCATTACAGGAATCAATCAGTCTTTTAATAGCCCAACTATTATCTAAAGCTACATTCCATGTTCTCAAATCTGCAGGAAATTTATATCTTTCTCCAAACAATGCTTTACATAGCAAGAGGATAAAAGCCAAAAGATATAAGTTGTAGCAAAAACATTCCAGGTAGATGTAACAAAAAGGCTATTTATTCTGAAGAGCAATCAAGCACTGAAACAAACTGGCAAGGGAGCACACACAATCTCTATCCTTAGAGGTTGCCTAGACAAAGCACTAAGGAACCTGAGCTTCAAGTTAATCCTAGTTTGAGCTGGGGACTGGACCAGAAACTTACGTTGGAAGGGATCCTTTATGGTTATTGTATAATTATCTAGTAAGCCATCTACTTTGGAACTGCTTAACCACAGCAGAAAGCTCATACAAGACACCAGAATAGCAATTCAGTTCTTGCAGACTACAGAATACCAAAACCACATTGCTGACCAAACCCTTGAAATGTTAGAGAAGTCATCTCCCAGTATCTCCTAATACCTCAACCCATCACTGTTTTCTTAACCTAAACCCCTGTTCTCTGTTGACTTTTACTCTTCCTCAGGATGCACTTTTGGGATTGGATGCAGTTGTACATTTCTGTCCATCACATAACTCTGTACGTACTGCAAGATATATGACCTCTTCTAGTTCAGTGAAATTTCTCATCTTCAAGTTACTGGTTCATGTAACATAAGTAACATGCCACAAAAATTCACCACTCAACTTTTAAGTAGGAAACTACTTCATAAACACAGGGACTAATTAGGTAAGCAAGTTGAAAATACTTTATTACTACTGCCTTGGATTAAGGCAACCATTAAACAAATTCTAACACTTTAGAAGAGGAAATAGGCTTTGGAGCCTCAATTCCATTTTTCACGTTTCTGACTACACGATCTAAAATAATGAAAACAGGCAAAATTTCTACTGTTTAGGGTCATCTTGCCTGGAGTATAGCTGAACAGAAAGGCTATACTTAGACAGTAGATTATATAAATGGCATTAACATTTCTGCTAGTCCAGAGAACTCAGTTTGGCATTTACTTCAAATCTACAATATTAACCTCCTATCAATCCTCCTCTTCCAACAAAAGTAAGACTTGGTCATACAGATCATGAAGATACTATTACTACCAGTTTCCAGCAGTAAAAAAAACTTGAATCATTGCATTAAAGGCAGAGACTTATTTTACTAGATCAAGAAAGTTGCATTTTTTAGAAAAAACAAGCTAACTCACTTTTTTTTTTTAAACTCAAGATACCACAGCTAGCAGGGTAAGGGATCCCTACCATGACTAAGCAAAAGCAAGATTAAGCAATTGATAGAGAGATTACGCACAGCAGCTGAGCCAGAAAAGGCTGGAAGAGTGCATGCAGAGTAAAGATTATGCAAGCAGACATGCAGATATGGCACAATCACCAAAATCCTGTCCTTGAATCCATTCTGATAAGCATTCAGGGAAAGGACTGGACAACAGTTGAAGGATCATTCAAGTTCAGTGCCTTGAAATGTACAGCGCATTTAAGAAGTTGAACTTGGGTCTAACAGGCTCTCCCAGATACTGCCACAACTAAGTCTTCAAATAATTCCTTCAGCAATGTTGAGTTTGGGGGTTTGTTTTGGTTTAATACCATGCTAGAGAACTGTACTCCCTGAAATAGAAAAATATACATAGCATCTTCTGTAGAAAAGGTGGCAAAACTCCTTGAAAAAAAACTTGCTTAACAAACAAGACATCAACAAGTACCAAAAGGCACCAACGTTAAACTACCCATAAAGCACTAGTAGCATGAGCAGCGTGTATACTCACACACTGCAACAAACCCAAACCCTACTCATACAAGTAGATAAAAAACTAGTTACTCAAGCAAGTTGCCAAGATTACACAGTTTACACTAGCTCCCGCAAAAAAATTCACTGACCAGCCAAACAAGTAAATATCTACCAGTATAACTGGTAGAGTACTTTAACTTTCACAGAGTACTTTAACAACTACCTGTAGGTAGCTGACTACAGAATAACCATATACTAATTTGTTCCCAGATTACTCCCTTGTGCCACTACAAAGAACTCATAAATCCACACGGGCAGCTTCGCTGAGGTACTCCAGCTTTTCTCTGTAGGATAAGTTTTTGGTCTAATCAGTAACTGATCCCTCTGCAAAACCACAATATTAGTATCACCACAGTGACTGTGACAAGCCCACTCAGTGGCCATCATAGATCAGCTGGGACAAACTCATCCTGACCTCTGCTACCATAGCTGGAGAAGTGGTAGTAGTTTTTCCTCACATCAGCAAGACTAAAGTAGAAAGAGAATTACATACAGAAGTCTGAACTTAAGCCATGTAGCAGATGTTACCAGTAACCTACTATACATACATAGAAGTAATTTAAAGCTAAGGGCCTTTTTTTTTTTTAATTAGACAGCACATCTGCTTAAAGATGCAAACCTTTGGCAAACAACTAGCATGCAACACAAGCAATTAATGAAAAGAATTTGCCTCCCCTAATGAAAGGGAGCAACTGTAATGTTCCACAAAGGGCAAGAAGTGACTTCACTATCAAAAGCTAAGCATTTTGCATGGTTCGATGAGTTCCTAAAAGTTTGTTCATACAGGGCCTTTGTTCACATTATGTATGGTAAAAAAGCTTGCTACCAGAATTTCTACTTTAATTAAGAGCCTCTGGATAGACACTGGAACTGTAAGCCCACAAGACTACATAGATAATGACTCCTAAACCAAAATCCTGCTAATAAAAATAACTCAAGTGTTTTTGCAGGTAAAACTCTGGTTCAAGAGAAATGAAAAAGCTTTTGCTGATAAACTGCTCTAGCTCATTCCTAGGGCATCCCCAAAATAATAACATAAATATTTAAGTTACAGTTAAGTTACAGTCATAACAGAAGTCAGTACAAAGCCAGCACTGGTACATAGATAGCATAGACTGATTTCTAACAGCGGCACATTAGAAAGTTTTAGATAAAGCAAATGAGCAGTTAAACTCCCTGCTCTCATCTGGGTCAGAAGTCTGCAATTACTTCATCCTGAACTCCTATCACCTTTTCTCTCCCTTGCTACAGTCATGCAACTTTCTCGGTATCACAGTTCAAGACTCTATTAAAGTGTAACTGTCCTAATTCACAATTCCTGCCTCCTGCCCCTTCCCATACTGGGAGAATCAAATCTAAGGTCCAATTTAACTTTTGAGGAGATTTGCAAAGGTTTCCACCAGCGGCAGTCTTATAAACTCAAATTTTGTTTTCTGTGCTGCAGGGAATGAGAATCAGAAAGGGGCAGCAACAAAGCCAAAAAGACTTGGAGAACTTCAGCTTTATTGTGCAAGACAGGCAGACTAACACTTGTTTGTTTTAAGAGCACTTTGATGTAGTCTGAAGAGTCCTCCAAATAATTTGCATAATCTACTTAAGTTACAGGACGGAAGTTCTGCACTTTTTTAAATTTTAGAAGCCCAGGAAAGTAGGTTGCTTTACTAGAGTCTGTTTTTGAAAACCATCATTAGGGTTTTAGATGAACTACAAAAGAAATGCCCAGCAGCTGGTACCCATTTCCCCACTTAGAAAACAATTACCACTTGCAGTGTCTTGCACAAATGAGTGTTAAGATGCACTATTTCTCAGAGCATTTTCAAATCTTCCTGCAAGCTTCATCAGAGCTTAAGGAAATTATTACACTGGTTTTAATCCCTGGACTGCAAGGTTCCGCAATAAAAATTTACAGTCAAGCGTGCTAGCACTGGCACCTTTTGATGTAAGCTATTCATTACCTTTAACATGGAAGCTATTATGCTACTCCTCCACAATACCATCATCCTGGATGAATATAACTTACTAACACATAGCGGAGAAAACATTTTTCATTCTGACAGAATAAAACAGTATTTGTTTTTCTGCACTTTATTTGATCAGCAGTCCAAAACAGACTCTGTGGGAGCTGTCCAGTCTGTTTAGAAACGTTGCTATGAAAGCACAAGTTCACACCTTACAAAAAACCAAAACATTTTCACTGGCCATTGTATCTTTGCTCAATTTTGAGACCACCACTAACTGAAGTAACCTAAACAGAGTCTGTATTAGATTAATATTAAATACATATCCTAGTTAGTTTCCAGAACAAGGAATTTCTCTCACGTAGAGATGTTTCTACACTTGTTAGCTTCTCTGGGTAGCTTAAGGAATCTAACCAAGATCCCACAAAAACCATAGGGAGGATTCTCACCACAATGGGAAGCAGATCAGGACACTGATCATTTAATCTTTATTTTTATAGGCACAGCTGCTCCTGTTTAGCTCAGACTGATGGCAGAGCCTGACTAGCGGGATTGCTTTATTAAACTATGGAGAAATACTATCAAGCATTACCAACACACTTAATCCATTAATTGACATTTAATATTATTCAGATATGGCTATATCTTTACAGATAATTACATAAGATCCTGCTGTGACTACACATGCATTTCTCATAGCTACTTCCCCTTAATTGATGTAGGACCTGAAACTATGAAAAGGTTTCCCAAACTTTCTGTAATATAGGTCTAGAAGCCTTTGAATGAAAAAAGATGATGTACAAGTTTCTGGTTGCAAGAACAGTCCTTCATGCCAAAAGCTTTCAGATACTGCGTTTCAAGAGATGAGGTCACTCTGGATTTCATCTCATCTTTGGTTATACTGTGATAACCAAAGAAAAATCAGAGATATATTCAAGTTATGAAGTTTTCCTAAGATCTGCCATTTGGAAAACAAATTTAAAAAGCAGTTGCTGGAATTTTCGTCTTCCATAATCCCTCAGATAAGGTCTCAAAGTGCACAATCGTTCTCTCCTCTGGCACTTCATCTGTATTTCCAAGGATCTTTTTTTAAGCCTTGTCCTTAGGAAACCAAGCTAATATGGTCACACTACATGTCTCCGCTCCTATTCAGCCTCACCACTCCCAACACATATACATCACCACCTCCAGACTACTTAACTATCTAACCTCAATGAAGTGTTTACAGAGGCTGATGGTTCCCAAAACATCTACAAACTTTATGAAGAGACAACAGCTGGACAGAGGAAATACACTCTTTAAGTATTGTAATGGGGTGAAAGGCAGCAGCATACTTTCACTTACCAGACATGAGAGTATCCAGGGTATCTTTAACACTGAAGCACTGTAAAGTTTTCAACCTCATAATCAATAAGAAAATATTTCCAGAGGTTAATGAAGTGGCTGGAAAGATTGCTTGTTGAATTAAGAAATGGAACTGGTGAAGTCAGCTTCTGTTCCCAGTTCTTCACTACTTAGTAATTTGATACTCTTACTTATTTACTACTTGGGAAGGCCAGAAGTGAGGTGGTGCTTTAACAGCACTCCCTCTGAAGTATCACTGGACTTAATTCAGTAGCCTATATTTAATTCCTGAAATATTTTAAGCTTCTCTACTGCTGCAAGGAACTGCAAGAAGTAAAACAGACTTTGACCAATAATGCTATGGAAACAGCTACCATAATCCCCACTTCACTGAAAAGCACTTACCATACTCCAGAATGTACCAGCAATAAACTAGCTCCAATTTCTCCTCACCTGTCACATGTAAATGCCTTAGTGTGTCTGACAGTATCAAAAGAATTAACATACCACTTCATAAATTAACCAAGTATCAAACCCATTCAAAACCAGTAAAAAAATGTGTCCTATGAAATATGTCAATCTAATTCCATCCAAAAATCACCAACACAATGAAGATGGCAATATTCAAGTGCTCTCCTTAGGAGAGCAGCTTCATTTACATACTTTGTTAAAAATAGCTATCTCAGAATATGAGCCAGAAATTTTGGCTTCAGAGGCAGCCATATTACACTGAAAGCTGTTTAGTGTGAAGTTAAACTTTGACATATGTGCACTGGAGTCCATCAGACATCCCACAATTGTCCAAGAAACAACTATTTAACTGCCTACAAACTGAATTCTTTTGATATACTGCTGAATTAGCAACCTTGTCCTGAAGGCTGAAATGATTACTTTCTTGCAGAAATTTGCACAAGGTAGTGCCTCTTAATATTTACCAATTTCATCACAGGTACTGAAGGAAGATACCATCAGCTTATTTGTGCAGCTACTTAAATCCAAAAGCTCATTAGATCCTGGCATTTTTGTCAAGTGCGTTTTTTTCTTGTTTTGTGTTAGGTTTGGAGTTCTTCAGTTTTGTCTGAGTGGGGTTTTTTGGAGGGAGGTGGGGGGTGGTTGGTGTGGGTTGTTCACTGCTACCCCCCAATCCGGAAGCACTTATACAATTATGCATCAACCAAAACTGATCAAGTTTCCAAGAACAGCTACTTCAATTTCTCCAGGTTGCATGAAAAACTGCATTCTCCTCCAGGGCTTCTATAATTAAATTGGCCTTGCCTGCATGATCAAAATACTTCTCCATAACTAAAGGGCAAACAAACCAGGGACAGAGCTAGATGAAAAGTAATCAAGAAAGAGTCAGTAGATCAGTTTCACAATCTGCCTTGCTGAAGAGCCAAACAATTTGTGCTGGCACACAGTTTAAGAACCAAATACTACTTGTGTGAACACTGCCTTGAAAAATTGTTTGTCAACCCATTATTTGCAAAATGCTCAATTTATACCCTGAATTTCAAATGTTTACAACCACAAAAATCAAGATAGGCTACAGAACTACCGGGGCTTGAATTTTGTCATGTGATTACTAATCCAAACTGTATTCTCAAAGAAATTAATTTAAATCCATACTAACACTATTTATTTGGATGCTACATTTTTGCAGATTGGGAATAACAGGAGTAAGAGAGAAAATTCAAAATATCCCTGATAAACCCCAGCTACATTTAATACTGGAAAAGTTCGCTCAGTATTTCCATTTCTACACCTCCACAGAAGAATATTGTCGTTGGTTTAATCCAGTAACTAAAACGCTTCTTCATTAACTGTGACCATCAATGATTACATCAATTGCGTACTATCAGCAAGTGATCATGAACATCAATCGTTAACTGGGAGGGGGGAAGCGGGGAGCAAGAAAACAAACCAAAGGCGTTGAATTTGACCGCTGGACTCTCACCAGAGTTTGGACTTTTGCAGCTTCATTGCATGCCCCCGCCGAGGGCACCGGGACAGCGGCAGGAGCCCAAAGCCTGTGGGGAACCGGCGCTCCTGGAAAGGCTGGGAGAGTGTCGAGGCGGGAGAAGAGGAAGGGAAGCAGCTCCCTAGCAGCGGATCACAAGCCAGCGGGGCCCGCCGGGCTCGCTACAGCCGTGCCTTTCCCAGCCCCGGGGGGCGGCCGCTCCCCCCGACCCCCCCCCCCCAACCTCTGCCATGAGAGCCGCCCTCGCGCGCCCCCACCCCAAGGGCCCCAGGGGCGTCACACGGCGGCTTCTCCACAGCTCTACCGGGGCAGGCCAAGGGCGGCACCGTACTGCGCCGCGGCCGCCTCCAGTCCCCGCTCCGCGGGAGACCGAGAAGAGCCCGGTGCCCCGAACCCCGGCCTCTCATTCGCCCTCCCCAGGACGCCCACCTCGTCCAGGAACTTGGTAACATCGTAGATGCGGTTGTGCAGGATGATCCAGGTGCTCTGGCTGTTATTGTGCTTCTGCACCTCCTCCAGCCGGTAGTACCGGCCCCGCCACGACTCGCTCCCGGCCTCACTGGACCCCACCATCTCCACCGCAGCGCTGCCGACAATCACCGCCCCACCACCGCCGCCACCGGCTATAGCTCCACTCCCCCCCACGCATGCCGACCGGGGCCCAGCCGGCAGCCTATCAGCGCCCGCTCCTCCCTCCCAGCTAGCTTCTCACTGGTGGAGCCAAATGCCTTTCAAAAGAAGGCGTCAGGCAGGCCACTGAGGCGCCCGGGGGGGAGGGGCTTGGGTGGGCGGCCTCGTGCCCCGCCCTTCCCCCCCCCAGTCACGTGCCGCCCGCCCGCCCGCCCGCTCCTCACCCCCCCCGCCCCTCTCCCGCCTCGTGCACGCGCCAGTCGCTCGCGGCGAAGGCGGGGGCGCGCGGGGCCCGTGAGGGAGACCTGCGGAGGCGGCCTGAGGAGCGCGCCCGGCAGAGGTGGTTCGCCGCCGGAACCTGCCTCAGGAGCCCCTTGCCCTGCCTTTGGGGGGCTCTGCTGGCGGCCCTGGGCACAGGCTTCCCTGCGACACCCCCCTCTACCGTGCTGCCAGGTGGGCTGAGGGCACGGGGAACAGCGCCTGTCCCTTCTCTCAGCGACGCCCTCTCGCTCACTCGCCACCCCGTTTTCCTTCAGTTTAGTTTAAGATAAAACCCGGTTCCTTCTTTCTGGCCTCTGATGTGTTTGATGGGTTTGTTTGCCTGTGGGGCCAGAATGGGTCCCCCATGCCGGCTCCTGTTGGGGCAGCACGCTGCGCCGGGTCACACCTGTATGCTGCTTAAGTGCTGCAACTGCCTTATGTACATCTTCATCATGATTACAGGCCAGGTTTCATTTTTTTTGTTCACAGAATAACTTCAGTGACACAAAAGTTACCCAGTGTGACCTATCGAGGCACCTTTCCTGAAAGCTGGTGCTTAGGTAGGTGTTTTGTACCCTGTACGTGTGCTGTTGGTTATCTGTGTGCAGGACAGCTTTGTGCTCCCTCACTGAATGCCACCGCAATCTTCAGATCCATCTCTAATTCCTTACAGTCAGCCTAACAGGAAGAGTAGCTATTGTTCCTCACAGCTTGGTGTCGTTCTCAGCTTTAATAAGGAGGCTTTTCATTCCGTCTTCCAGGCTGCTACTGAACGTAGCAAATAACAACACCAAGCTCTGTGATTTATCTGTCTGTTCTGGCAGAAAACCGTTGATAGCCATTCTCCAACTGGCATCCTGTTCAGCTTACAGGAGCTCTGTGGTGTTTTCAAGTTCGCATGTTGTGATTATCAGCATCTAAAGATGTGATTTCTCCCACACACATTAAGTTTTCCTACTTGTACAGAAAGCAGTTGGGTTTATTTCCTATGATTTATAACTGGTAGTTCTATCTTAACTGATACTTCTCTCTTTAGCATCTCCCCTGAAAAGAGAAGTCATTTGCAAGCACTCTGTCCCATTTGCTTTTCAGATGACTGGGAAGATTTAACTTACATTGAATACAGCGAGTCATTCCCACAGGGGGGTTGGCCTCAAACAGCAAGCGGATCACTGGAACATTGCAGCATGGGTTTTACAACATCTTTGCCACAAAAATCCCCAGCTGGCTGTTTAGGATTCTTTTAAACATTATGAAAACTGAGGACCCAGCCTTTCTTTTCTGTGTTTGCAAATGGACAAGGGTTTTTTTCTCTTTTGTTTAAAATGTCCTTTTCCTTAAGCTGTAGCTTTTGGAATTCTCTGATGAACTGATAGTCTTGGCTGGCTAAGAACGGAAGAACAAATTGTCTATGATTATTATTAATCGTATAGCTTAATGCAATTCTGGATTAGTACAGCTTTTGGTCCAGTGTAAGACTGTACTCAGTTCTGCGTAGGTTAGAATATGCTGTTCACCTGCCACTTGAGAAAAGAGATGGATTTAAGCAGAGAGCACAGGTGCAGGATTCCCTTTACCAATAGGAAGGGAGCCTGGTGTGGGGAAAAAGGAAAGGATTTCCAGTGTGCCTCCATGTTTCTGTGGTTTATATTCTCTTTGACAGGCTGTCCAAAGTCCTTGTATGACTTAATGAGGAGATCTCTGTTGAGCTCCTGGGAATTAAACTTTCCTGCCAGAGAGAAGGGAACCAGCACTGCAGAGGGATTCCTCGGTTCTTGGATCCCAGAGAGATTCCAGCCCCAAGGCAGACTGAGAATAAGGTAGAAAGGATGCTTTTGTCATTGTGTTTACTCTGAATATTTTGACTGGTATAAATAATTATTTTTTCAAGTATAATGCATTATTTATAGCAAAAGTATATTGAGCCGTCTGTTTTAGTTGACCAAATTACGTTATATTGCCTATCTAATCCTAATCAGAAGATAATTGATTATTCATTTACCTGATACCATATACTTACTGTAAACAAATATAAGCTTACTGTAAGTTCTGTAAACAAATATCTGCCTTATAAAAATGAATTAATATTTTTCTTTTAAGATCCAGTTGCTGTTTTGGGTCAATCAACAATACAACATGAATGACAGCAGGCACCAGTCTCTGTTCTTTGTCAGTCTGCCAGAGCTACAAAAACTCTGTGCCAGTACTGTAACACTGAGTTCTCGCACACCGGAAACTGAGACAAGGAATACACAGATAAAGATTTGCAGGTAAAGAATTGTGAGGGCTATTATTTTCAGAAGCTGCTGGTGGCTGTTATTCAAGGATTTTATTAGCAGTACCAGAATTACTTGTAATAAAATCAGCAAAATTCTTGTCAGCAGCAAACAGTATAAATTTTTGTGGTAGGGGACTTCAGGCTATTGGGGAAAAAAACATTACTAAGTATTTTGTGTTATCATGTTTTAAATGTCATCAACTAAAACTAACAAGGCCACCTTCTTCAAATTAATAAATAGTTAAAATTAATCTTTATTCACATGCAAAATTGGAATGCATTAGAAACACCTTTCGAATTATTGTGTTGCTTTATGTAGGTTGAGACTGAGTGAAAAGAATACTCGGAAAGCATATGTACACTTCGTAGTGTTCACCAAGAATTATGTAATTCCCTTTATTAGGAAAGGGAAGAAATGAGAAATTCTGCCAAAAGTAACAGTTTTGGAGAGTTCTGTTCATGTGCCAAAGGCTCATAGTCTTTGTCTTAGACCACTGTGGATGGGTCGAGAGCAAGTAACTTGGACTAGTCTCATATATTGTACTGAACCACTGGAAATCGATTAAAAGTGGAATTTATTATGTTTGCAGAAGGTGAGGAAGATAAATTTAAGCTGAGAAAATCAAGTACTGAAAATAATTTTTTAATTTTTTTCCTAACTTTTTCTTATAGACAGTTATTATTCCTGTATCAAGACATCCTTTCTGCACCTGTTATTGGAACACTAAATCAAATTTCAGTTGTAATGGCGGTCAGTATCACTGTGTAAATAAGTCTATGTAGTTACATACTGTTGCAGATGAGCGGAATGCACCTTGCTCAAAAGAGTGAAGCAGCAATATGTTTTACTGAGGTAAAATAATTTGATGGAGTTCAATAGATTTGACAGAATTTAATGACGTTTTAACAGTGGTTTGACAAGGTTCAAGAAGTTTGATGGCAAGGGCGGACTTATTAATTACTGCATGGAAGAAGCATACAAAGGAGGTGTGAAGAGTAAAGAGGACCTCCCAGTTGAGTCACAAGGTTCCGAGTGGACCCTCTTGCTTTCTAAACTCCATTATGGAGCCTAGGTGCGGCTGGATCCAATCTCAGTCTCAGATTTGGTCAACGGTTCATCTCTAATGGAATTATCCATACAAGGTTTATAATATCAGAGTAGCTACATGGATTAGTAATGGTTGTAGTGTTAATTCAGCATGCTGTTAGTCACTTACCGAGGGTTTGTCACCGGTAAGGGATCTCTCTGCCTTGGGCAAGGAAGGATCTCTTAGCCTCAGGTAGGGAATCTCTAGCCTTTAGAGGCATCCCTGCTCAACGGGAGAGCCACCTGGCATGCAGGCCAGCTGCCATTCAGGGGGAGCTCAAACTTGGCCTGTCCTGATTTTAAGGGGTTAAGTAGCTGGCTGCTAGTCAATAGTACAGACAAGATGGATGTCTTCAGTTTAGCTCTGTTATCTTGTTCTGTACTTTGGTTATTTTGTACTTTTGGGTTTCAAAACTACCTTTCAAAATATTTTTCAAGACACCTTCATGCCTCTGTACATGAGCCAGGGGCTTTCCAGCTCACAAGTTCACCCCAAGGACGTGAGGTCTGTTGCTTCTTGGTCAGCCTGAACCAAAGTACAGCTAGGAGTCAAATGTATCCGTCAAACATATATGCATGTTACTCTTAGAAGTGTTTTGTTTGAGGATCAAGGATAAGTGAAATTATGACATTTAAAGCAAATTTTTATTTTTGTGCATTAGCAATATAGGTGACAGCTTATGTCTTCTACTCTTTTAATGAAATGGTCTTTTCAGATGGTGAGCCTTTTGTGGAACAGCATAGATTCGGTTGGTAAGGTTCCACCCAATTCACAATGAGAGCAGCAGGGTCAGAGATCTGAGGTTCTGTTTTGGGCAGTCTTTTGCTTGCTTGTTAATGTATCTTTAGCCAGAAATGAGATTACACTATGACAAATGCCTGAACTAATTTCATTTATCATTCTCTTTTAGAATACAGGATATGGTGTTTGCTATAACTATTCCTTAGCATGTTTTTCCTGGGCAAAGTCACTGATGGACCAAAATTTAATTTATGATTTCCTAAAACACCCCTTAATTTCAGACGCTTGATTATTTTTTAATTTTCAGATACCATTTTACAAATCAGGAATATGTCAAGCCTACATAGAGAAACAGGGAGCTACCGTGAGTACTAAAAGATGTCACAGTTGTTAAGATTGTTACACTTGTCTGCAATTGCTGTTGCCAGAGATGAGTATTTTTTTGTCGGTCACGCAATTTGCAGTGCAGAAGCCAAGTTTCAGGGTAAAAAAGTCTGTCCCATAAACAAAATGTCTCTTATGAATCTGGGGATAGTAAGCATACTTTGTCAGAGTCAAAAGTTTTAAGAAGTTCCTGGGAAATTTCACTAGATTTCTCTGGTTCAATGGGATCCTGATCCTGCTCAGGGGTGACCTCAGGGCAACAGCAAACCTGGCCTTCGGGCCAAAGACCTGCAGCTCCCCGGCTGGTGTCATTTCCCCTGTGTGTGCCCGGTAGGTTCCACAGGCGGGGTTGTTCAGACAGCTGAACTGTCTCCCCATCCACATTTTGCATTTTGTCCTGTACAGATCAGTCTCAGAGAAACAAAAGAAAAACATAGAGAAGAAGTGGAACCCATGAGTTTAACAGCTGATACATTTTTAGACCATTGTGCATGCGCTTTACTGTCTTCTAGCATGCAATGTTTGTGGGTTTTATGAATAGATGTGTGGATGCACTAAAATTGCTGAGTCAAAATACAGATTGTAATCAAAGCTAGTGGTGCTTGTGATTCATCTGCACAGCCAGTTGGGTGTATCTGTCTTTGTTCCAAGAAGTGTAAATATATATTTGGATTAGTGCGACATACACTGTTCAAATAAGCTTACCTTACCTTGCTTTATGTTGATGCATGTATCCGACCTGTCATCATTAGATTTTCCAACACCAGCAGATTATTAGACTGAAGCATATTTAATAACCGTGACCTGCATGCAGATCCTTGCAGGATCTCATTAGAAACATCTTCTTGGAGGTGTATTAGTTAACTCTTTTTAACCCATTGTAATTAGTTTATTTTTCTTGAATTATACTGTCAGTAGAAAGCTATGCAGGGCAGGCAAGCAGTCAGGCAAGTAGTACTGCTGGGTGAACACAGCTACATTTGTCTACTCTTCTTGAGATTGCAAGAAAATGCCTCTGGTCTTGAGCTTGACAGCAGAATTAATACATGTAAATTTTGGATGTTGTGCCCATTGTTTGGAAAGAGATGCATATCTAGTAAAGTATTCCATATACTTCAATTTATCTTTTGCTCATGTCTATTATCAGCTTCATGAGAACATTAAAAGAGTTGTAGTGCAACTTACCTCAATGACACATGAAATCTAAATGCCTACATCAAAATATGTGTTAACTTCCTCTTGTAGCTAAGTAGATGAAAGTAGATGAAAGTAAAGATGGGTGACATACACTAAGATTTGGTTCCAAGATGCAGTAGCAGTATTTTCACTGAAGCCTTTAGAAAAAATCTGTTAAATTATTAATAGTGTATTTTTCTTTTCTCACTGGTGTTATTAGCTGGAAGCACCACAGACAGTTAGTCCAGCCATTCTCCAGACCTGTCTCTCCTACACACTTACAGCCAGACTTGCACCTAGATGGAACAAGGCTGGTCATCTTTTGGTGCAAGGTATTTGACTCACCTGGGTCAGGGATCAAGCATTTATTTTTCTTTATTGTTGCATTTATTTTCGATAATTTAATTTCCATAATTATTTAATTTCCATCATTATGTCATTCATTATGTTCAATTATTTCATTCATTTATTCTATGATTTTTTTTCTTTGATTGCATTTTTATTGTTCCTGTATCCAAGTTCAGTGATTCAAGTTAAAAATCTGAATTGACAAATCATTCACTTTTTCATCTTCCTCCTTAGCTCAAATAATCAATAGATCAAATAATTATTTCAACTGAATGCAACATACCAGATTAATAATTTCCAAACCAAATATTGTTGGTCAGCAAATATTTTCTAAAAATTTGGCTTGTTTTTCAGATTCATGCTTTCATCAGTGGCCCTTCTGCACATGGTTTGGGTGCTTTTCTAATACAAAAGTGTTTTTTCTGTCAGGCCATCTCCTTCTACCAAGCTGGTCTTTTTAGATGGTAGTTCCTTTGCCTGACATCTCCCTACTAACTCCTGTGTAGGATAAATGTGAATTACCAGAGTATAGGAAAACAGAGATGTTTCAGATACTGTGGTGTGCTCTTATTAAGTAGAGCAATTGTATAGATCATTCGAAATATACATTGAGAAAAGTGTGTATGTTATTGTCTTATCTGCAGCCACAATATTAACAGCATCTTGTTTTCAATATCTTCAAAATATATAGTTCTCTGAATGAAATCAACTTATTTAGGAATAGCATCTAGAAGTAGAGAGCTAGATGGTAGCTGATATAAAACTGATTTCAACAAAAAACATTGACGAACAGGAATGTGACCCTGGTACATGCAGCTTGTCTAATCATATATGTTGCTAAAGCTGGGCAAAACTCATGATACCTGGTAAAATATGTACTAATGCTATACAGATTTCCTTTTGAACCTGAGAAATTTATTAACCGTTAGTCAATTAAAAATAATTCTATGTGTAATTTCCTTACTGTGAGGAAAAAACAATGTATAAGTTACTGTCCACTACTATATTTTCATATATTTTTTTCATATGTAAGATGTTAATGAATCAGTAAAAAGTTATTGATAGAAGGATTTTCTATCCTTAAAAGGAACAAACCTTTCAGCGTTTATGACATATGCAAACAAAACTGTGTGATTTCTTCTTTTTTTTTTTTTTGCATGGATGTGAGGCATATGATTTAGAAAATAATGTCTATCTATTTTATTTATTAAGGAAAAGATTTTTTGTCTCGTTCAGGAAAGCAAAATGCCGTTGGTAAGTACAATATTCCATTAATAGTAAACTTGTGAGAGCAAGGTGTAGTTATGGGCTTTCATATTGCCATGATCTTGGTATTACCAACATTATGTATGTTGGTATGTATTTCATTCTGAAATAACCTCTGTCAAAATGCACTTTATGGCAGATGATGCTCTGTATGTAATAGTTGCCAGCTCAACTGCACCTTTCAAAAATTACCCACAAAAAAGGTAATTTTTCTACAGCCATAGATTGAACTTTACCATTTTTAAAGTTATGATTATTACAATTAAATGCATTTGCTGCAAATTATGAGTCTTCCAAGTGATGTGAAAGTTCCATAATAATAGATAGAAAAATGAGCTAAAGTGTCTGTCTTGTATGTACTGTGTTTGCTGTTCACAAAAGTTAAGTCACAAAGCATGCTGCTTAGCTATTGCAGAAATCACAAAGTAATGGTTTTATCCCAGTATAAAAGTTAAAGATTACATTTGGGAATACTGAAGCCCAAATTTGTAGCAGGGACGAACGCTGGGGAACATAATACATTTAGTCCCTGTGCTAGAGCTTGCTCAGAGCTGTGTGGATGTTCTGGAGACATGTCAATAGATGCTTGTTTTGCTCATATAGTCTTTCCTATCAACCACTTCTGGATGTGGAACTGGGCTAGGAAACTCAGAATAGCCAATAGTTACAAGAACTACATTTGCTTTGAAAATGGGTGTTTGTGTATCAAGGATATGAGTCTCAAGCATCTAGTTGCATGGACAGCCATGAGTTCCTAGGGAGGTGTACTGTATAGGTAGCAATTCATTATTATTTTAATTTTTCACAGTTGAAATGCAACTAACTTTAATTTGCATGCTGAGGAGATCTAGGCTTTTGATTTTCAAATGCAGCATTTTGATTAACAATTACTTTAAATAAGTGTTTGGTTTAGCTTTCTAATAGATGAACTGTAGTTCAAAACAGAGCTTTGTGCTTTGTTTTTATTTTAGTTCTAGACCTCAATGTATCAGAGAGACAGCTTTGCATCAGTGTGGAGGCTTGCTCAATTCGGTTGCCACCCCCTGAGGTATAAAATAGTTATACTTTCTGTGCTTGTGTTTGACATATTAATCTTTATCTTCTGTTAGGTGACTTGCAATTAGCATGATTGGTATAGAAGTGCTTATTCCTGGTAACATTAAGACAGTAATCATATTCACTGACTATCTGCATCTGTTACAAGTGCATAACATCCATAATATATCTATATTGATGCATTCTAGCAAGCATTGTAAAATTGAGACTAATTAAGAGACCTTTCAAATACTGCTAACAATACAGTAGTGATGTGTCTTCATGATTCTAAATTTGCTATTAGGAGTGTTTTCTAGAAGGCATGCATTATGTCACTGTAATACATAGGCAGTTTTGAGTAACATCTTTAAAATGAAGCTACAGGTAAGTTGTCAGCACTATGTTTAAAGTCCCCATGTATACTTATACTGGAATCTGCTTCATTTTCTATGTAGCTTTCAAAATACTGGAGCAGCTTGAATTATGCTGCTTGTCAGCATAATTATTACATTATTTAAGCAATAATCGAGGTTGAAAAGTTACCATCTTTTCTGACAGCCATGCCACTTTTGCTGAATATGTCCATACATACAAGGGCATATTAGTGAGTCTTGCTGATTTCTGCAAAAACAAGTATTTCTGATCCAAACTCTTCTTTCTTAGAATAAAAGAATAGGATTTCATCTGTGACCTAGTTGGACAGCCTAAACATTAATGCTATCTATAGGACTCCAATTCCAAAATGATGCAAAGCAATGGTGGAAGCAATCATGATGTGTCTTCATTATCAGTTTGGTCATTTTAATAGTTTTCTAAAAACAGAAATAATTTTCTTGTCAGTGAATAAATTAAAACCCTGGTAGACCATATAGAGAGAGATGGTTTCTCAATTCTCAGTGTTTGATTGGCACCTGCAGTCAAATATTTTCACATTGTGAAAATGTGTGGTGTTTTTTGACTTCTCACAGGGTGAAACTACGTGTCCCATTTATTCTGTTGCTTGGATCTTCGCACTTGATTAGGCAAGGTGGCATACACAATTACTAGACTGTCAAACATGTATCTCTGATTTGGACTTTAGTTAGTTTGAGAATTTCCTTCTGTAATCTTATTTATTAAAACACTTCAAATAAAATTTAAATCTCACTGATTTAAATAACCTTTAAACCTCGTACTTGCATAACTTTTGGAAGTGTAGGCTCAAATGTCAGATAGCGTGCAGTTTGAAAATGGGAATATCTTCTGATATAAATAGTCTGTGAGAACTGATAAAAGAATAATAATAATGTATAAGCTTCAGTGTACTGCTACACAATTCTTTTTGAAAATTTTAACTTTTTACTGCTGTAGAAATATTTGCAAATAACTTTTTTTTTGTCTCTTTTAAGCTGGGAGATTTTGATATTTCAGCAAACACCTTAAAGCTGTTTGACAGCAATGAAAATACAGTTATTCACCAACATTCAATATTAAGTAACTGGTGCTATGTTTTGCCAAGGTAGGACTCTGTTTACATTTCAGCAGAAACAAACATTTCCTGGAATGTTTGCTACACAAATTGTGAATTTGATACTGGTGATGAGAAAGCTTCTGTTTTACAGTCTGGTTTACATTCAGGAATCTTTCTCTCTTACTTTTATGGTCTCAATGTTATAAAAAATGAGATTAATTACTCAGTGAATCAAAAATTACACATTTAAATGTTATTTCAATTTTAGCAATCTCTGCTACTTCTGTGATATGCAAGAGCATTAATTTTTCTCAGTTTTAGCAGAAAGTGTCAATTTAAAGAAAAAACATATTTCTACCTTTTCCACAAACTATCTCTATTTTCAACTACGATTTTCATCATAAAAATATGAGAAGTAACGATACATATGCTTCTGTTTTACATTCACTGGTAGTGAGTGTTACAGACAAGAGAAATTAGACTTGTAGGTGCCAAGTTCTTTTCTATACTTCAGGAAATATTATTATTCTGTCTTATGAGCTAAAGGTATTAGTCCTCAAAACATAAAAATAATTCATAAATACTTTCAGTGCCAAAAATTAGATTTACCTTTCTTTCCCAAAAGTCCAGTATATTTTCAGCTGAGTTTTATGACACCATTTCTAAGCATCTCTTCTTTACCTATGCACAGCATGAAAATGGGTCAAATCATAAATATCAGCCACGTAATTCCTCCAGAATCTCCTTTCCGTTCATATGAAGAATTTCAGATGCACTGGAAGAACCTGGTAAGAAACAATATACACTGCTTTTGTTTTCTCCTACCTTTTTTGAACCTATTGAGTTTGTATTTGTAATATACATTTGTGTTTGGTTTTTTTTGAAGTATGGATATATTCTTCCTGAGGATCTTGAAGAGACAAAAATATACTTCAGTATTTACTTCAAACCAATAGGGGAAAGATTCTTTACGTATCCTTTCAGAATATTTTTGTTACATTTCCTATACTACACTTCTAGCGAAGTTACGAATTTTCGTTTTTGAATGTGCCATGTTTTCTTCTTCCATACTTCCATAGAAGTCAGTGGGGAATTGTTTCACTAGACAAATTGGAACAAAATATTTAGTCAAATCTCTTTGTCCTAGTGTTGAATAATATTAAGTCAAATAGATCAGCTTGCTTTACAGCTTCTCTAAACAAGATAATGCCACTCTAAATGGTGATGTAAAAGGAACAATTAAATTACTGTGAAAATATGGCCAACAAAGATTATTTTTGTGAAGAGCATTTTCATGGTAGGAAAGACTAGACTAAGGATTACTTACATTGAGTAATCATTAGTATGGTAGATTATTATGGTATAATCATGTTGAAGTCAACTTTATAAGCGTCAGTCCCTAAACAAAATAAGTGCTTTTGTTCACCTTTTTGAAAAAGCTTTAGACATGTTCATGGTTTCCTCTCAATGAAGGTGATTCATAATTATAGAAATGTAAAAAAAATTGTTATGTATCCCTGAACACTTACTCAGGTACCCTTTAAGTTGCATTCGAAGTCAGCCAGTGCAGTATTTCCCTAGAACAGATTCAGAAAGTGTGTTGAACTCTTTTCTTTCTGACATGAAGCGTAATCTTTCACATCTATGTGGATTTCCAGTAAAGATGACAAGTAAAGCACTTTATGCTGCAAAGGAACTCTCCAGGGCTCCGGTGGGTGTAAGAGTTTTTAAAAATATAGTAATGGCATGTACTTTGTTCATGGTATGGAGTAGTCTTTATCATATTCAGAACACAGTAAGAGCATAAAACTATGCTTTTCACAACTAATAACTATCAATCATGTAACTTTTAATTAAATGTGTGATTAAATGTATTGCTATTTGCCATTGTTGTTGTTCAAATGACAAATACATTAAAAAATTAGACTTAGTGTTAATTAGTTGCTATCAATATTTACAATTCTATAGACCTTATTTTACAGTTGGATATCTGGAACTTTCTCAAACCTCTTTCAGAACAATAACAACAACAATAAGGCCTATTATTATTATTTATTATTATTATTACTACCACAATTTATTAAAAAAAAAAAAAACACGAGAAAAACATAAAGTTCTGTGGATTTACACATTTTAAAACACTCAAGCTATAAGATTTAGTCCATGGCTGGTGATGGAAAGAAGACAAGCAAGCAAAACTCCTTTAATTTGAGGTTGTGACAAAGGCTGAGACTCAAATTTCTTTGGTAGTAGTGTGTGAAAGAAGAAATGAAGTAATTAATTCTGAACAAAGAATAGTGACAGAAATTGCAGAGATTCTAAAATACTATAATCCTCTTTCAGAAAGCAGTTCTTGTTTATGTCTGTTTATGTCTGTTCAGTGATCAAAGCTGAAATGGCTCCTCTCTGTCATCTGCAGTTTTTATAGACATCCAAACTGTCTTTTGCTCTGAATACAGATGCCCTTAGAAGTCTTAAGAAATGAGGAGCCCTGTCAGTCAAACTCTCTGCAGACCCCCTTAAAAGGGGTGGGCATTACCCAGTTTGAAAGCATAAACCATGATAATGACTGTAATTTAAGTCTTTCCTTCCAAGAAATAAAATATTCCAGCATAGTTTATAAACAAAGAACTGGGGGGAGGAGAAAACAAATCTTAATTTATAGTGACAACAAAATATTGTTTAAAAATATAGTACGTTCTAATTCAAAACAGGGAAATGTATGTTTGTATATTGTGATGTATATTAGGTAGATACATATATCAGTGCATTAGGTGGCACTATCAGATTTTTAAATCCAGTTCATTCAATTTAGCAACTCTTTTTGTATTGCAGGAAATAAAATCTAAGCATATGAAATTGGATGGTGAGATGGTTTGTGTAGTATCTCTAACGCAGGCTCCTCCAAGAAAACAGACTTTGCCTAGAACTTCTTCACCCTGCAGTATGGAAAACAGCCACTGGATGGAGCGTTTGATCAAAGAGCCAGAAACACACGTTTTTTCGAGTAGCCGGAAGGGTACAGAAAAGGTTAGCATTGAAGCAACAGAGAAATCGATGAATAATAGACAAATACCAGGAGTACCGGAGTTACCAGTTGTGAAGTCTTTTGGAATGCTGGTAGATTCAGCCTTTGAACTCCCACCCTCAAAAGTCAGCAAAATTATACCAATTTTCAAAGGAAAGTTGATGCAAATGAATGGAAAGACCACAAATCAAATGGATGGGAAGAAAAGAGAAAACGCTGAAAGACATTCAGCAATAAAACATATGGGTGTTTCATCCTCTGTGCTGACTGTGTGCAAATCCAGCACAGCTCAGGTTTACAAACCTGCTCAAAATACATCAGTCAAAAATCCTACTCATAGCAGCGTACTTCAGGTAATGAACACAAAAACAAACACAAAGCACAGTATACCTGTATTTCGATGGAGAACAGTGTCTAGTGGACAAATGACTAATTCTGATTTTTCTGATAACTCAGGTGGGAATTCAAGTGAAGTCAATCACAAAAAGGCAAATTCTCCTTCCTTTCTTCAGAATGTTGGGTCAGTGCTTCAGAAATCGAACATTAATCTGAGTTTGAATACATATGCATCTCCTACTTCTAGTGCAAGAAGGGGAAAAAAGTTTGCAAGTCAAAATACCACGCAAGTTCTTGAGAAACCTCACCAGTCAAAGAAAGAACCTTTGCAGATTTGTAAATTAGACAATGAAATGACAAATTTTGGTTTATCACAGCAACAAAGGAAGAGATCAAATGAAGGAGCAGGGTTAAATATTCATGAATCTCTCTTAAATGATATGATGTGCATTGCCAAAAATGAAGAAAATAAATCAGCAGGCCATTCTAAGCAGACTCTCAGCGACACCATCGCTAAGACAACCAGTCGTCATTCCAAATCTAACTTTGAACAGGTATGGTAAATAACAGGGCTCATTCTCACTGCTTTTTACAAATTCAGTATATTCTAAAACAATGTTAAGCAATAAGGAGCATGACTTTCATCATTTTCTACCACCATTCTCAATATAGTTTTCTAAAATTTCTGCCATGTTTTCAGCCACTGCTGCTTTTTTCCGAAAGGAAAGATGATTTACTGTGTTGTGAGAAATACATTTTTTATTTGGCACTTTTAAAGCGGGATAATTAGTTTTCCTTTCTTTATGACAGTTTATCAATTTACCAAGAATTGTGTGAGGTTAACATGATGAAATTTTCGGTGTTCATTCTGTCTTTATATGAAACCATATTAATGAACAGCTCCTGGAAGGAATCTCAAACCTCATCAGTTGTGTCGTGGTGACCGCAGTGTGTGTAAGGCATTGTGCAGTTTGACAAACATGGAAGTTTTGCAAATACAAGCATCGTGGTTTGGGCTGGGCTGGCCTCAAACCAGGACAACAAATTTCATTACAATTTCACTAAAAGCACAAGTTGCAACAGGAAAAATTCCTACTGGGCATAAGAAAAAAAAAAAAAGTCTTCAGAGTGAGAGCAGTTATGTACTGGAACAAATTGCACAGAGAGGTTGTAGAGCTGTTATCCTTTCAGATTCTCAAAACTTGATTGGATGGGGCCCAAAGCAATGTGATTTAACTTTGAAGTTAGCTCTCTTTTGAGTCAAAGTTATGATTAGATGACCACTAGAGGTACTTTACAAGCTAAATTTTCTATTATTCTGCCTGCTTTTCAATAAAATAATCAGCTGAGCTGATTTCAGAGCAATTTTTATGAGGATGTTATTTCATACATCGGGCACATGGATGAAATGTGTTGTACTTACCACTTTTTTCACCTATAAAATATAATTTGGTAGGTTATTTCAACTTGGTGTTATGAGGACACCTTTTGAAAAAGTAGGTCATATTAACAAGTAGAAAAATACTGGAGTTTTTTTTACTAATGAAGATATACACTTCTGTACTTTAAGATGATTACAGGGAACGAGTATCTGACATGTGAAACACTGACCTCAAAACCAACTTCCTCAGTCAAGGAGAGCAGTGCAGAAGCATCTGTAAAGAAAGGTTGTGCCAGAAGAAGACAGGTAAAAAACCCCAACATGTACACCCCTTAATCCAGTCTACAGGGACCTGAATTAAGAGATAAAAAGGAATTGGTTTTGGGTTTTTTTTCATTTTAGCATGTTACAGTTAAAACAGGAAAACCAAGAAATCTTATTGAGCCTGCTCTGGATAAAATTAACCTTAACATTGGTTGTGTTACTGTCACTTCAAGCGTGCATTTTATCTCCTGGAAAAGGTCCTATTAAAATGAAAATGTTTAATGATGTTACTTATGGAAATATGTTTCTGAAGCAGATTTTCTGATTCTACAGAAAACCGTTTTATTCTGCTTAATACAACTATGGGCATTCTCATTGGCTCTGTAAGTGTCTCATCTTAAGTGCTTAAATTCAGCACATTCTGTAGAGATGAGTTCCAAAAGGCTAATTGTAATCCATTCTGTTTTTTTAAAATTTATATTCTCTAAATTATTTAATATATTTAAGTTGTTATTGTATTACTAGATGGGATCATCATCAGCAATTAGATAGGTTCCTAATATGAATTTTTTTTTTTTAATACTTTTTCCTCTGGATGCTGCTGTAATGATAATAGTGTGGACTTTTAAATTCCTCTTCAAAATATTTTTTCATTATTCTTAAATATTGCTTTTGCCTACAACTGGGCTACACTTATGTTTCTAAATATCAGTTCTTTAAACCTAAGTTGTATCTTCCATCTCATTCTCCTTACAACCACATTCTCTATGTTTTTACGACCTACAAATTAGGCCCATTAGAAGGAACAGGTCCCAAGTCTCCCAACGCTCAGTACAATTGTATTGTCTTACATAGATATGTATGTATTATTTCTGCTAATAGCCAAATGAAAATACTGTGCAATAACTCTAGAAAACAAGCCAGGAGGAAAAGTTGCACGCACTTAATCCCCTTTTCACTCAGGTTCCCTTGCCTTCTCTATTTTGCTTACTG
This sequence comes from Limnodromus scolopaceus, assembly GCA_028565335.1. Taxonomy (NCBI): domain Eukaryota; kingdom Metazoa; phylum Chordata; class Aves; order Charadriiformes; family Scolopacidae; genus Limnodromus; species Limnodromus scolopaceus. The sequence continues at coordinate 98,738,652 of JAOXNO010000013.1, read as the reverse complement.
TTGATAAAAAACTTAAGAGTATGTATCTATAATTCACATTCTTTCACTTCATTTGCATTTGTTAACATTAAATTTTATCTGTCATCTTTTTGTTTTGTTATGGCTTTAAAAACAAATACAAGACAATTCTGTAACTTGTAATGGTAATTAGAGGAGCACAGTGTGTGCTCTCTGTGCAGTTCAGAAAGGGCCGGTAGAGCAGCCTCAGGGGCCCGCTGCAGGAACACGCTCATACCCTAGAGCTCAGGCTGCAGCAGGGAAGAGAGGAGTTGGTGTGGGAAACGCCAGCCCAGCTGCTCTGAGCTGGCCCCATCCAACTGCAGCTGGGAAAGGCCCTTCCAGAGGGCCACAACTGAGTCACCAGTTACAGGCCCAGCATTGCAGAGTCAGGAGTAAGTCACATACAGAAGAAAAGAAAGCCAGCAACTAAAAATAACTGTGGTTATAAGAATAACAACCCCAGGGGTCTGAGTACTGAAGAGAGACTTCCACCATAATATGAATTAAGTGCTGAAGTCCTTTGCCTGCCACTGGGAATGACTCAGCCATGCTAGGGTGTGTAAGCATGGAGCTAGCTCTGCAGCTTGGGCAGACTGGGCAAGGAGAGAACTTGTAGCTGGTATGGCAGTACTACTGGGATGGGGAAGGGACACTGTCCTGTCCTAGTCGTGTGTCACAAGTGACCCATGCCTTTCCTCTCCCTCCAGGCAGGCTTTGGGTAGCACAGGTACCAGCCTGAGCACTGGAAGCTACTTTTGGGAAGTGGCAGGAGACAGCAAATTCTCACAGCCTGCCTGCCAGGCTGCCAGTGCAGCACAGCCACTGCTGGAGCCAAGTGAGGTGAAAGCTTCAGCTGGAGTCTCAGATATAGGAGGGGGACTTGTCTATTAACCGGGGTAGGGATGGACTCTCCAGTGGTCATTAGTCTGATTCCTCTTCTCTCCTGATTAAAATACAATGGTGCTGACTGGGGACACTGCTAAACACTTCTCTGAAGAGTAAGCCTGTGTCATTATCTCAAATTTGGACACCAAAAATGATCAATTGGGTTTGCAAGTCTTGGCTGCCAGCATGTGAAAGAGTATTTTCAAAATAGCTCTGGTTTTAATTATATACCCACTGTACATATAAACATACTTTATGTTGGAAAATGAAAACTTCTATTAATTACTTCTCATATCCTTTGACTAAGCATTTCACCCAGAAACAACTTTTTAGTTGAGCTGTTAGCTTGGTGTTACAGCTTGTTTGCTTTACTGTTTTTTGCCTTTTTGTTTGTTTTTTGTTAACAGAAAGAAGAAGGTTATTCAAAGTTAAAGAGTTCCAAAAGAAGTAAGCCTTCTATTTAGGATGTTCTGGGGTACTGAGGAAAACCATGGGTATGCTTATTCCAATTTTTAAATATTTTTCTTTATTAAAATAGTATCATGTATTTATAATAGTCCCTACATTTTTGGATCATGATAATGACATCAGCTGTCTCCAGAACCACTTTACTAAGGAAATGGATTCTAGAGCAGAATAACGAGGTAGCACAAGCTAAGTCTCTTGGTGTTATTGGACACTAGCAAATAAAGCTTTGCTTTTTTTTTTTTTTGTGAAACAAGCAAAGTTAAATGCAAAAGCATCTTGTACTTCATAGAACTTAGAATTTGGCTTAAATTTGTATTTTGATTGGCTCATTTAAACCTGTTTTTTGTGCTCCTGAGTTTCATTTGAATCTGAGCTGAAGTTAAAACCATAAACCATTAAAGTGATACTATGTATGTTATTTAATACCATTACACAAAATGGGGTGGCTAAATGCTTTTGTGGTGCTAAGATCTAATCCAAGGACAAAATGGTCTGTCATACAAAATGCATACATTTAGTTTTGTGACCCAGATACTTTAACCCGCTTGATGGGTGGTTGTCGATAATAGTCTTGCAGGATAGAACAAGCTTTTCGTTTGAATATTCCATTAATATTAAGGATACATATGGTATATGAAATGCAACAGTTTTATTCACCTAATGCCCATCACAAGTTATCAGTAGTAAAACATGCAGGAATGGGTAGGCTATACAGTTAACTGTTTCAGAGAGAAATAGAAGTATATGTATTAAAAAGAAAATATTGATGTAAGCAAGACAGTCACAGACACAACAGCACAAAAATGTATATTATACATAAACAAAGAAAAACATAGCAATAAAGAAGCAAAATATAAACTGTGCATCTTTTAATCTGACTTTTGTCTTCAGTGTAAGTGATACAAAGTAGCCAAATGTGCATTTTATCTCAGACATGATTTTATGTCCTTCTTATCTTTGCATGGATAAATTTCCTCCAGTGAATATAGAATATACATATACAAATATATCTCAGTTTTCTGCTTTCCCTAAAGAAAGTCCATTGTATGGATGGAAGCTTTCCACACAGGGCCTTGATACTCTAGTATTCAGCATATCCTGATCCTAGGTCTAGCGTTTCATCTCTCCTGCTTCAAGCCAGGCAGGTCATTCATGGTCCATCCTCAGATATGATCTGTTTTAGTGATTCAGCATGGATATCTGCATGTCCAAAGTCTGTGACTTTCACTGAGAATTGATGAACAGAAATGGTGTCTCAGAGAATGACCAGAACTTTACTTTTTTTAACTTAAATAAAAAAAAATCTAACTTTTTTTTTTTATTTATTTATGAGTTAGATGCCACAGGGTCAAGTTGGTCATGGTAGGTGATGCTTAGTTCCTGGAGAGGAAACAGTGTCTTCCATAAAGTGTTTAAAATACGGTTTATAGGGATATTGGTGTGGGCTCTTCATTGGTGTTGATGACTTAAAAAGAAAACTAGAGTTAAAATAACTTCTGATATTGGATCGGTACCATTTGGATTCTGAAAAGCTTTGTTCTGAATTTCTCTATTATGTATTATTACACATGCATTCAGAGTGCATGTTTTCATTTGAGCACTTGAGAATTACTTGTAAGTTTTCAAATTTACTGTGTGGCAAGATTTATGGGTAAGAAGGTCTTAGAATGGAATTCAGTGATGTAGTCAACAGGAAGGACTTGAATCTATAATTCATGACAATAAAAACATTTTTCTACAATAATCTTGCAAAAAGGGTCATGTTTTATGACTAACGTGCCAAGCTGCACAGTCTCTTAACTTGTCCAGGAAATCACAGCATAATCCTAATTTTCTTCTTTGTTTTGTTGGTAAAAACAGTGGGTATGTTAATAAAAACAAGGACATGAAGCAGCATGAGAGAAATATTTAACATTTGAAGAATTTGGTCATTTGCTTCTAATACTAAATCATTCTTGTTGATTTTGGTTTTATCCATATGTAGACAATCCCCCACTCTCTGGGAAAGGACTCAGGATTTTCTTTGGCATAAAAGGAATAGCTAGATATTCAGCTCGAATTTGAGGTACCCCTCTCCTGCTCCCATATTTAGAAGTCAGGACTATGCTGGGCATGTAGTTCTTTTTCAAGGCCATGCAGATTGGGCCAGTGGAGCCTCCAAGAATGCTGGTAGGACATCTGCTGCTGAATGAGCTCTGTAGAGTCTGTTGGGCATATCTACTAGATTTCCATTGAATTTAATAGGAGTTTTGACATCTAACACACATATAGACAGCTAAATGTAGGTGGTCTAGAGCTGGAGCTCAAAACCATCGCAAGAGTCAGACTTGAATGGTTATTTAGGTAGCCTTCTTTTAGTTTAAATAAAGACCTGCATGATTAGAGTTTTCAGAAGAAGTTTATAGATACTTTTTAAGTTATTTTATATTTGCTGTCAAGTGAAAAAAAAAAGTATCAAGTTAACAATTTTGTTTTGTCTTTTATTAGTGACAGTCATCCTATCATTTTTAAAGGTCAAAAACTACTGTGAAAGGGGCGTTTTGCTTCTAAGATCAATCAAAGAGTGGAGCTTCCAAAGGAGAGTATATACTAGTACAGAAAAATGTTTTAAAAGAGCAAACATTGGTCCTAGAACAGACATATTCAAAATAGCAGCGCTGAAGTTCCCAAGCCTTTTCCACTGTTCTGCAGAACTCTTCCTGTTGCTCTGCTCCTCCATTGTCATATGATACTGACATTTGGTTTTAGCTGCCAAATTTCATTTAGCAAATGAGAAACTACAAATTCATTGAATATAGAAATAATAGTATTATTTTACATGGAAATAATTGCTGCCATTACTGTGAGTATATTGTTTGAACACAAGATGAAGGCAGGGGGCCCACACAACTGGAATTAAGTAGAAATTCTCAGCAGTTTTTTATGTTAGGACTGGAGATCTATCTGACTGTTTATTCTAAAAGGTGGATTGCCCCAAGCCAACATTTAGGAGTTCCTCTTCTAATTAGAAGGCTCTCATACAGAAATTTCAACAAAGCCATCTTTCAAATGCTTTCTTGATGTGAAATATTAGGCTACAATAATACCTTTAAGATATCATATAAATATGATAGCTTGAGCTGGTTTTATGAAGAAACAGTTTTAACTGGAATTTTAAAATATTTGCATGGAAATTGTTTGTGGTGAAAACATTCAGGATTTCATTGAAAAAAGATTCTGAAAATGTTTAGTCTTTCAATGAAAAAGCAATTTCTTTTCTGATGGGGGAAAATTATTTTCCTAATCAAATCTAGTAGCAGAAATAACCTTTGCACTGTGCACCGTAGGTTGTTTGTACCTAAATGCTTGAGACATACTCCAAAAATAGATGCTATTGTAACATCACTGCTATTATTCTCTTCATTTTTCATTGCTGCAGGTTTGTTCCAGATTAACAATAATTTAATTTACTGCATCAATGACCATTTAAAAACGCTAAAAAATAGTTTCTTAGGATTCTGTCTCTTACTTGCTTGTAGAGTTAGGAATGTGATTTGGCTACCTGGTCTCGGCTCATTAAGAAGGTGTGAATAAACTTCTGCAATTGAAATTCCATTTTCCAGTACCACAGCTGATTATAATATTTTGAAGGTTTTAAATTTAAAAAGCCAGACCTAAGAGGAAGGATGAAGCTGTACATAGTGCCGTAGATTTATCAAGGAGAGAATCCTTTCATGTTCCGTATAAAAATGCAAACATTTAACTTGAAAGCTCTAAATCCAAACTTTGTAAACAGAATACAAATACAAATGTGGAAATACAGCACTTTTGTTTGCATATTAACCATACATTTTTGTGTTGTCTTTTGGTTTCTTTTGTGATCTAAACTTTTTCTATGTTTTCCTCCATTCAGGTTCCCAGGAGGACATTAACATACTTGAGGATCTCAGCTCTGTGAATTTTGCTGTTTGTTTCATGTCATTGGTACCTGGTTTTGGATGAAAAACTGAGATTGAATACATACAGTCAATTGAGTCCATGAATCAACAGCTTCTCCAGACACTTTAGGTTAATAAGCCTCAAATGAATTAAAAAATTTAGCAAATTGCTTAGAGTTTTTGAATCACATTGTGTCTGTCCTAGTACTTTCTTACTCACTTAATCACTTTTCCAAGTTATTTTGAAGTTTCAAGTCTGTCTTTTTATAATATATTTAATTCTTTGCTGCAAAGTCTGGGTCTGTTTCACCAGCAAAACATTCTTAAATAACTTCTTGTTGAATCAAATGGCTAGAAAATAAGCAGTATGATTGTTCTTAGGGGAATAACCTGAAGGCTGGATTCAATTCCAGCTTCTTTAATTCATGTTATCATTTTTAATGAATTTCCACTTTCAGAAATCAAACTGTTGCATAAAAGATTTTTTAAGTCTAATTGATAATGCTATTCTTTAGCAATTCACACAAAATATGTATAATAGCACTTTGAGTAATTTTACCAGAATAAAAGTATCTTAAACGCTCTACTTGAAGGTTTAGTTACAAAAATATACATATATATGTTTGTTGCCCTATAGTTGCTGTTTTTAAGTGAATATTATTGTGTTACCTGGAAAATAGGAATCGAATATCACAACTCAAACAATATAGAACTTTAGTTTAACACTTGCTTTGGATATACCTTTGCAAAACCTTTTTGCTAAAGGAATTGATACAATGGAATTTTATGCACTTTATGAAAACCCTTTTAGGTTTATATTGCCATAGTTGTACTTTTATTTACTTCATTTTTTCTAAGTAGGATTTTGCCCTACTACAATGACAACATTTCTTTGTTTGTTTTTTCTCACATGGTGACTGTTAACATAGCCCTAATGTAATGGTGCCAGTGTTTAAAAGGAAGTGGGCACTTCATCAACAGGTAATTTTCGCGTACATAATGCAAAAAATATAAAACAACACTAGTATTACAAAAATTAGAGCAATATGCTCAGCAAGAAATCAAATTGTATTTACATTTTGTCTGGAAATTTGTATACAAAGCTGCTTTTCAGGTCCTGTAGATTAGTTATTCTTCCATAGGTTTAGCTATATGTAATTGATCTTCTTCTTGTCTTACAGTATGGAATAGCCTGTAAAGCAGTTGCATTTCTCCTGTGCTATATAAATTAGTGCTTCATCTGATCTATTTCCTGTTGTTGCTTTTTAAATGCTACCGGTTGCTAACATTTGCTTTGCATTATAACAGAAGTCATTTTGCATTGTTCTTGCATTTTAAAATGTTTGCATTATTTTGTGTTATCTATTATAATACTAAAAATATAGAAAATGCAATTATTGCAGGTCTAATTTCTTCCATTTAAGCTAAACTAGTGAGTTATTAATTTGTGCCAAATTGCTAAATTTCCCAGTCTATGCTGTGGGGGAAGACCCTGTTGTTCTCCCTCACCCACCTGCTCCTTGTAAATGTGTAGGAAGGTGGTGATTCCGAGTGGGGACATGCTGGGTGTAGGAGCGATGGTGGGAATGCCGCTAACCGGGGGGGAAGGTTAGTGCTGGGGCTGCCTTCGGAGGATTTGGTGATGCTGAAGGGGCCTTCGCTGTCTTTACCCTTCATTGTTTATACGGAGGGATTGTAAGAGCCCGTCTCAGTTTCTCCTTTTAATCAGTTCTTACTTCGCCATCACACGTGATGTCCACAGTCTTGATTTCCCAAAATTAAAGGCAACAGACCCCTCCACCTGCCCCAAAAGATATAAATGTACATCAGGAACAAGTAGAAATGTGAAAGGTTAAAACAATCCCTAGGTGTGAGAAGCTGGTATGAGGTCAGGTGACAGAAGGTATCTCCTGCCCTTTGACCCCTGCTGGGTTTTTGATGTTTTACATCTTTTTCATTAGTTTTCAAATCATCTGATTCTATGTCTAAGTTGATTCAGATTTACATTTGCCAGCTTTACTTTGTCCACTGTATTAGAGGATTCAGAAAGCATTCGTTGAGTTGAAATATCCATAACGAGTTCACATTATTTAGTACATGTGCACTTCCGGAGTGTGATCTTTTCTCAAATATTTTCCTAAGTTGACAGTGTTCTTCTCCTCCCTCCTCTTCACAGATGTACGCCGGAGGGACTACTTACAGACTGTAGATTGGCATATGCTCAAGTGCTGTGTCAAATCTGAATTTAGAAGCTTACAAATTATTTTATAGGTGCTTATAACCACAGGGAAGCTTGCTGTTTAGTCCTTTTGGTGCCGGTGTCATTCCAGCTTGTGGTTAATAGTTGGTTTAAAAATAGGCAGCTTAAGACCTCTGAAAGTACCATGTCACTATATCACAAAGTAATTTAGTAAATACAGCAATTTAAGGACTCTGAGCTGCATGCTGATTTGCATCAACTTGCTCCTCCCAGCTTCATGGAGAACCATGAACTGAAGAATTCTGAGGCATCTCTTGTACTAGTTCAGGAAAATTATTCACCCCAGCCCTGAAAGCGATCCAGTGTTCTGTCTCTTGGCAAAACTGCAGTTCTGCTGGCCTACGGGCTGCACAGAGCAGCGGCTCAACCTCTCACCTAAAAATTTGCAGCCAGGATGAGCAAGTATGTTTTCCCTGAGATCTGTGCAGAACTGGATGCAACCTCTAAACAGCTTAATCCCCCCAGGGTGGCATTAGAATCTGGGACAAAGACGTCTAACTTTGCTGGAAAATATGTGAAAATGTTTCCCAAAGAGCTTACAATTCCACCAGGAGCACACATAGCTTCTTGCAATGATTTTTTTATTGTTCGAAACAGTGAAAACAAATTTCCTATTAAACCCAATATGTAAAAGGGATTTAAGCTTGCTCCAGCGAGAGAAGTTCAAAAGTATTGTAAGTTAATATGTCTGATCTTCTTGCAGGAGGAAGCTGGGATCAACTATTCACCTTTGGAACCAGATACAGTTTTGTTCCAGTGTGAGAGCAGCCCAGTATGTGTGCAAATAAATATATATATATAAATATATATACACATATGTATATGTGTTAGAGCATGTGTGTGTATACACACATACACACACATAACTATGTTTCATTTCAGATGTGTAAAATATATGCAGAGTATGTGTAATGTGAAAAATGTTCTAGTATAGACAGTTGAAATTGGGCAGGAGCATTTGGTAGTTCCCTGTTATCAGGTACCAAGGGGTGGTGTGTGAGGGATAATTTTAATTTTGTCATCCTGCTGCCCTTGTCACAATCCATGACACAAAACACCGTTTCCATCGATGGGAACGGGCTACCAAAGCTTAGATGGCTTCACCTGTGCCGTCTCTGTCGGCACATGAGTTAAATTAAATATTAAACCATCAACTACTATTTAAATAAATCAACAGTGCTGAGAGTTGCAGCTTGTAGCGTGGCTGTGGTATGAAATCTTGGGTGATGCCAACTAAGAACTGAAGGTAAAACTTTCACTTTTAGAATCATGGAATCATCTAG
>JAOXNO010000013.1:98704316-98722295 GCA_028565335.1 Limnodromus scolopaceus | reverse complement strand
TAGGTTTCAATGGATGCAGACCCGGATTTTTTTCACCTTCTCTCTGCTGTATTTCCTGCATTTTTGAGTAATTCCTGTTTCTTCTGGGCATCTGAGGCCTCAGTTTCTCTGTCCATCCTGATTTCAGGGTAGAGTTTGCAGAGAAGAAACAGCTTTCTAATGAAAATACAGCTATTGAATGCCATAGTTGGGTCTTTAAGGTTTTTCCCTATGAGTTTCATTAGAGACAGGTAAAGCTTTGAGTTTTATTTAATTCTCTTTAGTCAGCCAGACCATCAGCTGTTATTTCTTTTCAATTTTCAGTGCTGCTCTGGCCTACTCCTTAGACAGCAGATTTCTCTAACTTCATAAACAGACACTTGAGGTACACAAGAATGCAGATTTTTGTTATACAAAGCAGAAGAGCAAATATGTAGGGTTTTTATTTTGCCAATTCTCAATTAATACCTGCCTAGAGAAATATTAAAATAAAACCATATGCTTATACAGTGCTCAATGTCTTTTAAAATGCTATATAAAACACTAACTCACTGTGAGGTTTTTTTATTTGAATTCATTTGAATAGATATATAAAGAGTTTGCAATTAAAAATGCCAACAACCATTCTTGAAGAGCGCTTTCCTTGAGCAGATATAGCTTGCCAGTGCCAGACCCTGACTTGACTTACCCAAAGCTGCCTTACTTCATGAGAAAGACACTGTAAGAATAGATGGCTGGTAGCCAGCATCAGGCAAATTTAATTGAGAAACAAGTGAGAGTGATTAGCCATTGGAACAAAGCACAAAGAGAAGTGGAGGGCTTTCCGTGTCTGGATGACTTCAAATCAACAATCAAATCTCACATGGAAGAAATGAGTAATCAAACAAACATTTTTGGGGCCTCAACAAAGGGTAACTGTACAAAAGCCTGTGATCTACAGAACATTACAACATTTAATGATTCCTTCTGGGCTTAAGTCTGAGTTCAGGGCAAATTAAAATACTGATAACATGAATGTGACTTTCTGAACCCTGAATTCCCTTGCAGATCTTTTTCACCAAGTCTGCCAAACTCCAAATGTCTAACTATTGAGTGAGTATGGAAATAATTTTGAAAAAACCCAGTTTTGAAAAGTTGCCAAGAAAATCATGGGCCCACATGTTACAGTAGACATCTGTAGGTGAAAACTTCTCCCAGCAGAGAGAAGCTGTTTTTATCCTGATGGGCCATCAAGGAGCCCAGCTGAAAGACAATCTGCCTGCTATTGGCACTCTTTGGCCCAGAAAACCCCTTGATGACCCCAAGTAGCAGACTGAGATAATTTTTTGACCCAGTAAATTATTCTAGATGGACACCAAATGTAAACACTGCCAGGATTTGATTGTCTTTGTGCTTGAAAAGTCCAAGGACAGAAAAAGATTGGCAAACTGACTTGCAAGTCATCACCGGTTCTCCCAAAACAGATTTTCCCTCTATGCATTGACTCATGTGATAAAACTTTTTATCATTTGATAAAACTGAGCTGTCAGGGGTTAAGGCACAAGAGCAGGCTATTACATGGGAAAGAAATCATTACAAGCACTTATTGCATTAGATGTTTGTGGTGACAGAGTCTCCACCCTGAGACCAGCAGACAGACACCACTCAGGACTGCTCAAGATGTGTTACAGCGAGCACTGGGAGCACATGTAACCCGCTGCCATCACCCCTCCGTGACAATAACTTCAACAGCAGGCATAGAGTTCATCATCGGTCAGTATTTAAAATACCCATATGAACAGTGGCACATCTTCTGTCCATACATAACAAATGAATAGTAATTAGAGGAGGAAGAGTTCAGTAGCTTTTCTCTTTGTGGTAAATTATTATTTGTGAGATATTGAAAGAGCTGCAGCTTTTTCAACCCATTTTTGTAATGTTTCTCTTGCAAAATAAGCAGATACATGTTTTAATTTCAGGCTAGCATTCTAACCAGTGGGGTTTTTTTTTTCAAAATTAGAAAGAAAAATTGGTTCCTTTGCTAAGTGGATTCCTATGATCTAAAGCCGCAGTGAGATATTTCCCCTGTTATCAGTATGCAGCTGCTTGCTTTAAATCACTAGCTTCTGAAACACTTTTTCAAACATGCCTGGAATAGAATATTTCATGTGGAAATAAATGAGTTTGTGAAACCCTTTTAATTATTTTACTTCAGTGAAAAGATTAAAATCTAAGTCTCTCTCACTCCACATCAGTGTTGTAACTTAGAGGAATATAAAAGAGATTAATCATTTTCACGCCAAGTACAGAACAAAGTCTATTTTTTCCTTTCCCACACACAATCTGAAAGCCATCAAATTCCCCCGCCCACATACTGTGCGTATGAGGTGAACATTGTCAAGTACAAATTAAGGATCTGATCTAGCAATTGCTTCTGAATGTAGTCTTGCAGAGCCGTGCCGGCTGCCATTGGGAATCGCAGGCTTGATTTGAAGCCTGCAGAGTGCTTCCCTGGTACACTGGGGATCAAGCATCTCAGAGAAATAAAAAGGCTCTGAATCTGCAAATATGGCCGTATCTAATTGTAAGTGCTAAAAAAAAAAATAATTACTGCCTCAATTTTGGAAAAAAAATTGCGTCACTTAGCGATAAAATGACCTGATGAGTTTTTGGAGGGAAGGGTGTACTTGTCTGGAGGGGTGGTGTGGGAATCGAGCTGGTGAGAAACTCGACCTGAAGATTTGGGTCTTTTTGAGTTCATATGGTCTTGTAGCGCCATTTGCTCCCCGTGAACATACTAAGCCTTCTGCCCCGCTCCCAGGGAAGATGGTCCCTGGGAATAAATTAAGGCACGAGGGCTTAAATGTAGCCTACTGGCCCGTGGGCTGCAGCTGGTGAATACCACACCACACACTGCAGAGCCATGAAATGCTTGATTGCAGTTGGTTCGCTGTAATTTGCACTTTGTATTTGTACTATGCATTTTAAATCAGGTGTGCATTAATGCATCAATTAACAAGAATGAGCAGCACAAAGTGGCAAGCTTTTCATAGAGACTTATTCAAGGCTAGCTGATTTTTAATGTGTGTGTTTAGAAACCGAAATTACAGTAATAGAAATAAAATTATATACAAAACAGAATAGGAAGCTTTTACATAAGAATGGGCCAAATGATACAACAAATGCCAAACTGATTTCTAATGCTCATTCAAATAAATAGTTTATAAGAATTATATTTATGCTTTGATCTCGGTGCTGAAAAATGTGAAGATTTTGTTTATTAAAAAATACTTCAAAGCTATTAAACTCTCTGTTAATGGATGGCATGCCCATATTTATAAATACTACAAATAGTGACACTAAAATTGGGAGTTTGTTTTATTCAGCATAGTGAGCATCATTCACAGCGACAGAGCAACCATGATTGTTATAGGGAGTTCTGCATATCAAAGTCCTTTTGCTCAGAGTCTCTGGTTCCAAAATGGTGAGTGTTCTCTGAAAATAAACATTTGAGCTGGGGCTTCTACAATGCTGGTTTTGCAAGGGGATTCTGGAAACTGTGGAGTCATATGCTTTGAGGCAGCACACAAATTAGGGCTACTCCTAGGTATGAAAATTTTGGCGTCGGCAGGACCACCCTTTCTGCTGAGGAGTCACAAAACAGCAGACATTAAGCCTAGTAGGTAACTTGGCAAAAAAAATAGGCTAGTTCACTGCCATCGTTGTGGGTATATCAAATCAAATTTATTTTTTTTTTCCCCGAAAGATTTACTTTGATTAATTGGTAACGGTAGTCTTTAAAAAGTTGCTTTAAAAAAATCAAAAGCAGCTGGCTGTGGAGGCTTTACACAAGAAATAATACTTAAGGACCCTTGAATCCAATCCTAAGAAGCATTGCACTTCTCTAGAGCAATTTATCCTTGGAATCTTCTGTAATGTGTGGTCGATTGTTGTCTGTTTTCCCTGGCTCTGCTCCATGCCTTTGAGTAATTTATCTCACCGGCTCACTCAGTGGCCTCAGCTGTGTACAGATTTCCTGCAAAGTTTCAGGTTTTTCCTGTGCCCCTCAGGTACTCTGGGTTTCCTAACAGAATTAGCTTGGGCCCCTCAGCTGGGATTCGACTGATAGAAAAAAGGGTTTCTGTTCCCTGGACTCTGTATTTAGTGTTTATTCACCTGATTCTCCATTTGTGCCTGCTGCATATATGTTTCAACACATTTCACCACCTGCTTTCCTCTGAAACACTGCCAAATGCCACCTCACCTTTATAGCCTGCAACAGAAAGTCGGTGATCTTGCACCAACCTTACTCTTGACCCCAGGGAGGGTGACTTCAGTGTCTGAGCTCACCCATATACCTTACCTCCAGCCTCTGCAGCTGTAGTGGAGGCACTGCTGTATCTCCTCTCCTCCCTTCTGAAAGGGTTAGGAGACAGGCACAGAGCTATCCACGGAGATCCCACCGCCTGATTTTTTTTCCAGTGCTGCTGCAGACCAGGGAGATGGTCGGTGCCAGGGTGGTAATGCAAGGCATGCACAGGGGCTGGAGACTTCGGGCTGAAAAAGCCAGCCCAAAGGTCAGGGTTTCACTCTTCTTTTTCCTCCAAGTATCTTGTGTCCTTCAGCATGTTGGTTCAAGCTGGGCTTAAAAGATGCTTGTGCTGGGAGATGCACATAAGCTGGAGCAATCACCTGCAATGTACCTAGCTCCCCCTGAGTGTTAATAATCCAAATAACAGTGTAACAGAATCACAGAATGGTAGGGGTTGGAAGGGACCTTCAGAGATCACCTGGTCTGACCCCTCTGCCAAAGCAGGTTCACCTAGAGCAGGCTGGGCAGGAATGCATCCAGGTGGGTTTTGAATATCTCCAGAGAAGGAGACTCCACCACTTCTCTGGGCAGCCTGTGCCAGTGCTCTCCTGCGCCCTCAAAGTATAGAAGTTTTTCCTCATGTTCAGATGGAATTTCCTGTGTTCTAGCTTGTGCCTGCTGGCCCTTGTCCTGTGCCCAGGCACCACTGAGAAGAGTCTGGCCCCGTCCTCTTGACACCTGTCCTTTAGAAATTTATAAGCACTGATGAGATCCCCTCTCGGTCTTCTTTTCTCCAGGCTAAACAGATCCAGGTCTCTCAGCCTTTCCTCATAAGATGAACCAACTACTAGGAACTAACTAACTATTCCTTTTTATGTCTAAAAATTGCTATAAATGAGAGCTGATTGAAATAATACATGCAAAAATTAATAGCAGCAAAGCTCTGCTTTGTAGAGGTATTGCTTAAGGATAAATGCATTAATGTTTGTGGGGTTCTCAGCTTCTGTGTCCTGGGGGCTGTAACAGTGACAGAAGCAGTTCAAGCATGGGAAAATACTAAAATGTTGAAAAAAATCCAAATCATTAGGTTACCTTTATGTAATTTGGAGGTAGGATGTTTGTTGCATCTTTTAGGGGTTGACCGTGAACTTGTTTATCAAGGTAGCCCAGCCTGTAACACAACTAACCCATTGTACAGCTGTAGGCTCAGTTGTGGTGGTAAAGGGTTGGCCCCTGGGGTGTAGGTGACACAGAAATGGCGCTGTGCTTAGTAAGAACTGAGCATGTAAAAACCCCCCAGGCCATAGGAATGAGGTTTTCAGCCACTGAGGCTTGATTAAAGCCTGAAATGTCTATTTTTTGTAGACTATTTTGGCTTTGTTTTTTTAAGGAAGGCCAAATGCGCAAGTAGCTTGCTGTTAGATGTCACCTGCTTATTTCTCATTACTAAAATTAAATTTACTTCTCTGCCCTGAGGTAGCAAGTAAAAAATATCAGGTAGTGCATAACAAATGCATATGTCAGAGCACAACTTGACTGTGTAATTTCACTTGCAACGCTAGGCGAGATGTTAGTCTGTCACTAGAACGATGCCAGATTGCAGCCAGTGAGGATCTGACTGCTAATTTTCCTCTTTCAATGGTCTGAGCTATTTTGAGGAGAAGTTTTCTTTAACGAAAATTCCATTAACATTATTCTCTTTCACTAGTGTAAGCTGAGAAGGTTCCATTTTCTTTATTAAAGAATCATTTTTCAAATAAACTTATTGTGACATTTACTTGTTCTGATTATGAGAAAATCTGTAAATAATGTGAGAAGAATAGAAATGTGCTGCTCTTTTTTTTTCCCATAAAGAATATTTTGTAAAAGACTCTTACCAGCTCCACCAGAACTGGTTTTGTGAGAGCCTTTCTGGCTTTCCTTATAGCAGAGCTGTTAGACAACGATTTTGTCTGACTCAGAGTGGCTCCCTGACATGTCCCATTTGATAACCGATGAGACTGCACAGCCAGCTTAAAATGTTCAGTACCAGATCCTCAGACTGTGTAAAAAGCCCTGGCTCCATTAACTTCACTGAAGATGTGTCTATTTACACCAGCTGGCATAGTGTGAAACGCCGCTATTGTCTGTGGAGGGGAGAGGATATGAAATGTCAGAGAGGCGGCCACTGGCAAATAGATTATATTTGACAACAAAAGAGGAGCAGAATGAAAACTCCATTACTTGTTTTTCAATGCTGCTATTAAATACTCTTCCACTAACTAATGTCACAAATCCTTTTTTTCCTCCTACAAGCAGCAGGCTTGTGTTAGCACAGATCGGAATTTATAATGTGCTAACAATTTCTGAGGACCCTTCTAAGGAAAGTCTTAAGGCAACTCTCAGATATTTGCAGGTTGCAAGAAAATTAGACCAAAGTTCCTAAAGTATTCATCCCAGATGTTAAAAAGTCAAAATGTTGTTGTCAATGGTAACAAAACAGCTCATAGCCAAATTCCCGGGAAGCCTGTGTGCCTACTGAAGACAGTTTGATAGGCTTCTTTGCTGTGGCCACACCATGCTCTGGTCCAAGACAACAAAGCCCCAGGGCACACCATAGATGCAGCAACTGATGTCAGTGATTTCCAGCTACTTGCTTGGTGGGTGACAATATCCCTAATTCTCAGCAACAAGCCTTTTCTCTCTCTCTAAGCTCGCTAATTCAGAGGAGTCAGTTTTGTTTTCTTTTTTTTATAAGATGCCATTCTCTGTTTCGTCTGCCAGGCAGGAAAGAACACATTGCTGATGAGAACATAGAGTTTTTTATTGCCTCCTCTCTGCAAATGCAGTAAGATATGACAAGTTATATGTTAACTCTATCCTTTCTGGCATTCTAATCAACTGCCTCTGTGGTTTTTTGGCAGTCCAAGCTGCCCCCTCACTGCAGTGGAAGGGAAAGGTGAGGCAGGAGCATCCGTGGCTCCAGTCAGCTGGATGCTGTTGCAGCTTCAAGCAAAGAGGAATCCCAACCTGCCTGAGCTTTTTCCTACCTAGAGACCCATGGGATGCATTTAGTCCTCTCCTTCACCTGATGTGGCTCAGATTTATGAAGAAGTACTATTTTTGCAGCATCGAAAGGGGCCAATTTCAAGATTGGGCTCCAGCACTGTTTTGGTAATGGGAACTAAAACGGTTGAAAACTGTGCTAATTAGGAGATCTTAACAGCCTTTAACTTAATCTTCAGATCTGTCATAGGACATGTATGGGGGCATATGGTTTCATACAATTATAAATTAATGAGGAGTATGTTATTAGTGACAATGAACTCTTTGTGGTTTATGGTTTACTGAAGAATACTTTTTAAAAGAAGACTTTGTGCTCTGCGGGCAATTTATGTTGGAACAAGAGTGTCTATAAACTGCAGGTGTCTCATTAAATTCTGCTGGTGATTAGAAGAAGCAGCCATGTGCAGAGATGTTCATTGCGGGCTCCATGATTTGTGTTGTCATGCTTGGTTTTTCCCTAATAGCTGCACACTGTTTAGCATTGCTGTTCAGCTGCTGTGAGCACAACTCTGCAGAAATAGTTGGTTTCCATTCCGACGCGAATGGCATCGAGCCAGCTATTGATTTATAGACTGACACATACCCCTTTATAATGACTGTGAGAATGTTTGCTACTTACCTGTTACCTTTCTTCAGAAGTACATTAAAAATAATTTTCCTTTTGACAGGCGGAAGCACGCAGCATGATGCTTTTACTGGTCATTTTCATAGAGAGGTCTGAAAAGGGCTGCTTCATACAATTGCATTGAAGAGAATGAGGTTGAGAAAGTTTGTCAGTATTCCCAGTTCTGGTTAAATGGCTTTGCCTGAAGGCAAGATGGATACATGCCCATTTCTTCCCAGCATCAACATGTGTTTGAAAACAGCAACTTGGCATAATGCTTTAGAGAAAAAAAAAGAAAAAAAAAAAAAAAACGACAATACACAAAACAACAACCCTTTTGTATCTGCCACTTACACTACTTCTTTGGGGAGAAAAAGCAATAACATTCAAGCTTTTAACAAAAGCAATACATGATTTAAAATCTTGTTATTTTCTTATTCATCTGAACAACTAAAAGGCATTTATTTTCATATTTCTGCAGAGTTTATTTTATAATTCTCTGCTGGTTACATGACAGCTACCTTTTAAAATCTTTGTACCTCCAGGGTTTGTCTGGTCTCTTTTCATCCTTAATCTTGCAATTGTGATATGGGAGGACCAGTGGGATTTCGTCAGCACTGGGGTTCTGTTTGGGAGGAAGAATCAGTCCCACCAAGGGGCACCTAACTATTGGGCTTGATTCCAATTTTTTTTTTTTTCATGTTGAGGTCTTGCAGTGGACATAGATTTTACTGATATCCACTCTTGTTCCTGAAAGCCTTTTACAGAGCAGGACAGAGGTGTCCAAATGTGAATGTGAACTCAGGCGTTTTTTATTACTCTGGTTGTGTCCAGCACCTGGCCCAATGAGACCTTTATCTACTTAGCCTAATAGAGACAACAGAATGTTTAAGCCATGATCATATTGTCCTAGAAGTTTGGATGGAGATTAATTCTTGAGATTCAAGAATTTTGCAGAGGATTCATCCTGCTGGCAATGCAATTCTGCAGTTCCTTGTCATCCATGAAACTCTTGTTCTTCCCATTCCTCAGCTTCCTCAGAACCTGAGTTGGCTTTGGCCAGGCCAGAGCGTGAAATCCGTGCTTCAACTTAGAGTAGAAGATGCCTGCAAAAAACCTGGATGGGGCATTTGTTAGATAGAGACCAAATATGTGCTTTTGGCTCCTTCATAGTTACAAAAAATGTGTGGGTGTTTTGAGTAATATTAGTTAAGAAAGACCATTACGTTTCTCTGATTTTTGAACTGTGGTTGGCATTTTTGAAAGGCTGCATGCTGGCACTGGGTCATGGAGGTCACCTAGTCCAAACTCCAGCTCAAAGTAGATTTCTCAGGGCCTTGTCCTGTCAAGCTTCAGTATCTCCAAGGATGGAGACATCACAACCTCTCTGGACTCTGTTTCAGTGTTGGACCCTCTTCACAGAATAAAAGAGTTTTTTTTAATATTGAGTTAGATTGTCCCATGTTCCAGCTTGCGCCTGTTGTCTCTTGTCCTGCCAAGAGTTTGGCTCCATCTTCTTTACACACTCCCATTAGCTGTAGACAGCATGCTCTCCTTAAAGCTGAACAAGCCCAGTTCTTTTAGCCTCATAATAATCTTCCCTATTCTTATGCAAGAGACACCGTATTCTTTTTGTATGGCTGTCTTCTGCTAGTGAAAAGATACCGTTATCTTCTGCTTTCATAGCCCCTCAGCTATTAAAGACACAGCACAAGTGTTCACAGAGATACGTGCAAGCACCCTTTAAAAGTCCCTACCTATTGCTTTGGCATTGCCCCAGCTCTGCTCTGTGCTCCAGCATCACTGCAGCTTGAGAACAGGCGCTCAGAGCAGATAGTTTAAATATTTATAGCAGCCGTGTAGCTGCACACTCCAGCTACCAGCCTTCTATCCAAATGCCCTAGCAGGTGTGGGTGCCTGCACTGAAATCCTTGATGCTTCCAGAGACAGCGTCTGACCTGGCTGACAGCTTTGTGAACTCCCAGACTACAAATTAGACACTGTGCTTTGCTGTCTTTAATAGGAAAGGATGGAGCCTAACAAACTCTTTCTCTTCCTTTACGCTTTCCAGAAGAGCTGCCTTATTTTGTAGTAGTTGTTCAAATTCTTATCTGTTTCCCACAAGGAAAAGCAGATAGTGTTAAATTCAGCCCTGCAATCTTTTTGCAGCAGGCCACATTATGAGCGTAGGTCTTTCTCAGCAAAGTTTGTGTGAGGCTGTCGAAGTCCTGGAGCTGTGGGAACGGAGTGAAATCAATAGGCGAGGAACTTCCATGGTGCCGCATTTGTTTTGTTTTCTTTCACCGCCCTTCTTGACATGAATGCGGCGTTTCTCTGAGGCGCCGGTCTCGGCATGGGAAAGGCTCTTGCAGCCCACGCCAGCGGAGCAGTACAGCCAGCAGTGGGGCCAGCTCCCCATGTTGTGCCCCCAGGACTGGGAAGAGCCCCAGTTATGAGAGAGACTTTCCCGGAGGAGACACCTCAGGACTGGGAGCAGTGCTAGGGACCCACCCTCCAGCACCCCATGAAGATCCATTAGAGAAGTGGGTTTTATTTCCCAGTGAGCTCCCACTCCAGGACTGGGAGAGCGAAAGCCCGTAATTCATTGCCTAACAATCAGTGCTGTTGGAGGAGAGGGGCTCAGCTACAGCCTTCAACCAGCAGGTCAGCCTGATCTATCTGCTTGTCATCCAAGTGCAGGAGAGAAGAAGAACCCGTGCCCCTGAGCTCCCTGCTCTGTCCTAGAGCCGAGAGGAGGCAGCTGAGGTGTCAGCAGAGCCCCAGCCCCATTGCCGGCAAGCCAGGCATCATCCCTGAGCCAGCATCTGTGGAACGATAGCCATGGAACTCTGCCATGGTCCTTGAGGCCATCGCGGGGCCACTTCTGAGGTGGTGCAGCCATGCATTGCCCTTTCCAAAGAGGTTTCAGTGCGGGAAAGAAAAAAAATCTCTGGGCCATAGTGAAATTTCTGCATTCTTAACATCTATTAAATGAGCGTATTGCTCCTATTACTCCTGCCTCTGCCCATTTAAAATGCAAGGAGCTCCTCCTCCCCGCTGACATGAATCAAGGGCAAGGGCACACACCAATGTGCCAGTGAGTTATGCTGGTGTAAAATCCAAGTTGAGCCTTAAAACATGCTAGTATCACGTGTGAATTCCTGTAAGAACATATACAAGGGAAAAAAAATATGCAAAAAGAATGAAGTAGGACTTAAGATCTGTCCCTGCTATTTAATGTAGAATCCATTTGCAGGCATTTCAGGAGTGCTTAGCACTGTCCTGGCCAGCTCTTGGCTTCATTTCTTCGCTTTTGAGAGATATCTAATGAAATGGCAATGGAGATTCATGCAGTATACTTGCATTATCTAATGACTCTTCAGCGATATTGCTTTGGCTAATATAATACTGTTCCTCTGATATTTTCTAGGAGTTGGAGACAAGAATCTGATCCAATAAATTTAACTCTTTAATCATTTAAGAAAGCTCAGTGAAATCAGTGGGTAAAACTGCAGAATTTGATTAAGCATTCCATTAATTTTTCGTTATGTCCGTACATTGTGTGGCACTCATTCATATTGCTAATTACTCTGCATTTTCCCAATTTATATAAAATATAATAGGAAAAATAAAAATACCAGGCATTTATAGACTATTCACTGAGCATTTGTTACATGAACTTACAGTTCAACAAAGAGCTGCATGAGTATCTGTGTGCACACACCCTGCCTTTACTCCACAAACAATTGAATATGATGACTAAAAGAAAGATTGTGGTTATACATTTGTAAAGCTTATTTTTTGTTCCTCTGTGTTCCAGTCTGGATACACAGTTTTGCCAGGAGTCAGTTGTAGTCTCAATCCATGTGAAAGCATATCTGAACATAACATTGGCAAAGCACTTACTTGTACATGTACATATCTAGAATCAGATAGAATAATACTGGCATCATTACATTAAAAGCGAGATTCACTGGAGTAATTACATGGATATTTTTTTAGCTATTGTTAGACACCGAGTCCATTAATCAGGCCCTGGGTTCAGTAATAAATATTTAGCCACTGATAACTCTCTGCAAGATTAGAATGGTGCTTAATAAGCCCTGAAGAAGAGAACATTTTGATACTGTATTTTTACAGATATTTACTTTCTTGGGATAATGGAAAAATCCATTTCCTAAGGACAATGATACAACCTGAAATGTCCGACATAGAGATGGAAAGGAAGTAATTGTCATATCTGTGAAATCTGGAGTAGTAAACACGTTCTGCTTTTTAATTTTTTTTTGAATGGGAAAGAAGCAGAGGGCTTTAAATTGTGAAAATACAGGCAAATGTTAATTCATAAATGTACATAAGATATTGGTTGAAACATCTATTTTTTTCAGTTAATTACATTTAGCCAGAGAACCTCTTCTTTAGAAACCTCTGCTCTTTCTTGCAGCCCTGCATATCATACCTTTAAGAGAATGAACCCATCCTGAACTTTTCCTTCTGTAGCATGAATCTTGGAGAGATTATAACCAATTTAAGATGGATGGGGGATTCTCTTTCTAACTAGCTACAAGCAAACTGCTAAGGAACTAGCAAGGGAAAAAATGAGAGGTATTCACAACAGTCTCCAACTTGGATTACATGTATCTTGAAAACACTAGCAGCTGATGCTCTTGGAAGTGATTATACACTGGTTCACACGCACATCCTTCTGGTTGCCATCACCACTTAGGTACATTTGTAGTGGAAGGAAAAGACCCTCCAGTTTACAGAAAAAAAAAAGGATCTCCAAAGTATATTGCAGAAGGCACCAATAATCATGGAGTTTAAAGGAGCTGAGCAGTCGCTCTGCTGCTTATGGGCCCAAGTCTGCAGGGTCAAAACTTTAAACAAACCACGGGATTATGGATCATAGCTCTTCAGGGATTTCAGCATTTTACCATACTTTTGAACTTATAGACATATTAGCACTTTTATTGAGGAAACCACTACTTTCTTCCTTTTCTGGCTGACATAGGCTGTTACTAATTAGGGCAGTTTTCTGCATTTATGTAAATAGTAGTTCTAAAAGCTTTTGCTAAGTTATTTTATTCTGTCTAGCTTTTAGGCTGCAGGCATCATTATACAGCTCTACAGTCTACTTGACAGATCCTTAGACACATACAACAAATGGCTTTGGAGATGCCTGCACTATATCCCCTGTGATGCTGTTTTTGTTTTACTTTTTTTTAAAGAACGACAATAAAAGTGTGTGGGATTTTTTTTCCAATTGATTTATTGATGTTCTCTGATTTTTCAGTACAGGGTCTCTTATTAGCTTCAATTCCAAGTTCAGTTGTCCTGGATTTTCGTTCTTTCAAGCAACTCATTCTTTCCCTCTCTCTGAGTTGCTGCTTTTTCTGCTACTGAAAGTCCAGCAGCCTTTCTCCTGGTGTCACTGGGGAGGATCCAGGAAAGCGGCAGCGACTGAGGCTCCCGCAGAGCCACTCCACTTATTGCTTGGACTCACTGCAGGTCAGCCCCCACAGAGGGATTTCATCCTTCATTTGTACTAGGCTTCCGAGAGCATCTGCCAAAATGGATAATCTGATTGTATGCTTCCACTGATACTGGTCGTGGGTTTTTTTACAGTTGGTTGTCCAGATGTGTAAACTGATATTACAACCGCAAGGCTCCGATGTTACAGCCCGATACTTGTTAAAAGCTGCAATTTATCACCTGCCTGCCCAGTACATACAACAATATGACTTGCTGAAAGACAGGAAACGTGGTATGTGGCTTCTTTAATTCTTTTTTTTTTTCTTTTTTCTTTTTTTTTAAAAAAAACTACATAACAAATAAATAGGGCAGCTTGGGTTTCCACTTTTTAACAAAGTTTAAAAAAAAATCAGTGAGGAGTCCCTAACTCCTTCAAGTTTGTGATCCTGTTTTTCACCTGTAGGAATCATGTCGTTCAGCCAATGTTTCTAATCAAAATAAAACAAACCCTTCCCTCTCTTCTCCCCCAGTCCCAAATATCTGTTGTTATCTCTAGTGATGCCTCCAGCAGTATATCTGAATGCTCTCGGCAGAGGGGGCAGTCTCTGAATTCACACTACAGAGTAGTAGTCTCTATATGAAAAGCTGTGGCTACAGCAATGACCTGCTGTTCTGGGTTAGTCACTATGAAGTCAACCTCAAAACACAAGGGAGACCACGTAAATCCTTTGCAGCAAGGAGTTCCGCTGTTTCACATCACCCTAGTGCAGGGACTATTGCTTGCAGATGTTTTTGCGGAGCATACAATGCCAATTGGAGAAAAATCTGCATTTAAGATGTAGATGTTCTGTGAAAATCTTGAGGAAAGGATTGAATTCTTCTTTCCTAAAGATTATGAAGTAGACCTCCAACTGGACTCACCTCTTGTAAAATGTGGGAACAGACAATGTATTTAGATTATTGCAGAGCTGAAGCACATGCTGCTAACGGAGATGCAAAGAAGGAATAAACAATGACTTAATGCCATTCCTGTTTCACAGAGAGACATATATATGGGCAGAGAGTTGCTGAGTAAGGCACTAATGCAGCAAGCGGTAGAAATGAATCAAGAGGTAGTGCCACTTTTATAGGGTGAAAAGGATTCAGGAACAGACTGACCAAGCAAACAGATGGGGCTGAGATCAATTAAACAGGAACGGACTTATTGGATTCAGTGGCCATTCCCAATGCAGCCAAATGCTATTACTGAACCTGTGTAAGAGGTGCCATCTTTTTATGTGGTGGGGATGAACAGTGTGAAGAATTTTATGTAGCCTACCATTTCACAAAGCTGCGGTGAACTAAATACCAAACAGGGGCGTCAGTAGGCAGGAGCTTTGGAGGTACCTGAAAG
Organism: Limnodromus scolopaceus; assembly: GCA_028565335.1. Lineage (NCBI taxonomy): Eukaryota > Metazoa > Chordata > Aves > Charadriiformes > Scolopacidae > Limnodromus > Limnodromus scolopaceus. The sequence continues at coordinate 98,707,511 of JAOXNO010000013.1, read as the reverse complement.
TGAGAGAAACCAAGCAGAAACCATTGCAGCCCAAGTTAACAGCACAACCAGTACGCAGAAAATGAAGTGATAAGTAAAGGCGACTTCAAAAACTGTAGGTGGACCTCTTGTTTTCTGGATCTGCCCAGTGGGGCTAGGTGAAAAAATATCTGCAGAAGATTTTGAGTTTTCATAAAATTTTGCATCTTAATCAGGATGAAAAGTAAGCATCAGAAAGTGATGAGGACACCAACAAGCTTCACTGTATAGGTGAGACAAAACATTGGCTTTTAAATTTTAGTTTCAATCTTCTCCTTTTTACTTTGCATACCTTTTCAGTATGAATTAACTAAAATTGAGAAAATAGCTTGCAGATTTTTCCATACAGAAACTGTCAAAACAGAATACATTAAACATTTTCAAAGCTGGCTTAAAAGCATTTTAAACTGAGGGGTTTGGTGTCATGTTTCTTTTAATTAGACTCTTGTGGATCATGATATCATCTTGGACAACTTTTTGCTTTCTGACCAAAGCCCAGGAACGCTTCACTGCAGAATATCCCAGCGATCGCTGCTGGCTGTGGCATTGCCACAAACGGTGCCAACAGCCCCGGTTTGACAGCACACAGGACCCTCATTCAACACCCACCTGACCTGGCCGTGCCCTCCGAAGTAGGAGCCAGACGGGTGCCTCTTGATGCCAGGGCTATTTTTAATGGGCAGTGCTGCCAAGACGGTATGAAAAGGGCTTTGTCAGAAGGAAGCACCGGGCCATGGGAGCCTGGGTCTGCTCCTCAAACACCTGTACAGACACTTTTGCCATGAAACATGGGTGTAAAATAATATAGTCTCAAATGACTGCAGTATGCACTTGCCTCCTTAAGCTAAGTGGCAACTAAAACAGTGTCTTCATTTTCTTTTCTTTCTGTCCCAGGGAGATAAAGGCATGACTACTGTTTTATTCCTGTTTTGGTCATTGGTACCTGTGCTAAGTACATTGAAATATTTTGCTCGCTTCACTGGTAGTATTTTTTCTCGCATTTCCCAGGTTTTAGTGACATTACCAGGTGCACGAGGGGCAGTGAAGAATCAAGCCTTGTGTTCACACAGCCTGTCAGACTCTCCTTGTCTTTGCACTCACCGGTGAAGGTGCACCAAAGCCAGACGGAGCTGGCTGTATCAGTGATATGCAATCTCACAGCCCAGCCAAGTACAAATAACCCATTTGTGTCGCTCTTGAGAGGTTTGTGAGGACTATTCTCTGTATCCTGAAAGAAGAAGTGAAACCTAATGACCTGGGAAAGTGTGTGGTGTGGGGGAAGGAGCTCCCTGCCAGGTGGAGGTGGCTGCAGCCAGGCCCTCGGGGTTTGAAGAAATCTGTCAAAGGCAGCTTCCCTTCCTGAATCCTGCCAAGGAGAAGGACATTCTGAGCAGAGTGACATTCCACCCATGTTTTGTTGCCACCGGCTGTCATTTCACTATCTTTTTTCCCACCTGTTTTAAAACAGAAACATCACATCCAACAGAAACTTAACCTTACTGTTTGAAATGCAAACCTGAAACTGGGAAGGGGTACCCTGCCATGGTGGAGCATAACACTGCTGCAAAGCAACGAGTCTCTGCTTGATGCTGGCCTTTCCATGATGGTACCCTCTGGGCTTGGGAAGGAGGAAAGAATTAACGGCACCAGGGAAACAGGAAAGCGATAATATATATAAGATCTTCAGGATTCCCCGAAGTGTTTAGGGTATATACTGAGTTGCTCCTGACCTAGCAAAGATCAGTGCCTTCAGTAGGGAGATCATGTAGGGAACATGCAAACCCTGATCATACCACCAGGCTCTGTCACATCATTTGTGCAGTTGGAGATCTCTGTGCCTTCCCTTCCTGGGGGACCCCACAGATTTGCGCAAATAAGGTAAAGGAGAGTTACCAATCTCTGTGTCTCAGAAGGGCGGGTTTTGTTGTGACGGAGCGGCCAGAGCACAGACATAAGCTGGTAATAACAGAATCACAGGATTGGGGATAAAAGGCTACCTCAAGGCAGGATCATCAATGTAACTGCATGTACATCATTCCTGACAGGCACTCACTCTCGCCTGTAGTTAAAAATCATGACTTATGAAGTCTGAAGTTTTCTCAAATGACCTATTCCATAGCTTCACTGTTCCTTACTATTAGAAAGCCTGTAACAAATGTCTAACCTGAACTTTTCTTGCTACAATTTAAGCTCACATCCACTAAGGAAATCTGGACAAGGCAGTTCACTTCTGAAGAGTGTTACTGTGCCTCTCTTTAGTCTCTTCCTCAGACTAAGTGCCAGTTTATTTAATCTTACATCACAAATCAAATTTTCACAAAATGGGCCATATTTTTTACTTCATTTTCCTATTTTTCCTTCATCCCTTTTTCTCCATCTTCACTCTACCTGATACTTTATTGGCCCCCAACTCTTTACCATAATCTGATTCTATCCCTAATTATTTTCTCCTCTATTAATTTCACAACTTTGTAACAGGTCTTGTTCTGGAATTTGGGTTTCTTCTTATTCTCCTTCACCTTCCTACTTTTGCAAAGGATGGTCTTAAAGCATTGAAACATGGCCTGTCTTCCTGGTTAGAGGAGAAGTGTGGATTGAACACAACTTTACCAGTCAGGAGCTCTGGTTTAGCGGCAGCTTGTCTTCAGTACAGCCCCAGGCAAGGCAGCCGACATTGCCCTCCCTCTGAGCTTCTGGAAGGCTTGAGTGATTCTTAAAATTATGCTGGGTTTTGCAAGAAATCGGAAAAAAAATAGCATCAATCTGAAAATTTCAGTTAGTTATGGGTAACTGTCAACGTCTCATAAGCATCTCATGTTTCTAGTCACAGGCAGGCTTTAACATCACTTTAAAGAATCACCCCAGAAATTGAATGTTTAAGTATAATTAGTGCTAACAGACTTCAAGGCTGTGATAAGGCTGAGGGATATAAAAGATTAGGTCCTGTTATGTGTCTCATATCCACAAACCAGTATTGTCAATCCTTAATATAATATTAAAGAGGCTTTCTGAGCTGAGGGCTGCCACAGGCTGTTAGTTTTGTTGGGGTTTTGTGGGGTTTTTAATGTCTTCATGCCAAAAACCAGCTCACGGGTATATTACGCCGTCAGAGCACACGCGCGGTCGGTCGGCGAGGCGGCGGCAGCAGCACCGGCAGCACCGGCGGCTCCGGCGGCC
>JAOXNO010000013.1:98691905-98704216 GCA_028565335.1 Limnodromus scolopaceus | reverse complement strand
GGGGGGTTGGAACTCGATGATCTTTTGAGGTCCCTTCCAACCCTAACCATTCTATGATTCTATGATTCTATGATTAGCCAGTATTGGGCCTAAATGCATGCAATGTCTTCTGAACCCATGTGTTAAGATTCTACAGCCACTGCTACACATGTTTGAAAGGCAAAGTTAATGATTTTAAGTTAATCTAGGGATCTTTATTCATGTAACTGATTACAAGATAATGAATTCTTATGAAAATTTTCATTTTGTTTGTTAAAATATACCATACAAGAAAACTCCAGGTCTGGATATTGTTCTGTTCGGTGCAAAGGACAGATTGTTGGCATTCCTGGGTAAATCTGCTCTCTGGCAAAGAATTGCTTCTTATCAAGTGCTCTGATGTTCAACCGCCTGAGGGCTTGTTCACATGGGAAAATTCAGTGGCATTATTCATACCTCTCCACTGCAGAATATGAGTACCCACATGGGAACTCAACAAGAGCATAATTATTTTGCTCTAGAAAAGTCCTAAGTACCTTCATATAATTTATCTGCAGAAAGTTAGCTATGGTACAGGTAATGCAACACACCAGAGAAAATACATTTGGGGACATCAGAAAGCACTACTCTCTACAAAAGCAGCTCTTCGCTCCTGTGGCAATCCATTTCCCTGTTTGAGGTTGGTTTTTCACACAGAACACTCTGCCCCTAATTTAAAAAATACCTCATTCTACGGAGAAGTTAAAATAAAAACCATGCACACCCACCCATTTTTAATTATTGATATTAATTTTACTATATTTACACTTTTCTTTTTCAAAGCACCATCCATACGTAAATGCATCCTCACTCTGACCACAGCTCTCTGACAGATGCCATCTGAGCGGCGACTACAGCTCTTGGGAAGAAAATGATGTTCTGAATGCTGATGGAGAAGGCTGGCACCAGCTCAGGAAAATAAGCAGGAAGAGAATCCAGGTAATGTAAAACAATTTCACACTTGAAAGGATATTAACAGGACGTGCTGCACCTGCAGCCATGAATTTCATTTGCATGAAAGAAAAACAATCTCTGCGCTGTAAAAGTAATATAATGGGTTGGAGGGAGGGGAGAGAGGGAGAGAAAGCAAGCGCAGGCTGCCTCACATACAGCATCCCTTAACGGTGTCTGGGATGTGGCCTCTGCAGTTCTGCCCTTTGTGTCTACTCTGCCCTTTGCAGTTCTCGCTGAGTGACCCGAAGCAGGTGGTATAACTCGGAGAGAGATTTCAGAGTCCTCTGGTGCCCAGCAGAGTCCACGTGCCCCGGCTCGGCACACTCCTGCACTGCCTTCTGCAGCTGCGACTGCAGGGGGAAGGAAACCAACGGTCCTCTGAGATTTGGGGAAAACCAGCGACGGAATATTTTGTCACAGATTACCTGAAGAAAGGGAAAAGAGCAAATTGTTGACTTTTAGGAGCTACAACTAATGCCCTGCTTCTTCTCTGAGGCTGTAGCAAAATGTCATCTGAATCCAAAATCCCTCCAGCCATTCCAAGAGGAAGGTATGGAACAGGAGCATCCACAAAGGCCACGCTCCAGCTGAGGAACCCCTGCTTCTTCTCAGACTGCTCTTGCACTTCTGCATAACAAGTGGTGAGGGTGAGGGGGTGGGAGAAGCAGCCAAAAGGCCACCGAGCTTTGCTCCTCCAGCCTCTTTGCTGCGCTAGTGCCTCACACCAGCACAAGCTGGTTGAGCTATAAGACACCTCATCCCAGTGCCAGGACTCTTCTCTCCACTCCATCCGCATACTACGTCTGTAGAGTTGGAGAATCGCAGCCACAGCCCCCCACTGCTTACTCGTGGACAGCCACAACTTCACCACTAGTGGAGACAGCAATGACAATCCCCTGCTCCTGCTTCCTCCACTCTCCTGAGGCGTTGGGCTAACAGCTACATGAAAATGTGGCAAACAAACACTACTGAATATAACGGCCTGTTTGCATGATCTAAGATGGGATTTCTGAATTGAACTGGCACTTATGTGGCCAGGTTTATAAGCCTGACTGACTTGATCTCACAGTCTCTTAGTACATACCACGCATTTTATAGTTGATGGGATTTTAAAAGAAATGGATGCATAAAGCAGCTGTGTCTACTCACTTGCAAGTTGTTATTGGCTCTCTGTGCTCCACATTTTCTGATTTTCAGATTGCATTTTGAAAAGCAATCAAAAAAATTACAGTCTTCGTCTCCTGTGCAGTTCTGTTCGAGGATGTCCCTCATTTTGGGTTCAAAAAAGGCCATATCCACATCAATGGCCACCACCTGTGGATCAAAACAACCCATCAGATCTGGCACAGCACAGTCCCCGGGACAGGGCTGAGCAAGCATTCCTGTGCTTTTGGAAATGCTGTGCTGAGAGCATCTGCCAGTGGGGAACTGGGACCACAATGAAAGGGCTTTACTTCGCTTAACTGAGCTCCACTAGTTTTATGAATACCACTTTTTAAACAAAAGCAGCTAATGCTTACAACTCCAGGAAAGGGAAAATTATCTGTGGACAATATGTGACCCTGGGGTCAACTGGATTCATTTGCCTTAAACTGGGACTATCCAACTTGACGATTGATCTACTTGTTGCAGCTTATGCAGATGGAACCTCCACCTTTTAATTGCACAGAGCAGATGGTATCATTTCAAGTTCACCATTCAGACTAAACCTCTGACTTTACCATTGTGGAGAGGAGCAGTGGGATGAGCAGAAGTACTTCCACCCGCTACAGTTCCTGCAAACCTGCCAATGCATTTAGTGGGTTTGCACCTGTTCAGCTGCAGAGAGAGATCCCTGAGGTTGCTGAAAGTCATGACTGGCTTTGCCCAGTCCTGTTTGCTACGGTTTGACTCATCTACTGTGCATGGTTCTTGTCCTGCTTGTCTTGTCCAGACATATTGTCCATAGTAGAGTCCAGCCGGAAGGCAGTCTCAGCAGAAAAAGCAAGGACTGAAGGGACCAATCAAGTGTCTCACCCCGACACAAGTGAATACGCAGCACGAAGATGTCTGCGGAGCTGCTGCCTGTGCTAGGTTTGACACCATTCTGGGACCAGAGGGCTGTAGCCTCAGTTTCTGCCAGTGTCGCTCCACCTGTGAATGCCTCACTTTAAAAAATCACAGCAATAAACAGGGAAATAAAGGAAGCCGGCAATGGGATGGCAACTGCTTGACCTGAGACGAGCTGTGGATGACCACGGTGAACGCAGCCTGCCTTCAGTGCCACGGGTGCAGCAATCAGTGGATGTTCCAAGCTGCAATTAACACTTGACAGTCAGGGTCGGAGACGCTCCCTTGCAGCGGCTGACATATTTTCATGGAGGGAAACGTCTGGGACCCAGGCAAAGCACAGTTACTTGGGCTCAAATGATAGTCCCATTTTTAAGATTCAACCTCCCAAATAACAGGGGAAGCTGAACTGTGTAGCTGGAGCAGCAGCTGGATCATCCGCAGGAACTAAAGATGTCTGGTCTGGTAGAAGGCCAAATAAACCTTCCACAGGCAAAAGAGAGCATGGTCTAATCTTTATTTTATTCTACTCCTTTTTCCCCAGGGAAAAATCTTACAGAGATGAGGCATAGCTTAAAAACTCAAGTATTTCTAAGCTTCTTGGAGAGCTTGATAATGATGACGTAGCCTAAGGAATTTCACACGTTTAGACAAGCAATTTTTTTTTCTTTTCTTGTTTACTTCCTTAAGCTTTCTGCAGTTCATTTCTTTAGAGAAGAGATAGCAAAAGTGGTGCAGGGTTTCCCCTGTCCTAGGGTCACTGCATCAGCTCCCTGGTGGGGTCTGTGCCAGCACTGAGCACCTTTAGCAATCTGATCAATTGCTCACTGAGGAAAAACAGCCCTGGTTCTCAAACATGCAGCTTCTAAAGGGTTCGGTGGCTTCACTGAAGTTCATCTGTTATAAAAATGTGTGGGCATTCAGCCAGACCCTGTGAAGATAGATCTGGGTGACACTGTACCTATAAACAGCTACATTTTGGTGGAGGTTGTTATGATTGTAATTGATGATGAAGATACCTAAGGAAACACACCAAGGACCCAACTTGGCTCCTGACCTGATTTAAAGTCATGTTTAAGGTGCTGTAATCTTTCTAGTTCTCTCTAAGGTGCTGGTAAATGAGGAAGCTCTCCTGGAGCACTGTATATTCACCCAGGCCTGCTTCCAACTCTGCCCCTTATGTAGCTTCCTGGCAGCTTATCATTCCCCTGGATGATCTACCAGGCAGGGATCTCTCCCCTCTGTGCTGCAGGAACAGCATGCAAAGGCTGGAATGAGGGCTGGAGGCTTATCCCTACCATTTGAAAATAATCCTCAAAGTAGAACTATTGCACTCAAGGCACATTTCTTTGGGCATTAGCAGTCTGGGATGGGGAATAGTGGTACTATTATGGGTATTTGTTATTATCCTATACAGAATACAAGAAAAAAGCAAGTTTAAAAGTTGCTTAAAACAAACATGGGTGACAAAAGAGGCTGCCTTGCTGTGTCCCTGTTCTAGAACTGGTTGATAAAACCACCTAGAGTTTCTGCTTCTCTCTCTCCTTTCTTCTTCACCGATCAGAAACTGTCTCTGTTCCCTCCCTGCAGCTTTCTGACTGTGTGCATCACTTGTCTCCCAGCTCGGTGGGGCGATAACAGATGATACCAACAGGCTGTAACGTACAACTGGGAGAGCCATGTGCGAGCCACAACTCACTTTTTTTAAATTTGTATTAATCCTCCTAGAAAATACTAAATTAGAGTACTTTCCTATACCAGAAGGAGACTGCTGTCTCTTTGGACACCAGAAGTCATGGGAGGGTCCTAGAGAAGCAAGACTCATCGAAAGGACTCATAAGGGAAGACTCAAACAATATTCTTTCTCTTTTCCTACATGAAATCTCTTTTCCTGTGAGTTGGCTGTAAAACAGATGCTCTGGTGTGTGCTCCGTCAGTCACAGCGCTGTGTAACTGAAAAAGATAGGCGAATCCCACCTTGAGGAATCCCTGCCGTACCTCGCTTTGCCTGCATACTGGTATGCTTTTTTATTTTCTCACTGTAGCTCCTCACCCATTCCCTGTTCAGCTGCTGTATTGCACCTGAATAAACAATGGGAGGGAAAGGAGGGTGAAGGGGAAGCACCCTAATTGCTCTTAATGGGTATATGTTTAGGCCATGTTTGCGTAGCACTCTGAGGATGTGAGTGCTAATATAACACTCAGTGAGTACTGACTCAAGTCTGAAAATGCTTTATGTTCACTGAGAGCGCAGGAGCTCCACTGATGTTGCTGCAAACTGTGAGCCTGGTTCAAACACTTACTTACTGTGCTGTGCCTCCAGCCCATACACACAATTCCCACCAAAACCAGTGGAATTTCTGCCGGCAGAATGAATGTGAGGTAAATTCAGCAATGTGGTGCTGAGCTACATCACTACTTAGAAAACATGCATAGCTATTCAGGTCTGAGTTACAGCTGTACAAAGAAAAGTCAAACAGTAACAGTACCAGGGAGTTTCAAGTCACTGTCCTTGGACCATTTCCAGACCAGATAGGCTGAACACTAAAGCACAAAGATGTGTTTGGATGTGGGGAGTTCCCCTTGTGTCAGGCTAGAGAATTCAGCCTTAGCCTTCAAACTCAAAGAGTTTTTCCTTTCAGCATCACTGCTAGAAATAGTTGTTGTGATTCAAATTACAGCTTCATTTACAGCTTTTGAGATCTCCTTGCCTTCAGAGGGTATCCCTCACAATATCCAAGGGACGCTGTCGGTGCCACAGTCTTTGCAGAGGTGAAACAAATCAGAACTGAGCATGCAGTTCTCAAAAAAAAGCAGCCAGATTTAGTGCTCTGAAACGTGGCTGCACATATTACAAAGAGGAAAAGCAGTACAGAAGCTCCCTGTCCCTTGTAAATGCATTGTTTTTGCAAAAACGTGGCCAAAAGTTGTACGAGGAGGGAAGCGTCCTTTTTATGCAGGCACTTCCAGGCTAGAATTTGACCTCAAATTGCTGCAACACCACCCCAAAGACCCAACTTACCGTGAGATCGTGCCTGATAGCGAAGTTTTCAGGTTTGATGTCACATAGGTGAAGTCTGTGAGAGAAATCATTATCAAAATGCTGCACCATGTCCAGAAAGCTGAGTGCAATGTCAACGATGGCTCTCACCCTGCTTCTGTGGCCAGCAAGGGAGGGACCAACCACATTTTCCAAGGGAAAAAGAGTTTTGTGCCAGGCATGTCCAGCTGTGAGGTACTCCACAGCATAAAAGTGTCCACAAGAGCCAATAATTCGTAGTACGTGTTTGCTGAAGTCCTGCAGCAAACTGAAGTAGATATATTCTTCCTGCTGGAGCAAGGACCACATGCTGGCCACCTGTGCTTTCCAACGTGGTCCCTTCTTCCTTGTCCATAAGGGTCCCATGGTATTGTTAGACAGTTCTAACCCCAGGACATTTTTGACCTCCAAGGCTACCATAAGCAAAAGCTCCGTTTCAGTAATATCCTGTGTTTCCACCTCCTCTAGCATACTGAGATGCTGGTAGCTGGAGAAGATTTCCTTTTTGGATTTCAGGATGATGGGCTGGCCTCTCCAGTCAGCCTGGATGACCTTCTTACCTCTGTCATAGTAAAGGCAGTGTTTGTACACCAACTTCTGTGCCACACACAGGTCTTCACAGAGGTCACCAGTCAGGGTTCCGCTGCTGTAGTCAAGACACTGGAGTGAAAGAGCAGAATATTCATAGCAGGACATACACCCATGGACCACTTAGAAGAAAGGCAAATAATCAGCAGTAATCCTAATCTCAAGGGTCTTGCAGCAGTGGCTGTACCGCAAGTACACACCTTCTGCAACAGTTGGGTTATTCAGTGCTTTTTCAGAAGTCTCTGGAGACCTTTCACCAGGGGGAATCTTGCTTCAAAACAGGGATCTTGGGATGGTAAAGGACAGGCTTTTTTGGGGGCAAAGAAATGGACTAGATGACCTCTTACTATTAAATTCTTGCCACATATGAATTCAGTGAGACAAGCTTTGAACACACTTGTCTGTGCTATGTGAGATTCTGGGCTGCAACACTTCAAGGCACAGGAGATAATTCCCAGTGTAATTCAGGACTTCTCTGGAAAGTTCAGCGCAACGTAATTGAGACATCCCCACTTAAATTACAGGAAAATCCATGGGTAGCTGGATTGCTGGGACTTTCCACAGCCCTGTGTGTTTCAGCCTTGCACTCAACCTGTCCTGAACGAAACTGCAAGAACCTCCTTCTGCACTACCAGGAAACACAGAGGTTGCATTCAATGCCTCTTGGACCAAGAACTTTTGGAGTTTTTAAATATGTAAATGCCGTAGGACAAGATTACATTTCCAGTTCTTGTATGTGATTATCAGAAGTGACATTTTAATATGAATTGCTTAAATACTTTTAATACTTCTTTTTTTAATTAGAAAAAAATCAGCCCACGGAAACATGGGAACTGCTGCTTGATAGTTAAGTGGTCATTGCACATTCGTACAAGAACTGCAAGGATTCCCTCATCAGTTCTTCCTTCAACCCATAATTGTTTCCATACCATCATTTCCAAAAGTGTAGGCAGTCAATATAATCCTATGGGCATTCAGAAGTGCAGCTGCAGGGACCGCTTTGGGCGAATCAGTAGAGGGGATGGTCAGAGGTCTCTGGTGGAAGGGGAATAGACTGTGGTGGTGTAGAAAGCCAAACATCTGGGAGGCGGCTTGAGAGCGTCAGCCGCCTTCATTGCTTTCTGGCATTTGAACCTTCTTTTAAACAAGTTGGCAGCTCCCTCTGCATGTGGAGTACTTGCTGTCTGACCCCCACCCCATTTGTTTCTTGCTGTTACATACGCAAGAAACGCGATCATAAAATTCAAGTGATGTATTAGGACAGTCTCTGAGGTGTGCACCAGAGGAATACATTCTGGATGCCAGGCACTGTTCAGAGTCCAACCTGAAACAACACACTGGAGAATGGGTAGAGGATTAAGTCCAAAATCCATGAATGGTGATAAATTGACTAAACCAGCTCACCAAGGGCAGTTCAGACAGGCATAAAATTTATTTATACTCCGATGGTCTCACAGCCCAAATGAGAACATTCAGTGCCAGCAAGGAGAGCCAGGTGGGCAAACTCTGGCATGAATGTCCTGACTCCGAGTCCAAGGTAGTGTGCATGTGTGAAACACACACATCTGCCTCCACAGCCACAGCAGGGGATGCTCAGGCAGACTCAATGGGTCGTCCACAGACTTCAGAGCACGCAGATCAACGTTCTTGCTTTTGCAAATCTGCTCCTATGAATGCAATACAAATTTATTTTCCCCTTTTAAGTAGGAAATGCAATTTTTCTCAACAGAAGTGGTTTAGCAGTTCCTTCCAGCTGGAACTCTAAGCAATTTTAGAAAGACTACAAACAGAAGGAATTTCTGGGGTTTTCTTTGGAGCGTAAGTATAATCACATTTAAAATCATTGTTTTCCTATTGAGCAGACAGCAACCTAACTCTTGTTCTGCTACAGTGAGAGAATATATGACTTAGTTCTGTAATTGAGTCCACATGGGTGAACACTTGCCCCTGTGGACAATTTTACTGTGGTCCATCAAGTTCACACTTAGAGGGTCCATATGCATGGAGCCCTTGCATCTAGAAGAACACATGCCCAGAAGACCTGCACTCAAATACATGAACACGCAGCTTATTTTCTTGTGCTGCCATCACATCATTCTTAATGGCATTAATGAGAAAAAGTAGTTGTGGAAAAACCAGTCTCACTTACATTTCCCAGACATTTCACAGACATAGGAGATGAGTCATTTTTGAACCTGGCTGCTGTCTAGGACTGGTCCGCTGTTCCTTTGGAACCCATAAATCTTTGTCTATTAACACAGTATCTGACAAGTAGTCTCTGAATTGGATTCTTCTTACACTGAACTTGTACAATGTTTTGCAAACTAGGATCTGTGAAAGAGGACTGGACCAGGCAGAGCTCTACTCACAGAATGTAGCGAGTTGTGAGTCACTCAACGGCTTTAAAAATCTCCTCAGTTTCCTGTCATTATAACCCAAAAGGCCAGCAAAGACTGACTGCACCCTTCGCATCCTCCGTAACTCATGTTATTCCAACTTCTGGTGGTTTATGTTTTTCCATAAACATAATAGACTGAGCAAGCTTAGCTCCCCAGCCCTCCCACTACAGTGCTTATTTCTTCAGCCCTCAGATAACTTTTGGGTTTTTATTCCCTCTCTGTTTCCTCTCTCCATTTTTTGCACAGACAGAACTGAATGCTCTTGTCCAGTGCTGCGAAGATGGCCGACAGCTCTTCCCTAATTCTCCTTTATGGAGACATTTGGTGATCATTACCAGCCTTTTAGGCACAGACTGCACTGGTAGTTCATGTTGAAGCAATTATTTGACCCCTATGCCCTTTCCAAAGTCATACAGTCGTACAAGACAGTCTTCCATCTTATTGGCATAGCTCTTGTGCTCCCCAGTGTACTGGCTTGCATTTTATTGTATTGAAACACATTTTGAGGGACTGAAAACTTTTGACCACGTGATTCAGATTACCCTGCAATGAAAAGGTGGCCTCTTTATTATTTACCAACCCAGGAACCTTTACACTAACTGCAAACTTTACAAGATTTTATATCATCATGATGACTGCTGATAAAAAGAATAATCAGGTCCCCAAAAAAGTCTTCCAGAAATGGTCCTCCACACTGCCATCCTGGTCTCAATGACTGCATTTTGAGAACTGTCAATGAGACAGTTTTAAATCTAACTAATAAATGCCCTTTGAATGCCACCAAGTGCCAGATTTTTTAAGCTAAAATATGAAAGTGATACTAAGCCAAAAGCCTTATAGAAAAGCAACTCTACTACACAAAAATGCAAACGCAAGCACGGTTTGGAGTCGCTCATCTGTTTCTGTTTAAAATTGGCTACATAATTTTTAATATCCTTTGTATACTTATCAAGAGAAGTTTAAAAAAGCTGGGTTTAAATTCATGTAAAAGTTTAAATTCATGTAACCTCACTCAGGATTGATATAAATTTAAATAATTTACTGTACCACCGTCACTTTTGTGCAGATCTGCCCTGAGACTGAGTACTGCCTTGATATCAAGTACTTCTCCTGTGTAAATGCAATACTAAGCAAGGTTTTGGAAGGCTTGAAACCTATTTAATTTCTCCAGAGAAAACAGAAATTGATCGTTATGATTTAGTGTGCTCGGTGTAAATGAAGATGAGACCCGTGTTAGGAAAGAGTAAGTGGTTTTTTGGAGAGATAAAGTTGGTCTCTGCAAAATGCCCAGTGCTACTTCAGCCTTCCCAGTGCTGTACACTTCTGCTCAGATGTATCTTTTACTCAGAAGAAGGAAATAAACCTTCAGAAATACCACTTGCAAGAGTATACAACCATGCAATTTTCACCCACTTGCTTAAAATAGCTCATCTTATCTCCTACTGAAAATATGACAGATAACTAGTAAAATAGTTTTTCTTGGAAGCCGAATTTTGCTTAATAAAAGGTGTGAGACTCAAGCTGTCATGTTATTTGTTTCATAGATCAATTGCGCTTTCTATAACTACAAACTTCATGCCATCTTCAGAAGATGTATAAAGACTTATTTCAGGGCCAATGAAGATGAGCTCATATTCTAATTGTTCCAGTAGAAGGACAATTCCTTTCTAACTTCATCTGGGAAAACCGCCACTTACAAGCCTTAACAATACCACTGAAGACTCACCTGTGGAAACAGATGAGCGTAGCAATCTCATCCTCCTCTGGAAGGAGGGTCTGAAACCGAGCTATCACAGTGATGGAGACAACTTTCCAAGCTTGTGCCTGAACTCTGATCCCCGCCCGGGCTTTTGAAGTCACACCTAACGCTCTCCAAACCGAAGAACAGCAACAAGTCTCTGTCCATCAGTTCTCTGGCCTGCGTGATGGCAAGGGCCTGGACCTCCCTGAGCTGGGCAGCCCCTTGCAGCTCCTCGCCTCTGTGCTCTTCCCAGCCACGTAAGGAGTGGGCAGGATTCACCCCTTCAGGGGCAATCCTGAGCTCAGCTGTGCTTCCACTGACTGCTGGGCTAAGAAACTGAATCTCACTGCCATTAAAAACACACTGTCAGGACCGATGCCTATAATTCCTCTTCCTTTATAATATAGAATTCAGGGAAAAACTATGATCAGGTTTTGCTTGCCGCAGCAGTAGATTATTTCATTTTCATTAGGATTCCTCCCTTCCCGCCGAACCATTGGCACTACAAAAACCTTAATTAAGAAACAACAAAGCTCAAATCATTAACCCACGCTGCTCCTCTTTTCTAAGTCTTTCCCATACAATTCTAAATCGTTTGTTTGTTTGTTGAGGAGGGAGGGAGACTTTAATGAATACTCGTAAATCCTTTCTTGAATTTCGACTAACTACACCTCAAATGCCAGCCCCTGGCAGACGTAAAGGAGGCGTTGCAAGCTGCGTGGCGCTCTTGAAAGACGACTTTTATACAAACACCTTTTCGGATACATAAAAACTAACAACAACCGAACAAACAAACGAAACAGAAGCCGGAGGGAGGTTTCCTCCGGCTTCGCAGAGTTCGGGATGCCCAGTTGCCCTTCTCAAAGCGCCTGGGAAGCGCGCCCCCATCCCAGTCCCCTGCCTGCACCTGCCCTCGCCCCGGGAAGGGAGGGATGGAGGGAGGCAGCCGCCCCCCCGCCCGCCGGGGCAGCGCCGGGGCCGCCGGCAGCCGCCCGCCCGGTGGCTCCGGGGTTTCGCCGGTGATGTGGCACCTCCGGCGGGACGGAGCCGGGCAGGAAAACCCCGGCGGGGCGGCAGAAAGCGGGTGCTCAGCTCATCGCACCGGACTTGCGGGGCTTTATCCTGCCGGGCAGCCCCCTCCCAGCTCCCCCCCCCGCGGGATGCCCCGCGTCCCGCCGGGGCACGTACCAGCCTCGCCAGGATCCGGTGGCTTTTCTCGTCCGTGCAGCGCTCGGAGAAGACGCTCCTGTGGAGGAGGAAGAGCAAGGCGCTCACCACCATCCAGCAGGCAGCCCAGAGGAGGAGGAGCACCAGGGTGCATCGCCGCCAGATTTTGAGCCGCAGCCGCTTGAAGCTCGGGATGCCCCTCATCGTGGCGCCCGGGCTGGGCTGGGGCGGCCGCTTCAGCCGCTGCGGCCCCGAGTCAGCGGCGGCGACCGGGGCAGCCGCGCTCCCCCCCTCGCAGGCTTGTCCCGCTCCCCGCCGGAGCCCATCGCCAAACGCCCCCCGCCCCGGCGCTGCC